>JAHLJS010000007.1:84732932-85332932 GCA_038502445.1 Eremochloa ophiuroides | reverse complement strand
GGCGAGACAAACCTCCGGCTGCTGTGTCCCTGCAACATGGGGTTAATAATCCCTGAGTACTGGGGTACTCCGCAAGACTTACCCGACTAAGAAAAAGGAATGAGACTCAGAAATGCAGGCAGAGGGGAGTCAAGGTAAGGCTTGAGCAAGAGTCAAAAGTTTTACAGAAAAACATTACTATCATATTTCAATATTTTAACTCAATCTTATTTTAATCATGTCCATAATTCCAAATTCATTCCCAAGTATCATCATACCTTCAAATTCTTACTCATTCTAAAAAAAAACACCTAGTTCCGAACCACTTTTCAATTGTAGGTCAAAGGATCAAGTCTCCATATCCGAGGAGCAACGACGATTCGAATCGATTAGTACCTAGCTGGGGATCCCTATCCACACTGCGTATATAGCACTTAAGCTTGCATATGCCAACCCCGTCTGCCACGGCTTATCCTACCTCTGAACCGGTCCTGCGCCACCCGAGAGCACAGTACTCCTCTCCTCTCCAGGCACGCCGGCCACGAGGGTACACGCTACTCTCGCCATCTCTCCACTCTCAGTGCGTGGTTGTCGGTTCAAACAGTAGGGCCACCGGAGTCAGAGGCTTTCCGTAGTATGTGGCTAGTTGCAAAGTCCCGATCACAGCAGGCCTACAATGAACGGTCCCTAATTCTTTTTCCGCCGACGACATTGCATTGGGATTCTAACCCAAATACAAGTGTCCCAATGGTTTTCAAATCCCTTTTCCGCCGATGGTCAAGCATTGGGACTCTAACCCAAATTCACAACCAACGAACGGAAAATCCCTTTCCGACGGTTACGGTGCATCGGGGCTGCTACCCAAGTACACAATTTTTGAACGGACTCACATCCCTTTCCCTTTTCTCATGATTCATAATTGTCACCTTTTTCATAGGTCAAAATGGACTTTTTATGCAAATCAAATTTGATTAAGTAGGGCTAAGCATTTTTGAATATTTTTTTTTAAACAGGTTTCCGGGATAGTATGTATCAAGGCAGGTAATGCATCAATATAGGTGACAAACAACTCCTAACAACCTAATGCAATAATAGACCCAAGTTATAAATATTTTATAAACACAAGGCGGGGCTGAATGCAGCGGGGCTTGCCTTAAATCGCGTACAGCGTCGGGTCGGGATCGGTCCCGCAGATGTCGAATCCCTGGATGACTTCTGGAGTGACCTCCTCAGCAGTAGTCTCGACTTGGACCTCCTCGGGAACGGGCACTACACGTATGCAATGATGTATGCTTAGCATGGCATGAGGGCAACAAATGAAATGCTTAAAAGTAAACCATTAAGATCTTGAGTACAACTTTCCTTCACGGTAAAGTTGTAAACGCTTTACGGAAGCTAAAAGCAGTGTTTCCTACTTTTGTTTTATTGACCATTTTGACGGTCATAGAAAGCCGCTACACAGCTTTACTACAACCAACAAGTGACTCTAATACTTTTGTCAAGGATCACTATGGTGAAAGATCCCTGAACTCAATCAATCCAAAATCACACCAAACAACAGGGATTATTTGCGTAAATTAATTCTACTAATCAAACACCCCATATCTAATAAACAAGTATCCTAATAGTTTCCAATTGAGCTCAAACTTACCCAACAGATAGATCTTACCCTAAAACAGTACCACATAAATTTTCATGATTTTTGGACAATTCTGGAATTTATTAAAATTGCTCAAAGTTGCATTTATTAATTAATATGCTGATTTTTAGTTCCCACAGAAAATGTCCAAACCCTATATATAATATTTTTATAAAATACTACATGCTCCAGAGAGTACCCACAATTATTTTCATGATTTTTAGATCAACAGAAATAATACTACAACAATAACAAACACAAGAACTATTCATAGTAATTTAAAATAGAAATCCATTTAAAATTCTAACGGGAAAATGGAAAACGCCTTTCGGCCCGGGACGGCCCAAGTCAGGCAGGCCGGCCCACTCGGCCGCTCCCACACCGGCCCGCGCCCAGGCACCAAGCCGAGGCGCTGACAGGCGGCCCCCGCCTGTCAGTTCCTCCTCCTCCACTCGCGCACACACGCACACACGCGCGCACGTCAGCTTGCCGCGGAACTCGCCGCCGGCGATCCCCGGGACGAAACCGAGCGTACCCCAGTGAACCCTAAGGCCCAGCCGACAACCTAGCATATTAAACTAGGGAGCTACGCGCCTCCGACGAGCTCGAGCTCGTCCATGGCGGACGCAGCGGCGCGGCCAACCCATTCCGGCCGCAAGGGTACGATAGCGCTTAGGTATAAGGTTTGGGGAGAACCAGGAGCTCACCACGGTCCTAGACCGGCAGACGGTGGGAGCGGCGGTGGTGGGAGAGAGTGAGCTTGACGACGACAGCGGCCGCGGCGGTGCTCCACGACGGTGACCCCTCCGTTCCGAGCGTTCTGGGGCACCAAACGAAAGACCACCGCACGCAGGAAGATCAGTAAGAGTTAAGGAGCTCAAAACGCAACACTAGCGCGGACGAGACTCACCACAGCAAGCTACTCCGAGAGAACGGCTATGGCGGAGCTCCGGCCGGACACACGGATGACGACGAGCGTTCCGGAGCCCTCGAAGCACGAACGTCGACTCAGGCGGAGGCACAGGACGCGCAAGGGAGCAGGGAGGTTGGGTGCTCAAACAATTAGAGAATGGTGCACGGGTTGTGGCCAATTTGGTCGGGGCAGTGGAGGTGGTCACCGGTGCGCCGAGCGGGAAGGAGAAGGCAACGGGAGGGTGGCCGTTGTCTTTAAGCCGGTCCGAGGGTGGGGGGGGGGGACAGAAGCGGCATAGGGCGGCGCGGGGTCCCCTACATGCGCTGCCGTGACCGGGGGCAGGATCCCGGCCGGCACGGGCGGCGCCGCGCGCGCGCGTGCGCCCCAGCGGCCAGCGCCTGTGCGCGAACAGAGAGGGGGGGGCCGGGTTACTGTAGCAATGCAGTGCCACCCTCTCGGTTTTTGACTCAATTCACCAGATTTCGTGTACTAACTTAAAAAAGTGAAAACACAAAAGTTGTAGGTTTCAAAATTTTAGACAACTTTTGTTTTTGAACCAAACCCAAATTTCATATGGTTTTGAAACTACAGTAAAGGGGGTAAAAGAGGGTTTTGAATTTCAAACTGTATTTTTAAAATTACTTTTAAATTTCTTTAACAACTTGAAAAATTGTCAAAATAAAAGTTGTCCTACTCAGTGATCTATACAACTCTTATTAAGGAGGTTTTATCAAATTCCTAATATTTTTGAATTTGAAGTTTCAAACTTGAATTTCAATATAGTAATTTGAGTTTAATTTGAATTTTTATATTATAACTTCAAAATCTTCCAAAATAAAAGTTGTTTCATTTCAACAGATCTACAACTTTTATTAAGACACTTTCATCTAATTCTAAATAGTTTTTAAATTAGGGTTTTGAGTCAATTTAAAGCTTAATTGGAATTCTTCTTTTGGTAATATCTTTAATTCCCAATTAAAGGTTTAATTACACTATCAAACCTAAACATAATTAAATCACTTTAGAAGCCCTAAGAACAATCATATGCAGATGATTAAATTAAACATGATGACATGGCATAATTAATTAGCCGTAATACCCAGGGTATTACAGGCTTTATCTATGTTGATTGTACCCTTGCGTTGATGTATTTTTACCTTACAGGTATTGTCGGTTAGGTTTAAGATGTGTGGTGGATGGCCTCTTCCTAGTGCCTCTTTTTCTACTTTTGTCGTCTAGGTTCCGAACCACTTATCCTATGGTTTTGTAACCGACACTATGAGTTATCTCATAGTTGTGTTGTGTAACCCGTTTCTTTCGCCTCTTCGTCTTAATGAAATACGTGTGACGTCGCAGTTGTGAATAAAATACTGGAGTGCTTTAGCTCACTATATATACCTTCTCTCCAAACTCGAAACAAAGAAAGTCTAAAACACATTTCTGCGAGCCAACTTTAGTTTCTTCCTGCTTCCCACGTCCTCTTTGCAAAAGAAGAGCAGCTAACATTAATTCCATGGGATACACATGGATTGTCGCAGGGGTTGGCTGGGGTGTTACTGTGATCGGTTGGCTGCTGTCACCCCTCATCAGCAAGCTCGTCAACAAGTTCTTTTCATGCCCCGCTGATGACACGGCAAGAAAGCTCCGGGATCTGGAGGTCCACACTATCCCAGATCTGAAGCTGACCCTGAGAAACGCCGAGGAACAGAGGATGCTGCGAGCAGCTCAAGAGAAGGGATCTGAGTCTGACCTGATGACACTCGAGCAACTGACGAAACATCTCAAGTCTGCCCTGTACGAAGCCGAGGATATACTTGATCTTGTCGAGTATTATCGTATCGAGAGGAAAGTGAGCGGGGACGACGATGCTCAAGTTCGTGGCAGCAGTTGCTTGCTGCTGGGTGCCGCACCTGTACGTCCACAAGACACGACCCAAGCTCTGGTCGTGCAATGCGCGGTCAGATGGTACCGGCAGCTGCGGCAATTCGGAGGCGCCACCCTATGCAGATCATCTGCGGCGGCGGTCCTGCCGATCTCCGACGCGACGACCTCTGTTTCCGGGGTTCACAGTCTCCGTGGCTGGTGCTGTTTCAGGCACCTCGTCCAATGCTGCTTTCGATCAGCACAAGTCTGGTCCACTAAAGCAATTGTGGCCGCCCGCTTCTACCGGGACTGGTCGTATGAAGCTGTTGGCATCAAAACTAATCAGGTAACATCTGATTCCGTGTTGTCATTTTAATTTGTTCCTCAAAACAATTTTGTTGTTCTATCTCGGGAGGTGCCTAGCTAATTGTCTTTAGCACTGATGTTCGTGCCTAATCAACTGGAGTACGGATGTTGGAACATTACTATATTATTCGTTCGTTCACTATCGTCTAAGAAAATCTGCAGCACAGCTTTTACCGTCCTTTCTAATAAAAACTGTGTTCGTTTGCAAGATAGTCACTTGTTTGCAAGAAACCTTTGGACGTTACAATATTTTACTTGACAAACTTTTATGGTGTAGAAGACACTACAAGTATGACTTATATAGAGAGTAAATTTCGATTCACCTCCCTAAAGTAGTCACCTGTTTTAAAAGACCCCCTCGAACTACAATATCAGACAACGTACCCGTTAACTTTAAAAACTAGACAAAGTACCCCACTTGACCGTTTCAAAGTGGTTTCTTGGGTGGTTTTGCTCACCTGACAGTGGGGTTCACCTGTCATTTGGTTTTCCTTTCTCTTATATATATAAAAAGCTTAACTTTTTTATATCAAGTCGAATGAATACAAACTTTCTCTAAAACTTGTAGAGCCTGACATGATCTACAACTTTATAGCTGATAATTTTTCTATTTAATAAATTTTAGAGGCTCAAATATTCATTTGAAGTTACTAGATTTTGGAATTTTAATTTAATTTTTTCAAATGACCTCGGATATTGTTACAGCCTATAGCAATTTGAAGATCCCAGTAAGATCTATAGCTTTGTAGTTGATAATAACTTGTTTATCCAAAATTGTTTCGAGCTCCAAATATTTGTTGTAAGTTTTCTAGTTTTGAAATTTATTTTTTTTGGAATTTTCAAATAACCTCTGATATTGACGTAGTCTACACCAAACTTGTAGCTCCCAACATGTTCTACACCAAATTTCTTTGGTTGTTTATTGGCCCAAATGTTGGTTTTAAATTCTTATATTTCAAATTCGATCTCTCTGATTTTTTTAAAAAGAAAAATAATTGGGGCCTCAAAACAATATCAAATAAATAAGTTGTAAACTACAAAGTGGTAGAACATGTTGAGATCCATAACTTTGGTGTAGGCTATATCAACATCATAGGTCATTTGAAAACTCAAACAAAAATTGAAAATTAGATAACTTAAAATGAATATTTGGCTTTCTAAACGATTTCACAAAAAATTGTCAACTTCAAAGTTATATATCTTACTGATAATTACAACTTTTCTGTACACTATATGAACATACGAGGTCATTTGAAAAATTCAAAAATTTGGATTTCAAAATCTAGTAACTTAAAATGAATACTTGATCCTCTAAAATATATTAAATTGAAAAGCTATCAATACAACTATGTATATTGTTCATCTCTACAACTTTGATATAAAGTTTATATTCATAGGACTTCATATGGAAAAGTTATGTATATATATATATATATATATATATATATATATATATATATATATATATATATATATATATATATATATATATATATATATATATATATATATATATATATATATGAGATAGAAAGACAAAGGGGTATTGAAATGATCAATGGTTTTTTCAAGGAAAATCCACGGAATCAATCCATAATGTGATAATCCAGCTGATAACACAGTTGTACATGTCGAATACCAGTATCTAGAAGGGTACAATAGAGAGGTTTACCATAATTATTACATCTCCACTTGGCAAAATCACTCAACACATAGCATCCAGAACAGCTTCAAAATAGCGCCTCAGTGGGTGAAGGCTCCTCCTCCTCCACAAGCAGACTCGAGCTTAGGACAAGACCCTATAATCCTCCCATCCGTCGGCGGTGTAGTTGAATTGTACTTGGGCTCCTAACCTGCTAAATAACTTTCAGTACGATTTGTACTGGGCACTGTTTCTCACCCAATGCTTTGTAGAAGGCGATATACAAGGGTAAGAAAAGAACCTAATATTTGGCTATACTTTTCCTATGCAGTTCTCTCAACATTAAGTAATATTAATAAGTTCTCAAGTTTTAACCCATTATCCATCAATCTCATCCATAAGCGCACATAGTCACAGCTTACCACCACTGTCGGTGTTTGATGACTGGCAACTCATCACGGGGTTATCCGAGACGATTGTTCGGGTTTCAGTGAACTCAGGATCTTGATGGTAATGCAAGAGACAGGCGATTTATACTAGTTCAGGCCGCTCGGAAGCATAATACCCTATGTCCAGTTAGGTGTGTTGCCAAGTGTTGGATTGCTTCATATATTTGTGTGTACAAGGGGTGCACCTTGCCTCCCTTTATATATAGTCAAGAGGACGAAGGGTGCGCATCTAATCCGAGTCGGTTACAATAAGGAGTCTTAATACTATTACAGGGTCTAGACTTCTATATAAGCTGATTAGGTCGGTCCTTGAGAGCTTGGAGTCCATGCCACCTTACTTTGTGTCCTTCAAGTCAGACCGCGGGCTAGGTTAGGGCCCACCCGTAGGAGTTGACCCGATAGGGAAGCCCAAGGGTCTTATATCGACAAGCCCCCAAGCGTTTCATGGTTGAACTTGGAAGCCATCTTGTTCCTCTAGGTCTTGCCGAGTAGAAACAAGCATCAGTCCGAGTGCTTTCTAGAGAGAAACCATGTAGTGCTCATTGATAACTCCTGGTGATGTGTGCTTTTGCAAAAAAGTGCACTTACGTGTAGCCCCCGAGCCTCTTGCTGTTTAGAACAAAAAGTTGGAGGGTCTTTTTTTTTTTTTGCAAAACTTCTTGAAAAAAGAAGAATAAAAAACATTCTTTGAGGATATAATGACCGCAGCCCCTGAGCCTGTATCTGAGTGTCGCCCCATGCCAGGGTACCCGGATAATGCCGAGTTAGATTCTGAAGCAGGGTACTCGGATATATCCGAGTGCTACCCTGAGACAGAATACCCGGGTGCATCCGAGTGCTACCCTAAGCAAAAGAACTCGATCGTAGGATCTGAAAAGAATAAACTCAAGGTCACGGGAGCAATGAATGCTTGTCTCCCTGTCAGTAAGTAGGTCAGGAGATGATCATTTCCATGTGAAGAGAGTGAATGCACCGGTAGGCAAGGAGGCAAGGGTATGCTCCGAATATGCCATCTGTGTTCACTGTAGATTCATGGGCGATGTTATTTTGCACTCAAAAGGTGTAGTGGGTGCACTGTACCCTTGCAGTGTGGTCTGAGACCATCACTATGCTGGCAGAAACTGATGACTTCGACTGTCATAGACTTAGTCCATGAACACCATGTATGATCTATAAATACTCTCTTAGCGAGCACTTGCGATCAAAAAGCAAGATAGCTCTGGGTGTACAACCATGAATACGGTGGTGAGTGAAGTAGAGTAGCCCTCAGGCATGTATAGAAAGACTTGTAGTTCTTGCTATAGGTAAAAGAGGTCTTGTGATAGAGACTATTGGCAGAGTAGTCTCATAGTGTTAGTTGTCCCAATAGTCCATGTGGATAGACAGAAGAAGCCTTGTGAGGGGACATACTTTCCCTCATCCAACAGTCCCGTGTGAGTTCTTTAGAGGCGCCAAGCAACGTCCGTTCATTGGCGATTTGGGGGCTAACAATGGCATGGAGACTTAGGTAGACTGATGCCCAAATGGACTAGGAGGGGATCTAGCACTGTCATCCTTTTCGGAGGTGCCAATCTGTTATGCAGTTGGTCTGAGTTGGATGTATTCTCCTAGGTAGCAACTACTGCCCTTGTTGCTGCACCAAAGATTGGAAAACCGAATTCGTTGGCCTTGTAAATTATGTACCTTTGTACCCTTTTGAGAATGAAAAAAATTCTTCATCCGAGTATTGTTCGTGTTGTACCTGTGCATATGGCAGAACTGTCCGAGTGACTTTGCCAGCTCCCGAGTACTATTCTGGATGTGACGGGTTAGCATTGATGAACCGGGTGCCAAACGGTTATATCCAGAAAACGTATACCATATTGCCAAGGTCCAGGTAGCAAACGTCACAGTTAGGTCTGAATGTAGTACTTGAACATGAAAAGGCGTGCTACTGCCATACTGCTATATCGGGCCACGTATGCCATTACGGTGGAAAGGAAACCAAAATGCCGCACTCAATGGGCGTGAATAGTGGACTGTTTGAAGGGCAAATTCTCCTTATAGAAGGCTGTTCCTTCCACTGTATTTCTTCCTCATCCCCATTCTTGTGCCCAGTCACCCAATCTTCTAGTGCACACCATCATAGCAGTCACAAACCCTAAATCCAAGGGCAGAGCTTTTGTTGATGGGAAGAAACCAAAGCCCGAGTGTTGCATCGAAGAAGGGAGATGAGTGGCTAGAGGAGCAATCGAACAAATCTCCAGAGCTCGCTGAGATGGCTGCCTGCCATGAAGATTTGGTTGTCGCTGTCCACAAAGGTGAAGCATTTGCAGAAGCTGCGTGACCAGAAGCTCCTGCCAGACCAAGACCTTGGAGAATGGAAGGAGCCCAGAGAGCACCGGATTCCTTATCTTAACGCTGGTGAGATTGTACTATTCAAGCACTTTGTTGAACATGGTTTGGGGTTGCTGTCTTGCAAGTTTTTCCATAGTTTTTTGTGCTTTTTTGGCATAACCTTAAATCATCTCATACCCAACTCCATTCTTCATCTTTCCATCTTTGTTCATCTCTGCGAGATCTATCTTGGAATTCCTCCCTTCCTGACCTTATTTCGTTGTTTCTTCAAACTCAAACCTCAACCCGATGCCACCCGTCCAAGCGTTTTGGGTGGAGCCAGGATTCAGTTTTGTTCAGGGAAAAAGTCCGAGTACACAGACTATACCCTTGTGGATTCCAACAAGGACTGGAGGTCCGAGTGGTTTTATGCTAGGAACATGATCCCATCACTTGACGTCCACAACAACAAGCCACCCGTCCCCAACGGCTGATGGGAGAAGGAGACATTGACTGCAACGGTGCTTGAGAGGGTTAAGCCGTTCCTAAAGCAAAACACTGAGATGAAGCTTTAGGGACTGACTGGAACCGAAGTTGCCGCCAACTTCATTCAAGCACCGTGTGCATCCCTTGCAAGGGAGGGTGCACTACAGGGTTCGAGTACACCGGGCTAGAAGATTCCACTCAGATGTCCAAAGATGAGCTGTCGGAGGCAGAAGTGCTGAAGCGGCTCAAGGATGCTTTGAAGGAAGTCACAGTTATGCCCTTCATGTACCCGGAGCATGACCCTGAGCACCCACCAGGCTACTGTAAGTGATCCGAGTAACCAAAACCACTCTATTGTTTCCTTGATGAATATTTTTCTTGATTCTCCATGTTTTGATGTAACATTTGGGGAGGAACTTCAAAGATTTGCCTAAGTTGCCCCCAACTGAGAGTACTGAAGGAGCAAGCAGTAGTGCAGCTGCTGGTGCAGGAGTCGGCGGTGCTGGGACCATCACCGCGGGTGATGCTGGTGACGGAGCTGGCAATGAGGATGAATTTAATATAAAGGACTTCATCGTGTAGCTGGCAGAGCATCTAGAAGAAGCAGTCGGGAGAAAGCGGTTGTTGGAGGCCGAAGCAGCCGTACTAGGTGCGGCAGCCCCCAAGAAGCCCTATCACTTGAGTACCCGGGGTAGGTCCACTGAGCCCCCGGTAGTCAAGGACGAAGAAGAAGAAGATACCTCCACCGCGTTGATCCGGTGAGCTATCTACTTCTGTGTATATCAATAGTTTCTATTCCTTACTCATTGGTAATGAGTGCGAGTCATTGAATCTTCAGGAAACCCCAGAAGGATTGGGTGCCCACCCAGGTGCCTCTAGTTCAGGTGGGGCAAGTGCCTTCGAAGTGCTCCCCCCAACCCGATCAACAACTAACAGCCTCCAAGGTGTCAACAACCGGAGCAGACTCTGGCCATTCATCTACTGAATCATGGGTGACCGACCCTACTATGAAGAGGAAGACTACTGCGAGGTAAGCAGTCGAGTATTGTTGATGATGATCACATCCCAAGTGTAATATTCTCTCCTCATATGTGTCGTTCTGTTTTCCATAGGAAGCCGAAGACCCTAAGCCCCCAACTCTACTTTAGAAGTCGGGTGGAAGGTGATAAGCATCCAGAGCAGCAGCAGTAGCAACAGTAGAGTGTGTCGGGTACTGGTAATGTACCCAAGTCCGAGGAGCGAAGGCCCCCCTGTAAGCCAGGAGAAGGCTAGGGATGATGAGGGGAGGCCCCGGGTTCAGGAGGATGCCAGGACTGTGAATCAGCCGGAGCTTCTACAGCACCCGGGGGTATCCAAAGCCCACCTGAGTTAACCCTCACAACCATTATCTCCTCGGTGACTGAAGGGACTGAGATGTCCAATACTGCTACCATGCATGACTTGGCTCAAGAGGTGGAGTAGCGCGCCCATGACTTGGCTCAAGAGGTGGAGAAGCAGTTGTCTGCCGAGGTCGCCCGCTTGAAGGTAGAGTTTGCCCAGAAGGAAGCTGAGTGGGAGGCTGAACATGGGCAACATGCAAAAGCCCTCCAAGTGCTCCAAGCCCAAGTCAGGGAATCCGAGAAGGCAAGGAGCAAAGCCATCGAATCTCTGGGCAAGATGACAGAGAATGCTAAGCTCTTCAATGATAAGTGGAAAGGTAATGCTACTATCCTGATAGTACTAGTACTTGGGAGTTATGCTTCTAATTGATCTGTCCTTGATTTCAGCCGAGCAAGCGGAGACCTGGAGGCACGATGAGGACTTGAAGTGCATGGCAGATGATCTCCGCACTAAGCACATTCTGGCAGCCGAGGTAATCGAGCGGGTGGAGGAAGAACTTCCTCGGGCTCATTGATTAGGCATGGACTTGACCGAGATTTGATGCAGGCGCTGAAATCAGTGGACGACCTGAAGATCCAGGTGGAGGCGCACCAGACCCTCGCTGCCACCTTTGACGCTGCTGAAGCTGGTGTAGAACATCTAGCTAAAGACATAGCAGATGAGCTAGAATTAGGTATAGGGAAGCCCGGAGAAACATCTGGGCAATAGACTTGTAAAGTTTGAGTGAAAACTTTGTATAAGTCTGTGGATAAATATAAGACAACAATATATTGTCTTATTTATATTTTTTAGATGTAATTAATATCGCCTTATGAAGTCAGAGCCTTTTTAAGTCAGTTTATCCAAGTGGTCGATGTAGTCATAACGATTGAGTAACCGCGCCGGAGCACTTAAAGATAAGGGATCTTGAGACTTTTGTCTTTAAGGTTTGCATGCTAGACATGTAAGTCAGTCGCCTTCTTCTGGGGTAATCTATTTCGGGGAGGCATGTGTTAGCATAGAGCTAGATGCCTATGGTTGCAACAAAATACTTAGTCGCAGGGATAGGAGCCAGCCGAGTAGGTGGCGTATCCCTATGAAGAGATGTATACCCGCGTGAGTAGCTAGTGTATCTCTGTAGGGTGACTGTTTATAGTCGAAGATGTATACCAGCGAATGTAGCCACCGTATCTCATGGACAGGTGAGATTTACCCGTGTAAGGTGTGTACCATCGTGTTAGGCTATGTACCTTCCAATGGATAGAGAGCAGTTGCAATTGAACAACAAAGTTAACTTTATTGCATAACACCAGAAATATTACAAAGATTTCTGAATCAAAAACTTCTATCTAACACTAATAGGCTTAGACATAAAACCGAGTAAGCTAGTCGATGTTCCAAGAGGTTTTGACCAGTTCACTCGTCCGAGTCATCAGCTCGAAAGATCCTGGTTGAGTAACTTTGGAAACAATATAAGGACCCTTCTAAGGACTGAGTAGCTTGTGCTGTCCATCTGTCTTCTGGATTCATCGTAGAACCAGATCGCGTGGCTTGAAGGTGCGAGGGTGGACGTTCTTGTCGTAGTGATGATGTATACCCTGGAGGTATCGAGTAGACTGGATGGTTGAATTTACCCTAACTTCCTCCAGTCTGTCTAGCTCTAGTCTTTGGTTGTGTTTAGCCTCTCCTTCATCATATTGCTCCATCCTTGGTGAGGTCCAAATCAAGTCGGCTGGTAAGACAGCGTCGGAGCCATATATCAAGAAAAAAGGTGAATACCCTATCGCCCGACTGAATTGACTGTGATGCCCAAACTACCTTGGGTAATTCGTCTATCCACTTGGAGCCATAGTCTTCGAGATCCTCATATAGCCGTGGCTTGAGTCTGGCTAGTATGAGGCCGTTTTCCCTTTTGACTTGTCCATTGGCTTGAGGGTGAGTGACTAAGGCATAATTGATGCTGATGCCGCAATCCTGCGCCCAACTTTTGAACTCAGTGGCCATGAATGGAGATCCTAAGTCGGTGATGACCCGATTAGGCATGCTGAAGCGATGCATGATGTCTTGGATGAACTCAACGGCCTTGGTTGCTCCAAACTTGACGAGTGGGTGGTACTCTATCCACTTGGTAAATTTGTCGATGGCAACATAGATGTACTCGAAGCCACCTTTTGCTCGTTTGAGAGGTCCAACCATGTCGAGCCCCTAGCATGAGAAAGGCCATGATGGAAGTATGCGGATGAGGTTGTGTGTCGGGACGTGAGTCTGTCTTGAAAAGAATTGACAACCCTTGCAATGTCTGACTAAGTCTTTGGTGTCTTTTAAGGCCGTTGGCCAGTAGTACCCTGACCTAAAGGCCATGCCAACTAGAGTCCTAGAGGCCATGTGGTTTCCGCAATAGCCTAAGTGAATTTCCTCGAGAATCTCTTTGCCTTCTTCTGCCATAACACATTTGAGTAGTACGCCAAAAGAGGAGCCTCGTCGGTAGAGCTTGTCCCCGACTAAGACATAGTTCTTGCTTCTATGGACAATTTGGGTAGCTTCCCCTTTGCTGACCGGTAGTTTGTTTCTCAGGATGTAGTCAATGAAGACTTGTGTCCAACATGGGATAATTGATATAACCTGAAGGTCGGGTATAGGGCTAGCGGTGGTATTGGTCTTAGATCACTTGATAGAAGGAACTGTCAGCTCTTCAACAAATACCCCAGGTGGAACTTGGCCAGGATGTCAGCTGCGACATTAAGGTCTCGTACCACATGGTGGATTTCGAGGCCCTAGAAGTGTTTCTCCAATTTGTGCACTTCAGTGTAATATGCGTCCATGGTTTCTTTGGTGTAGTACCAATCCTTGTTGACTTGATTGACCAATACAGAAGAGTCTCCATAGATGAGTAAATGCTTGACACGAAGTGAAGCTACTAATCGGAGGCCATGGAGGAGGGCCTTGTACTCGGCTTCGTTGTTTGTAGCTTGCCAGAGGATTTGGAGGACATACTTGAGCTTAGTATCCCTTTGATGAGATGAAGAGGACACTAACGCCTACGCCACCAAGCTTGAGAGAACCATCAAAGCACATCTTCAATGGTCAAGAATAGTTTCTAGTGGTGGCTCCTGGATTTTCGTCCACTCGGCTATGAAATCAGGGAGAGCTTGCCAGTTGATAGCCATGCAGGGAGTGAAGTCAATGTTGAGTGCACTGAGCTCGATTGCCCACTTGGATATGTGACCTATAGCATCTCAATTGCATAGGATATCGCCAAGGGGGAAATCAGTGCCGACTGTGATTTTGTGCTCATTGAAGTAGTGTCGGAGCTTGCGAGAGGTGATTTGGAGGGCGTAGAGTAACTTCTATACGTGTGGGTAGTGGATTTTGGAATCCAACAGGACCTCGCTAATGTAGTATACATGCCTCTGTACCTTGTATTCATGCCTTTCTTCTTCTCGTTTGATTATAGTCGCTTGCGCTAACAACCGATGTAGTAGCCGCGATGTACAACATCATATCTTCCTTCTTGTCGGGTGGAGTGAGCACGGGTGATGTTGAGAGAAAAGCCTTGAGTCTTTCAAAAGCCTTGTTAACCTCCTCTATCCACTCAAACTTGCCTAACTTCTTTAAGAGCTTGAAGAAAGGGAGACCCTTTTCCCCAAGTCTAGAGATAAACTAGTTGAGTGCCGCCATGCACCCTGTGAGCTTCTAGATGTCCTTGATGCAACAAGGTGGACCCATCTCTGTGATTGCCCGGATTTGCTTCATGCTAGCTTCGATCCCACGATGGCTGACTAGAAATCCGAGGAGCTGTCAAGATGGTACGCAAAAGACACACTTGGTTGCGTTGAGCTTCCACCTCTAGGCACATAAAATGGAAAAGGTCTTGGTGAGGTCGTCGATTAGGGTAGCCGGATCCATTGTTTTCACTACTACATCATCAACATAGGCTTCCACGTTATGGCCAATCTGCTCGTGTAAGAAGGTTTGGATGGACCGCTGATATGTAGCACCTTTGTTCTTGAGCCCAACCAACATAGCCGTGAAACAATTGGCACCAAATAGGGTGATGAAGGATGTTTTTCTTTGGTATTCCTTGTGTAATGCAATCTGATTGATACCCTGAGTAGCAGTCAAGAAAAGATAGAAGAGCTGACCCGACCGTTGAATCTATAATCTAATCAATGCGTGGTAGAGCGAATGGATCCTTCAGGCAGTGCTTGTTCAGATCTATGTACTCGATGCACATGCGCCACTCGGTGGAATTCTTCTTGTGTACCAGAACCGGGTTAGCAAGCCAGTCAGGGTGTAAGATTTCCCGGATGAATCGGGCTGCTAACAGTTTTGTGATTTCCTTCTTGATGGTTGCTTTCTTGTCAGGTGTGAAATAGCATAGTCATTGCTTCACGCGCTTAGAGCCCTTATTCAAATCCAGTTTGTACTCAGCAAACTCTCTCCGGACACCTTGGCATATCAGCTAGTTTCCAAGTGAAGATGTCTTTGTTGTCCCGTAGCAAGTTGGTGAGCGCAAATTCCTATTCTTTGGAGAGGTGGGTACTAATAGTGGCCATCTTGGAGGGGTCACCAGTAACCAGATCAATCTGCATGACGTCTGTCTTTTTAGGAGGTTGGACCATGCTTGGTTTCTTGGTCGAGATCTCCAACTCTTTCAGGTTAGTCTGCTTGGCAGTGATGGCAATCTCCCGTGCTTCGTGACTGGCTTGAGCTTTGGCTGCTGTGGCTTCAACATCACAGTCGTATGAGCACTTCATGTCATCCCGAAGGAGGAGGACTCCGTTAAGACCCGACATTGTAAGCAAGAGGTACGGGTAATGTGGAATTTCCATAAACTTGGCCAGAGTAGGTTGTCCAAAGATGGCATGATAGGATGACACAAAATCGTCCACCTTCGAATTTGATGAACTCCGTGTGGTAATTGTCTGGGGAACCAAACGCAACCGGGAGTGTGACCTGTCCGAGTGTCATGGCCACCTTGCCGGGTACTATCCATAGAACGGGATGTCTGTGGGTGTGAGTACCTCAGTAAAATTGAGCCCAATCTTCCTTAGTGTCTCAGCAAAGATAATATTGAGCCCTGCTGCCTCATCTATCATGACTTTGGGACTATCATGCCCGGAATGGTTGGATTCAGGACTAGTGGGTAATGTCCAGTGTTGGAGATACTCATCCGTTGATCTTGCCTTGCGAACTTGATCGGGTACTCGAACTAGTTGAGGTACGTAGGCGTAGTGGACTCAGAAGCCATGATTTCCCATAGAGCAAGCTTATCATGTCGTTTAGTGTTGCTGGTCGGTACTCCTGTGAAGATGACGGCGATAGTGCCCATAGGATGCTGAAAGCCCTTGTCTCTCTGGTCTTCCCCGTCCTTCTTGCCATCGTCCTTGCCCGGGTTCTTATCGTCCTTGTGAGAAAAACCCAGTTACCTGAGCTATCGGCATTGGGAGGCCCGTATGATTAGCGCCCTTATGCCATGGACAAGATAAGGCGGCTAGATCTTCAAACTTCTTAGGCTTGGATTAGTTTGACTTCTTAGATTTTTCTACAGAGGCCAAGGTGTTGTTAGGGCCGCGCTTCCGGTTACTCTGCTCATCCTGGTTGCCTTTGTTTTCATAACACTTTATTATCCCGATTGTCAGGGAACCTCTCCTTAGTTCGTTCTTCAGACGCAATCAGCTGCTAAATGGTATACTTGAATTCTTCATTTTCGAGAAAGCTTGAAACTGCAGCTTTGCCCTTATCCCATTGGAGAAGTGTTCAATAACTTCTCGCTTAGTGATGTCGTAGACTTGGGCGTGCACTTCTACAAAATGGCGATAGTACTCCCAGAAACTCTCGTTGTTCTGTTGATTGCAGGCTCTGAGCTCTACTTAGATGCTTGGCTACGTGAGGACTGCCTGAGAACTTGCCACAAAAGGCTTTCTGTAAATCACTCTAGCAGGTGACAGACCTCGGGGGTAACTTGTCAAACCACGCTAGTGGCACTGATTCCAGTGCCATGGGGAAGTACAATGTCTTGAGGTCATCATTTCCACCGGTAGAACTAGGAGTAGATATGTAGCCACTGATTCATATCTGTCTTGCCATTGTACTTGGTGTGGTTGGAAGGCTTGAACTTATAGGATAGTCACGTGGATAGGAGATGCCTACTAAAGCAAGGGAATATGTCGGGTATTCCGGCTTCCTTGTATTTCGACTCAGCACTACCCTCCTAGTCATTTTTATACTGGGAACTGAGATGGGGCGGGTAAGCCTGAGATCTGCCTTGATTGTCTCAGCTCTAATTGTCCCGATTACCCCTGTTCTGGCTTCTACTCGGCCCAAGCCTATCCTTGGTTGATATCCTCTAACTAGTTGCCACCTGAGAAGGGTGCTGAGCTGCATACTTGTGAGCCAAACCAGTAGATGTTGGCGTAGCGCATGTTGAACACCCTGTGACCTCTGATTTGCATAAAATCAGGCTCTAGATCATGTGACGCCCCCGCGATACGTTGGTCGCATTCTTGTTGATCATGTCGGCTTCATTCTTCCGTGATGCGGCGCTCAGCTTTTGCATCTTGGGCTAGGCGTTGTCGCCGTACTCAAGTAGGTTCGCCTAGTGTCACTCCATGGCTTCCTTGCGGTGCTAAGCATGATTACGCCCTTGCCTTTGCTTGTTCTTCTTCTCCCTTGTGACCTTTTGCTCTTTAGTCTCATTGGGAGCGCCAAGTGCATCGGGGGATATGGCGGAAAGAGCCTTGTCATCAGAATTGACATCTGGGGGCTGAGGCTTGTACCTAGCAGTGACCGCTGTCGCACCATAAGAATCTCTTGAGTGCAAGCTAGAGCCTCGTTGGTGACCAACTCTTAAGTCTCTATGCTGGCTAAGATCTCTGTGAAGGTCTCGGCTTCTTCTGGAAGTTCATCATCGTCTTCGTAGGGTAAAATCTGTGCCATGTCGATTACCCTCATGTAGTTTGAGTGGAAGTCTTTAGGTCTTGCACCCGGCCAATGGACGATGTAACCCTGCGGGTCAGCGAGAGTACGAGACCCTGCTAAGCACCTGTTAGAGCGATCTCTTGAGCCGAGCTGATCAGAGCTTGTAGTGACTGCTAGTAGATGGAGGCCTCGTTGGAGAGTCCAAGTCGAAAAGGACCCAATTGGATGCAGGAAGCCCATCCGAATCGGAGAAGTGAATCTTGATGCCTCTCAAGATCTGAGTTGGATCAGAAAGCGAGAGCTGTGAGAACTTCTCGGCGAGTTGATCCAATGTTGTAATGGAAGTAGCCGGAGTGTCCTGGTGCCCTAAGATCTCATTGAGATGACCTTGGAGCTCGCCGTGATTGTCTGCAATGTAGATCCAGGATCCGAAGATGAAAGTTGAACCCACCGAAAAGATCATGTTGACGACGTCCGCTAAGATCTCGATCAAAAATTCATCGAGAGCCCCTACCTGGTATGCTAGCTGTTGGTGTTTGATGACCGGCAACTCATCACGGGGTTACCGAGGAAGATTGTTCTGGTTTCGACGAACTCAGGATCTCAATGGTAACGCAAGAGATAAGCGATTTATACTGGTTCAGGCCACTAGGAAGCTTAATACCCTACCTCTAGTTAGGCATGTTGCCTCGCATTGGATTGCTTCGTATATTTGTGTGTACAAGGGGTACACCCTGCCTCCCTTTATATATAGTCTAGAGGGCGAAGCGTACACATCTAGTCCTAGTCGATTACAAATAAGGAGTCCTAGTTCAATTACAGAGTCTAGATTTCCATGTAAGCCGACTAGGTCGGTCCTTGAGAGCTTGGAGTCCACGCCACCTTGCTTCGTGTCCTTCAAGTCAGACCATGGACCAGGCTAGGGCCCACCTGTAGGAGTTGAACCAATAGGGAAGCCCTAGGGTCCTGTATCGACAACCACTCTAGCTTTTAGGTGACAACCCTTGCCTCAACGGCCTAGCTCGAATCCTTATCCAACCCAGAGGAATAGAAGAAAGACACCACTATCTAGTCAAGTGAAGCATAGAGCATAAGAATGTCCATGACCGTGTACATGGTATATGTATAGATCGATCAGTTTGTAGAGCGTATACACCTGTACCCACAAGATCACCATTATCAGCGATGCCCCACCTAGGATGATGCAGGGTTGCTATCAAAACTGGTACAATGCCACCCTAACACTCACCTGAGTCACCGCAGAGTCCACCGGCACGCTGAGACTGTGAAACGTAGTACCTAGCCTCCAGTGAGTCACCACGCGGTCTCCGGAGGTTTAGAGGATATTCCCTTATGTACCTACACTATCACCTGCATCCTAAGTAGTAATGGCATTGCCCTAGCCAGATCACATCCGCAAGGGTCACTGGCGACATCAATATCTCATCTAGTTGCATAGCCAATGGCTCGATCATCGCTTACTCAAATTTTCCCAACATTGCTTTCGAATGCAGAAGCGGCTCTAGGTGAAGGTGATGATCTCTCCTCTGACAGTAGCTCATTTCACTGCTTTGGTGGATCCGCTTACCCTTCATGGGGCACCTTATGTTGTTCTGGCTGCATGACCTACAGCTCTAGGGCCACCTCCAGTTCGCTCCGACAAACCCTCCAAGGCCAAGGGCGACACTGAGCACACCATGCTGTACACGCCACCAACTGACGCCCTTTGAGGAGGCAACTCCCTACAGGTATACTGGACTACACAATTGAACAACTCATAATAAGAATTCATTTATTACGGTGTTAATGTCTTTTTCACGAACGTGTCTTAGCACGTGTTTTCTTAAGCAGAAGTAGAGTTTATTATGGTGCTAATGTCAAGGAGGCTTCGAACAACTTACCGTTCGCTGGGACGTGCCCAAAAACCCCTCAGCTAGTTGGCGACTTAGGGGTCTCCTCAACTAACAGAGCGCTTGCACTAGGCCCACGGGAGAACGTGGTGTCCCTGTGCTTCTGTTGCTCTACCCGATGGACCAAAATGTTCTTCGAGATTGACTTGGCCAACATCTAGATGGCATTCATCCCTGAGCCATCTGCAGAGCCTGCATCATTTCGTGGCATTGTTAGGACTTCGCTTGTTCATGAGAGGAGGCATTCTTCTTCCTCCAGCTCCTTATCTGATGGCTCCATGATTGGCAACCCCAAGCCGCGCTTCCTATTCTGATTTAGGGGCGTGACAATTGGACCCACCTGGCTTGTTGAGGCACCAACTTTGGTAGGGGTCTCCATACACTCCTGTGCAATAGATCAAGAGGTACAATTTGTCAGTCCCTGCTAAAACAATATGATTGCAATCAATGACCAACAATTGAATCATCGAATGACTTATGTAGAACAATTACCCGATCTAGCCTCTTCGAGAGCAAAAGCGTAGCTAGAATACTAGTCACATCTTTTGGCTTGCTTTGCATAAGTAGGACTACCTAATGGTACAACACTGCTGAAACATCGAGCTCTAGCTCCATTTCCCAGGTCCGATCGTGCCAACCTTGGTAATCAAACATAATTCACCAAATCTTCAATCGGTTGCATCAGTGAGAATAATTGCCAACCATGAAGCATCGGGATCTTCAGGTGCCAGTGTGCCATCGATGTGGGATAGCGCACCGAACAGGCCAATGAGGGTGAGCAAGAGTTCACACCAGGTGGAGTAGTTGGGTGGATAAAGTTCTAGGGAGAAAGGGATGTGAGTTTTGACGTTGATTGTAGCGATCGCTGAAGCGAGGATGGGGGCAGGGAGAGGAGGAAGGGCAACGACGATGGCTATGGCCAGAACAGCAACAGCCTTGGCATTGTCGTCGGCCATCAGTTGAAGGAGAGGGAGGATGTGGCGCAACAAAGAGGAGGAGGTCACGATGGGGAGAAGGGTTAGGGACAGGAACGGTTCCTAGCGGATACCATGTGAGAATAATTGCCTCAAGTTTACATTCATTGAACAAGTGTTTTGTAAATACAGGATACGTTACACTTCATATGCTAAGCTATTCACATTCTAGGCTATTCATTTTCTAATAGCATCCTCAAGCACATGAAGGTTTGAATCAGGCTATAACGATCATGCTCATAACCATGTTTGCTAGTCCAATCTAAATCAATATATTTCTATTGTATAAGATGGCCTCGAAGCTAAGAAATCCATCTACCACATTTGTTAGAGTGCGCAGCGGAATCCAGCCAAGCCCGCTATACCCACGAGCTGGCGCTCCTTGGGCCCAGGTCCACCGGAGCCCATAACATACCAAGGCCTTGGGCCTAACTCAACCCAAAGGACTAGCCTGATAGGTGAGGGCTGGCCCCCTTATTTGTTGTGTTCCCTCACCATCAATTACCGATGTGGAACTAAACCTAACAATCTCCCCCGTCACACGTCGGACCCAACTCTTCAAATCACACAACCCCTGTGTGATCTTTGAAAGACGTTTTTCAAGGCCCCGACTCCAACGTTCCATGTCACATGACTTGGCGGCTGGTTTGGGTGGCGGTGAGACCGCGGGATCGCCCAGATGCTAGGTGTAGCTGCTGTTTTATGGAGAGGAGCGCCCGTAGTCATGCCCTGAGGATTAGGCACATCACTGAACCTCGTTAAAAAACATCATGCCTCAGTGTCGTTCTCATTTGCCTATTTTCTTTTATGGTGGTTATGCTTCCGCGTTCGTCGATTAGTAGATCCATTCGGATCTAAAACTAACCGTGCACTCTAACAAGTGATATCGGAGCCATGGTCCAAAAAACCTAGAAAATCTCAGGGGTCACATAGTGACGGGGGAGCCCGTTAACGTCTCAGATGTTCACACGGGTTGTGTGACATGCAGCGTTGGACTCGAGACTGTTAGGTTTAGTCCCACATCGGTAATTGATGGTGAGGGAACACAACATATAAGGTGGGGGCAGCCCTCACCTATTAGGTTGGTCTTTTGGGTTGAGTTAAGGCCCAAGGCAAATGTTGTGGGCTCCGGTTGACATGGGCCCAAGGGGAGCCAGCTCGTGGATATAGTGGGCTGGGCTGGATTCCACTGCGCACTCTAACAAGTGGTATCTAGAGCCAGATTCATAGAAGAAGATCGTGGGAGGTGCGATGGATATGTGTCACACAGCGCAAGGCTTGCAAGGGTGTGTCCAGAGAAGGACATGGCGCAAGGTGGAGCATGGCGGTGATCGACGACTCGATCGGTGGAGTTGGAAACTTCAAGCGGGTGGCTCGAACCGTCCAATGAGCTGCAATCAACAGGGATCCGTCCAGACGTGGAGATCGGGTTGATGGTGGCTGGTGGCTGATGTTTGATAGGGGCTGGTCAAACGTGACATCCAGGTTTGACGGTGCAGCTGGAAGACGTTATGGATGAAGACGGCGGCTTCGACCCACCATCAAATTGATGAGATTTTAATCTTGATCGGGGTGATCGTTGATGGAGTAGTAACGATGATGGTGCAAGCCATGGTGGACTCATCATGTTTTGATGGAGGTGTCATGCACCGGCGATGTTGTGGGTGTCTAGTATGGCCAGGCAAAGGCGTGCGGCAGGTGATCTCGTGTTCGGTCAAGGAAAATAGAAGGAAAAGAATTAATGAACATGTACCATGTGCATGCAAGGAATCAATCCTGGTGTTTAGGAGAGGAGCTGTACGTGACGTGTTTGGCCTTGGGACTTGTGCTTGGCTTGGTTGGATTTGTCTCGGTGATCAAGAGGCCGGTTTGCATGTCGAAGACATTTTGGTCTATTGTGTTGCAAACAGAGACTGATCCAGGTGCACAGGGACTCACGGGATATTGCGAGTCATGGAAGAAAGGAGTAATCAGTGTTGCAGGCGGAGACGTACCAGAATTGGTTTCCAGGTGGAGACGTCTGTGGTCTGCATAAGGCTGGAGTCCTGAGTCGATCCAGACTGGTGGCTCTGTTCCGACCCCATAAAACCAAGGGAGCATTCGACGGGAGATGGCATCCAAAGCAATCGAGTTGTTCGTGACTAGTGGTTGCGATGGTTGAAGGTGAACGGCGAGCGGCGCTCAAGCGGGTTGACTTCATCGTGTGCAAGCGGCGAAATAGTCGACGAGGCTTGCGAGCGGCGTGGGTGTGCACAGGTAGTGTATGGCAGTAGCGACACGTGGCGGATTTGTCACAGCACGTGCGGGAGGCGTGTGCTACGGTGACGTGTGTGCTGCGGCGACGAACAGGCACGTGTATGACATGTTTGGTACGCGTGGAGCGAGCACGCGGGCGTACATAAGGTCCTTGGTTTTTCGATGATTTGTGGCAACCTGCAGATAGCGTCGATGGCATACAAATTTGAAGTGGCGAGGTTTGATGGCACCGAGAACTTCTAGTTGTGGCAGACGAGAGTGAAGAATCTGTTGGCTCAACAAAGTATCTCAAAAGTACTCAGCGGGATTAAGCCGGAGAAGATAGATGACGATAAGTGGGAGGAGATGCAGGCGCAAGCGTGTGCGACTATCAGACTGTGTCTTTCTTATCAGATCGTGTACTATGTCATGGAGGAAAATTCGCCAAAGAAAATTTGGGACAAGTTGGTCAGTCAATTCATGTCAAAGACAGTGACTCAGAAGCTGTATCGGAAGCAGAAGCTGTTTGTCTTGAAGATGCAGGAGGGTCAGATCTTGCAGAGCACATCATTGTCTTCAATCAATTGGTTGCTGATCTTGTGAAGGTCGATGTGAAGATTGAAGACGAAGACAGGGCTATTATTCTTCTGTGTTTGTTGCCGAGGTCTTATGAGCACTTGGTTACTACGTTGACGAATGGAAAGGAGGACATCAAGGTGGAGGATATTGTTGCTGCGTTGCTTGCTCATGATCAAAGGAGAAAGAACAATGCAATGGAGGAGTCTTCTGGTGATGCTTTTCTAGTCAAGGGTGATCATAGTGTGGAAGATAAGAGGGGCAACAAGAAGAAGTGGCGGCGGTGCTATAAGTGTAAGGGTTAGGGATATGTAAAGAGAGACTATCCAGAACTGAAGAAGCATGGAGAATCCGTAAGCGTTGTTAAAGTTGGAGTCATGGATGCCAGTGCAAATGTGGTGGTGTTCTATCCTGGTGGTGATGCAGCTGTGAGATCAGTCTCATCAAGCTGTTCGAAGTGAGTGGCGTAGGAGACGGCTCAAGTCTAGGTAGACGGAGGTTCACGCTTGGATGGCTTCAAGATGACATGCATATTCGCCAAGGTGGAGTTTGTTAGATATGTGTCAAATACGTGTGTAAGTTTGGTTACGTTAGAACTTGAGTTATATTAGGAGGTAGGATAGAGTTGGAGTTGAACTTTACATCCTAGGGGGCCATAAATATGCGACAACCACTGGTGTAACCATGAGACGACTTGGCGGCTGGTTTGGGTGGCGGCGAGGCCGCTTGGTCACCCGGATGCTGGTGTAGCCGTTGTTTTATGGGGAGGAGCGCCCGTAGTCATGTCTCGAGGATTAGGCACATCGCTGAACCTTATTAAAAAACACCGTGCGTCGGTGTCATTCTCGTTTGCCTATTTTCTTTTATGGTGGTTATCGTTCCGCGTTCGTCGATTAGTAGATCCATCTGGAACTAACAGTGCACTCTAACAACATTTGAACAGTTTTATTCTTCAATACTGATAATTTCTTCCGTGGTGAATACTTCTAATTCTAGCTGATTACATTTAATTATGCAATTTGGTTTCAAAGTGTGTACAATAGTTGCCATATTGAAATAATGTTCGACTGAAAACATAAAAGAATAAACTAACTGTATTTTTGTTAGACTTTTCCCATGAAACGTTACAAAGATGGCTAGGATATATAATCATTTGTTTTTTTTTTCTTGCAGAAGGTTGGCAGTGCAGTAGATTCTTTTGTGCTAGCTATAGATAGAAAGAGTTTGAGGGAAAGAATAGAGGACCTAGAACATATTGCTAATTGCTCAAAGAAATCGCATCTGTTGAATCAACATAGTAACAGCGACAAGCTTTCTGTCAGGCATACTGACAAGGAAAGCATCAGCATACAGAAGGATATTGAAGACTTGTACAGAAGCATTGAACGGAATGTATTTGGCCGAGAGAAGGAGCGTAAGCATATATGTTGTTTGCTTCGAAAGGGACCAAATTCTGAAGCAGCAAGCTCAAGTACAAGTAAATGTTATTCTGTGGTCGGCATATATGGCATTGCAGGGTCCGGGAAGAGTACCCTAGCGCAATACGTCTGTGACTATGAAGAGGCCGAAGGAAACCATTTCAATCTGATCATGTTCATTCATGTGTCGAAGACATTTAGACTGGATGATATATTTCGTGATATGCTGGAACAGATTTCTCAAAGCCAATCATCCGGTACCAAAAGTCTTAAAAGTTTATGCAAGGCGTTGAAGGGAAAATTGAAAGGCAGACGCTTCTTGTTGGTGTTGGATGATCTATGGGTCCATTATGGGAACCAGAAGGAGTGGCACATTTTTCTTGACGCCGTCAATGCTGGTCAGCATGGAAGCAGAATCCTGGTGACAGCTCAAACAAAAGATGCAGCTGCAGCCCTAGGTGCTCAGGAGCAAATTCCAATGCCAGATTTGGGAGAGGACCACTACTTATCTTTGTTCATGCATCATGCCATACAATCTGGCTCAGTTGATGATGATGTTGAGTATGAAAGAATTGGGAGAAGGATAGTAGAAAAGCTCCACAGATCACCTATCGCAGCTGTAACAGTGGCAAAAAGGCTTCAAAGGAACAAAAACTTTGATTTCTGGGAAAGAACAGCAAACCTTGATGTTCTGAATGAGACCATGGGAGCACTGTGGTGGAGCTACCAGCAGCTCGGCACAGATATTAGGCGATGCTTTGAATACTGCAGTATGTTTCCTAGAGGATACATGTTGAAACGGGACATGTTGGTTCACCTGTGGATAGCACAAGGGTTTATAAAGACCAGTGGTGCAACAGAGGACATGGAAGCATTAGGCAACCAATACTTTGACGAGTTGCTGACATTCTCGTTCCTGCAAATGCACAGAACGGTTATTGGTACTGAGCAATTCACAATTCATGATCTGTTGCATGAGTTGTTGGAAAGGGTTGCCGGAAGTGACTTCTTCAGAATTGATGTGAATAATGGCTTGCCAAAAGATATCCCAGCAGAGGTCCGCCATCTATTCGTTGAGACCTATGACACAGCAGGGATCATAGAGAGGATTCTGGACTTGGCAAATCTTCGCACCCTGATCCTCTTGGAGTTGGGCGGGAGCATGTCTAAAATGCTGGCAGCAACACCTTTTAAATACACTGGGTATAATGACTTGAGTAACCAAGCTGTTTTTGAGAGTATGCTCAAGAGACTGAGGAAACTACGTGTCCTGATCGTTAAAGTAAGAGGGTACCATAATAATCTATCGTTCTCGGTCCCATCATGTATTGATCAGTTGAAGCATCTACGTTATTTTCGGTTTCGTTCGACCAACTATGTGAACCTGATTATCCCAAGCACATTCAGCAAGCTTTACCACATGCAGATCCTGGATGCTCCTGACCTCAGGTTATCCTGTGCTGAAGATGTGGCTGATCTCATCCATCTGCGGCACTGCTATCCAAGCTTGAAACTTCCCAATATTGGCAGGCTGACACAACTCCAAACAATGCCACACTTCAGAGTAGGGAAAGAACCAGGCTATGAGCTAAAGCAGCTCAAATACCTTAACAGTCTTGGAGGCACCCTGAGAATATCCGGTCTTGGAATTGTCCAAGGCAAAGAGGAAGCACTTGAAGCCCAGCTACCCCGCAAGAAGCGGCTCAATGTACTGGTGCTGGACTTCGACGACAAAATATATGGCAACTATCCAGAAATCGAGGCAGAGGTGCTCGAGGGCCTTTGCCCGCCGGAGCATCTTGTGCAGCTGTGTATTTGGTGGTACTGTGGTTCAATGTACCCTAGCTGGATGCTGAACCATCAGCATCGAGACGCCCCGAAGCACCTTGACAGGCTTGAGCTCTGCGAGTGCAGACGATTGGTATCCATTCCTGAAGGCAGTGAGTTCTTCGTCCATCTCCGTTTGCTGCGCATTGTTTCGTGCAGCTGGGACGCCTTGCCTGATAACATGGAGAAGGGCCTTAGGTCGCTCCAGAAACTGGTCATCCGGAGTTGCAGGAATATCGAGCTCCTTCCGACACTGCCTCCTTCTCTTCAGGAGATCACTTTGGTCGACGTCGGCAAGCTTAGGACGTCCTGTAAGGAGAGGGGACACAGGAATTGGCTAAAGATTCAGCACATTCCCAACAAGAAATTGTACGAGTGATGGGCTAATAATTAAGACATCCCCTCTAGGCCATACGTTAATGAATTTGATTGGTTATCATGCCTCTATTCTCCTATGCCAGCAAAATGAAGGTGAATAGATTCTTACACTTGTAGTACCAATGGAAGCCGGAGGCTTATGGGTGTACACTAACTGTATAGGCCCACAGGTAGGATACTTTGCTACCAGACATCCAAATTACGCTGGCGCCACCACGGCTTTACCAGAAAAACTTGATCACTGAACAGGGGGGACTCGCCCCGCCGCCACAGAACCGCCTGCCACCCCCCATCTCCGGCCGCCGCCGCCGCTGCTTCGGCTAGCGGTGGCGACGGTCCGCTGCGAAGCCCAAAAAAGTCACCCCACAGCAGTTCCAGCCCCTCTCTCTCTCTCTTTCTCTCTCTCTCCCGTTCCCCCCTCTTCCCTGTTCATCTTCCTAGTTCGAGCTCCAGAGTTCCGCGAGCAGGGATGGCCGGCCGTGGCCAGGGGAACGCCAGATCCGAGGCCTCTGAACCCGGATCCGGCTGCCCCCACCCTAGATCCATCGTGCAGCTGCGCGGCCTTCATGGTGCGGCGCATGGTGGCCGGAGGTGCTGCTTGGATCTGGGTGCACGACACCAGCTGCGGCATGGCCGTACGGCGCTCCCTCCTCCCCCCCGAGGAGGCAGATGCAGCGGCCTTGTGGCCGGCGCTGAAGCTGGTGGCCTGGCTGGCCGGGGCTGGCCGAGGCCAGGCTGGGACCTCCGGCTGGCCGGCCGTGGCGGGCCGAGGCCAGGTTGGGGCCTCTGACTGGCCGGCCGTGCCTGGCCGAGTCCAGGCTGGGGCTGCCTATGACCGGGTGGTGCCTGGCCAGGTCGACGCCTAGCAACTGGGTGAAAATCTTGCCCGTTTCGCCGGGCCGACGACGGTGACGCAGCCGCATCACCTATCCCCTTGGAGGCATCGTCGAAGTTCAACATTCGTTGGAGCAGGCTGGGGTCGAAAGACCTACCCGTGTGCTTCTAGCGTTGTTGGCATCTGCGGACGTCAAATTCCTTCCCGAAGGCACCACTGGAGCGCGACTGCAGCCCGGCACTGGCTCTCGCCTAGGTTGCCCCTGCTAGCTATGGACGCTTGCCGGTGCGCGCCCCCCACCATCACGGGCTAGTTCAAAATCGGCTCTGTGTGGTGTGGCGGCGACCGGCACACCCCATCCGGGTGTCGACGCTTGTCGGTGCGCGCCTCCCACCGCAGCGGGCGATTCCGATATCGGCTCCATGCGGCGGCCGGCACTGCTAGTCTGTGCGTGGACATCTGCCGGTGTGTTGACTCTTCTTAGCGCAACCATCAGAGATAGGGTATTAGGCTATCTCTGATAATGGCAGCAGAAGTGCCTGGGGTATTTCTTATGTCTATTGGATAATTCCGCAAGCGCACAGAATATACCGCTGTAACACTTCACCCGGGAGTATTCCAAGGTGTTTGTCGGTGCTAATTTTGGCGAGGCTAACACCGGCTAGTAAATATGTGTTTTGCGGTTGAGGCTACGGATGGTGTGCAAAGGGGGAACACAGGGATTATACTGGTTCAGGCCGAGCAAGCCCTACGTCCAGTGGAGAGGAGAGTCGTGTTGCCTTGCACCGGGGTGCTTATAGTAGGGGGTTACAAGCTAGTCGAGAGAGGGAAGTGCTCCCAGGTCTCTTGTGAGTGTCTAAGTGTTTACAAGTCGTTTGCTGTGGGTGAGAACTTGGAACTTCTCCGTCCGTTCGTTCGTCCTTCTAAAGCTGGTCTCTGCTCTCCCTTTTATAGCCGCAAGGGAGAGGCAAAGGCGGCTACGACGCTACCTATTAAAATAGTGAGGAGTTGCCGTTCCTCGTTTGACTAGCTACTGCATTTTCTCCGTGTCTCCGGGGTATGGGTATGGCTATCTTGGTTCGCGAGTTCCAAGGTAGAAATAGTCGTCTGACTACGTCATGTCGTCAGCTCTCTGGGTCTTCTGGATATGGCCGTCGTGGTCCGCATGACTTTGGTGAGTTCACACCTGCCGGCTATCCTTCCGTACGATGTGACAAGAGGGTGAGTCACCTTGGGGCGTTGTTTCCCGAGGCTCGGGCGAATCGGAGACTTGGGCGCCGAGGACGCCGCCTCTCGAGCTCTCCCAAGGAGGCTCGGGCGAATCGGAGACTTGGGCGCCGAGGAGTGCTGTCCCGAGGAGGCTCGGGCGAATCGGAGACTTGGGCGCCGAGGAGTGCTGTCCCGAGGAGGCTCGGGCGAATCGGAGACTTGGGCGCCGAGGACGCCGCCTCCCGAGCTCTCCCGAGGAGGCTTGGGCGAATCGGAGACTTGGGCGCCCAGGACGCCGCCTCCCGAGCTCTCCCGAGGAGGCTCGGGCGAATCGGAGACTTGGGCGCCGAGGATGCCGCTCTCCCGAGCTCTCCCGAGGAGGCTCGGGCGAATCGGGGGTTTGGGCGCCGGGGACGCCGCTCTCCCGAGCTCTCCCGAGCAGGCTCGGGCGAGGCTCGGGCGAATCGCAGACTTGGGCGCCGTGGAGGCCGCTCTCCATCTCTCCGAGAGTGTCATTAGCACATGATCGTGGGCCTCTGTAAGACGCGGCCTTCGTGGCTTTGGCATAGAGCCAATGAATAAGCTTTTTAGAAGCGACCGTGTTGTTATTTATTTTATCCCAAGGGAAAGTGATTGCTAGAAATGTTAATAGAAGGAGATCCTTAAATCTATCTCAACTTAGCACAACTAGTGCAGAGGGGGTAATCGAAGTATGATAGGAAGGTGATGATTCAAAGATAACAAATGAAATGCTAAAAGATAACTAATGTAGTATAGCTAGGTGGGAGGACAATGAGTGAGAAAGGTTCCTGTGATTCAAACTCTACTCCTGTGATCTATCCTATCAAATAGATGAAGTACACTAAGACTGCTACCTTACTTCCGGTGTGTAGGGGATAGTGCGGGACAATAGGGGATATAACCTCTACCCGAAGCGCCTATGCTCTTATGGGAGACTATCTTTTAAGAATTTGCCTAAGACACGTGGAGGGATACTAAGACTAGACGGGGCTGTCACCACCTGCTATTACCCACTAACAATCCGTGCGACAAGCGGCATCCTAAGGCAAGATCTAGTCTAAACATCACGCTTACACTAATTCCTTACTACTCTAGCTACTGATCAAGGCAACTAGAGCACCCTATGACAGGCGATGAACTACACACGTGAGCTGGTTACATGGATCACAATCTAATGCAAACCGACCAAGTAATATGATAACTCACAACAATACTATTAAAGTAATGCACTAAGTAAAAACTCAGTAAAGTAAAGCAGGAATAATATATTAAAGTAGATAAGTCTTACAGAAAGAGAAAGATACAAGAGTTATACCAGACTCTCCAGCAGGCGACTCCAGAGACTCCGAGCGTAGGTCGACTCAACTCTAACTCCCACACTAGACTACAACTACTACTAAAAGTGGAATTACACTACTCTTCACTTGTATCTTGATTGAATCATGTCTTGAGAGGGTGGAGGCAGCCTCTATATATAGGGGGAGGTGGAGAGGTGCCACGTTAGCGATCCGCGTGCTCCTCAACTCTCCACCCTTGGATAAACCGTCATTGAAACCGCCTCAGATGGACGGCAGTGGCAATACCATCATGTGGGAGGCATGCAGAAGGTTGGTGGAGAACGTCGGTGGCCTGGACCCACCAGGGGGTCGACCGACCCCCTATGACAGGTGGGCCCAGCCAGGTGTTGTCCCCACCAAGTCATAGAACATGGCTATATACTTGTTTTGTTGGTACTTGTCGGTTCACGCCTTGATCCATGTGCTTTGATTTTCCTCCGTTGATTGGAAACACAACTTTGATCCAAAGGTGGAATTAGGCTGGATGAAGAGTCACATGGATCATGCCATGTCAGCAGAGCCCTGGTGGGCCCCACATGTGGGTTGGCCGACCTGCATGTGGGCCCTCCAGGGGCTCCACTCTCTTCCATGTGCTTTCTTGAGTCATTTGTTGAAGTGTGATGACTTGATTCCAAAATATGTGGTTCAGCTGACCCAACATATTGGGCTCCAAGTGCTCTAATTTGTTTTGTTTTGATCTTCCCTGCATTCACAAGCTAAAAGTATAAGTGGAACTAGTTATTGATAAAAATATATTCATGCTATGTTGATCTTCCATCAAAACCGAGTCCTGTTGATGGTGTTTGAGTGTGGATTTTTAGTGTATATCCACCGTCAACAAGATTCCCCCAAGCTTAACCTTTGCTTGTCCCGAGCAAATAATTAAATTTAGCCTTGGTGGATCAGGAGTTGCTCCTATGTTCATGTTTCAATAATACCATGTGCACAACAAAATACTTTCTCTTTTGAATAGAAAAATTGGCTATAAAAACTCACCCATATTACCTTAGTCCTTCATGGGGCCTATTGCATTCCTTTGTCTTGGGTGGTTGAGAGACAGAACAGTTTTGACTTGAGCACTAATTTTCTCATTCTTTACAAGTTTCATGATGGACGTTTTAGCAATATTTTTTTCAAAAGAAAACTTAATGTTCCTCATATGGTTCTCTCATGTCACTCAAATGGTCTATGATTCCTTACCAAGGCACAAAATAAATGTTGCCTTCCCTTTGTCATCCTACTTCTAAAATGGCTTATGTGAAGCTCAAGGTAGGAATGAAAGAGTGTAGTGTAGCATACTTACTTTGTATATATTGTAGAGTCAAAACTTGGATCCAAAGAGAGAAGTGTCATGCCCTCAGATCAAGACGTGCAATTGTGTGAAAAAAAGTGGACTATAATGCTCCTCTATTTGTATCTCTCTCTAACAAATTTTTTAGACATGGCTATCATTTTTCTTCTTTTATTTATGAGCTAGACTTGCTCATATATTTTTCCTTTCTTTTCTATGGACTTTATTGTGCCCATTTTTCTTTCTTTTTCTTTCATTTTGCATAGCCTTTTATTTCTTCTACTCAATTAACTAAGAGAGATATTTTAAGACTTAACACATGGAGCATTTAATTGGTGGAAATGAAAGGCATGTTGTTGCTACTTCCAGTGTAGAAGCAGCATATGTATGTGGTGTGTACAGTGGTCTTGATCTTGGAGGCATGATAAGACTCTCAATAAGGGTCAACAAGACTTGACAATACTCAATACAAAGCAAATAGCTTATGTGGAAGGTCTAAGACATGTGTAGCATTTATGGCTGTGGTAGGAATTTATTACCATTTGAGGAACAATTAAGGATTTGATTGTTTTTTAAGAATAAATCTCCAGTAATCATGCATGCTCAGAATAATATTATAGTAGCTCTTGTTTCATTATATCATATCTCACAACAGCTTAGACTAAGTTCTAGCACTTGCGACACACAAAGTTTTTAGGTTCATGATGATTTTAAATGAGCCAAGTAATCCATATTCAAAAAAATACTAAGTGGTAGACCAGGCATTAAAGAAATATTAACAGAGCAACTATTCATTATCTCCATGACAAAGATTAACATACATGAGACATACGAACAGAAAATATTTTTCGTGTTTTTATTTTATTTTATTTAAATGCATTAAATTTAAAACAATATAAAATACTGAGATAGAATACTTACCTTGGTGGGGGAGAGAATCTCCCCTAAGCTTGCACTTTTGCAGATATCTCACTAAGGTGGACGTGGGTTTGCTGGATAGTGAGGAGGGTACTTGAAACGACCTCGACTTCCACGAAGGGAAATCCATAGGCTCGAATTATAATTCTACAGATTGCTTGGAACAATCCATGAAATTACCCATATCTCAGTTGTTACCAGGATCCATACAACGGTAATTAAGTCTTACATAAACATTTATTACATCGCCACATTGGCAGAATCAACATTAAAAGAAGCTTTGGAGATGCGGAAGCGATTCATCCCTTCACGGCCAACTTGAGTGTAGCACGTGACCCTATTCCTCGTCATCTTCTCCCTCGAAGTCGTACTCATTCTCGTCACCTAACAGCAAATTTATCAGTACGATTTATACTGGCCACGGAGCCCACCTATGCAGCATTTGCTTTGTGGAAAGTGGATGCAAGGCTATTCAAGCAGACCTATAGGCTGAGGTTTCCTATGCAGCTGTAATCAATGTTTAAGTAGTCAAGTTTTATCTCTAATTAACACCATCATCCCTTTTCCCATCACCACATCTCACATACCCACACCTCACGCTCATTCGACAGGCCCAACTCCCTCTCGGGCCTATCTCAGCGGCACACTACCACAGCGGGTACAATGCCGGAAGGCATTATCCAGGGGGAGGAAAGAATATTCACTCACTACAGCAGTAGAAGGCTACAGGAAAGGTCCATAGCCGACGAGTCGGTGTATGTATCGATCGATCAACCAAACACTCTGCAGAGGTTCTACCGCTCACTAGATTAGCCATCATAGGTGTCGCGCAAACACCTAGGTAGAATTCCGGGTGCTTGCTTGCCTAGGTCGATGCCACCCTACCACTCAGCCCTGGGACACTCCGGATCCAACACCTTTACGCTGAGACTGGGAGACGCAGCACTGGGCCCCATCAGTGGCACTGCGCATCTAGGACAGTACGGGAATTCCACCATCCGTCACCGTCCACCCTTATCACCTCACAACCTAGCAGTAGTGGCACCGCCCTACCAAGTAGTCCAGCCGTCTCCCGCCCATCAGAAGCGAGTGAGAAGTAGAGGATTTCTATAGTCTGAGTACCAGCAGATCCTAGGGTGACCAAGCAGGCATCTTCACTTAGGGGATGCTCTCCCCGTGCCATCACAGCACCTCCGCTCACGGGTTTCAAACCACAAAGGCTATCCCACCCGGAACCACCTCGTACACCATTTTACCCGCCACAGGTATCTCACGTGGGGATGCCCAGGTTGCAGCCCCGGCACAACTTGCCCCTCGGGCTCGTCTCATATCACGCTTGGTCGACTTGACTCCCTCACCACGCACCCAAGACACACGCAGCACGCTCTCCCTGTGGTTATAACCAAGTTCTCATATAAACCGTTCCAGTTCCACCACTTAGCAAATAGTAAATAGCAGTAGTGGAAGAGTAACAGAATAAAGCAGCAGCTAACCTATTAGCGGGTAGCAGGATAAAGTTTAATCAAGGTAGGGAAAAACAATAATTCTACCATGCAACCTATGCAGAAATACATGTGATCATAACGCAACCGCATAAATAATCATTAGCAATGCGTAATAGGAGCTAAGGATTTGGTGGGACGTGGCACCTTCGTAGTCGTCTCCTAGCTCCTAAAGGTACTCGTGGTCGTCTTCCTCAGTCAGATTCTCCTTTGGCTCTGAAAACGGAATCGAAATAGTCGCGTCAGCGACTCCTATAGAGTATTTCAGAAAGATCCAATAAAATAAAGAACCAAATGCACACAAACATAGTCTTAATTTGTAGATCTCATTTTTCTGAGAATTTTGATATATGGTGCGCAATTTTTGGACATCGTATGAATAAGTTATGAATTTTCGAAGATTATCCTATTTTCTGAAAATGGAAAAATGGCCGATTAATCCGGGGGTGACACGTGGTAGCTTCTGATTGGTCGGGCACTGTTCATGTTGACCAGGTCAACGGTTTCAGCGGCAATGGCTCTGCTGACGTCAGCATGACGTCATTGCTTAAGTCAGCGTTGACCAGGTCAACGCTTCCTCTGACTAGTGGGGTCGGGTGACGTCATCATGACATCACCGGGCTTGACACGTGTCGGCACGTGGGCGTGCCATGTGGTGCGTCTGGCCCACAGCGTGGCTCGGCGCACGGCACCCGGTCCATGGTGGACCTGCGGCTAGGTGTCCAGTGCACCGCTCCCAAGGGTGCACGTGGACTGCGTCCATCCCTCCCATCTTCTCTCTTCGGCTCATGGTGGACTCGGTCCGCGGACGAGCCGCTGCCGGGAGCACGTGCACCGGTGCTGACGTCCGGCACACGTCAGTGCCCCCCAGGTGCTCGACGCGGGTTCACTAATGAATCGCCGGCGGCGGTGAGGTACGGCGGCGACCCCAGCGAGCTTGATGATGGTCGGGGATGGTCCCTACCACCAATTGATGGCCTCGTACTGGTGATTGAGGAACTAAAAGGGGCCGCTTGTGCTCTTGGCCACGGCCTATGGCAGTATGGTCGCCGGCGGCGATGAGCAACGGCGGGGCGGCTATAGTCGCGGTTTGGCTCGATTGGTTGCGGCTCCCTTCGATTCGCATGGTCAGAAAGGCCTACGGTTCATCGGTGGCGGCTTTGGGGTCACGTCGGGGTCTCCTCATGGCTTCGGCACGCGGCGGAGCTCTGGTGAGGTCGCGGCGCACACGAGCTGGACGGACGAGGCTTCCTCTAGCGCTTAGATCCGCGTAACTGGCTCGAAGGGTCGTGGCGGTGCTTCACGACGCTCTAACCTACACGGATGTCAGTCGGAATGGTTGGAACGGGTGAATCGGTGTCGGAACGCGTCGGTGGCGAGCGCGCTCCGCCGAGAACGCGTCGTGCTGCGTTCACGGTCTACCAAGGCTTGTAGTCCAGGGGTTTCGGCCGGTCGTGTGAGTGTGTGGTGCTGGTGATCTCCCTGAGCCGGTAAAGGCTCGTGCCTACGCGTCCCATGGGCGGAACGCCATGGCAAGAGCAGGGCGAGGTTCGGACATGGCGTGCGAGCGGCTCACCGTGGTGTCGGGGTCGAGAGGATGGCGATGCAGTGCCGATTTGACGCCGTGCCGTGTGTTCGCAGTGCCGTGCCGAGTCGCGTTCGCGTCACCGGCTTCTCCTCCGTGCTCCGCGGCGGCAGCGCTTCGGCGGTGCTCCCTTGCTTCTCTGCTCCGCCTTCTCCCTCTCTCTCGGCTATGCGGTGTGGTGCGGTGGTTTGTGCCACGGTGGCGGCGAGTGGGAATAGGGCTAGGGCTGCTCGGGCAGTCTCCTTTTATAGCCAAGCTCAAGTGGCTCCAATGGCGGACGGCCGTGATCCGCCGAACGGTGATCAAGGGCTGTGGCGAGCACCCGGCTAGGGTTTCGCGGTGCCTTGGTGACTAAGGTGAGGGGACAGGTGGGGGACAAAGCTGCCAAGGGCGTGGCGTTGCCGGCTGTGGGACCGGGGTCACGCAAATCGCGTGTTCTCCCCTCCCGCCTCCAAGAGGAAGAAGAACAGTGGGGGAGGGGCGAGAGCGGCTGACAGGCGGGGCCGGCTGGCAGCGGCTGTGAGCGGGCGCGAGTAAGCCAGGTCGCGCTGCGCGTGTTGCCTGGGCCGCGACGTGGGCCATGCGCGGTGAAGAGGAGGAAGGGGCAGCCTAGCTGGGCCGGCGCGGCGTGTGCACCCGCGCGGGTGAGGCCAAGCAGGCCGGCTGGGCTGTTCTCCCTCCTTACCCCTTTTTTTCCTTTTCCTTTTCCTTTTTCTTTTTCTTTTTCCTTTTCTTTTCCAATTTCCTTAGTGTATAAATATACATAGGCATTGCTTTTATATATTTTAAATAAATGCTTAGGCCAAGCATAAAATGCAAATAAAATCCCCATTATGATGCATGATCTATTACTTTATTTCAAAGGAATTAAAGTGCTAGCTATTCTTCCATATCTAATATTTGCATAATTAAATCTATATGCATGCACAAGGAATGTGTTTTTCAAAAATAATTAAATGAAAAATTTAATTTGGTTGGGATTTTTGGTGTGGGATTTTTAGGGTTGTTACAGTCCTCCTCCCTCAATAGGATCTCGACCTCGAGATTAAAGAGATGACATACCCTCCGAAGAGATACGGAAACATAATCCGCAAGTCCGATTCTTTCTCCCATGTAGCTTCCCTTTCAGTGTGATTGCTCCATTGTACCTTGCACATCGGAATGGTCTTGTTTCGCATCTCCTTTGTATCCCGTGCCAAGATCTTGATCGGATGTTCCTTGTATTCAAGTGTGTCTTGCAGGTCTAGTGCATCCGTAGGAACTTGCTCCTCGGGAAGCTTCAAACACTTTCTTAATTGCGAGACATGGAACACGGGGTGTACTCCAGATAATTCCTCCAGGTAGTTCCAGCTTGTAAGCAAGCTTTCCAACCCTTTTACAGATCTTGTATGGCCCAACATATCTTGGTGCCAATTTCCCTTTCACGTGGAATCTGACGGTGCCATGAAGTGGAGATACCTTGAGGATAGACATAATCCCCAACCTTGAACTCAAGCTCTCTACGTCTTCTATCTGCATAGCTCTTTTGCCTGCTCTGCGCAATTCTTAGATTCTCTCTTACTTGGGCAACACCTTCTTCTGCTTCCACAATCTTAGTAGGACCGAAGAAGGCTCTCTCCCCTGGTTCTGACCACATCAACGGGGTTCTGCAAGATCTTCTATACAACGCTTCAAATGGAGACATCTTAATGCTTGCCTGATAGCTAGTTGTTGTAAGCAAATTTAGCGTGAGGTAGACACTTTTCCCAACTTGCCCCGTATTTCAGCGTGCAAGCGTGAAGCATGTCCTCCAGAATCTGGTTTACTCTCTCTGTCTGTCCATCGGTCTGGGGGTGATAGGCTGTGCTATAGTCAAGTTTGGTCCCGATGGACTTATGTAAGGATTTCCAGAATTGGGACATGAATTGTGGTCCCCTGTCTGATATAACACTTTTGGGTGCCCCATGTAGCCTTCAGGATGTTAGCTATGTACAAGTCGGCTAGCCTTTCTGCACTACACCTTGTTGTGGTTGGGATAAAATGTGCTACCTTGGTCAGTCGGTCAACTACTACCCACAATGCATCATGCCCATTTTCTGATCGTGGTAACCCTACTATGAAGTCCATGGATATGCATTCCCACTTCCACTCTGGTATTGAAATGGGTTGTAGCAAGCCGGCTGGTCGTTGATGTTCGGCCTTGATTCTGCTGCAAGTGTCAGATCAGTGCTACATGTCCTGCAATATCTGCCTTCATATTCTCCCACCAGAATTGTTTCTTGAGGTCATGGTACATCTTGGCTGACCCGGGGTGAATACAATACTTGGAATCATGTGCTTCCGATAGAATTTCTTCCCATAGGGCTGAGTCAGTCGGTACGCAAATTCTTTCCTTGAACCAGACTAGTTCCCTGTTCGTGTTCACTGATACTCAGGGCCTCTCCCCAGCTTCATCAAACCTCGAATGTAATCAATCTCAGGATAGTTCTTTTGTGCTGCTCGAATCCGAGAGGTAAGATTGTATTCGACGCGAAGCTCATTTAGCATGCCATAGGAGACTACCTCGAGCTAGAACGCGTCGAACTCTCTCCTGAGCTCAGGTGGCATAGACCTGGTGACTGAGGGTATGGCAGTAGCTTTTGCGGCTAAGTGCATCAGTGACAACGTTAGCCTTCCCTGGGTGGTAATGGATCTCAAGATCATAGTCCTTGATGAGTTCTAGCCATCTGCGCTGCCTCATATTCAGATCTTCTTGAGTGAAGAAGTACTTCAAGCTCTTGTGGTCAGTGTAGATGTCACACTTGTTGCTTATTAGATAGTGTCTCCAAATCTTGAGTGCATGTACCACAGCTGCAAGTTCTAGGTCATGAGTCGGGTATCTCTGCTCATGCTCTTTCAACTATCTTGAGGCATATGCTATCACCCTTCCTTCTTGCATTAGTACACAGCCCAACCCTTGCCGAGAGGCATCACAATATATAACAAAATCTTTGTGAATATCAGGTAGGGCTAGTACAGGTGTAGTAGTGAGCTTCTCCTTCAAAGTCTGGAAACTCTTCTCACATCCAGGAGTCCATATGAACTTGTTCTCTTTCTTCAGCAAGTTGGTCATGGGTCTTGCAATCTTGGAGAAATTCTCAATAAATCTGCGATAGTATCCTGCAAGTCCCAAAAAGCTTCTGATTTCTGACACATTACTGGGGTTGTTCCCACTCTTTCACAGCCTCAATCTTGGCTGGGTCCACTGCAACTCCTTCTCCTGACAGTAAGTGACCAAGGAAAGCAACTTCCTCTAGCCAGAATTCGCACTTGGAGAATTTGGCGTATAGCTGGTTGCGAGACAACCTCTCCAATACGGTCCTCAGATGATGTTCATGTTCCTCTTTTGTGGCTGAATAAACCAATATATCATCAATGAATACCACCACAAACTTGTCTAGCTTATTCATGAAGATCTTGTTCATCATGTTCATGAAGTATGCTGGAGCATTAGTGAGTCCGAATGAGACTACTATGCACTCATACTGTCATATCTAGTGACAAACGCAATCTTCGGAATATCTTCTTCCCTGATATTCATCTGATGGCACCCTGATCGGAGATCGATCTTTGAGAAGTACTTGGCCTTACTCAATTGATCTAACAGATCATCGATGCGGGGCAGTGGGTACTTGTTCTTGACTGTGACCGCATTCAGATTCCGGTAGTCAATGCACATCCTCATCGTGCCATCCTTCTTCTTGACAAACAAAACAGGAGATCCCCAGGGCGAGGCACTAGGCCTAATGAAAACCTTCTCCAGTAATTCCCCCAGCTGCTTCTTGAGTTCCTTCAACTCATCAGCCGACATTCTGTAGGGTCTTTTGGCAATTGGTGCAGTCCCTGGCATCAGCTCTATAACAAACTCCACATCTCTATCTGGTGTCATACCTGGCAACTCTTCTAGGAAACACGTCATTGAACTCACAGACCACTGGCACATCTCTGAATGTCAGCTCCATCTTATCTGCCTTAGCCTCCAGGGCACACAGGAGGGCTTGGACTCTCTTGGTTTGGGGTACACATCGGATGGCTGTTCCCCAAGGGTGGGTTACCTGAACATATCTAGGTGAACAAGATATCACTTCCCAGTGTTTGGTTAGCCCGTCCATGCCTAAGATGACATCTAAGCTGTTGGAGGGTAGTAGGGTTAGGTTAGCTCGAAAGTCAAGTCCCTCGATTGTGATTATCACTCCCCTACATATGTGAACGCTTCTGAAGTTTCCTAAGGGCGAGCTAGTTAGGATGGGGTTTGCTCTCGGGGTTACAGGTATGTTATGCTTACGTGCATATGCAGATGAAATGTATGAACATGTAGCTCCCGAATCAAACAGAACTGTAGCCATGTTACCCTGTACTAGGAACATACCGTACACAGCGTCAGGTGCCGCTTCAGCTTCCTCAGCGGTCATGTGGTTCAACCTTCCACGGTTAGTGGATCCCCAGTTCGGTGTGCCCTGTGCAGCTGCTGGGTGCACGGTTGAGGTCGGGGCACGCAGCCACACGGTGTCCAGGCTTGCCCGCATCCAAAGTAAGTGAAAGGCGCACTACCTGCTGTGGTTGTTACAGGAGCCTTCCAGTTGCTTGTCCTCGGCGTATTTGTAGCTGGGGCGGGTGTGTTTTGCACGTTCCGAGTCGGCGCAGGGTAGGTTTGAGCGGGGTAGTGGTAGTTGCTGTTGTTGGTACCACCACCACAGCTCGTTCCCGAAGGAGGTCCTTGGCGAGTCCGGAAAGACTAAGGTGCACCCGTTTGCTGTCTCTGGGGTGGAGCAGTGCAAGCGGGTCCCTCAGAGCGGCGCTTCTTCCCCTTGTTCTGGGCCTCGAACTCCAGACGTGCTTCCATGCGATCCTTCTCGATCTCAATGCAGCAGTCGATCAACTCACGAAGGGTGTAGCTCTTGTTGCCTGAGAGCGCCAACCTGATCTTGGTCTGCAGTCCCTTCCTATAGTAGTACATCTTCTCCTTCTCGGAACTCACGCAAGATGCAGGTGCGTAGCGGAGCAAGCAGTTGAAGCGGGTGGTGTACTTGTGGATCCGGTCAGCTCCCTGGGAGATGTTGCGAAACTCATTCTCCTTGGCCTCCATGACACCCTCAGGAATGTGGTGGTCACGGAAAGCCTCGGTGAACTCATCCCAGTCAATGCGGGCTGGGTCCTCATGAGCGCTGGTGTAGTTGTCCCACCAGGTCCGTGCAGCACCTGTCAGCTGGTGTCTAGCAATCCCAACACACTCCTCATCGGAGCAAGTGGTTAGGTCCAGCTTTTTCTCCATCTCCTTAAGCCAATCGTCGGCAGCGAGGGGATCGCTGTCGGTCCCGTCGAAGGTGGGTGGCCTCAGCTTCAAGAACCCCTCCAGCTTCCTTTGGAAGTCGTTCTGTGGTCGGCCCGTGGTGTCCTGTTCATCCTCGTAGCAATGGCATTCAACAGCTGGGTCTCCTGAGCCATTACTTCTGCCAACGTCGGTGGCGGTGGCAGGAGGTGGCGGAGGCACATTCTCGCCCTGTGGTGGCGGGTCGTTCACCGGTGGTGCATTCCTCTGCCCGGCGCAGTTCTTCTTCCAAGTTAACTCCAGCACGCCTGCCAACTGGAAATCCACGGTTGCGACCACGCCCGCGTCCTGGCGCAGGTGCGGGGGAGGGCTGGCGGTTCTCCAGACGCGCAGGAATGTCTCATCGACATCTGAAATTATTAGGTATGTGCTCAGTGCAGTGATAATTTATGTAGTGGTTTAAGTAGGAGTTAGATGTTTTCAATGATTTAAATGAATTAAAACATTTTTCATACTACCCTACACTCAATCAAAGAAGCATAGAGAACCATAAGAAGCGTAAGATTCAAATGTCACTCATCACATGGGTTATTATTATATAAAGGATGTTCCTAGCTGCTATGAAGATCGTGCTATACGCAGATAGCCAATGACAGGACAACTCATGGTATCACTAATCTAAGGGCCACGCAGGGTCCCATAAGCTACTGGTGCATAAGGTCGAGTACGGCAGTCGGGGATGCGGCTGTCCTCTGCCTCGATCTCGTCGTCGGTCATAGTCAGGCGCTTGACATAAGTCGAGTGCTACAGCTGGCTCTGGAGTGGCCTCAATCTCCTGCATCCTCAGAGACGGACATGCTCCCATGTTGAGCGTAGTGGGTGGCACGCGGAAGTCTCCCTCCCGGGGCTTCACCATCTCCAGCGGGGGAAGCGAACTCTGCAACTTCCAGGACCTCAATAGCTCTCTTGGCATCAGGACTGGTTCCAAGCTGTCTCTGTCCTCCGTAGCTTGTCCTTTAAGAACTCCACCATCTTCACGCGGTCGATCAGAATCCCTTGGTTGCGGGTGGACTTCTCCTCGGCTTTCTCCAGCTGCTTCTCCAACTCCCTGATCCTGGAGCGCAATGTGATCATCTCGACTCCTCTGTCTCTGCTCCTCTGCTCCCTCTCAGCAAGTGCTCTCTCCTTGTCGTCCATCCTCCTCTGTAATCCTATCACTCTGCTGTTCAGGTAGTCATTGCGAAGCCTAAAATCCCCGATCTTGTCTCGCAAGTCAGGCGATCTCAGCTCGGTGCAACTCATCACAGCGCTGCATCTCCAGCTGCAAGTCAGTGACTGCCCTGCTCAAACTCTCCAGGGTCTGAAGTTCCTTTCTGCAAACTATCCTCAACCTCTGCCATGCATGCTCGATCACGCTGCCTCCTTTGCTCCAATGAGCTGATGAACTCATCCTGCTCCTGGAGGTGGTGCTCCACTGTGCATAGACAGGGGTCTGTCTCGGCCTGAACGATCTGGCTGGTGTACAGAATCCTCTAGATAGGGTCAGGGTGCAGCTCCAAGGCCCTGAGGTAGCAGACGGAAGTGGGTCCCCTTGAGGTACTCGTAGGCTGTGTACACAACTGCGCGTAGTACCATTGCGGGAGACGGACTATACTCCGTCCTCCACAGTCTCTCCAGCAGTGTAGTCAGTAAAAACCGGCATCCCTGGGAGGGTCAGGCTGACGGGTGTCTCAACTCTAGGTAGTGACAGATCCTTCAAATCTCTCAGCCTCGACAAGCTTCCCTCGGCAGAAGTACTGGATCTGGTCAGACTGGTGCTCCTAGCTCCTCCAACACCTGGCGTAGTACCATGGCAAATCCGCCGTGGTACCTCCCATTGATCGGGATCTCAATAGTGCCGTCAGTGCAGTGGACGAAGTGGTGGTCCAAGGCTGGTCATCTGCAAATTTTTCAAGAAACGGATTAGCAGGTCCGTGTATTAGATGAGCCACTGCATAAAAAGTGAATGCAAGGTCGGTAATATAATCGAAAGAGAGTCTGGCTTCATATTCTAACGTCCATTTTCTATGGGTCTCGTCCTACAGTCAAGCATGGCTCCGATACCAACTGAAACGACCTCGATTTCCGCGAAGAGAAATTCACTAGGCTCGAATTGTAATTCTACAGATTGCTTGGAACAATCCATGAAATTACCCATATCTCAGTTGTTACCTAGGATCCATACAACGGTAATTAAGTCTTACATAAACATTTATTACATCGCCACATTGGCGGAATCAACATTAAAAGAAGCTTTGGAGATGCGGAAGCGATTCATCCTTCACGGCCATCTTGAGTGTAGCACGTGACCCTATTCCTCGTCATCTTCTCCCTCGAAGTCGTACTCATTCTCGTCACCTGACAGCAAATTTATCAGTACGATTTGTACTGGCCACGGAGCCCACCTATGCAGCATTTGCTTTGTGGAAAGTGGATGCAAGGCTATTCAAGCAGACCTATAGGCTGAGGTTTCCTATGCAGCTGTAATCAATGTTTAAGTAGTCAAGTTTTATCTCTAATTAACACCATCATCCCTTTTCCCATCACCACATCTCACATACCCACACCTCACGCTCATTCGATAGGCCCAACTCCCTCTCGGGCCTATCTCAGCGGCACACTACCACAGCGAGTACACTGCCGGAAGGCATTATCCAGGGAGAGGAAAGAATATTCACTCACTACAGCAGTAGAAGGCTACAGGAAAGGTCCATAGCCGACGAGTCGGCGTATGTATCGATCGATCAACCAAACACTCTGCAGAGGTTCTACCGCTCACTAGATTAGCCATCATAGGTGTCGCGCAAACACCTAGGCAGAATTCTGGGTGCTTGCTTGCCTAGGTCGATGCCACCCTACCACTCAGCCCTGGGATATTCCAGATCCAACACCTTTACGCTGAGACTAGGAGACGCAGCACCGGGCCCCATCAGTGGCACTGCGCATCTAGGACGGTACGGGAATTCCACCATCGGTCACCATCCACCCTTATCACCTCACAACCTAGCAGTAGTGGCACCGCCCTACCAAGTAGTCCAGCCGTCTCCCGCCCATCAGAAGCGAGTGAGAAGTAGAGGATTCCTATAGTCTGAGTACCAGCAGATCCTAGGGTGACCAAGCAGGCATCTTCACTTAGGGAATGCTCTCCCCGTGCCATCACAGCACCTCCACTCACGGGTTTCAAACCACAAAGGCTATCCCACCCGGAACCACCTCGTACACCATTTTACCCACCACAGGTATCTCACGTGGGGATGCCCAGGTTGCACCCCCGGCACAACTTGCCCCTCGGGCTCGTCTCATATCCCGCTTGGTTGACTTGACTCCCTCACCACGGACCCAAGACACACGCAGCACGCTCTCCCTGTGGTTATAACCAAGTTCTCATATAAACCGTTCTAGTTCCACCACTTAGCAAATAGTAAATAGCAGTAGTGGAAGAGTAACAGAATAAAGCAGCAGCTATCCTATCAGCGGGTAGCAGGATAAAGTTTAATCAAGGTAGGGAAAAACAATAATTCTACCATGCAACCTATGCAGAAATACATGTGATCATAACGCAATGGCATAAATAATCATTAGCAATGCGTAATAGGAGCTAAGGATTTGGTGGGACGTGGCACCTTCGTAGTCGTCTCCTAGCTCCTAAAGGTACTCGTGGTCGTCTTCCTCGGTCAGATTCTCCTCCGGCTCTGAAAACGGAATCGAAATAGTCGCGTCAGCGACTCCTATAGAGTATTTTAGAAAGATCCAATAAAATAAAGAACCAAATGCACACAAATATAGTCTTAGTTTGTAGATCTCATTTTTCTGAGAATTTTGATATATGGTGCGCAATTTTTGGACATCATATGAATAAGTTATGAATTTCCGAAGATTATCCTATTTTCTGAAAATGGAAAAATGGCCGATTAATCCGGGGGTGACACGTGGCAGCTTCTGATTGGTCGGGCACTGTTCATGTTGACCAGGTCAACGGTTTCAGCGGCAATGGCTCTGCTGACGTCAGCATGGCGTCATTGCTGATGTCAGCGTTGACTGGGTCAACGCTTCCTCTGACTAGTGGGGTTGGGTGACGTCGTCATGACGTCACCGGGCTTGACACGTGTCGGCACGTGGACGTGCCACGTGGCGCGTCTGGCCCACAGCGTGGCTCGGCGCACGGCACCCGGTCCACGGTGGACCTGCGGCTAGGTGTCCAGTGCACCGCTCCCATGGGTGCACGTGGACCGCGTCCATCCCTCCCATCTTCTCTCTTCGGCTCATGGTGGACTCGGTCCGCGGATGAGCCGCTGCCGAGAGCGCGTGCACCGGTGCTGACGTCCGGCACACATCAGTGCCCCCCAGGTGCTCGACGCGGGTTCACAATGAATCGCCGGCGGCGGTGAGGTACGGTGGCGACCCCGGCGAGCTTGATGATGGTCGGGGATGGTCCCTACCACCAATTGATGGCCTCGCACGGTGATTGAGGAACTAAAAGGGGCCGCTTTGTGCTCTTGGCCACGGCCTATGGCAGTATGGTCGCTGGCGGCGATGAGCAACGGCGGGGCGGCTACGGTCGCGGTTTGGCTCGATTGGTTGCGGCTCCCTTCGATTCGCATAGTCAGAAAGGCCTACGGTTCATCGGTGGCGGCTTTGGGGTCACGTCGGTGTCTCCTCATGGCTTCGGCACGCGGCGGAGCTCCGGTGAGGTCGCGGCGCACACGAGCAGGGCGGACGAGGCTTCCTCTAGCGCTTAGATCCGCGTAGCTGGCTCGAAGGGTCGTGGCGGTGCTCCACGACGGCTCTAACCTACACGGATGCTAGTCGGAATGGTCGGAACGGGTGAATCGGCGTCGGAACACATCGGTGGCGAGCGCGCTCCGCCGAGAACGCGTCGTGCTGCGTTCTCGGTCTAGCAAGGGCTTGTAGTCCGGGGGTTTCGGCCGGTCGCGTGAGTGTGTGGTGCAGGTGATCTCCCTGAGCCGGTAAAGGCTCGTGCCTGCGCGTCCCATGTGCGGAACGCCATGGCAAGAGCAGGGCGAGGTTCGGACATGGCGTGCGAGTGGCTCACCGTGGTGTTAGGGTCGAGAGGATGGCGATGCAGTGCCGATTTGACGCCGTGCCGTGTGTTCGCAGTGCCGTGCCGAGTCGCGTTCGCGTCACCGGCTTCTCCTCCGTGCCTGGCTCCGGCGTGCTCCGCGGCGGTAGCGCTTCGGCGGTGCTCCCTTGCTTCTCTGCTCCGCCTTCTCCCTCTCTCTCGGCTATGCGGTGTGGTGCAATGGTTTGTGCCGCGGCGGCGGCGAGTGGGAATAGGGCTAGGGCTGCTCGGGCAGTCTCCTTTTATAGCCGAGCTCAAGTGGCTCCAATGGCGGACGGCCGTGATCCGCCGAACGGTGATCAAGGGCTGTGGCGAACGCCCGGCTAGGGTTCCGTGGTGCCTTGGCGACTAAGGTGAGGGGTCAGGCGGGGGACAAAGCTGCCAGGGGCGTGGCGTTGCCGGCTGTGGGACCGGGGTCACGCAAATCGCGTGTTCTCCCCTCCCGCCTCCAAGAGGAAGAAGAACAGTGGGGGAGGGGCGAGAGCGGCTAACAGGCGGGGCCGGCTGGCAGCGGCTGTGAGCGGGCGCGAAGTGAGCCAGGTCGCGCGCGCGTGTTGCCGGGCCGCGACGTGGGCCGTGCGCGGTGAAGAGGAGGAAGGGGCAGCCTGGCTGGGCCGGCGCGGCGCGTGCACCCGCGCGGGTGAGGCCAAGCAGGCCGGCTAGGCTGTTCTCCCTCCTTACCCCTTTTTTTCCTTTTCCTTTTCCTTTTTCTTTTTCTTTTTCTTTTCCAATTTCCTTAGTGTATAAATATACATAGGCATTGCTTTTATATATTTTAAATAAATGCTTAGGCCAAGCATAAAATGCAAATAAAATCCCCATTATGATGCATGATCTATTACTTTATTTCAAAGGAATTAAAGTGCTAGCTATTCTTCCATATCTAATATTTGCATAATTAAATCTATATGCATGCACAAGGAATGTGTTTTTCAAAAATAATTAAATTAAAATTTAATTTGGTTGGGATTTTTGGTGTGGGATTTTTAGGGTTGTTACAGTACTGTGGTGGATATGCTGGTGGGTATGGCTGAGGGAACTGCTGTGGGTGCTGTGGAATATGTGGTGGTAGTGGTATGTTATGATGTGCATAGAGAGCAGACCTACTGTCTACCACTCCTGCTCTTGAAAGTTTTAGAGCTGCTGCTGGGTTTGTGCAGTGATGTTGTGAATGGCCTCATGACCAGCCCGCAGCACATCAAACTGGTGCGTGAGCAACTCCATGTCATGTCGATGGCTTCGCGTCTCTGCATCCTGCATAGAATGAGTGAGAGAATCTGGCACTTTGTGCCCCTAACCGTCGCCCTCCTCCAGAGCTGAAGGCATGCATGGCATTTGAGCTGCCTGCATAGGTGCTGTCATCTTCTTCGGACGAGTCCTTACGCTGTGCAGCGCATGTTCTTGCGCGGGTAGCAGGTCCTAAAAAACTCCAGCGGTCACCTACTCCTGCAATGTTAGGCACTAAAGGGTGGCCCCCATATTGTTTTAATTCTGGGCATAGGCAAAGTGAGTCATGCATCGCTATTATGGAATTTAAATTCTATTGTTCCTTGGGGACCACCGGCAATAATATGAGCCTTAATGAAATATTTCTCACCCAGGATGGTTCTATGTGTAGGCATGTAATCATTAAATCCATCTAGAAGTTCAAGGTAGCTACACAATTTTATGATGATGGATGTGAAATCAAATGATCCAATTCTTGATGGTGCAGAAATCCAATGTTCTACCATGGCTTTTACAGGCGATACACGGATTTTATATACCATGGCATACATTATTCTTAAATCAATTTCTCTCACAATTCTAACATTATCCCGGGGAAATAAAGTGATTCCTAGCCACCTATGCAAAAAACGTAGTGTGGGGTTGCAAATATGACTAGTGCACGGTTTCCCCATTTTATTTTTCCCTGTTATGTCATGCCAAAATTCAAGTTTATTGAACCTACAGGTAGCAGATTCTAAATTTGAGGTGCAATTCATGAAGCCTAGGCAAGCACTAAACTGGTCCCAAGTAAGATCATAAACTTGATTAAACAGGCAAAAATAGCTGTTGTCTCTAGTTGCTTTTACTTGTGCACATAAATTCTAAGGTGCAGACTCCTGCTACCTTGGTACCAGAAAAATCCCAGAATTCACCCCATCCTATTGCACCAAAAACATCAAAGAACTCCTCATACATACCTGTGCGTTGGAGGAGTCTTAAATCAATTACCTTGGTGTGTTCAAAGTCACGGTTGCGGATGGAGTTGAGGACGAGAAGTTCTTGTGGAGTGACCCTAAATGCCTGTTTCTTGGTCTTGTGTTCTAACAGGTTCTTCTTCTTCTTCGGATTCTTCATTGACTTCTACATGATCATGAGGAGGTTGTTCCAACATTTTTCGTGTTGTTGCTTGGCTCAGATGCTCCAGAGAGGTGTTCATCTTGTGAAGCCGAGAGTCATATCTCGGTGTCATGGGAAGATTGCCCTGAGCGTGATGAGCGTCGTGATGGACTCCCGCTTAGTGCTGTACGCACTCTCTTTGCTGCAGCCTTGGACGGGTTCTTCATTCTTGCACAAGAACAAAGTGAGACGAACCAACCCTTGGATGATCGGGGTTAGCTTAATTCAATGAGCCTTCTTACCAGTATTACCCTTCTTGACTCCTCGGGTGATGACCAATTGAATGAAGAATATTTTTGGGTTTTCTTCTTTGGAAAGAGGAGAGCTTTGTTGAGAGGTGAGAGAGAGTTTTAGAGTGCTGAAGTTTTTCGGCTGGTGATTTCATCGAAGCAAGGTGCTCACAAGCATGGGAATAAGAAGGATAAGGAAGTGAGGGTGCAGGGGGCACTTGGCCTGGTTTCGGCCGACCCCTGCTCTGCCTCAACTCGTGCAAATTATTTGAGGAATCTATGTCACAATGAAGAGAACAAAAGCTGGAGTGATGGGTGGCCTATTGATGGGTCGGCCGAACCCACCATCACCTCCATTTTGGTGCCAAGTGAAGGCATGGTGTCGGCAAGAGGTTCGCAGGTTGATGGCTTGTTCTTGTGGTGGTCTTTTCCCATTTGCATGCACACTCTAGTGGAATGCATGGTGAATAAAGGCAAAAGGAGAGAGCATGACTTGACCAAGGATGGTGGAAGCTTGCTCATGGGTTGCTTCACGGGAAGGATTCTTTAGAGAGGTGATTTGCTTAAGTGTCTAATCAAGAATCTTTCTCATGATTAGCAAAAGGTGTTTTGATCAAGGTTTGCATGAGTAGAATTAAGGAGAGAGAGAATGGACTTTGTCATGACAAAATTTGCTCTCGGCCCACTCATGGTTGTTGTGTGCACTTTTCTTGTCAGCATTTTATTAAAGCAAGAGATGAGAGGGAGAGAAATTCTAGCTCCTAGAGTGCAAGTTGATAGATATATGTCTTGCAGCACTCTATAGGTCAGCTCACATGAAGTTTAGACAGATTAGCACTTAAAACATGTGAGTGCACAGAAGAGTGATTGAGAAGAATTCAAGGTTGCCATGCTAGTTCATTTAGATGATCAAAATTTACATGCAATATTTTAAGGTGTTATCGTGCATGGAACATAACAAGACATGGCAACCATTGAAATGGACAAAAGGTGGCAGGTGGGAGACACCAGGGTGGGGTCGGCCGACCACACCATGGGCCCCACCCGGTGTCAACTTTATTCAGGAGATTAATTATAAGATTATTTTGATATTGAGCTTGATTATTGGTGGATAGAAAAAGGGGTTGGAAATAAATGCTAAAATAAAGCAAGCAATTAAATGAAGTAAACTTTAATTAAGTGTTAGTGTACTTACCTTGATGGAAGAGTTATTCCCTCAGGTCCTTGCAATAGGACCTCCCTCTTGGGCTAGTGTAGGAATTTTCTTCGGAGGCGTCGCCGGTTGTATTACCTTTCTCTTCCATATTTGCTTGCTTTTTGCTCATGGTTGTGATTTGGGCTTCTTCAAGTCTCTCACGAGAGCAAAGGCATGTATCTCCTTTAGCATGATCAATGAACATTGCTCAACCTTCGATCGGAATTTGAACGTCTCTAGGGTCCCATTAATTGTGAATTGGATTTCTCCAACTCCAACATCAATATGTGCATTGGCGGTGCTAAGAAATGGTCTCCCCTCTCATCCACTTCCATGTCCAGGACCACGAAGTCCACAGGGACATAGAATCCGCATATCTTGACTGGGGATATTTTCCGTTATCCCCGCCGGATAACGGACCGATTGATCCGCCAGCTGCAAACGTATTGATGTAGGGGACAAAATAAGTGCGATTGAGTTTGTCGAACACTACCTTTGGCATGACGCTGACGCTTGCTCCCAAGTCGCACAGTGCATGCTCAAAGTATTGTGTCCCAATGGAGCAGTCAATGGTGGGATATCCAGGATCCTTCTTCTTGGTTGGCAGTTGGTTCAATATGGTCCGTGCTGCATTCCTCTGTTAATTTGACAATTTCCGTTGTGGGCAGTGGGCAGGTTATTGTTGAGGATGTCTCTTAAGTACTTGGCGTAGGTTGGTACCTGCATTGCGTCAAGTAATCGGATATGCACATAAAGATGACGAATTACCTCGACGAATTTCCCTGAATTGTTCGTCGGTGGTTTGCTTCCTTTTCCTTGGGAAAGGTAACAGCACATTGGTGTCATAATATTCATGAGGTGCTGTCTTTCCCTGGAACTTGGTGTTGTCATCAGGCAGTGGCGACTCTTCTTCTTCATCATCATCTTCCTTGTCTTTTCTTGTGGCCTTCCCTGCCATGTTAGGACGTGGTAGGTCGCGAATGGACTTACCTCCCCTCGTGGTCACCGCATATGAAGTATTGCAAGCATTTTTAGGAGATGAAGTAGTAGCAACAAGGTGAGCTAATTGGGATTTTAACATTTTATTAAAGCTTACCTGTTCTTTAACAGAAGAAGCGAGAGCATCCATTTTAGTATTTAATGTTTCAAGGGTCTTATCATTTGCTATCAATCTTTTATTCATGCTTTCATTGATTTTAGCTTGATTCATGACAAGATCTTTCAATGATAATTGATTACCAAAATTTGCATTACCTTGAAACTTGGAGTTTGACGCCCATCTTCCTTGTTGAGGATATTTTGAATTGTTATGGATGGTGTCTACCTTCTCAGGATTTAATTCAGAATACATTATACTACATACCTGGTTCCATTGATGTTTGGAAGCATAGTGTTGGATGACCTCTCGATCTTTCTTGAAGTTGGCACGTTCTTCCAGCCTTCTCAATAAGAGATCCATCTTCTCAGAGATTGCATCTACTTCCTGGATGGTATGTGTACTCTTCTTCTTGGATTGGAGTCGATCTTCATTCCACTCTTGATTTGTCACCATCTTTTCTATCAGATTCTTGGCTTGTATGACATTGAGTGAAGTGAATGCTCCTCTAGCAGCGGCATCAAGGTGACTACGGGCTATCGGGGTTAGCCCATGGTCGAAACCTTGAATCAGGAGCCATTCTTGGATTCCATGGTGAGGACACTCCCGAATGTATTCCTGGAGACGTTCCCATGCTTCGGGAATCGTCTCATCCAATTGCTGTGTAAAGCCTGAAATCTTTCCTCGAAGAGCAGTGGTTTTGCCCATCGGGAAGAACTTCTTGAGGAATGCATTGGTGCAGCTTGTCCAATTGCCAATGTCTTCAGGATAAGCATAGAACCATTGTTTTGCCTTTCCAATCAAGGAGAACGGAAAAAGGCGAAGACAGATGGCGTCCACTTTGACTCCTTTTATGGCAACTGGTGCCACACAATTCCAGGAAATTCTGGAGATGTGCATTTGCATCCTCATGGGGCTTTCCGCTGAATGGGTTGGCTTGTACCATATTGATAAGAGATGGCTTGACCTCAAAAGTGGCATCCCCCATGCTAAGCTGCAGACCGGTGGCGAGATTGTCGGCCGACGGTGTAGAATGCTCGAAGATGGTCTTTTGGGCCATAGCCTTCCTTAGGTGACAGTGCTGAGCCTCCTTCCTTGAGTGGTTCCAATACCAAATCGGACCTTCGATCGGAGACTGGACGATGTCGAGAACTCCTGGTGGATGTCTCTGGATTTTCTATTGCCGTGGCTTGAAACTAAAATCCACTCATGTATGCCTTGCTTCACGATAAAGAGAAGCAAAGGCAAAGGGTAAGCCCTACTACAACTAATTGATACTAAACTGATGATAGGTTCCGGATTCGACCTTATTAAAATTTCTAGACTATGCTTTCCCCGGCAATGGCGCCAGAAATGCTTGTTGACACTTCTTAGCGCAACCACCAGAGACAGGGTGTTAGGCTATCTCTGATAATGGCGCCAGAAGTGCATGGGGTATTTCTTATGTCTATTGGATAATTCCGCAAGCGCACAGAATATACCGCTGTAGCACTTCACCCGGGAGTATTCCAAGGTATCGTTATTTATTTTATCCCAAGGCAAAGCGATTGCTAGAAATGTTAATAGAAAGAGATAGATAAATCTATCTCAACTTAGCACAACTAGTGCAGAGAGGGTAATCGAAGTATAATAGGAAGGTGATGATTCAAAGATAACAAATGAAATGCTAAAAGATAACTAGTGTAGTATAGTTAGGTGGGAGGAGAACGAGTGAGAAAGGTTCCTGTGATTCAAACTCTAATACTGCTGTGATCTATCCTATCAAATGGATGAAGTACACTAAGACTGCTTGTTTACACCAAAATCTGGACTGGGTGCAGATAGTCGATGCCGAGCGCAGATAGCCGATTTCGGGGCAGAGGCCCAGACAGATAATCGATCGGGTCCCGGAATCAATTGTTGGGCTGAAGTGTAGACTGGTGCGGTTGAAGGAAATAGCCGATTGATGACATCAGCGCAGATCTCCGGCTGCCAGAAAACGATCACGTTCAGAGTCCGTTAAAGAAAGCAAAGATTGGGCTCCAAGTTACCTTTAATTTAGGAAAAGTTTGTTAGTTTCCGTATTTATCTTGAGTTGTAATTCGAATAGGACTCTGTCAAAGCCCTTGGATATAAATATAAGCCCCGGCCATTGTAACAGAACACACATCAATACAACACATCTTTCGGCTCCGGCCAAAACTTAAGAGTAGGAGTAACGTAGATCTCGGCGAGTCCTTCAATCGGGCTGAGTGTCATCCGGTGGACGCAGGCTTGCTTGTAAGTACCGTCATGCCTCGCTAAGCTTTGTCTCTTTAATGTCATCCGGTGGATATGGGAGCATCGTAGATCGGGGTTGATTCTTATTTGATATAAGTTTAGCGTCATCCGGTGGACGTGGGCTTAGATCAAATAAGGGTTTGTTATCGATTCATGTTTGTTTTCTTGTTTAATCTATGTTTAACGTCATCTGGTGGACGAGGGCTTAGGTTGAGCTTGATTATGAGCATGGATTAGTTATCGGCTCTAACTAATTTAGCATCTTAGTTAGATGTTATTTGTCATTTATTGTTTATTTATTAATATAATATCTTTCTGCCCGATCAAGATTGCATTAGTATTGGCCTTAGATCTACATGAAAAATGTCATTTATGTCTCGTTCATGTTTATGCTTTGTTATGATATTCGCTTGATTCGGCCAGTACTATCGTAGTCTTGTTCGTAAGTGATGAGAAGGCTTGGTAAGAGCGGATCTGAATGAATACAGAGCCATCGGCCTTCTAGACCAGCTTTGTATTCCTTTAGATTTGCTTGTGATTATTTTTGGAATAAATCTAAATTGGTGCAAAGCCGCAGGCCTTCTAGACCAGCTTCGTATCAATTTTAGGTTCATACTTGGAACTAATCACCGTTAAGTTTTCTGCTTCACGAACCCTGGATCGGCTAATTAGCCGATGCAGTTGTGCTTCACGAGAAAAACCAGTTAACCGATCGCGCCTTGCCAAATCGGCTAAATAGCCGATTTCTGTCTGTTTAACGTTTAGACAGTCTGAACTGAATGATTTGACCTGTTTACAGCAATCAATTATGATTTAATCTGTTACAACTATCTGCATAGATTTATTTAATGTAGATTGTTCTATTTGATCACGCATATCAATCAATTATGTATCAGTTCAGTATCTGTTTCTATGACAAAACATGGATATATGCCGGAATCGACTCTTTAGTCGATTTCCGATTAAATCGGCTCTCAGAGCCACATAGTTGGAACTATCTGTATACACCGGTTAGTTCCGCCCTGTGATTACTGATTATTATCTTTTTTTTGTCAATTGCAAGTCAAATTGACTGGCGCGCCTGAGGGTTATCAGCACTCTCTGACCGGGTTTGAAGCTAGCTGGATCTTGGAAGCTCCGACGCTCTTGAGATCATATCCGGCTTCGCTAGTGTGTTGAGACGCAAGAACCACATTTTGTGCCAACACTGCTATCTATCACGCCCGGTGGGATAGTTTCACTCATGACTAAGGGAAAGGCTCCGGAAACCGTGGCTCCCAAGGATGACGGCGTCATCAGAGTCAAGCGTGAGGAGATCGATCCTGAGGATGCTGTGGTGCTAGAGCAGATCATTGAAGAGTTCACTAATGCCTGTCTGCTGTCATTTGCTAAACATTGCGATGGCCACGTGTTCAAGAAGAACCCCTACCCAAGGTGGGTCATGCCTGACCACACCGACAAGGAGGAGCAAGAGTTCAAGGAATTCATCCAGAGCGCCATCTGGAACGCTTCGCATCAGGCAGTCGGGCATCATCACAACGTTTTCATGCAAATATTCTACAACATCATGAAGACCGTCATCAACAAGCAGGACTGGGAATTATTGGGCCCAACGTACTTCAATATTCCCCCAGAAGATACCAAATCAAATGCAGCGACCAGAACATCCGATCCTCCGCCGCAACAGCCGAAACCGTCAAAGTCATCAGATCAACATCCCAATATGACGACGGATTCGGCTCCAAAAATAGCTCCGCAGCCTAAGCTATACAGAGATTACTCTCCTGAGCAGATTGCCGGTTATATGCGTACAACTAGGAACGCGCCGGCTGGGAATGTGCAAACTTGAAACGTGACTTCAGCAACTCCAAACTATCAAATCAGGCACACCTATGATGAGCTCACGCCGGCGCCACATCCTGGTTATGCGCAATCGCCTCAAGACGAGTTAGTAGACAAGATGAGTGCAATGCTCAGGAACCAATTCGGCTTGCAGCCGAAAGCGGGGGTGTCGATCAGATACAGGCGCCCCTACCCTGAATGGTTTGATCATGTGGCATTACCACCAAGGTACCGCATGCCGGATTTCGCCAAGTTCAGCGGTCAAGACAACATATCCACCATAGAGCACATCAGCCGCTACCTGACTCAGCTTGGTGAGACGTCTTATGAGGATGCTCACAAGGTCCGTTTCTTCTCCTTGTCCTTAACAAGGCCGGCTTTCAGTTGGTTCACCACTCTGGAGCCCGGGACAATTCAAAACTGGGTAGACCTGGAAAGCAAGTTTCGCGGTTATTTCTTCTCTGGCACCGGGGGGAAAACTATTGTTGATTTAACTAGCATGCGCCAGAAGAGTAGCGAGACTGGATCAGCTTTCATCAAGTGCTTCATGGAAATGAAGAACATGTGCTATTCACTGAACCTACCTGACAAGCAGCTCGCTCACTTGGTCATTGGTGGGATGCTCCCGCATATTCAGGAAAAGCTGGTGGGCATTGACTTTGATAGCATTAGCCAGGTGTTGCAGCGAGTGACGGCCCTGGAGCTGCAAGCTCAGACCTTTCGAAAGGAGGGGAGGTACAAACAGACGGCGTTCGTTAGTAATTTAGACTCGAAGGATGAAGATGAAGATGAAATCATCGCTGTCGAGCTGAGATGGGGCAAGAAGCCCATGGCCGTACCCAAAAATTAGAGCTCAGAGGATCAGTATGATTTCGATACAAATAAGCTAGACAAATTATTTGATCTGTTGGTCAGTGCTGGGCAGATTACCTTCCCTGCCGATTATGTAAGGCCCTCTCTTGAAGACTTGAAAGGGAAGACTTTCTGCCAGTACCAAGGCCTCACCTCACACGACACCAACGGATGCCGCGCATTCAAGACTCAGATTCAGAGGGCTATCTCCCTGGCTTGTTGAAGTTTGACAGTCCTGCTAAGGGGAAAATGAAGATGGATAATTTCCCATTTCCCAAGGGCCAAAATATGGTCGAAGTGTCGGCTCCTGCAAGAAAAATGAAAGTTCTGACCTCCAACCAAGCTAGAAGAAATGCGTCAGTCGATCCCGATATGCAGATATGGGCTGAGGAGCTGGCGATGATCAAGAGAAGGCAGGAGCAGAACCAGAGCCAATACGAAAAGGGGGAGTCCAGCGGCACCAAGAAGACCAGGCCCACCTCCCGCGATCTGCTGAACAAATGGCGTTGGGAGAAGGAGAAGACCCACCGGAGGCAACTCGGGGAGGAAGAGTATTGGAAATGGGCTCATGATGAAGAAGAGGCCCACTACCAGGAAGAGATGGCTCGCCACCGGGAGGAAGAAGAAAGCCACTGGCATTGCCCATTCTTTAGGCATTGCTGGAACGAAGGTCTGAGATTGCCGACTCTCCGCAATTGTCCGGAGTGCAGCGATCAATACCGAGAGTACAGGCACTCTCAGACCAACCGCTGGTCTATGCATAAGAGGCTTGGACGCCCACATGACATGCAGGATCGGCGCGAAGAAAGAGACCTGCGTGATCGGCTCAACGAAGCAGCAGCGGATCACCAAGAGCCGGTCTAGCAGGAGAATCACTGGTGCCCTAAGAACTTGACCAAGAGCCAGAGGCGCCGCATGCAACGCCTTAGGAATAGGGAGCTCAAAGCAGAAGGACGCTCGAAGCAAATCTGGCGGGAGAAGCTTCCTCAGGACAAAGGGAAGGCAACAACCGATGCACAGATGGTGTTTGTGCTTCCGGCTGAATTCAGGGCGTCTCGGGCCAAGAAGATTGAAGTTCTCTCTGATTCTGATGAGTCAGAGTCTGAACAGGCCACCGCCAAGCTGGTTTTCGCGCAGCAGGCTGCATTTGACAAGCCGAACAAGCACCGGCACCTGAAGGCCATGTATCTCAAAGGATATGTCGATGGGATGCCCATGACTAAGATGCTAGTCGATGGTGGCACCACTGTCAATCTCATGCCCTACACCACATTCTGCAAGCTGGGCAAGGGCCCTGATGATTTGATCGAGACCGACATGATGCTCAAAGATTTCGGGGGCAACTCTTCAAATACCCGGGGGGCAATCAATGTCGAGCTAACAGTCGGGAAGAAGACGCTGCTCACCACCTCCTTCGTGATTGACAGCAAGGGTTCTTACAGTCTGCTACTTGGGCGTGATTGGATTCATGCTAACTGCTGCGTGCCATCTACCATGCACCAATGTGTGATGCAGTGGCATGGTGAAGAAGTTGAGGTGGTCCCAGCCGATGACTCGGTGAGCATAGCCGCAGCAGATGCTGCCTACTGGGAAGCTGAAGATCACGACTGTTTCTCTGGCAAGACTTGGGAAGAAGGCTCCATCAGGGTCAGCGATGAGAATCAATAGCCGGTCAGGGCAATCGGCTCTGAGTCTTTTTATTAATGGACAATCCAATCAATGGCACCGAGGGCAAGGTTGGACAGGACTTTACGTCAGCCGATAAACTTGAAGAAGTGGATATCGGATCTGGTGACAGACGAAGGCCGATGTATATTGCCGCCAATCTTGACCCCGAGTTCAGGCGGGAGTTGATTGACTTATTGAAAGAATACAAAGACTGCTTCGCCTGGGAATATTACGAGATGCCTGGCTTGGACAAATCGATTGTCGAGCACAGATTACCTATCAAGCCTGGTTTTCGGCCGTTCAAGCAGCCACCACGACGATTCAAACAGGATTCATTACCTGACATCAAGGCCGAGATTGAAAGGTTGCTGGAAGCCAAGTTCATTCGACCTTGCCGATACGCCGAGTGGGTATCGAATATCATTCCTGTATACAAGAAAAATGGCAAGTTGCGGGTCTGCATCGATTTCAGGGATCTGAACAGAGCTACCCCGGTGGACGGCTACCCAATGCCGATAGCCGATATATTATTCGATTCGGCCGCGGGGCACTAGGTCATCAGCTTCATGGATGGTAATGCTGGCTACAATCAAATTTTTATGGCTGATGAAGATATTCCTAAGACTGCTTTCAGATGTCCTGGTGCTATCGGTTTGTTTGAGTGGGTTGTAATGACGTCCGGTTTAAAAATGCCGGTGCAACTTATCAAAGGGCTATGAATTATATTTTTCATAAGTTGATCGGCAAGATTGTAGAAATTTACATCGATGATGTAGTTGTGAAGTCCAAGAGCTACAAGGAGCACTTAGCCAATTTGAAGGCTACACTGGAATGTACTCGGAAGCATGGCTTGAAGATGAATCCTAATAAATGTGCTTTTGGGGTGTCAGCAGGCGAGTTTCTGGGTTTCATGGTACATCGCAAGGGAATTGAGGTCGGCAGCAAGAGCAGGAAGGCCATCGATCAGCTTGTGCCACCGACTAATAAGAAGAAATTACAGTCCTTACTTGGCGAGATTAATTTTATCAGAAGATTCATTGCCAATCTGTCAGAGAAGGTACTGCCGTTCTCACCACTGTTGAACCTGAAGGACACTCAGGAGTTTAAATGGGGAGACGTACAGCAAAAGGCTTTCGATGAAATCAAGGAATATATGAAGTCTCCACCTGTTCTGGTACTGCCATAGGCAGGCAAGCCATTTAAGCTATACGTGACGGTCCAAGACCATACAATTGGATCGGCCCTTTTTCAAGAGTTTGAAGGAAAAGAGAGGGCAGTTTTCTATCTGAGCAGAAGGCTCTTGGATCCCAAGACGAGATACACGCCAACTGAGAAGCTGTGCTTATGCTTATTATACTCGTGCACCAAGCTGAGGCACTATTTGCTATCGGCCGAATGTGTGGTAGTTTCCAAGGCCGATGTGATCAAGCATATGTTATCAATGTATATCCTGAACGGACGGATCGGGAAGTGGATCTTGGCTCTTTCTGAGTTTGACTTAAGGTTCGAATCGGGTAAGGCAGTTAAAGGTCAGGCAATAGCCAATTTCATCACCCAGCATCATGAGGGCGCCGTCAGTATAGTTGATGTGGCGCCGTGGACCATGTTCTTTGATGGATCATCATGCAAGCAAGGCGAAGGTGCTGGGGTAATACTAATATCACCTCGAGGTCAGCGATTTGAGTACAATTTCTAGATCGGGCCGACAACAATCAGGCGAAATATGAGGCGATTTGGAAGGGATTTCAACTTCTGCATTAAGCAAAGGCCGACGTAGTTGAGGTTTTTGAAGATTCATAAATAGTCATCAACCAATTACTTGGCCTATTTGAATGTAAAGACGACGTACTCAGAGGCTATTATGATCAGTGCCAAGCTTTGATCAGAGGGTTCTTAGCAGTTTCACTATATCATATTCCTAGAGACCAGAATCAAGAGGCTAACCGACTAGCGCAGAGCGCCTCGGGTTACAGATCGATGTAGGAAATTCTCAACACCGAGCAATCAGCTGATGACTGGCGGGGCGAGATAGCAAGATACCTTGCAAATCCCTCACAGAAAGTTAGTAGAAAGTTGAGGTACAAAACTATCAAGTACGTGCTGCTGGATGGTCAGTTATATTATAAGACTATCGAAGGGGTGCTGCTGAGATGCCTCGGGGCAGAAGAATCGATGAAGCTAATGAGTAAGGTTCATGAAGGAGTCTGCGGTGCTCACCAATCGGCTCACAAGATGAGATGGATTATCAGAAGGACTGGTTATTATTGGCCAACAAGGCTTAAAGACTGTTTCAGGTATTACAAGGGTTGCCAAGAATGCCAGAGGTTTCAGAATGTGCAGAAGTCTCCTGCCTCAGCTATGAATCCTATCATCAAGCCATGACCGTTCAGAGGTTGGGGAATCGATCTGATCGGCCAAATCTATCCACTGTCTAGTAAAGGTCACAAATGGATTTTGGTTGCAACAGACTACTTTACTAGGTGGGTAGAAGCTGTTCCTTTGAAGAATGCCACATCTGGAGATATAGTCGAGTTTATAAATGAACATATCATTTACAGATTTGGTATACCACAGACTATCACAACAGATCAAGGGACTATGTTCACTTCAGATGAGTTTTTGACCTTTGCCGACGACATGGGCATTAAAGTGTATAATTCATCACCCTATTATGCCCAAGCCAATGGTCAGGCTGAGGCGTCAAATCAAATTTTAATCAAGATTATCAAGAAGAAGATTGAGCAGACTCCCAGAAGGTGGTACTTGACGCTGAGTGAAGCTCTGTGGGCATACCGGATGGCTCAACATGGATCAACTAAAGCTACACCGTATGAGTTGGTCTATGGGCATGCTGCTGTTCTTCCTTGGGAAATTCAGTCCGAGACGTGGCGTGTCAAGTTACAGAACGAGCTTACAGCCGGTGAGTACAAGGATATCATGATGGACAGTCTTGAAGATTTACATTGTCATCGGCTCAAAGCCCTGGAGTGTATTGAAGCTAATAAGATACGGGTGGCTAAGTATTACAACACTAAAGTAAGAGGAAAGAGCTTTACCAAATCAGAGCTGGTATAGAAGATTATCCTACCTATCGGAACCAAAGATAGCCGATTCGGCAAGTGGTCACCAAATTGGGAAGGCCGTATCGAGTTGTTGAATGTGCGCCCGGCAATGCCTATGTACTCGAAGATATGGAAGGAAGGAGATTTGCCAGGGTGATCAACGGAAAATATCTGAAGAAATACTATCATAGAATCCCAGTTGGGGGATGATAGCCGATCGATGCAAGGTCTGGCTCATTCAGCCGATTCTATGTGAAGGATCGCCTTCAGAACAAAAATAGGAATCTGTGACAGCCGATTTCGTTCTAACAGATCGCCTTTAGCACAAAATGAAACACTCATGATGGAGTGTAACAGCCGATGTGATTACAGCGCCTTTAGTCCAAAAATAAAAAAATGTATATGTATCCGGACACATAGAAATCAGATTGGTGATTTTGAACAAAGTTTTTATTTCTGATCATATTTGCAGGAGCCCTATTACATTCTAATTCGGATTATGCATGGCTCTATCTATGATGTCCTGGACGTCGGTGATAGCCGCGACCCCATCAGCGTGGGGGAAGAAGTTCACCAGTTCGACGCCGGCCTCCTCCATGTCCTGGCCCTCCGGGAACCCGGGCTCGACGGCCTCCAGGGCGATGCCGGAGCGGAGTCGCGCGGCTGTGAGAGCCCCGGTTGTGCCGTGACGAACGCCGGTCATGGCCACCTGAAGGACGTGGTGGTGAACCTCCAGGAGCCGCTCCGCCTGTGTGTTGCCGCGAGCATTGACGGCATTGGCGGCGGTCTCGGTGGCTACGTGCAACTCTTCCAGCTGCACGGTCAGAGCTACAAGAAGAAAGAAGAGTCAGCATGAAGATGATCATCAGCGCATTACAATAAAGACTTCAAGGTATTACCTGCCACCGCGGCGTCCGATTCGGCGAGTTGGGCTTGCACCTTGGCCACCTCGGTTTCAGCGGCGGCAAGGGCAGCGGCTTGGGCTTCATTGATGCCCTGCAGCTGTCCGTTCTCCTTCGTAGCCTCTGAATAGAGGTTACGGTACTCCACCATATGGTGGTGGAACGGTGACCGTCGGCGGCGGTATAGGACCCGTCAGAGTCCGCAGAGGACCCCGAATCGGATCCAGCGCTCGGGGCCGAGTCTTGAGGGGGGTCTTGAGGAGGCGCAGTTCGGCGAAGCCGGGTGTCCAGACCGATCGGTGCACCCGGTGGGAAAGGAATCAGGCGGGCTTGACTGGAGGTTGACAAAGAAGCAGATGTATCAGAATCGAAAGAGATCAATGCCATAGATGCAAACTGATTTACTTGCTATAAATGGCCAACTGCCGGGGCGTCACCCAGCGACGACGGCCGTGAGATGGGCCAGCGGTAGCACCCGCACCAGGGGTGGCTCCAGTGGCACCCACACCAGGGGTGGCTCCAACGGCTGCAGGGGTGGCCTGAGATGGCCCGGCAGTGGTTCCCGAACCTCCGGCACCAGTGGTTCCCGCATCACTGCACAAGACGTCGATGGTCAGATTAGATCGGATCGATGTATCAAGAAGTGAACAGTAGCCTTACCCTAACCAGGCTCGCAGATGGTGCCTCTGTTCACCCACGGCCCGCAGGCTCCGGCTGAAGTTGTCGCCTTCAGCGGAACCCGAAGCCGGCCGCTTGCCGTGGTCTCCGTCGCCGGCCATGGGATTGGTTTTGGAAATTTGTTTTTCTCTGTTTGAGGAGAAGAGGTGAAGAGCAAAGGCCGGGTAAGCGAAGGCTATGGTGTTTGCAGTTGCTTGCTCAGGCCGGGCGTCTTTTTATAAAGACGGAGGCACCAAGACGGTTTTCCCCTCGGGAGACGAGGCGACACGGCGGATTTTATACTGGAGTTTACCCACATTTCTTGAATCCGGAACCGACGCCGCACGTGGGAGGTGGAACGTCTTGATCGGCTATTTTGGTCGGTTGCCTAGAATTGGTTAATCAGGCCGTTTGCTTGGGATCGGCTAAATAAGTCAGTTACTTAGATAGACTAAATAGCCAATTTCTGCGAACTGTGACAAAAACTAAGGATCAGGCTGAATAGCCGATTCGAATGCAGAACAAGAAGAAGGCCGATTTCAGTCTGGCCAATGTACTTGACATGATTTACAGGAAGAGTTGAACATGAGTTACAAGCCTAACAAGGACCGAATAGAAGAGATACATTCAACATGAAGAGCACGGTCGGTCTGCACAGATTCTTGGTCTTCATCGGCCGTTGAATTGAGGATGTTCAGGCGCTGGTTGATCTGTCTGCCTTCGATGACCCTGGCGCTGACTTGTTTTCTCTTCTCGGTCATATCAACAGTATTTGTTGATACAAAAATTTCATGCTGTGTGATGGCCGAGTTTACTTCCTCAAGCTCCTTCATCAGCTGCTCGCGCCTGGTCTTCAAAGTGTTCAGCTCTGACTCGGCTGAGGTGATGTTGTTCTTCAGCAGTTTGACTTGATCTTCCAACACATGAACCTGTTATTTCTCAGCTGCTCAAGCTCGGCCAGGTTTATGTGGGCAGTGTTGATTCTTGGAGTGGCACTTTTGAGCTTGACAAGCTGCTTCAAGAGGCTAAGAGTTGCCAGGTTTGTATGCTGTTGGATCAGCTCAATTGCCTGATCGATTGTTTCAGGTTGCCGGGTTAGATCAAAAAGATCTATTTCCAGCTGAGGCAAGAGCTCATTTAGCCAATTTTTAAAATCTGGCTCTGGCAGTGCTGTGGATTTGGAGCTTAGTTTACCTTCATCACAACATTCCTCCAGGTCGAAGGAGTAGCTGAGAGTTGAAGGCTGCAGCAACTGCATTCAGATATTAGGAGGTGATAGCATGGGTAACATGATTAGTTAAAGGATATATGTTCCACCTGAATAGAGACTGAAGGAACTGGAGCTGATGAAGTGCCTGGTCGATCTGTCGTGGCAGTCTCCTTTTCGGCAGTGGGAGTGGCCTCAGCGTGTGTTTCTATGATCAATTGAAGCTCTATAGTAATGAAAGTGAATGAGAAATAGAGCAAGCACGATAAGTGTTAATAGCCGAAGAGCCTTACCTGGATGTTCAAGAGATGGTGTTTTCTCTTCTTCAAGTTCATTCCACGAAGGAGGGCTGTTCAGCTGCATTTTTAGAAAGGATCAGAAAATATTCAGCAAGGAAGAATTGTGTGCTTACAGATTTGGTTGATACCTGAGTTCCTTCTCCTTCCTGCTGGATAGCAATGTTTTCATCCATTCCCAAAGAGCCTTCAGCCGTGTCTTGGTGGCCTATTGTTTCTGGGAGGACTTCGGCTTGAATATTTTCAGAAGATGCTTGAATCGGCTGAATGCTTGCCTATTATACAGCCGATTCGGTCAGGTAAGTTGAGTAAATGATGCAGGAAATATTTCAGGACATCCAAATACCTAGGCAGGCTTCCTCTTAGTTCTCTTTTTCTTGGTGGTCGTCTTCTGGAGACTTGATGAAGCCTTTCTTTTTGAAGTTGGAGTAGTTATCATATTGGCAGGGGTCTTCATCATCTTTTTCAAGGATGGAGCCTGAGAGCCTAGCCTGGCAGTTGGGCAAGAAGGATAATAGTTGATCTGCTCTGGTGGGTTGGATTCTGGGTCCTGCATTAACAGAAGTTAGAACACAATTTGCAGCGGGTTTGAAATGAAATCGGTTAAAATGCCTACTGCCGAGGTGGAGTTGAAGCTTGGATCCAAGGCTCTGCATCTATCATGGATTCCCTGACAGAAAAGATGAGCATGCCATTATTGCCACCAGTAATCAAAGGTTTCATGGGACATTGAAATTTGGCTCCAATGCTCTACAGTCTGAACTGGTAAGTCTGTTCCCAATGTTAAGACCCTGTCGGCTTCTAGCTTCTCGGTGATTTCATTTCTGGGCCTCAGAAGGTGTAGAAATGGAAGCTTGGGGGGCAGTTGGCCGAAACCCAGTTGTCTTGCTGCAACTTTGGGGTGATAGAATTCATATGAAGGCCAGCTGGGCTCATTACTGCTAGTACCACGAAGGTGTTTGAAGTCAACTGGCAGTGTGCAGGACTTTATGATAATATTGAAAATTTCAGTGGCTCCAGCATCAGAGCATCCTGTACCGAACCTGAAGTTGTAGGGCATTGGGAATTCATTATTATCTGCACATGGGAACCAAGTTGAGGTGTCTGGTCCCAAGCCTCTGTAGAGTTTTTCAAGCAAGATCCCTCGATTCATGTTGATAATGATGGCTGAGGTAGCTTCTCCAAAATTCTGACAGCCCCTGGTAATCTGGTTGCTGTCCTCTTCTGCATAGTTGATGGAGGGGTAATTGAGGTTGTTGAGGTTTGGCCTGACCATCTTGTGCAAATACAAGTTGAGCCATAACTGAATCAACCACCAGGGACCTGTTATGCACCGTACTTCTTCCCCTTTTAGCAGATAGCCGGCAACTCGGTTCATTAATCTATAGGCAGATCCCAGCAATATTTTACCTAAGTGGATTGAATTGCCTTGGGTCAATTTTTCTGCAAGGGCTTTGAAGGGATAGGCCGGCCCCAAGGAAGCGCCACAGAAGACGAACCTTTCCAGCCACAAGATCAAAAAGGCTATATATTGCTTGTCGCTGATGCTGGAGGTTGTTTGCTGATAGGTTTTGAATTAGCTGGTCCAGCCCTTGTACTCGTTCAGTTTGGGGAACTTCTTTTCCCCACATGAAAGATCCCACAGTTGGAAAGACCCGGTGATATGAAGGCCAGTCAGCATATGGATATCACCCAAGGTGATTCTCATTGGCTCATCTCCAAATACAAAGGCGTTCAGAGAATTAGACCAGAAGTAACTTGTAGCAATCAAGAAGGGTTCATTCTTTTTCAAATCACACAGAGAAAGATCAAGGCACTGACTAAGATTGCGCAGCTCCCAGTCTCCCCTTTTCCTTTCTGAGATGCGGCGGAACCAATTTCTCCATCCGTTAGGCATGCTTGGCCAATTCCGGTAGGGCTGCCTGGACCATGAAGATGCATCCACCAGCGGACCTCTAAAGGGGATCTAGTTAGTCTCTTGATTGATGAACTCTGCGGGGTTGGAAGAAAGCGGTCGGAGCGTCCCTCAGCGGATCAGGATTTCATTCTTCAGGTCTTGAGGCAGATGGGTGATAGGTGTGACCAATCGAGTGGGGATTCATGAATGGAAGACAGGTTGACAAGATTCATACCTCGGGAATCTCAGAAGGAGCCGCCATTGCTTGCGGATTCTTGAAGACGGCGGATCGAGGCCAGAGATGCAATAGAGGATTTTTTGGTTACGGTTTCGGTTTGCAGAGGTTTTGAAGTGATGAGCGGGAGGCTGCGATTTTGGCTAGTAGGTGGACTGAATCAAGACTCGGTGCTAATTTTAGAATAAAACTAGTTTATCCCAAAATTGGGAGCATGTGTTTACACCAAAATCTGGACTGGGTGCTGATAGTCGATGCCGAGCGCAGATAGCCGATTTCGTGGCAGAGGCCCAGACAGATAGTCGATCGGGTCGCAGAATCGATTGTTGGGCTGAAGTGTAGATGGTGCAGTTGAAGGAAATAGCCGATTGATGACGTCAGCGTAGATCTCCGGTGCCAGGAAACGATCAAGTTCGGAGTCCGATAAAGAAAGGAAAGATTGGGCTCCAAGTTACCTTTAATTTAGGAAAAGTTTGTTAGTTTCTATATTTATCTTGAGTTGTAATTCGAATAGGACTCTATCAAAGCCCTGGGTATAAATATAAGCCCCGGCCATTGTAACTGAACACACATCAATACAACACATCTTTTAGCTCCGACCAAAACTTAGGAGTAGGAGTAACGTATATCTCAGCGAGTCCTTCAATCGGGCTGAGTGTCATCCGGTGGACGCAGGCTTGCTTGTAAGTACCGTCATGCCTCGCTAAGCTTTGTCTCTTTAATGTCATCCGGTAGACATGGGAGCATCGTAGATCGGGGTTGATTCTTATTTGATATAAGTTTAGCGTCATCCGGTGGACGTGGGCTTAGATCAAATAAGGGTTAATTATCGATTCATGTTTGTTTTCTTGTTTAATCTATGTTTAACGTCATCCGGTGGACGAGGGCTTAGGTTGAGCTTGATTATGAGCATGGATTAGTTATCGACTCTAACTAATTTAGCACCTTAGTTAGATGTTATTTGTCATTTATTGTTTATTTATTAATATAATATCTTTCTGCCCGATCAAGATTCCATAGTATTGGCCTTAGATCTACATGAAAAATGTCATTTATGTCTCGTTCATGTTTATGCTTTGTTATGATATTCGCTTGATTCGGTCAGTACTATCGTAGTCTTATTCGTACGTGATGAAAAGGCTTGGCAAGAGCCGATCTGAATGAATACAGAGCCGCCAGCCTTCTAGACTAGCTTTGTATTCCTTTAGATTTGCTTGTGATTATTTTTGGGAATAAATCTAAATTGGTGCAAAGCCGCAGGCCTTCTAGACCAGCTTCGTATCAATTTCAGGTTTGTACTTGGAACTAATCACCGTTAAGTTTTCTGCTTCACGGGCCCTAGATCGGCTAATTAGCAGATGCAGTTGTGCTTCACGAGAAAAACCCGTTAACCGATCGCGCCTTGCCAAATCAGCAAAATAGCCGATTCCTGTCTGTTTGACGTTCAGACAATCTGAACTGAATGATTTGACCTGTTTACAGCAATTGATTATGATCTAATCTGTTACAACTATCTGCATAGATTTGTTTAATGTAGATTGTTCTATTTGATCACGCATATCAATCGATTATGTATCAGTTCAATATCTGTCTCTATGACAAAACATGCATATATGCCGAAATCGAATCATTTCCGATTAAATCGGCTCTCAGAACCACATAGTTAGAACTACCTGGATACACCGGTTAGTTCCACCCTGTGATTACTGATTATTATCTTTTCCTTGTCAATTGCAGGTCAAATTGACTAGCACGCCTGAGGGTTATTGGCACTCTCTGACCGAGTTTGAAGCTAGCTGGATCTTGGAAGCTCCGACGCTCTTAAGATCATATCCGGCTTCGCTGGTGTGTTGAGACATAAGAACCACATTTTGTGCCAACACTGCTATCTTACTTCCGTTGTGTAGGAGATAGTGTGACATAATAGTGAATATAACCTCTACCTGAAGCGCCTATGCTCTTATGGGAGCCTACCTTTTAAGAACTTGCCTAAAACATTTGGAGGGATACTAAGACTAGACAGGGCCGTCACCACCTGCTACCACCCACTAACAATCCATGCGACAAGCGGCATCCAAAGGCAAGATCTAGTCTAAGCACCACACTTACACTAAGCCTTACTACTGTAGCTATGATCAAGGCAACTAGAGCACCCTATGACAGGCAATGAACTACACATGTGAGCTGGTTACAGGATCACAATCTAATGTAAACCGACCATCAAATATGATAACTCACAACAATACTATTAAAGTAATGCCCTAAGTAAAAACTCAGTAAAGTAGAGCAGGAATAATATATTTAAGTAGATAAGTCTTACAGAAAGACAAAGATACAAGAGCTATACCAGACTCTTCAGCAGACGACTCCGGAGACTCCGAGCGCAGCTCGACTCAACTCTAACTCCCACACTAGACTACAACTACTACTAAAGGTGGAACTACACTACTCTTCACTTGTATCTTGATTGAATCATGTCTTGAGAGGGTGGAGGCAACCTCTATATATAGGGGGAGGTGGAGAGGTGCCACGTCAGCGATCCGCGTGCTCCTCAACTCTCCACCCTTGGATAAACCGTCATTGAAACCACCTCAGATGGACGGCAGTGGCAATACCATCATGTGAGAAGCATGCAGAAGGTCGGTGGAGAACGTCGGTGGCCTGGACCCACCATGGGGGTCGGCCGAACCCCTATGATAGGTGGGCCTAGCCAGGTGTTGTCCCCACCAGTCATAGAACATGGCTGTATACTTGTTTTGTTGGTACTTGTCGGTTCACGCCTTGATCCATGTGCTTTGATCTTCCTCCATTGATTGGAAACACAACTCTGATCCAAAGGTGGAATTAGGCAGGATGAAGAGTCGCATGGATCGTGCCATGTCAGCAGAGCCCTAGTGGGCCCACATGTGGGTCGGCTGACCTGCATGTGGGCCCTCCAGGGGCTCCACTCTCTTCCATGTGCTTCCTTGAGTCATTTGTTGAAGTGTGATGACTTGGTTCCCAAATATGTGGTTCGGCCGACCCAACATATTGGGCTCCAAGTGCTCCAATTTGTTCTGTTTTGATCTTCCCTGCATTCACAAGTTAAGAGTACCAGTGGAACTAGTTCTTGTTGTATTGATCTTTCATCAAAACCGAGTCATGTTGACGGTGTTTGAGTGTGGATTTTTAGGGTATATCCACCGTCAACATGGTGCGCGCCTACCACCATCACGGGCGAGTCCGACTGAAGGACCGAACAGGCAACTAGAAGGGGGTGAATAGGAGCCTCAAAAATTTCTTCCAAAATATTCGAGAGGCCACTGTCCTAAACACGAACCCAATGTTGGTATAAATTAACTGCACTCTATTAAAGATTATTATTATCAAGTTATCCGTAAGCGCACAGATAAAACAACTGATGTAGCACTTCACCAGACAATCCCGGTTTTAATATCGAACCCAAAGGAACAGTAGGTGATACTGACTAAGTCTGTTGGCTCTTAACCCGATAATACAATCAATCCAGAGAATATCAAGAATGAGAAGATAACAAATGATTATCTAGATCCAACAACCGGTAAACTTTGAATAATATCGTTCTAATTGGACAGTGAAATGAATAAGAAGCGAAATTAGAGTTCCCTCCTACCAGACACTTATACACCTATCGATCCTATCAACGGGAAGTGGACTACAGAGGACTCAACGCAGCTATTACCTACGCGATCTACCACTATCCGGCCAATCAGGGGATATTCACAAGTAATTATAGCCTAGACACCACGTCTACACTACAAACTACTACTTCAACCAAGGAGCTACCAAGATCAAAGCACTTAAATAGAGTTGTAAACTTAAGAATGAATAAAAACAAATGTTTACTTGAATCAGGATGTTGAATACAAAAGTACCTCAGAACGCAACTCCAGGCGAGGGAGCTGAATCCAGACGAACACAGCTATGAAGAAGCTCCGACAGGCCGGGACACATCCGAATCTCTACTCATCTACTCTATCTCTCTAATCTCTCTCTTGATTGCTAGCCTAGATATAGTGGATATCTATTTAATGCTTCAGGGTCTTCATCTCTTGATCTGGCTCTCCTCCAGGGGGTCTGGCCCTCTATTTATAGGCCGGTGGGATGCACACGCACCGTTAGATCAAACCGACTTAACCAAGGGCCAAGATTACTTCTAATAGGTAGTGGTAGAAGACTCCAGAAGGCGGCGTGGGGGAAACCCTAGGGGGGCGCCGGCCGGCCCCACCCTGTGGGGTTTCGGGCTCCGGTGCTTCGGGTGTGTTCCAGATGCTTCTAGTGTTCTCGTGATGATGTTTCCTTGGCGGTTAAGTTTTGTGGTAATTATGCTCTTTAATCCTTCTTTTAAACTCTTCTGGAAAATCCCCTGGGAAATAGACAATTCACCAAAACTCGTGGAATCTATCAGTAATAACCCTATTCTACTGGATATTCATGTTTAATGCAGGGATAATTGATAATAAAATTTGGATGAAAACAAGTGTCAACAATTACCCCCACACTTAGGCTTTTGTTCGTCCCAAGAAAAAGGTTGGTTTTAAGATGTAAGATTTTTAGAGAGAGTATTTAAAACATAATTTGAGAGTACATTATATAAAACTAGTCTAGTCATGCATGAACTATGGAATTCAAAGTGTCTACCATGAATTTTTGAGTAGTTGAAGTACAGAATAGCTTGAAAACAGATCACTCTCTTCCTTTAGTTAAGTCAATTGGAGGGTATGTAATTTTGTAAATAAACTTAGCTTTACCTTCTCATTTTGTAGTACTCTCGAATCACTGATATATCTGGTATTTTTGTATCCTTACCAAGGCATTAATGAAATTGCCTTCTTTATCCTACTTCTAAAAAGCTTATGTGGATCTCAGGTAGGTAAAATGTGAAAACATACTTGCATTGTATTTATTGTAAAGTCAAACAATGAATCCACAGAGAAATGAGGCATATAATCGAATCAAGCTTTATTTGGTGGAATATGGTGAAACCTAATTCTACCTTACTCCTTGAGAAAATGAGTCTCTCTTTTATATAACTGAGCTTAATCAGAGAGTATGAGCTATCTCTTTCTCTTCTTTTTTTTCTTTTTTTTCAAGGGAGGCGAGCATCTAAGTATCCATTGTTTTAATTTCTTCGGACACTTGTCCATTTTTTATACTCCCTTCTTCTTTTGAATAGCTCATACCTCTTTTGAATTTAGTAGTTGAGAGACTTTAACAAAACATGGAGCAATTATTTGGTAACTATGCTATATAATTATTTTTGGTGTTTTCTCCCAGTGTAGGAGAGAAACATTTTCAATAGAATAACTCGCTATTACTCCGGATTAGAGTAATGCTTATGTGGAATCGGCACTTGATTCGAAAATATGACAAATTTCTTCAAAGGGTTACAAAGGTTGACCAAACTCAATACAAAGACAAGTATTATATGTAGCAGGCTTCTATCCTATATATGGCTCTGTTAGGACAATATTTTTACCACAAAGGAGAGGTATAACTAATCATTTAAATTTGTGAAATAAAATCTGCAAAGACAAAACATCAGGGATTGAGTTCTCATTATTCAACTATATCATGTTTCACATTGACTTAAGCAATTATGGGGTCTCTATAAATAGTTTCTAATAGTAACATGATTCCTAGAAAAGTATTATATAATTTATTATTAAGCTATGAATTAAACAATCTTCTTCTTCTCTTTTAAAAGTAATTTTAGCATGTGAATTTTAATTCGGATTGAAACAGAAACCGAAACATATGCAATTATATTGTGTGGGGATCAAACCTGACCATGACCGAGAAGGGGACGCAGAGGGTGCAGAGGAGGGCCGGTCGGCCCAGGTAGGGCGCCGGGCGGTGCGCCTCTATGGCCTCACGAGGTCCACTTCGGTGTGCGAGGTCCTGGTTCGATTATATTACGAATTACGTGATTTTCCGGAGCGAATTGATTTTCATAGTCGCGATGTGCCTCCCCCACACTTATTTTCCTGCATACTTTTCTGCACAACATGTGGAGACAACATGAGTACCTAAAATATAGAGAGTAGAGTAAACTAAAATATTGATAAAAAGAATAAGGCACTTTATTCATTAATAATACTAGATAACTCTGGTAACTGACTGAGCTAACGACTGCCCTAGCTCATTAGGCTTGCCTAGCACTCTTAATATTATAAATCAAACCTAGCACACTCGATAATATAATCAAACCTAACACACTTGTACCTTATTACATAGATAACGAGGGCAACTTAAGGCTGCCCTTTCTTTGCGAGCTTCCTAATTTCTTCTTTAAGATCACCAATCTCTTCTTTCAGTTGATCTTTTTCACGCTTGAGACTACAAATTAACTTGATATTGACTTCTATCTGCTTAGTCATGTCGCTCATAATCTTGCTCCTTAAGTCTTCATTCCTCTCTATACCCCTAACGGTGTTAGAGAGAGCTTCCATCTTCTCATTAAGGATGCATAGAGAGAGCGGGGGCTGTCTAGGAACTTTCTCTAGTGCTGATGTAGATGTAGCCCGCTGTCTCTTGGGCGGAGGTGGCATGAACTCGGTGTAGCGGACTTGGCCTGGACGTGCACGACCTTCTTGGATGGCAGGGCGAGCAGTGGTATACTTCGCACACACCAGTGTTCCATTTTTGTCGGTCTTGACCGACAGGAGTCGCTCATTATCTCTAGGTGGAAGAAGTGGGGTGCCTCAGGGAATAGCGATCTACTTCCCCCTAGTACCATCTTCTAGCAGCAGTCTCTCAGGTGGCGATGGCAGAGCAGGCTGAGCATGCATGTAGTAGACTTGCTCGAACTGCGGGGGCACCGTAGCAAGATGCTTTGGTGGCACGATGGCGAGGTGCTTTGGCGGCACGATGGCATGGGGCTTCGGCTGCGCGAGGACGATGGCCTTCGAGTCGTCGCCTTGGATCTTGCCGGAGTCAGCGCCGACGATCGCTTTGCTTGCCATTGCTACTAGATCTAAACTAGAGAGTTTTTTTGGAGGAGAAGAAGGCAATGATGATGGGATGGCATTCAAGGGTGGTATGGGTGCGTATTTATATGCATTTTTGGGAGACAGGATAAGATCAAATCTAGGTTCTACAGGATTCATACGAAAGATTATTCATACGCATCGGGAATTTATGGGATTATACTTAGGAAAGATAGAGAAAGAAAAGGAAACTTGAGTCGGGACGAGAGGAGACTAGGGGGGCGCCGCCCGGCCCCACAAGGGCGTCGGCCGGCCCCACCAGGTGTCTTTCCTGGGTGGCTGAGCTCGTGAAGCTTCTACACTCTTCCTACTTCCTGTTAGTTACGATGCGCGATAATTTTTTAGTAATGGATAATGACGGGACTAGAAAGTGGGTAATTGGACAAAATCCAGCCCGTCAACAACTTCTAAATTAAATGGTTCTAAAAATAATTTAAGTCGGTGACCATTTACCTTGAATAACATACCTTCGTGTGATTGTAGAGTTACCGCTCCATGTGGTGATGCATTCATAACCGTAAATGGTCCTTCCCATTTGCTTCGTAGTTTTTCAAGTCCGAATAATTTAAACCTGGAATTAAAAAGTAATATCTTATCTCCTGGTGCAAACTCCTTCTTCTTGATCCTTTTGTCATGCCATCTTTTTGTTCTTTCTTTATAGATCTTTGAATTGTGATAAGCCTTTTCCCTCCATTCTTCTAATTCTGATAATTGCATTTTTCTCTTTTCTCTAGCGGCTTCAAAGTTCATGTTCCATCTCTTAATAGCCCAGTGAGCTTTATGCTCTAACTCCACCGGTAAATGACAGGTCTTACCGTATACTAGCTGGTAAGGTGACATACCCAAAGGTGTCTTATATGCGGTCCGATATGCCCAAAGTGCTTCGGGTAATCGGTCCTTTCATGCAGTACTCATTTCATTTACTATTTTCTGTAAAATATTCTTGATTTATTTGTTTAATGTTTCTGCCTGGCCACTTGTCTGAGGATGGTATGGTGTAGCAACATTGTGACGGATGCCATGAGCTTGCAAGTATCGGTGAAACTTCTTATCAGTGAAGTGTGTCCCTCCGTCACTAATGATCATCCTTGGTGTTCCAAATCTTGGAAATATAATCTCTTCGAACATCTTCTTTGAATAGTTTGAAATCAGCATTCATGCATGGCATAGCTTCTACCCACTTGGATACATAGTCAACTGCCACCAAAATATATTCACAATTTCTTGATTTCACAAATGGTCCCATGTAATTCAATTCCCCAGACATCAAAGAGCTCGATCTAAGATTGTTGGTGAGTGGCATAGCATCTCTTGCATTGATATTTACGTGCCTCTGACATGATCCACATCTCCGGACAAAATCTTTGGTGTCTTCATACATAGTTGGCCAAAAGAACCCACTCTGCCAGATTTTAGCATGAGTGCGGAATGCTCCATAATGACCTCCATATGGTGATGCGTGGCATTTCTGAATGATCTGTATGCCCTCTTCTACTGGTACACATCTTCTAAGTAATCCATCTGAACAAATTCTAAAGAGGTATGGCGGATCCCACATGTGGAGATGACTTTCATAAACAAGCTTCTTTTTATTTTCCCCTGGTGGTACATAACCTGCAACCATAAAGTTGACAATATTCGCATACCAAGGGTCTGACTTGGTCACTTTAAACAACATGTCATCTCTCAATGAGTCATTAATAGGCAATTCCTGAGGTTTCTCAAAGTGTATTCTAGACAAGCGATCAGCAACTGGAATTTTCTATTCCTCTTCTATCTTTAATTTCTAAGTCAAATTCTTGGAGTAACAAATTCCATCTTATCAAATGAGGTTTAGCATCTTTTTTAGTGAGCAAATATTTTAAAGCAGCATGATCAGAATAAATAATTACTTTTGCCCCTACTAAGTAAGATCTAAATTTATTCAATAACAAAAACAACAGATTAGGAGTTCTTTTTCAGTTGTTGCATAATTTAATTGTGCTCCTGTCATAGTTTTACTAGCATAACAATTGCATGATTCTTCTTATCTATTGTTTGTCCTAATACTGCCCCTACAGCATAATCACTATCATCACACATAATTTCAAAAGGTAAAGACCAATCAGGGGGTTGAATGATTGGTGCTGACTGTAAGTGCTTCTTTAAGAATATTAAAAGATTTTAAACATGCATCATCAAATTCAAAAGGAACATTCTTAGCTAACAAGTTAGTCAGTGGTCTAGCAATATATGAAAAATCTTTTATAAATCTGCGATAAAAATCACAATGACCAAGAAAACTTCGGATTCCTTTTATATTAACAGGTGGAGGTAGTTGTTCAATTACTTCAATTTTTACCTTATCTACCTCTATACCTCTTTCCGACACTAAATGTCCTAACACTATTCCTTCTCTAACCATAAAATGACATTTTTCCCAATTAAGGACTAAGTGCTTTTCTTCACGTCTCTGCAAAACCTTATCTAGATTTTCTATACAATCATCAAAAGTTTTTCCATAAAATGAAAAATCATCCATAAAAACTTCCATGATTTCTTATATCATTTCAAAAAATATAGACATCATACATCTTTGAAAAGAAGCAGGTGCATTATATAATCCAAAAGACATTCTACAATAAGCATAAGTTTCATAAGGACATGTAAAAGTGATTTTGCTTTGATCCATCAGGGTGGATAGGAATTTGGTGATATCCAGAATAACCATCAAGGAAACAAAAGAAAGAATTATTTGTCAAACGCTCTAACATCTCATCAATAAAGGGCAAGCGGAAAATGATCTTTCTTGGTTGCTTTATTGAGTTTTCTATAATCTATACACATTCGCCATCCTGTAACAGTTCTCTGAGGTATCAATTCATTTTTATCATTTTTAACTACGGTCATACCACCATTTTTAGGTACAACTTGAACAGGGCTTACCTACTCACTATGCGGAACATGATAAATAATTCCAGCATGCAAAAGTTTCAAGACCTATTTCTTAGCAACTTCACTCATCGCATTTTGAAGCCTACATTGGGGCTCTCTAGAAGGTGTAATTTCTGGGTTGGTTGGAATACGATGGGTGCATAAAATAGGACTAATCCCCTTAAGGTCTTGGAGTGAATAACAAAAAGCAGCACGATGTTTTTCTAAGACAGTTATTAATCTAAAATACTCTTCATCAGAAAGTTTATCACTAATAATCACGAGAAAATTTTGATCATTATTCAGAAAAACATACTTAAGACCAGAAGGTAGTTGCTTAAACTCAATAGAAGGCTTAGGTGGCTCTAATAATTCATCCAGAGGTTCAGGATCAATCGGAATCCTCTTCCTCTTCATTAATGAAGAACTGAGTATCATCCTCCAAATTAGGTTCAATAAATTCCTCAAATGACACAGCCTTAATTTCTTCTATCGGATCTAACTCAGGAGGTGGCTCTGCCTTAGCTTTTAATGCATGAGTTATAGGCACTGAAAGATTAAATCCTTTCCCAAGTTTAATTTCTAGATTGCCCGCACAACCTTCTCAGCAAAAGTTTTCCTATTGGTAACCCAATCATTACATCAAAATCCCAAATATCAAGGATATAGAAATTCAGCAAAATTCGGAATCGTTAATCACAATAAGAAGAGAACATAAAACACCTGAACTAGGAATAATATGTCATGAATGATTTTTTAATAATTTATTTGTAGGAATTAATGGCATATCTTTTAAGAATTTTTCAGCAAATGTAAGAGATATAATATTGACACCTACTACTGGATTATAAAAGGCATCAAAAGGATATGCATCAATTTGATATTTAATAGTAATGGCAGGAGAATTTAAACGAATTATATCGTTTGAAAGCTCAGATTCTATCGATCACTCATTACTCATAACAAAAATTAATTCTCTAGTTATCTCTCTAACGAATTTTAAATCAGCAGGATATAAAACATTAAAACTTTTAAAATTCATAGACTCTTGTGGTTTTATAATTTTATGATAGCGTGAGGTGTTTCCATAATCATCAAAAAGTTCATCCTCAAATTCAAGCATAAAATCAGAAATAGGAGTTATCTCCTTTTCATTAGATAGTTCAGGTAAAGGCTGAGATGAATCAGACAAAAGTTTAGAGTCAAATGTCAAAAATTCATCTTCTAACAACTTTTCTTTTTCTTCAGGAAGATCAATTAAGATATTAGTAAGAATAGTTTTAGCATGTGAAGCAGTAATATGCATAAATGCTCCTCCTGCGGCCAAATTAAGGTATTCTTTATTTTTATCATCAAGACCTAAAAAGAAATGTTACAAAAGCATAGGTTCTGGCAAAGCAAGATTAGGTCCAGAATTTATAAATCCATCAAAGCGTTCTCAAGCCTTGCCTAATGATTCGTTATCTAATTGTTTAAATCCAATAATTTCAAAACGAAGTTTAGCTACTTTTTTTATAGGGAAAATTTAAGACAAAAATTAACACGCAATACTTTCCAATCTCCTTGGCTACTCTCAACATGGCGATTATACCATTTCTTTGCTTTTCCCTGAATGAAAACGGAAAGAGTTTCCATCTTAAAGTTCCATCTGCCATACCCTTAATGTGCAAACATGAACATGTCTGCTTAAAATCGATTAAATGAGAATAGGGGTTTTCGCTAGAACTATCAGAAAAAATGCGATCCTGAACTAACTTAATTAATTTCCAGGCGTAACTCATAACCAGATGATGTGATAGGTAAAGATGATTCTTTTGGCTGGAGATACGATCCCGATGGTGCTCCATATTGATATAAAAGTTGGGACGTAGGTTCCATACTTTAAAAGGGTAAAAGATAAAAGATAAAAGTATAATACAAGATTAAGATAGACTAAGCCAAAATCAGCAAACCGTTCCCCGGCAACGGCGTCAGAAATGCTTGTTGGTATAAATTAACTGCACTCTATTAAAGATTATTATTATCAAGGTATCCGCAAGCGCACAGATAAAACAACCGATGTAGCACTTCACTAGACAATCCCTGTTTTAATATCGAACCCAAAGGAACAGTAGGTGATACTGACTAAGTCTATTGGCTCTTAACCCGATAATACAATCAATCTAGAGAATATCAAGAATGAGGAGATAACAAAAGATTATCTAGATCCGACAACTGATAAACTTTGAATAATATCATTCTAATCGGGCAGTGAAATGAATAAGAGGCGAAATCAGAGTTCCCTCCTACCAAACCCTTATACACCTATCGATCCTATCAACGGGAAGTGGACTACAGAGGACTCAACGCAGCTGTCACCTACGCGATCTACCACTATCCGGCCAATCAAGGGACATTCACAAGTAATTATAGCCCAGACACCTACGTCTACACTACAAACTACTACTTCAACCAATGAGCTACCAAGATCAAAGCTACTCAAATAGAGTTGTAAACTTAAGAACGAATAAGAACAAATGCTTACTTGAATTAGGATATTGAATACAAAAGTACCTCAGAACGCAACTCCGATCGAGGGAGCTGAATCCAGACGAACACAGCTACAAAGAAGCTCCGATAGGCCAGGGATTCCTCCTGAATCTCTACTCATCTACTCTATCTCTCTAATCTCTCTCTTGATTGCTAGCCTAGATCTAGTGGATATCTATCTTATGCTTCAGGGTCTTCATCTCTTGATCTGGCTCTCCTCCAGGGGGGTCTGGCCCTCTATTTATAGGCCGGTGGGATGCACGCGCGCCGTTAGATCAAACCGACTTAACCAAGGGCCAAGATTACTTCTAATAGGCGATGGTAAAAGACTCCAGAAGGCGGCGCGGGGGAAACCCTAGGGGGCGCCGGCCGGCCCCACCCTGTGGGGTTTCGGGCTCCGGTGCTTCAGGGTGTGTTTCAGATGCTTCTAGTGTTCTCCTGATGAATGTTTCCTTGGCAGTTAAGTTTCAGTGGTAATTATTCTCTTTAATCCTTCTTTTAAACTCTTCTGAAAAATCCCCTTGAAAAATAGGCAATTCGCAAAAACTCGTGGAATATGTCACTAATAACCTTATTCTACTGGATATTCATGTTTAATGTAGGGATAATTAATAATAAAATTTGGATGATAACAAGTGTCAACACCCAAGAAGCAAGAACACCTCACGAGATATCCATGAACCTACGAGAGGTTGGGTGCAAGAGAAGTACAAAGGGATACTCGGAAACACCGGAGAAAGCGTGGAAGCAAAACTCAAGCGCAAGCTCACTACTCAGACCCGGACTGTCCGGCTCTGAAGCTCGGACTATCCAGACTTGACCCCCGGACTGTCCGGCGGCACAAGCCGTCAGGCAACAGTGCATTGGACAGCCTACTGTATATTGTCGGACAATAGACGTCGGACTGGACGCACTAAGAGTCGAACTGGCCGCCGGCCAAAAGTCCAAAACCTAACTAAAAGAAACACTTGCTAGAAACTGACTGGAGCTTAAGGTCGGACACTCCGCGGTGATATCCCGGACTATCCGCCGTTATGTCCTGAAAAATCCCGAGAGCTAAAATGAAACTGCTGCTGTCGGGTGGAGGTCGCGGACTGTCCGCACATGACCCGCGAACTGTCCAGGCCTGTACACCGAGCAGGCTGCTGTAGCCCTCTGTGCTCAGCCTTGACCCACGGACTGTTCGGCCTCCCAGGTCCGGACTGTCTGCCCCTGGATAGACAGACGCGATTCAAAATCTCCTCAAACCAAAATCGAAGAGAGATCGATCAAATAGAGATGAACTACCACGAATTTTCGGCCATATGGTCACTAGGTAGTCTAGAATCAACTCCCAAAAGATCAAGACCCAATTCGAAGCAAATCAACGGCAAATCGATTCACCCCTAAAAGTGCTCTTGAAAATGAAAATGATGAAGAACATGTCCGATCTACGAGTAGGATTGGAATCGAAAGATTTTCTTCGGTCAAAACGTTCTCCACATGTCAAAGATCACGCACATACAACAAGAACGAATCAAAACGGCCGAGAACTCACGAATCGAAGCACACAAGAGAGGAACGCGAAGAACATAACAAGAACACAAGCCTTACTTCGAGTTCCGGAGACGACACGAGGTTAGGGCCTCGATTTCCCAGCTCAAAACGCGAGTTTTACACCACCATGAACAAGTGGAGGATCTCTCCCTAAGCACTAGTCCTAACCATAATTGGAGGTGATGAAATGAGAGAGTGAGAGAGAGATAGATAGGGAGGGGCTGCCATCCCCTTCATGTAGTCTTATTACACATTTGCAAATTACCCCCTAACCACTAACTACTGCTACTCAGGCGAGCCAGCTAGCCCTGGGACATTCTGGAACAGCCTGTCTCTGTCTCCGGTTGCCGTCGTCTTGACGCAACTCCGGAGATTCCACCACATGTCGCCCTGCTTCCCGCCGGAAGCAGCTCTGCTCGGGTTTTGAGACCCAAACCCAAAAACCGTTCTGGGCCGCATCCCGCCGGTCCTCGACCGCGCCAATCCACGTACCGATCCGAGTCCCTCGACCATGCTCGATCGCGCCTGTCGATGTCGCAGTGTCCGCCACCGCAGCTGACGCTCCGGCATCCAAGTCCCTCGGCCCAAGTCCCGTGTAACACCCTAGTGTTAAGCATGCATTTCATAGCATGAACATCATGGCATCATTACATGTTTGAATTAATATAGTGCTTTTTAATAATCATGCAATGCCAACAATACATACATACATACATACATATATATATATGAACATTAATAGTAAATTGGAGTAAAAATGTTTCTAGATACTTTTGGAGTGTCAATTCTTGTTTAGAATGCTCAACCCAACATTTTTCATGTTGGGAGTGTCCATTGATTTGATCTCTAAATAGGAGTTAACCTAGGGTTTGACTTAGGGCTATTTAGATTGGTTTTGCTACTTCAAGTCCAAAGTCCAATTTAAAATGATCAAACAATTTCGGGCCCTAAATAAAGTTATGGGAAATTTAATTTATGACAAATGTTATTTTGGGTCCCAAATCATGAACATGCTTTTTACTTGGTCAAAATTAGCTTATTATGCAGATTAGTGTTTAAATCCAACTCTGAAATTTTTTCTAAGTCATTGGTAATTTCAGTTTAAATGTTCCTATGTTTGGCAACCTGTAGCTACTAAACCAGACCGAATCAATTCAAAAGGTTCTAATAAACTTTGTAGTTCCCATGTAGCTCTACCTTTGTTATTAATGAAATTTCTTCTACAAAACACTGGATTAGGAGCTGTTGAATGACAAAAACTGGGATTCAGTTGGATGAACTAATACAAAACTTCTTCTGTCCAAACTGAAGCTAGCTCTTCAGAGATGGACGAGCCGCGTGTCACCTCGCCGCCGTGCCACCGGCTTTGCTCTCGTGTTGTCGTTGCGTTGCTCCACCGATCGTCGACCTTTCAACGTGGAGCAGACCGTCATCCAGAGCCTAATCCGTTCGTTTCTCGTCATTTCCATCGCCTCCTCTCATCTCCGTTTTTTTTCTCTGTCTCCCGTGAGCTCCAAGGGCCGCATCAATGGCGTCGTCGACGAAAATCATCGTTCCCGGCTATCCATCATCCAATCCATCGCGTCCATAACTCCGTCTTGATCTCCCCTAGCTCCCTAGCAACTTGGCCGAAACTTCCGTGCCCTCGCGTCGCCGTAGTTCGTCTTCGCCGCTGCACCCACCATGAACTGCGGGTCAAGCTTGCTGTCACCACCGTTCCCTTGCCTCCGGTTTTCCTCCGCCTAAAACGACTGCTACACCACTTTCCTCGCGTCGAGTCATCACCACGACGCCCTTCTTCACCTCCGCAGCGATGTTGCAGCACCGCTGCCGCCTGTCGCAGTCACCTCGGGCTGCCGGCGTCTGTGGCCAGATCATCTTGGACCACCGCAGGGCAAGCCGCAGCTACTTGAGGATGCGCGCGGTCCTCTAGGTGCTCCCCCTCTATTTTCCCCGTTGTCGGCGAGCCTCCTATGGCCGACAATCTCGAGCTCCGTTGTTTCCTCTGCTCTGATTCGTGACCAGGGACTTTGCGCAGCAATTCGATGAAGTCCAGGGGCTTTTCTGTAAAGTTTGTGACTCAGGTGAATAGTGCTGTTAAGGACCTATTTGCAGGAAATTAGCTGATCTTTGGAAATTCATAGTAAATCATAGAGACATCATAAAATAGCATATGAGGACTTTTTGGAAACCTTGATAAAAGTTCTATAAATTAGACTAATATTATCATAGGTATTAGTATAAAGTTTCTGATGTTTTCATTTAATTTTGTAAAGGGCTTTTAGAGATGTTTTAAATTAGATAGATGCATATATTGAGTTTTAGAAGTCCTAAAATGGTGATTCTTATTTTTTTAATCTTGAGATGACTTCTAATAACTAAGAAAAATATTAAACCTACTGGTTCTATACTGTTTTTATAGAGGGCATGGACACCTGTCAGCGCGCGTCACCTAGCGTCGCGGGCAAGTCCGACGTCGGCTCCGTGCGGTGTGGCGACGGCTGACACCTCATCTGGGCGTCGACGCTTGGCGGTGCACCTCCCGTTGTCACGGGCGAGTCCGAGATCGGCTTCGTGCAGTGTGGCGGCGACCGGCAGCCCCTCCTCCGAACATGGATACCTGTCGGTGCGCGCCTCCCGCTGTCGCGGGCGAGTCTGAGATCGGCTCCGTGCGGTGTGGCGGCGAGTCGGCGAACAGCATAGAGTTTTTGCTATTCTTGTTGTTGTTGTCGTCATTTTTCTTAGTCGTGGGTTTACCTCTCTCTCGTCCTTGTGTTGATCTATTGTTTGGTTTTAATCCGATTTTCTAAAATTAACATGGATAAAAGGGTTTTTTTTCTTGTTTTTTCTAAAAACGAGGTTATTGATTTCTTATCAATGCATATTCAGGTGGAGATTCCCCCCCTTAAAAAATTACGCTGGCGTTGTTCGAGGAGATGGCGGCCGTCGATGGTAGTATACCTTGTGGCCATTCGTGGGTAGGTGAGCCGTTCCGCCGAACGACAGATATCGCCGTGTCTTCGAGCTGGTTCATGGGCCATCCCGATACATAAGTTCGTCATTTGTCGGAGGATGCATGATGGGCCACTCGGTCAAACAGGAGCGGGGCCGGCACGACGCCTCGGCCGTGGGCCAGCCCACAAGAATTTACATCTCTTTGCACCTAGGCCCAGTCGTAGTTGGCCCACGAGCTCCATTTTGCCCGTGCCGAGACGAACCCGTCCATGCCGCAGGCACACTCGCACAAGATGGCGGCGGCGCCGCGCGCAGGTGTCCGGTCCGGGAGGAGGGGGAGCCACCGTGGGGCAATCCCCCGAACGGGTGAACTGTGCCGCCAGCCCCCGTCGGTGCGCTGAGCAGCACGTTGCCAAATGGCGCCTCGTTGCCTCGTTGGGGATGGGCGGAATCCTCGACGCTCGCCGGCAGGGTCCACAAGGCACTGCCGACTCCGGTGGCGTTGGGATGAGTTCCAGTATGCTACCATTCCCAGTCCCGAACAAGGTTTGCTACCAAGTCTGATTTTCCGCTCCCATGCTCCGCTCTCGAAAATTCCTCAGATATTTTGTTCCCTCATTTGCTATTTTTTTACTCCCGCTACTTCAGTCATGTTTCAGTGTGTGAGATGGTGATTGCTTAATTGGTTACCAAGGTCTCAACCAGTTATGTGTGCCAACACTCGGTATGTGTCTCTATGTTCAGACTAATTCCGCCTGTGCTGTTTCCTATATATACAACTTATACAACTTATTGCTACTGTTCATGTGATGCAACATCCCCTCTTTATCCGCCACCGCCAGGCTAGAACAGAGAAATAAAGAAGGTGGAATCTGATCAGATAATCAAACGTTAATTGGCACTCTGTTTTCGAATAAAACTATTGTGGACATCTAGTACATAGTAAAGAGTAAAGAAGTCCTCAGAGTCCCATAAGCAAAAGGTAGGATGTGTGGGGCTCTGGAGCAAAGCGGCAAAAGGAGGAAGACGAAAAGAAAATTCTTAAGCGGAATCCTATTCTTCCCATTCTTTTCCCGAGATGAGTAGAATAGGGTTGCTGCAAAGAATGAGCATTCCAATAAAGCTGTATGAAGGGTGCCCTGTCGGCCACCTTTGCCCTGTCAGAAGCCCAACAAAAACAAATAATCCCTCCGTCCACAAATAAACACGATTATTTAACTTCTACTGTTTCTCTTTAACTATTCAGTCTTATTTAAATTTTATATTCAAAATAAATTAAATAGATCATTATGAAAATATCTCTAATAATAAACTAAGTCATAACAAAACAAAATAATATTTGTTAAATTTTTTTAATAAGACAAACGGTCAAACAGAAATCGTAGAAGTCATAGAATTGTGTTTATTCGTGGACAGAGGGAGTCCTATTTTGCTACCTAACTTCTGTAATCCTGTATCATTTCAACTCTTTCAATCAGCCCAGTTTAGATGTATTTGGAGTTGGAATTTTGAAAGGAGAATCTTTTCAATAAGTGTCCAATCATAATGTAAAAATTTCATCTACATTTAATAATCTATACATGTGCTGATATATTTAATGTGATAGGAATCTTGAAATTTTGAAATACATCTAAATAGGGCCTCATTTTGAATCCTCTGTTTCCTGAACCCATCTCCACCTTTTGGTACCTGACTTCTGTTCTAGTAGTCACTACAGAATCGAAGGGTTGGTACGTCCGTCTCCATCACAAATGTTGGAACCCAGCTGGTGCAGCCACTAATTACTTGAATTCATACACATATTGGTACGTCCCTCTGATTCTCTTGTTTGCTCCATATCTTTTATGAGATTGACTACATACAGAGCCTTACTTTGCTGGTTGCATGCAGGCTGGAGGAGGAGATTGCTAGGATTAATCCCCCCTGCCGGTCTTCTGCACTTACAAAGCAAATTTGCATCTGCTTGTGTTCCTGTGTGTTGTGAGAGCAACAATGGTGGGAGGACCGAACTAGACGACTAGAGGGGGTGGATGGAAGCCAAATCAAAATTTCTCTCGAAATAGCCGTTGTTCCCAATATCACCCAATAAAAACACTGAACACGTAAACATGATGAACTCGAGTCAGCTTGTGACTGGATGTTCACTAGGAACACATGCGAGACACCATAGAGACTGAAAACTGACACAACACCAAAAGCCAAGAAATGGTGCTCCGCAACTCTATCTCAAAGAGGCAAGAGCCTGACTCGGGGGGTGTTTAGATTCAACATTTTGCAAATTTTTTTACTGTAGCAACGTGCTAACTTTTTACAATAAGTGTCCAATCATACTCTAATTAGACTCAAAAGATTCAGTAAGCTATCAAAATAGTTTTCAATTTTTATTAACATTTAATGCTCCATACATGTATCTAAACATTGATGTGATAGAACTTTTAGAATTTGGAAGGTATATCTAAACAGGACCTAAAACCCCAAACCAACCTATAGGTTAGAGGACTGATAGAAGTTCACGGAAGCGACAGAAAGCCAACGGAACAGGTGACACGCAAAATGGAGCAAAATGGAGCACCGGAACTCAAGATATAGAAAACCAAGGCAGTGCATGTACCATTCATGTCGTTGTTTTCCATGAATACTTATAGTTTTTTCTCCCGTTTGCCACTTTATGTAAAATATAAAAATTATTTAATTGGTCATGGATGATCCCAGTGGGATCATTAAGAGCATCTCCTTAAATTCACTCTCTAAATCCGCATCGGAGAGCTGTTTGAATAAAAATTGCTCCCTATATTTTTTTTTTATCTTCCGACAACTTCTCTATATCTTGAGTGCACTTTGGAGAGCTATCCTTGCACAGTATTTTTAGCTAGCGAGAAATTTTGAATACAGGATAGCAATATTTGAAGGCCTAAATGAGGAAACTTTTGAAGAGTCTTTTTTTTACCGAAATCTCTATTCCTATCAATATGGAAGGATTACAGAGCCCCTTTGAGTTGCTCTAAACAACAAAATGAGAAGAGACTACCCAATTTGATCAGTCATTCTATCTTTTATTTCTACGATGTACGCTACTCATGTCGTTTTAGTTCATAAATCGTTCTAGCTTAATCTTGAGTTAAACTTCTCTAAGTTTTTCATGTTTGTAGAAAAATATATTAATAATTTAATAAATATGTCATCACAATATATTTCGTAGTGTATCTATTGAATCAAGTTTGATACTGTAGATTTTTATGGAGTCCTTAATAAAATAAGGCAACATTGGGCAGGTCTGATTTTGGAGAAACGTAAAATGACTTACAATTTTTTATAGAGAGAGCACCAACTACCAAATAACATCATGATGTTATCAATTTTTTATAGAGAGAGTACCAAGTACTTATATTTAACTATCACAAGAGTAAACTTTGTCACGAATCAGAGTTTCATAAAAACATACTTTTGCTATGCTTTATTAGCATTTTAGCATAATAAATTATTTATGACTTACTATAACATTGACTTGACTTGCAAAGTAGCCCAGCAATGAAGACTACTTTGATAAAGTTATCATGTTGCATGTTAATTACTTGTGGACCTCTTAATTAGCAATAGCGTCGAACCTTTCGGTCTTAGGTAGCATCGGGTTCATTATTAGGCAGCAGGCTGCCATACTTCTGAGAGCTACACCAAAGCTTAGATTCATATACTCCTTCCTTCATCCTCTTCTCCCATCCTCAAAAAGCCACAGCAATGGCCAGCTTGTTATAGTTTACTGTTATGGGCTGGGTGTTGTCGCCCATCGTCAGCTTCTTGGTGAACAAACTCCATTCCTACCTCGATTTTCATCTATCAAGAAAGGTCCAGGAGCTGAAATATAAGATTATCCCAAGCCTGGAGCAGATACTAGAAGATGTAACGGAGCAGAGAATGCTGAGAGGAACCAAAGACGAGGGCAGGGGATCTGAATCTCATTTGCAGACCCTCGGCGAACTGGCCAAGGATCTCAAGTCTGCCTTGTATGACGCAGACGACGTCCTGGATCTTATCGAATATCGCCAATCGAGAAGAAAATCATTGGTGTTGACGGGAAGCCGGTCGGCGCCTCCATAAGCAGCTGGGTGCTGCAGGCTACTGGCGACTGCATCGCCTGCTGCAAGCGGAGCTCGTTCGGGCAAAAGCTCTGGCAGTGCGCCCAGAACCAGAATCAGAAGCTCAGCGACCTTGGAGATAAGCTGCAGCAGTGTGCGAAGGATATGAATATGATGTTCTGGAACCTTGTAGCTAAGCTACAGCGGTATGCCCAGAACCTGAATCGGATGTTGAGGGAACTTCCAGAACGAGCTAAGCTCATGCTGTGCGCCCAGAGCCTGCCCCTGTTTATCCGTCAGGAAGCAGCTGGGCATGCACCTGCCGCAAGTTCCGCTGCAGAATTCAGGGATGTCATTGAACAAGGATCAGCGACGACACCATCACCGACGCCTGATGATGCACCCTCAAATCCTGCGTTGCCTAATGCACTCCTGAATTCTGCGGGCTCCACCACTGAATTCAGGGGTGACAATCAACACATATCAGCTGAGGAGGCACCGACGCTTGATGCACCCTTTCCCTGCTGCAGAAGACCTGGGACTGCTTCGGCTTTGTGGTTTCATGGCTCCGTTCTATTTATTTGGTTGGCATCAAGGTATTGTCTGATCTACATCGCCATTTCCAGCGGCTATAGCACTAACATATATGTGTAATCAAGAAAATTTTAATCGTGATTTCTGATCTATTACTACGCATGGGAAGATCAAGAGTAGCATAGGACGTTATTACCGCACACTAATAAAAACAATTAGATAACATTAGTTAATCAACACATGCTTGCTTGGGTTAAGAATCTTAGGGAGCTAAGAGAATAAAATTTATGGTATATTCAGAGATGCTCTTTTTGCTTACGATTCTGTGTGGGAAGTGATTCTCTCAGAGATTGGATTGCATAACGGGAAAGGTAACTGTTTGCACCCGAATCTGTGCTGGCTGGCGAAGCCAGCCTGGCCGGGTTTGGCCCCTGCGCCGACTTTTGGCGGGCTGCCACGTGGCGCCCCGAGAGGCCCCGTGAAAACCGGCTTGGCCAGGGTTTGGACCTGGCTTGGCCGGGTTTGGCAGTGTCCGAGCCGATTAATAGATCTAATCGGCTTTTTGTAGTTTTTGGACATGGGAAACTTGGAGACTTGCCTAGATACGTGTTTCCTACTGGGATAAGACCACCCCCTCTGTATATATGAGAGGATCATGGCCGATTGAGATCCTAACCATCCAATCGTCAAAACACATCTACCAAGTAGATTCTCGCGGTGGTTCATCTCTATCCTGCTGTTCGGCTCGACTCTCTGCGAGTTTAGTCGGCGTTCTAGGTGATCTCCGCGATCCCTAGGGCAACCTCTACGTGCATCTCTCCGACGGATCTTTCCGAGGGGTGTTCGGGAGTTTCCGGCGAAGGACGGGCGCTACATCGACCACCAAACGTCCTCTGCTGCTGAAGACGGTCGTCCCGACGACCAGAAGACCGGAACCCTAGCTTCCTCGGTGAACCCGAGGAAACCGGACCAGCCGACTATCAAAGTCGGCCAGGACGGGTAGGCGGCTCGGCCGGGTTCTAAAACAGGCCAGGCCGGGTTTCGTGGGTGTGCTGTTCCGTGCTGTTTCGTTTCGTACGCGACTGTGCGATCTAGCACCTTGCTGTGTGTTGTCCCGTTTCGACGTCAACACACTTTTTGGCGACTCCGCTGGGGAAGAAGGCTCAATCCTAGATCCAATCTAATAGCGGCATGGCGGCCGACGATGGAAAGAAAACCGACAAGAACATCAATGAAGACAACGTCGTCCGCCCCAAGACTATCGACGAGCTTCCGGAGGAGCTCCGGAAAAAGCTGGAGGCCAAGCTTGCTGCCGATACCCAAGCCTTCCTGGATAGCTGTACTAGGAACCGGCGCAACAAGGTCACCCAAGTCTCTGAGCCTAAATTCGGCGACTCGTCTTCTTCATCCGGCGGAGGAGGCGGGAAGACCGAAGCGGAGAGGGCTACTAAGGAGGAAGAAAAGCTCAAGGCTAAGATAAATAATGATGAGAACCCCTCCACTACTACCCATGATGGTCTTGCATATTTAGTTGAAGATATGGGTAAGCAAATTAAAATTTCTATTGATACATCCGAAGCTAAAATCGGCAAGCACATATTTAAAATTGAGGAAAAGTTAGTTGGTTTTTCAGATACTGATAATCAACCTGAATTTGGTATGCCTTTCGATTTTTATGAAAATCAACTAGATTTTGCTATAGCTAGCCAACTTCAATCGGGTCCTTCGGCGCATGAAACCGATAGAACCAATCGCGGCATGTGTAATACCCCGGGTATTACTGGCTAATTAATTATGCCATGTCATCATATTTATTATTAAGCATCTGTATATGAGTGTGATTAGGAATCTTTAGAGTGGCTTATTCATGAATGTTATGATTGTTACAATTAAATCCCTGAATTTGGCAAGTGAAAACAAATCAAAAGAAAAAGTTGAATTCAAGCCCTAATCGGACCTGAAACCCTAAATCAAAATCTACTTGGAATCTCATGATGGTGCCTCAATAAAACTTGTAGATCTTTTAAATTGAAACAACTTTTATTTTGGGTGTTTTTGAAGTTCCTTAATAGAAATTTAAATTAAACCTTAATTACTACTTTTAAATTCAAAATTTAAATGCTAATTTAAAAAATGTCAAGAATCTGACCAAACTTCTATAATAAAAGTTGTGAAGCTCCACAAATAGAATCACTTTTATTATTGGAGATTTTTATGTTATTGAGAAAAATCCAGAGAATTTGACAAGATTAAAAATGGATTTTAAATAGTGGTTTTACCCCCTTTTAAATATTTTTAAAATTATTCAAAATCTAAACATGGTCCCTAAATCAAAGTTGTTCAAAATTTGGAACACTACAACTTTAGTGTTTACAATTTTTCAAGTTTGTATACAAAATCTTGCGGCATTGGTCAAAAACCGAAGGGGAGACTTTGAAACTGCTACAGTAACCTGCCCCTCTCTTCTATTCACGCATAGGCGCCGACCGCCGGGCCGCACGCGCGCGCGCGGCGCCGCCCGTGCCGGCCGGGATCTTGTCCCCGGCACGGCCGCACGTGTGGGGGACCCCGCGCCACCCTGAGCCGCTCCTGCCCCCCTCTGACCGGCATAAAGTGGCACCAACACCCTCCTCTGTGCCCCCTCTCTTCTCCGACCACCGCCGCACCCGCCTCGGTCTCGAGCTGAAATTGACCGCACTCAGACCTCCTTCTCCAAATTCCTCTCGTCTTTAGCCTCACTGGATCCTTGAACACCGCTTGAGTCATCGTGGTCCAGCTTTCGTGCTTCGAGGGTCCCGGAAAGCACGCCGTCGTCTTCGGGTCCGGCAGAGCACCGCTGTAGCCATCTCTCACGCGACGAGCTCGCTGTGGTGAGCCTCTCTATCTTAGACCCCCCATTTGCGACTCTCTGAATCATACTTTAGCTCATGCTCGCGACGGTGTTCCATTTTGTCCCCTAGGATTGCCGGAACGTGACTTCGCCGTCAAGGCCGAGCCGTTGCATTTCGCCGCCGTCGCCAAGCTCGCCGCTCCGCTCCATCTCAGCCTCAGCCAGCCATCGGTCTAGAATCGTGGTGAGCTCCTGGTCTTCCCCTGCCCTTTTCCTTTAACCCTACCGCACCCTCGCGGCCGGAACAGGGCCACCATGCAGTCGCATCCGCCATGGGCGAGGTGAAGCTCGTCGGAGGCGCGTGGGGTCGGGGCTAACCTAGCTAGGGTATGCGCTAGACTTGGGGGATCACGTTGGCACGCGCGGCTTCGTTGATGGAGCCGCCGGCGGCGAGATCCTGCGGCGGGCCGCCTGCGAGTGCACGCGCGCACCAGCGCGTGGAAGGTGGAAGAGGGAGCTGACAGGAGGGTCCCGCCTGTCAGCGTCCCTGAGCGCGCGCGCGGGCGAGCACGCGGGCGAGCGCGCAGGCAGTCCGAATGGGCAGGCCTGTTTCGCTCGTGGGCCGCCCCGGGTGGAATTCCTTTTTCATTTTCCCGGGCGATTTTGAAAGGCTTTTCCATTTTAATTTTAGATGAATAGTACTGCTATTTGTTATTTTCATAGGAATAATTCTGTTGGGTTGAAAATCATGAAAATAATTGTGGGTGCTCTCTGGAACATGTAGTATTTTATAAAAATATTAAATATAAGATTTAGGACATTTTCGGTAGGAACTAAAAATCAGCATATTAATTAATAAATGCAACTTTGGGCAATTTTAATAAATTCAAGATTTATCCAAAAACATGAAAATTTATGTGGCACTGTTTTAAGCGTAGAACCTATCTGTTGGGTAAGTTTGGGCTCAATTGGAAACTGTTAGGACACTTGTTAGTTAAATATGGTGTTTATGGGATGGTGGAATTAATTTAAACAAATAATCCCTGTTGCTTGGTGTGATTTTGGATTGATTGAGTTCATGGATCTTTCACCATAGTGATTCCTTGACAAAAGTAATGAAGTCACTTGTTGGTTGTAGTAAAGCTGTGCTGCGGCTTTATATGACCGTTAAAATGTCAATAAAACAAAAATATGAAAACACTGTTTTACTTTCCGTAAAGCGTTTACAACTTTTCCGTGAAGGAAAGTTGTACTCAAGGTCTAAATGGTTTACTTTCAAGCACTTCATTCATTGTCCTCTTACCATGCTAGACATACATCATTGCATACGTGTAGTGCCCGTTCCCGAGGAGGTCCAAGTCGAGGCCACTGCCGAGGAGGTCACTCCAGAAGTCGTCCAGGGATTCGACATCTGCGGGACCGTGCCCAACCCTGACGCTGTACGCAATCCAAGGCAAGCCCAGGTGCATTCAGCCTCTCCCTTGTGTTTTATAAAATATTTATAACTTGAGTCTCTTACTGCATTAGGTTGTGAGGAGTTGTTTGTCACCTATATTGATGCATTACCTACCTTGATACATAATATCCCGGAAACCTGTATAAAAATAAAAATATTCAAAATGCTTAGCCCTGCTTGATCAATTTAGATTTGCATAAAAATGCTATTTTTGACCTATGTGAATGTGATACTATGAATCATGAGAAAGGAAAAAAGGGACAGGAGTCTGCTCGGGAATTGTGTACTTGGGTAGCAGCCGTCAATGCACCGATAACCGTCGAAAATGGGTTTTCCGTTCGTTGGTTGTGAATTTGGGTTAGAGTCCCTAATGCTTGACCATCGGCGGGAAAGGAATTTAAAAACCGTTGGGACAATTGTATTTGGGTTAGAGTCCCAATGCAATGTCGCCGGCGGAAAAGAATTAGGGACCGTTCATTGTAGGCCTGCTGTGATCGAGACTTTGCAACTAGCCACATACTACGAAAAGCTCTGACTCCGGTGGCTCTACTACTTGAACCGACAACCACACACTGGGAGTGGAGAGATGGCGAGAGCAGCGTGTACCCTCGTGGCCGGCGTGCCTGGAGAGGAGAGGAGTACTGTGTTGTCGGGTGGCGCAGGACCCGTTCAGGGGTAGAAAAGCCGTGGTAGCCGGAGTTGGTATATGCAAGCTTAAGTGCTATATATGCAGTGTGGATAGGGATCCCCAGCTGGGTACTAATCGATTCGAATCGTCGTTGCTCCTCGGATATGGAGACTTGATCCTTTGACCTACAACTGAAAAGTGGTTCGGAACTAGGTGTTTTGAGAATGGTAAATGAATTTTGAAATTAAGATGATATAAGAGAATGAATTTGGAATCATGGATTATTAATAAATAGAATTGAATAAAATATTGAAATAAGTTAGTAATGCTTTTCTGCAAAACCTTGACTCTTACTCAAGCCTTACCTTGACTCTCCTCAGCCTGCATTTCTGAGTCTCATTCCTTTTTCTTAGTCGGGTAAGTCTTGCGGAGTACCCCAGTACTCGGGGTTTGTTAACCCTATGTTGCAGGGATACAGCAGTCGGAGGTTTGTCTCGCCCCCTGCTGTGTGACAGTGGTACAGGAGGGAAGTGAGGAGGAGTAAGGTTGAACCCATGGGCAGGGTTCTTATCATTAAATACTTAATTATGTTGTATCATCATTCCACTGCTACTTATTTTATTTATGGTCTGTAATATTTGCACTTTAATCATATTTGGACAAATGGTTTGTAATCTAAGTACCTTATAATCTTTCCGTGCTTTCACTCTGATGTAATTTGTTATGAAATGTTGTAATTCTGTAATGGCTTCGCAATGGGATCCTGTCGGGGGAAATCGGGCGCTAATGTAGCCCGGCAGGACCTTCTAGATCATTTGGGACACGGGTCCGGCTGTCAGAGGTCATTAGTGACAATGACAGGTGCCTGTGGGCCATGTGATTTAGGCAGTTCTGTCAGAGCTGGTATCAGAGCGTTCCGTTGCTAAATCATTACGGTATTACTTTGCAAAACTTCAAAAGGTTTTGGGTCATAAACTTTAAATTGCTATTTTGGTCCAAATTGCTTGCTCTTGTCTTGATCAGTATTACAGTTATGGTGGTCAGTGGAATAGCAGCTATTATTAGCCCTATGTTAAAAATTAAATATGCAGTTATTCATTTTCGCATTGATTTCGAAATTTCGTAAGTACGGTTCATGCATCATGATTAATTCACATTATAAATAACTTCCTCCTTAAAATGGGTTATGGGTTAGGATCTATCAAACCTATTCTTGCTAGCCTGTATTATATCCTCGCTAATCCCAACTTATCTTCTCCAGCATGGCACGCTGCAAGCACATCACCAGCTGGCGCCGCGCGACGGGGAGGCCTCTGGCAGTTGTCGCCCCCGCCGCAGCCGCGCTGAGTTGCAGGAGGAGATAGAGAGGATGAGGGAGGAGATGAGGAGGATGATGGAGGACTTTGCCACCGCTCGTCGGGAGCACTACCAGGACGTAGCGACGATCGACCGACTGCGGACTTCTATGGCTCGTCTGATCGAGCAGAGGAATGCCACCTGGGCGCGCGAGGACGCGACCAGGGCGAGGCTGCACGAGCTGGAGATCTACGTAGAGCAGATCGAGGACTACAACTGACACATTGCACGAGGAGGTGCATAGGCTCAACAACGAGCTTAACCCGATCCTGCAGCCACGTGTTGAGGACCCCGAGGATGGGGTGGTTGTTGGTCCTGAGGATCAGGACATGGAGGACGTTGACGAGGAGATTGAGCCTCTCCAGGTGATCGTCGAGGAGGGCGTCGAGAGCACGTGGCGGAGGTTGACGAGGACGGTGTCATCTCTGACGGGACCGTGGGAGACGACGTCTAGACTAGCTGTAGGACTAGCAATGTCAGTACTCGCACTCTTTAGGGTATTGTAATGTCAGTGTTGCCATGAAAATCTTAGTATGGTTTGAGAACTATATCGAGTGTTGGTTATGTACCCTGGCTATCATATTGTATGGTGTGTATTGTATTAAGACCTAATTAAGTAATTTAAGGCTCAGTTTGGTTTAATTATGCACAGATGCCTGTTAACACCCGCTCAACTGGTGCTGGTACTTCTGAGGACGGGGCCATTCCGCAAGCACCACCGATTCCACTCACCTTGGCTGATGCCATTGCCGCCTTAGCCAATGCTACGACATTGTTTGCTCAAAACCGGGATGACCGTGTTGGGCGCCATGGCCGCCCCCATGATGAGGAAACAACTTATGTGGACTTCACAGACACCCGTCCACCGGTGTTTACCAAAGCGGATGAGCTACTGGAAGCAGATGACTGGCTCCGTATCATGGAGCAGAAATTTGGATTGATTCGCTGCACGGAAATCCAGAAGCCGTTGTTTGCAGCTCAGCAACTCCGAGGCCCTGCGAGCGCTTGGTTTGCAAACCTCCAGTCAGCACAGCCGGTAGGGCACCAACTTACCTTGGGCGGAGTTTCGCGAGGCTTTTCGTGCACATTACATCCCTGTGGGGGTGATGAAGATGAAGTTGGATCAATTCTTGGCACTGCAACAAAAGGAAATCCACAGTCATGCAGTATGTCAGTCAGTTCAACCACCTGTCGCAGTATGCCCCTGAGCATACTAACACCGATCAGAAGAAGAAGGACTGTTTTGTCAGGGATTTGAACTTCAAGATTCAGCGAAGTCTGTCTAACAATCTCAACTGCACTTATCATGAGGCTGTCAACAGTGCCATAGCTTTTGAAGAAAGTGATCGCAAGCACCAAGAAGAGAAGAAAAAGAAGAAGTCTGGGTCAGCTGGATCTTCTGGCCATCAAAAGCGCCAGAAAATAACATACCATCCCACTCACCACACACGTCCCCAGTATCACCATCAGCAGGTCATAGTTTGAACTGCCGCTACCTCTCACACTTCCAACCAACAAAGCGCCACCTAGCCGAGTGCCCCTGGCGTTCGCGTAACCACTCCTCAAGCAACATACAACCAACCCTGCTACAATTGTGGCAAGATGGGACATTGGTCCCGCAACTGCCCATTTCCCAAACAATACAATCAAAATACACAGAAGGCTCCTGGTGGGCAGCAGCAGGCCCAGAAGGGAAAAGTTGTGAGAAAAGCAAACAGGTCTACTACACGCAAGTTGGAGACATTCCTGAAGGTGAACCCGTCATGCTGGGTAGGTTCCCTGTCGCAAGTCATCCTGCTATCATGCTTTTCGATTCTAGTGCATCGCATTCATTCATCAATCGTACATTTGTTGTCAAGCATAAAATTCCAATTGGGCAGATAGAGCAAAGTTTCCTTATACAGTCGCCCGGAGGGCGCATTAGTACTAAAGAGATATTACATCGGGTGCCCATAGAACTTGGCGGGCATATATTCCCAACCTCAATGATAGTGCTGAAGGATCAGGATATAGATGTTATATTAGGCATGAATTGGATGTATCAGCACAGGGCTCTCATAGATGTGCTGAATAGAACCATCAGGGTAAATTTGCCTAATAGTCAAACTCAACTTCTTATCCAACTTCCAATACCTCAAAGAGCAGTTGGTAGGGTATGTGCAACCGCAGTTAAAGAGGTGTGGAACATTTCGGTGGTCTGTGAATTCCCGGATGTATTCCCTGACAAATTGCCTGGTTTACCCCCTGACCGTGATGTAGAATTTGCCATTGAGCTGAAGCCTGGAACAGCACCTATTTCCCATAGAGCATATAGAATGCCGCCCAAGGAATTGGCAGAGTTGAAGGTTCAGTTGTAGGATCTATTAGATAAGGGTTTCATCAGGCCTAGTTCATCCCCCTAGGGTTGTCCTACTATTTTTGTTAAAAAGAAGGATAGTTCCCTCAGACTCTGTGTCGATTACCGTCCCATAAATGAGGTCACTATCAAAAATAAGTACCCTTTGCCTCGCATAGATCTACTTTTTGACCAACTTGCTGGGGCCAAGTTGTTCTTAAAAATTGACCTCAGATCTGGGTACCACCAATTAAAAATCCGTCCAGAGGATATTCCCAAAACAGCCTTCACTACCAGATATGGTCTTTACGAGTGCCTGGTTATGTCTTTCGGCCTGACCAATGCCCCTGCCTACTTCATGTACCTCATGAATTCCGTCTTCATGCCCGAACTCGACAAGTTTGTGGTCGTATTCATCGACGACATACTTGTCTATTCCAAAAACCCTGAAGAACATGCCAAACATCTTCGTGTAGTCCTAACTCAGTTTGAGAGAACATCAACTATATGCCAAGTTCAGTAAGTACGAGTTTTGGCTGGACAGAGTTTCGTTTCTTGGGCATACTCTGTCGGCCGAAGGTGTATCGGTTGACCCAAGCAAAGTGGAAGAGATCTTGAATTGGAAACCACCAACCACAGTGCATCAGGTCCGTAGTTTTATGGGAATGGCAGGATATTACCGCTGTTTTATTCCAGACTTTTCCAAAATATCCAAGCCTATTACCAGCTTATTGAAGAACGAGGTCAAGTTTGTCTGGTCACCTGAGTGTGAGCAAGCGTTTCAGACCTTGAAGGAATTGTTAACCACTGCCCCAGTCCTAGCTCAACCGGACATTGAAAAGCCATTCGACGTGTACTGCGACGCTTCTGGAACCGGTCTGGGTTGTGTCTTGATGCAAGAAGGCCGAGTCATTGCTTATGCGTCACGACAACTTAAGCGTCATGAAGAGAATTATCCCCCTCATGATCTAGAATTGGCCGCTGTGGTCCATGCACTGAAAATTTGGCGTCATTATTTGCTTGGCAGTACTTGCAAGATTTACACCGATCACAAGAGCCTAAAGTATATATTTACCCAAGAAGAGTTGAACATGAGATAACGAAGATGGCTCGAGTTGATCAAGGATTATGACATTGAAGTGCATTATCACCCTGGGAAAGCAAATGTGGTTGCTGATGCGCTCAGTCGAAAGATTCATTGCAGTTGTTTGACAGTAAAGCCCCAGAGACCTTTCTTTATGCTATGAATTAGAGAAGTTGGGGGTAGAGATAGTTGAGCAGGGCAGTTTGAACCACATTAGTATTGAGACCACCATCCATGATGAGATCATCGCAGCTCAAAGAGGAAGCAAAGGTATCGAGCATATCAAGGAGAAAAGTCCAAGCTGGCACTGCAGATTGTTTCAGGATTGACGACGAAGGGGTCGTATGGTTCAAGGGTCGGCTAGTAGTTCCAAAGGTACCCGAGTTGCGACAAAAGATTTTGGATGAAGCACATTTGACTAGATTCTCCATCCACCCTGGGAGCAATAAAATGTACCAGGATTTGAGGACAAAAGTTCTGGTGGACCAAAATGAAAATAGAGATCGCTCGATATGTAGCGAAGTGTGACACCTGTCAGAAAGTGAAAGCTGTACACATGAAGTCCGGTGGAGAACTGCAACCACTGCCTGTTCCTGCATGGAAATGGGAGGACATTAGCATGGATTTCATCGTGGGTCTGCCAAAAACACCCAGGGGTTTTGACTCAGCCTGGGTTGTGGTTGATCGCCTCACTAAGCAAGCCCACTTCATCCCCGTCAAGACCATTTACACTGCAGTGAACTATGCGAAGCTGTATATCCAGAATTTGATGAAGCTTCATGGTGTGCCCAAGACCATTGTCTCAGATCGAGGTTCTCAATTCATTTCCAACTTTTGGAGGGCTTTCCACAAGTCACTAGGAACAAAGCTTCTACATAGCAATGCATACCATCCACAGACTGATGGGCAGACTGAGAGAGTCAACCAGGTGTTGGAGGACATGTTGAGGGCATGTGCACTCAATTACACAGAATCTTGGGATGAGTGTTTGGCATAGGCAGAATTTTCGTATAATAACAGTTATCAAGAAAGCATCAAAATGGCACCGTTCGAGCCGGTGTATGGTCGTAGGTGTCGAACACCCCTGAATTGGTCTGAGCCTGGGGAGAGATGATACTTCGGCGTTGACTTGGTGGAAGAAACTGAAGAAAAGGTCCGACAAATACAAAATAATCTGAAGGTTGCACAGTCGCGACAGAAAAGTTACGTTGATCAAAGGCGTCGTCCCTTGGTGTTCAAGACAGGAGATTATGTCTACCTCAAAGTCTCACCCATGAAGGGAATTAGTCGATTTGGAGTCAAAGGCAAATTAGCTCCTCGATACATTGGACCATTTCAAATCATAGCTCGTCATGGGAAAGTAGCTTATAAGTTGAGGTTGCCAGATCATCTCTCAACCGTACACAATGTCTTTCATGTATCACAACTCAAAAAGTGTCTTCGGGTGCCAGATCAAGTCATTGATGTTGAGGGAATAGAACTCCAACCCGACCTAACATACTCTGAGTATCCCATCCGGGTTTTGGATCGAAAAGATCGCGTCACTCGGAGAACCACTACAAGATGGTACAAGATTCAATGGAGCGAACATTCCGAGGATGAAGCCATCCTGGGAATCTGAAGACTATCTCGCTGAAAACTTCCCCGAATTCTTCGCTACATTGTGAATGTAAAATTTCTGGTTATAGCAGATGTGAACTCCCTTATTATTTTATAGTAGAAAACTTAGGGTAGGCTTACTTAAGACATTTTCTTTTCCATTACTTAGCCCTAAGGTTTAACGTCTATCAAATCTCGGGACGAGATTTCTTTAAGGGGGAAGGGCTGTAATACCCCGGGTATTACGGCTAATTAATTATGCCATGTCATCATATTTGTTATTAAGCATCTGCATATGAGTGTGATTAGGAATCTTTAGAGTGGCTTATTCATGAATGTTATGGTTGTTACAATTAAATCCCTGATTTGGTAAGTGAAAACAAATCAAAAGAAAAAGTTGAATTCAAGCCCTAATCGGACCCAAAACCCTAAATCAAAATCTACTTGGAATCTCAGTGATGAGTGCCTTAATAAAACTTATAGATATTTTAAAATGAAACAACTTCTATTTTGGGTGTTTTTGAAGTTCCTTATTAGAAATTTAAATTAAACCTTAATTACTACTTTGAAATTCAAAATTTAAATGCTAATTTGAAAAATGTCAAGAATCTGACCAAACTTCTTTAATGAAAGTTGTGAAGCACCACAAATAGAACAACTTTTGTTTTTGGAGATTTTTATGTTATTGAGAAAAATCCAGAGAATTTGATAAGATTAAAAATGATTTCAAATAGTGGTTTTACTCCCCTTTTAAATATTTTCAAAATTATTCAAAATCTGAACATGGTCCCTAAATCAAAGTTGTTCAGAATTTGGAACACTACAACTTTGGTGTTTACAATTTTTCAAGTTTGTATACAAAATCTTGCGGCATTGGTCAAAAACCGAAGGGGAGACTTTGAAGCTGCTACAGTAACCTACCCCTCTCTTCTGTTCGCGCACAGGCGCCAGCCCGTGCCGGCCGGGATCTTGCCCCCGGCACGGCCGCGCGTGTGGGGGACCCCTGCGCCACCCCTGAGCCACTCCTGCCCCCACCTCTGACCGGCATAAAGTGGCACCAACACCCTCCTCTGTGCCCCCTCTCTTCTCCGACCACCGCCGCACCCGCCTCGGTCTCGAGCCGAAATTGGCCGCACTCAGACCTCCTTCTCCAAATTCCTCTCGTCTTTAGTCTCACTGGATCCTTGAACACCGCTTGAGTCACCGTGGTCCAGCTTTCGTGCTTCGAGGGTCCCGGAACGCACGCCGTCGTCTTCGGGTCTGGCAGAGCACCGCTGCAGCCATCTCTCGCGCGACGAGCTCGCTGTGGTGAGCCTCTCTATCTTAGACCTCCCCTTTGCGACTCTCTGAGTCATACTTTAGCTCATGCTCGCGACGGTGTTCCATTTTGTCCCCTAGGATTGCCGGAACGTGACTTCGCTGTCAAGGCCGAGCCGTTGCATTCCGCCGCCGTTGTCAAGCTCGCCGCTACCGCTCCATCTCAGCCTCAGCCAGCCGTCGGTCTATAATCGTGGTGAGCTCCTGGTCTTCCCCTGCCCTTTTCCTTTAACCCTACCGCACCCTCGCGGTGGAACAGGGCCACCGTGCAGTCGCATCAGCCATGGGCGAGGTGAAGCTCGTCGGAGGCGCGTGGGGTCGGGGCTAACCTAGCTAGGGTATGCGCTAGACTTGGGTGTTGATGTTGGCACGCGCGGGTTCGTTGATGGAGCCGCCGGCGGCGAGATCCGTGGCGGGCTGCCGCGAGTGCGCGCGCGCACGAATGCGCGGAAGGTTGAAGAGGGAGCTGACAGGAGGGTCCCGCCTGTCAGCGTCCCTAGAGCGCGCGCGTGGGCGAGCGCGCGGGCAGTCCGAATGGGCCGGCCTGTTTCGCTCGTGGGCCACCCCGGGTGGAATTCCTTTTTCATTTTCCCGAGCGATTTTAAAAGGCTTTTCCATTTTAATTTAGATGAATAGCACTGCTATTTGTTATTTTCATTGGAATAATTCTGTTGGGTTACAAATTATGAAAATAATTGTGGGTGCTCTCTGGAACATGTAGTATTTTATAAAAATATTAAATATAAGATTTGGACATTTTCTGTAGGAACTAAAAATCAGCATAATAATTAATAAATGCAACTTTGGGCAATTTTAATAAATTCCAGATTTATCCAAAAATCATAAAAATTTATGTGGCACTGTTTTAGGGTAGAACCTATCTGTTGGGTAAGTTTGGGCTCAATTGGAAACTATTAGGACACTTGTTAATTAAATATGGGGTTTATGGGATGGTGGAATTAATTTAAACAAATAATCCCTGTTGCTTGGTGTGATTCTGGATTGATTGAGTTCATGGATCTTTCACCATAGTGATCCTTGACAAAAGTATTGAAGTCACTTGTTGGTTGTAGTAAAGCTGTGCAGCGGCTTTCTATGACCGTTAAAATGTCAATAAAACAAAAATATGAAAACACTGTTTTACTTTCCGTAAAGCGTTTACAACTTTTCCGTGAAGGAAAGTTGTACTCAAGGTCTAAATAGGTTTACTTTCAAGCACTTCATTCATTGTCCTCCTACCATGCTAGACATACATCATTGCATACGTGTAGTGCCCGTTCCCGAGGAGGTCTAAGTCGACGCCACTGCCGAGGAGGTCACTCCAGAAGTCGTCCAGGGATTTGACATCTGCGGGATCGAACCCGACCCGACGCTGTACGCAATCCAAGGCAAGCCCCGGTGCATTCAGCCCCTCCCTTGTGTTTTATAAAATATTTATAACTTGAGTCTCTTACTGCATTAGGTTGTGAGGAGTTGTTTGTCACCTATATTGATGCATTACCTGCCTTGATACATAATATCCCGAAAACCTGTTTAAAAATAAAAATATTCAAAATGCTTTAGCCCTGCTTGATCAATTTAGATTTGCATAAAAAGGCTATTTTTGACCTATGTGAATGTGATACTATGAATCATGTAGAAAGGAAAAAGGGACAGGAGTCTGTTCGGGAATTGTGTACTTGGGTAGCAGCCCCAATGCACCGTAACTGACGGAAATAGGGTTTTCCGTTTGTTGGTTGTGAATTTGGGTTAGAGTCCCAATGCTTGACCATCGGCGGGAAAGGAATTTAAAAACTGTTGGGACAATTGTATTTGGGTTAGAGTCCTAATGCAATGTCGCCGGCGGAAAAGAATTAGGGACCGTTCATTGTAGGCCTGCTGTGATCGAGACTTTGCAACTAGCCACATACTACGGAAAGTTCTGACTTCGGTGGCTCTACTACTTGAACCGACAACCACGTACTGGGAGTGGAGAGATGGCGAGAGCAGCGTGTACCCTCGTGGCCGGCGTGCCTGGAGAGGAGAGGAGTACTGTGTTCTCGGGTGGCGCAGGACCGGTTCAGGGGTAGAAAAGCCGTGGTAGCCGGACTTGGTATATGCAAGCTTAAGTGCTACATATGCAGTGTGGATAGGGATCCCCAGCTGGGTACGAATCGATTCGAATCGTCGTTGCTCCTCGGATATGGAGACTTGATCCTTTGACCTACAACTGAAAAGTGGTTCAGAACTAGGTGTTTTGGAAATGGTAAATGAATTTTGAAATTAAGATGATATAAGAGAATGAATTTGGAATCATGGATTATTAATAAATAGAATTGAATAAAATATTGAAATAAGTTAGTAATGCTTTTCTGCAAAACCTTGACTCTTGCTCAAGGCCTTACCTTGACTCCCTCAGCCTGCGTTTCTGAGTCTCATTCCTTTTTCTTAGTCGGGTAAGTCTTGCGGATTACCCCAGTACTCAGGGTTTGTTAACCCCATGTTGCAGGGATACAGCAGTTGGAGGTTTGTCTCGCCCCCTGCTGTGTGACAGTGGTACAGGAGGGAAGTGAGGAGGAGTAAGGTTGAACCCATGGGCAGGGTTCTTATCATTAAATACTTAATTATGTTGTATCGTCATTCCACTGCTACTTATTTTATTTATGGTCTGTAATATTTGCACTTTAATCATATTTGGACAAATGGTTTGTAATCTAAGTACCTTATAATCTTTCCGCGCTTTCACTCTGATGTAATTTGTTATGAAATGTTGTAATTCTGTAATGGCTTCGCAATGGGATCCTGTCGGGGGAAATCGGGCGCTAATGTTGCCCGGCAGTACCTTCTAGATCATTTGGGACACGGGCCCAGCTGTCAGAGGTTATTAGTGACAATGACAGGTGCCTGTGGGCCATGTGATTTAGACGGTTCTGTCACAGCATGGCTAGCTCTTCAGCTAGGTAGGTGAATCCGACTAGGCCATCGGCGGGTCATAACACCGTTTTCCCTAATCCCCCGCCGTCACCTAGTCAGATTTCAGTGGCTAATAATGCGGTCACAGATTCCTCTAAGACCGATGTAGACGCTATCGTAAATCGGTTTAAAGCTGAGATGACTAAATCCATTGAGAGGAATCTGGGGATAACCATTAAGCCTATTCAGAGCTCATACCAAAAACCATATCCTTCCACCTATGATGTTTTGCGGGCACCAATTGGGTGGAAGATGCCCGATTTCCAAAAATTGAATGGTGATGATAGTAAAACCACTATGGAGCATATTGGCATGTATCTGCCTCAGTTAGGAGAAGCTAGTGCTCATGATTACATGAAAATTAGATGTTTTCCTTTATCTTTGTCTGGTACAGCATTTGCATGGTTTTCTTCATTGCTACCATATTCAATTAGTACCTGGAGTGATTTGGAGAAAAAAATTCATAACTATTTCTTTACTGGTGTTCAAGAAACTAAACTGTCACATCTCACATCGGTTCGTCAAGGGCGTGATTCCGTACTCGATTATGCTAAACGTTTTAGGGACATTAAGAACCGATGCTTTAATTTGAATATTTCTGATAGAGATTTGGCAGATTTATTTCTTAACGGTATGAACTCTAATATTAGAGAGAAATTGGAGCACTATGAATTCTATAGCATTACTCAACTATTGCAAAAGGCTATTGCTGTAGAATCTCGTTTAGCAAGTGAATCCAAGAAATCTTATCGGACCCATGTGTTGGAATGCTCTGACAACGAGGACGATGAGAATTTGGAGTGTAACTCTGCTGAATTTGTTTGGTCTCCAAATAAATAAGGAATTTCTTGCCCATCTCTGAAACCGATTTCTAAAAATCGGCAGGATGAAATTAAATTTACTTTTGATGTTTCTAAATGTGATCGGATCTTTGATGAATTGCTTAGAACCGGTAACATTAGAATTACTCATACATTGCCGTCTAGTGAAGAATTGAAAAAACGGATGTATTGCAAATTTCATAATTCTTCTAGTCATTCTACTAATGATTGCAACTATTTTCGTCGACAGATACAATCGGCCCTCAACGAAGGACGATTGAACTTAGCTGAGATGATGGTTGACAAAGTGCCTTTTCCGATGAATGTCATCGAGAAAGGGGAGCCCGCTATTTTGATTCGTCCAGAGCAAGCCGACACCACGCAAGGCAAGAACGTGATTATCGGCGAACCACGGGAGGCACCGAAACAAGTTTCGGGACATCAAGTGGTGCTTGAGAAGGACGAAGACGGCAAGACCAAATTGAAGATCTCTGCTGGTTCGGAGCCATACTTGTCCAGGCAACGGCGCTGGGAGGCCACGGTGGCACAGCAGAGGCCGGCCAGGCCGGTTCTGGCGCCTACCCGGCCAGGCCGGGTACAGTAGCTAGCTCGGCCAGTTTTGTCGGGGGTGGCGGCTCTTCTTCCTCTACTGCTCCCAGGGATGCCAGCGCTGGTGGTGCCCACGTGATCAGGACGTTCGTCCCAAAGCGTCCAGAAATTGGCACTTGGAAGACGAACACAAGTTCAAACAAGGGGAAGTTCGTTCCAAAGAAGCTTTGCACGTTTGACCGCTCATGGAAAAGTACCGGCAAGAAAAGGCCGATTCCCAGAATTGGCCCATAAAAAAAAGAGAGGCTACACCGCCAAAGCGAGATGAGCAACTAAAGAAGATGACGGTGGCTCCGGCAGCGTCTTCGGCGCAGTAGGTTGCTCGCCCTCGCGTTTCTCGTTGGGGTCCCCTACCTCCACCTCAGCTGCATTGGGGCCCCAATGGGGTGTTCGTGCTGTATCCATTCCTCATACAGCAGCAGCCGATCGACGGAGCGTCTTCATCATCGGTGTTTAGCCGATTGGGCTACGGTCAATCGGGCTACGGCAGCCAAGGGGCGTCGCTCCCGCCGCTGCCAGCGAGGTTGGTGATTGGTGATGGAAGAGAGAAGGCTCCACCGCGACAAGTCTATGTGCCTAAGAGGATCGTGGAGTCTCCCATTGTTCCTATTGCTCCTACTGCACCGCCGCTGAAGGAGGCACCTTCGGCAACAATTTTTATCGGCTCTCAAGAGGTGCCTATCGTTAACAACGACGAGCCGATGAGGATTGAGGAGCCATCATCCACCGCTCCAGAGGTCGCCACTAAGGTTGTGGAGAAGAAGCCCATTGATTCAAAATATTTGCAACCGAAGTGGTGCCCGCCGGGATTGACCAAGACGCAGCGGCGGAAGTTACAGTGAGAGCGCCAAACTCAGCAAAAGCGGGAGAAGTTGGAAAAAATGAAAGAGGAGATCTTCAATGCTGCGCACCCAATTTTTCCGCAAACTCAGATAGGAAGTGATCCAGCGTGCTTCGCAAAATCTGCAGAGAAGGTTGCTGGGCAGAGAGGTCTGCCAGAAGCGAAGTCTGAGCAGGTCGCAGAAACCAGCCAGGCCGGGTCAGAGCCGGCCCAGCCGGGTTTCCCAGGAACCGGCCAGGCCGGGTCAGAGACGGCCAGGCCGGGTCTGCCTGAAGCTGGCCAGGCCGGGTCAAACCCGGCTAGGCCGGGTTTTGCGGCTTCGTCTCCCGCCGCCGCCGCCGATGCCGGTTCACTGGAATCGGCCGTCGCTGCTGTTTCTTCTGTTGTTGCGGGTTCTGGTGACGCAGAAGATGAGGAGATGGTCGATTATGAGCCGACGTCGCCGCGCGCCGAATTTAATGTCGTTTACCTGTCTTCCGATTACTATGTAATCGATGAAGATGAAGGTTCGGTGATGGCTCAGTTTTGCTTCGCCACCGAGGATGCCGTCTTCAAGAAGCCGGAGGATTCCATTAAGCACCTTCGGCCGCTCCATATCAAGGGGCATATCAACGGCACGCCGGTTCATCATATGTTGGTGGATAGCGGCGCGATTGTCAATCTAATGCTGCATTCGCTCTACAAGAAGCTCGGCGGCACAGAGGGGGAGCTAGTGAAGACCAACATGACAATCACCAGAGTTGGAGGCGGCGAGCCAATTCCAGCTTTGGGCGTAGTGACGATGGAGTTGACCGTCGGCAGCAAAACGTTGGCAACCGCGTTTTTCATCGCCGAGGTACAAGGTAGCTATAATCTCATCCTTGGTCGCGATTGGATTCATGCCCAATCGTTGCGTTCCATCCAGTTTGCACTAGACTTTAATTCAATGGGTGCGGGATCAAGTTGAGGTTATTTATGCTGATTCATTGGCCTCCATTGCTACGGCCGATGCTCCTTCGCTCGGGGGGCACGATGGTATTGCTTGCTTATCTAGTCATGACTTGTCTGGCGTCGAGCTTATTAGCGTCACTAAGGAAGGATTTGTGCCCGTGTCATTGAAGCCGATTGATAATCGGCTCAATATCATCATGTAATTAATTTTTTGCAATGGATGCTAATGTTGAATGGTTGAAACATCGTGTGGATCAATATCGGGCTTTTATGACCGATGTCTGTGAAACAATTGATGATTTTGATGAGCTCAATAAGTTAGGCCAAGGTTTCACGTCGGCCGACCCATTGGAAGAAGTTGACATTGGGGATGGTTCTACACCAAGGCCGACGTTCATTAATAAAAATTTGAAAGCCGATTATAAAGCTGAATTAATCGCGCTTTTAAAAGAATATGCTGATTGTTTTGCATGGAGCTATAATGAGATGCCCGGATTGAGCCGATAGCTTGTTGAGCATCGGCTTCCCATTAAGCCTGGATTTCGGCCTCATAACCAACGTCTTGGCTTCTTTCATGCTAAAATTTACGACCGCATTAAAGAAGAAATTAATCGGTTGTTGGAAGCGGGATTTATTCGCCCATGCAGGTATGTGGAGTGGATCTCTAATATTGTGCCCGTTGAAAAGAAAGGATCGGGCAAGATTAGAGTTTGCATTGATTTTAGAGATTTGAATAGATCCACTCCAAAAGATGAATATCCTATGCCTATTGCCGATATGCTTATTAATGATGCTTCAGGACATAAAATTCTTAGCTTTCTTGATTTATGGCCGAAGAGGACACGTCTAAAATGGCCTTTGTTTGTCCTGGGTTTGTTAGATTATTTGAGTGGATTTTCATGACATTTGGATTGAAAAATGTCGGTGCGACCTCTCAACGTGCTATGAACTTAATCTTTCATGATTTAATTGGCGTGGTCATGGAAGTATATATTGATGATATTGTGATTAAATCGGCTGCCAATAATTCTCACTTGGCCAATTTGCGTCTTGCTTTTGAGAGGATGCGCCGGTATGGTTTAAAGATGAATCCGCTTAAATGTCCTTTTGGTGTATCGGCGGGCAAGTTCTTAGGATTTATTATTCATGAGAAGGGCATAGAAGTTGATCCCAAGAGAATAGAGAGTATCAAGCAAGTTCAGGCACCTGCATGTAATAAAGACTTACAAAAGTTTTTGGGAAAGGTGAACTACGTGAGAAGATTTATTGCTAACTTGTCCAGGAAAGTTATTCCTTTCACCCCCGTATTGAGATTGAAAGATGAGAGTGAGTTTGCTTGGGGGGCAAAGCAACAAGAGGCATTTGAGAAGATCAAGGAATACTTGTCGAAGCCACCGGTTCTTCGTGCTCCAAGGAGAGGAGTTCCTTTTAAATTATATATTGCTGCCGAAGAAAAAATAATTGGTACGGTTTGGACTCAAGAGGATGATGGCAAGGAGTATATTATTGCTTATATTGGTCATCGTCTTCTTGATCCCGAGACAAGGTATGCCCATATTGAAAAATTATGCTTATCATTATACTTTGCTTGTACTAAGATGAGACATTACTTGTTAGCTAGTACATGCATTGTTGCTTGCCATGCCGATGTAATTAAACATATGTTATATCGGCCAGTCCTTAGTGGAAGGATCGGTAAATGGGCATATGCATTGGTTAAATATGACTTGACTTTTGAGCCTTTGAGAGCCATGAAAGGTCAAGTTCGTACTGATTTTATTATTGGGCATGCAATTGATTTAGGAGATGAGATCAATTACATAACTTTTACTCCATGAAAACTTTATTGTGATGGATCGGTTTGCAAACAAGGCCAAGGTGTTGGTATTGTTATTATTTCACCACATGGTGCTGAGATAGATGTGTCAAACCTGATTAGAAAATTATTGCAATAATAATCAAGCCGAATATTTAGCTCTTTATTGCGGCTTGGAGATGTTGAATTCCATGGGAGTAAAATATGTTGAGGCTTATGGTGATTCTTTATTAGTGGTAGCAACAAGTTTCTGGTGAGTGCCTAATGTTTAGGGGAATCACTTAATGCTCATCTTGATACTTGTCTTGATTTAATTGCATCTTTTGCCAAATTTAAAATTCGGCACATGCCGAGACATGAAAATTCAAGAGCCAACATGTTAGCTCAGCGAGCATCAGACTTTGACGTCGGTGGACGTAAAGATTTAAAGCCGGTGCGAAGCATCTTTTCTGGTTTCTGTGCAGGTACGTGGAAACCGGCCCAGCCGGGTCTAGGAGTCGGCCAGGCCGGCTCTGGACCAAACCTGGCCAGGCCGGTTCTGTCCAGGAACCGGCCAGGCCGGGTGTTGAAGCCAGCTCGGCCGGATATTGCGGCTTTGATCCAAATCGGCCAGAATTGTGCCAAGTTGATGGGCAGGCCGATTTGGAGGATTGGAGGACTCCCTTGTTAAATTTTCTACGAGATCCCAGCACTAAAGCCGATAAAAGTATTCGGCGGATTGCGTTTAAGTTCACTTTGCATAATGATGAGCTTTATTGGAGGACCGCCGATGATTTGTTGCTCAAGTGCTTGGGACCTGATGAAGCTAAAGTGGCTATGGGGGAAGTCCATGAAGGTGTTTGTGGTACGCATCAATCGGCCCCTAAGATGAAATGGTTTTTGAGAAGGGCTGGTTTTTATTGGCCTACTATGATAGCCGATTGTTTTCGCTACTACAAAGGATGTAAGGAGTGCCAACGGTTTGGTAATATTCAGTTGGTGCCTGCTGCAATGCTTCAGCCTATAATCAAACCGTGACCTTTTCGTGGTTGGGGACTAGACTTTATTGGCCAAATTCATCCCCCTTCGTCAAAGGGTCATTGCTTCGTGTTGGTGGCCACAGATTATTTTACTAAGTGGACCGAAGCGGTGCCTTTGAAGAATATGACACATAAGGAGGTGATTGAGTTTGTGACTGAGCATATTATTCATAGATTCGGCATTCCTCAGACTTTGTCTACAGATCAGGGGAAATCTTTCATATCAAGAGAGGTGCGAGAGTTTGCCGAATCATATAAGATTAAGTTGCTTAATTCATCTCCATACTATGCTCAAGCCAATGGCCAGGCTGAGTCTAGTAACAAGACCTTGATCAAGCTTATCAAGAAGAAGATAGAGGATAATTCAAGAAGGTGGCACGAGGTATTATCAGAGGCTCTGTGGGCTCATCGTATATCTCGTCATGGTGCTACAAAAGTTACTCCTTTTGAGCTAGTGTATGGACAAGAGGCTGTGTTACCCATCGAGGTGAATTTAAATGCATATCGGCTCGCTAAGCAAAATGACTTGTCTGCCGTTATGTATCATGATTTGATGATGGATAATATTGACGAGGTGACTGACAAAAGATTAGCGGCTCAATAGGAGATGGAAAAGGAAAAGGTCCGAGTTGCTAGAGCTTATAACAAGAAAGTGAAGATCAAGTCGTTCCAAGTTGGGAAATTAGTGTGGAAGACTATACTACCAATTGGAACAAAGAGCAATAAGTTCGGCAAGTGGTCGTCTAGTTGGGAAGGTCCTTACAAAGTGGTCAAGGTGATATTCGGTAATTCTTATATGCTAGAGACATTACAACGTGATCGTCTCCCAAGGGCAATTAACGGGAGGTATTTGAAAAAATACTTTCCAAGTGTTTCGCAAGAAGCCTAGGTGCTCTCCAAGCAATGGCCGATACATGTAGCGCCCTTAGAACAAATATGGTCGATGTATACATCGCCCTTAGTCACTAAACAGCTGTTGGGTTAAGTATCGTTGCTGCTTAGTTATTTGTTTTCAGGATTCATATGCTAGAGAATTCGCCTTGAAAATAAGGGGGCCATATGTTTGCACCCGAATCTGTGCTGGCTAACGAAGCCGGCCTGGCCGGGTTTGTGACCCGGCTTGGCCGGGTTTGGCCCCTGCGCCGACTTTGGGCTGGCTACCACGTGGCGTCCCGAGAGGCCTCGTGAAAACCGGCTTGGCCGGGTTTGGACCTGGCTTGGCCGAGTTTGGTAGAGTCCGAGCCGATTAATAGATCTAATCGGTTTTTTTGTAGTTTTTGGACGTGGGAAATTTGGAGACCTGCCTAGATACGTGTTTCCTACTGGGATAAGACCACCTCCCTTTATATATATGAGAGGATCATGGCCGATTGAGATCCTAACCATCCAATCGTCAAAACACATCTACCAAGTAGATTCTCGCGGTGGTTCATCTCTATCCTACTGTTCGGCTCGACTCTCCGCGAGTTTAGTCGGCGTTCTAGGTGATCTCCGCGATCCCTAGGGCAACCTCTACGTGCATCTCTCCGACGGATCTTTTCGAGGGGTGTTCGGGAGTTTCCGGCGAAGGACGGGCGCTACTTCGACCACCAAACGTCCTTTGCTGTTGAAGATGGTCGTCCCGACGACCAGAAGACCAAAACCCTAGCTTCCTCGGCGAACCCGAGGAAACCGGCCCAGCCGACTATCAAAGTCGGCCAGGCCGGGTAGGCGGCTCGGCCGGGTTCTGAACCAGCCAGGCCGGGTTTCGCGGGTGTACTGTTCCGTGCTGTTTCGTTTCGTACGCGACTGTGCGATCTAGCACCTTACTATGTGTTGTCCCGTTTCGGTGTCAACAGTAACTATTTATTATTCCCTTGATTGTGTGTGAGAAGCTAAAAAGGAGAAAGCAGTTTTTTTCAATTCACAACTCCATTTGCATTGTACCTACGTAAATGTTTGACATATATTTATTTCAATTCGCTCACGCAGATCGCCAAGGACTGCTTCGCCTTTGTGTTTCCACTACTCTGTTCGTTTTATGTGGCTGTGCGTGATCTTCGGGACTGGTCTTATGAAACAGTTGGCATCAAGGTACTGTCTGGTCGACACGACCATTTCCAGCTGCTATAGCATAATATATGTGTAATTAAGATTTTCTTCTCTTCCACATGAAACAGTGTTAAAGGAATCACTGTATATCAATTAATATGGGGAGATCAAGAAAAACATAGGACGTTATTGTCACACACTATATTGATAGCATCAATTTATCAGCATATGCTCTTGCTTCGGTTAGAAATTTTTGTTTTAGGAAGAAAAGTGTTAAAAGAAAATGGATAAAATTTATGGTATATTCACAGGAGCTATTTTTTTTTTTTCTCAAACAGGCCCATTTTTGTTGGCCTGTGTTTCATTAAGAGGTGGAAGGATCAAAGCGGTTACAGAGTACGACGTAGCATGAGCGGGTGGTAATAATCGCAACCCACACACGCCGCGTCTAGAAACAAAGGCTGATGATGATTATACATGCAACGCTTTTGCGACTAAAAAGCACGACGACCCCTCATAGCGTGAAGAAAGACAGAGTCCCCGGCCACACACTACAGGAGATGCGGTATTTGCTGAGTGTCCCGCGGTTTGCCAAGAACCAAATATCGGGCACTCCGCAAAGACGCTCTTTACCGAGAGCCACGCTCGGCAACGAAAAGCACTCGGCGAAGGTGGTGTTCTCGGCAAAGAAAAGCGCTCAGCCAAAAAGGCCTTTGCCGAGGGTCAGGCTCTCGGCAAAGTTTGACTCTCGGCAAAGTCACCCCCACGCGATGGCGTCCATACGCCATCAATCTTTACCGAGTGCAAGGGCCATAGCACTCGGCAAACATTTTCCAAAAAAAAATAAAAATAGTTATTTTGCCGAGTGCCTCCAGGCCTAACACTTGGGAAAGAGTTTCCAATAAAAAAGATAAAAAAATATTTGCCGTGCGTTGGTGGTGGAGCTCTCTGCAAAGAATTTCCGGTGAAAAAAATTAGTAATTCTTTGCCTAGTGCTAGAAGTACAGCTCTCGGCAAAGGTGCCATCACCGTCTCCTCCCAATGTAAGGCGACTTTTCTTTGCCGGGTGTCAGACTAGCACTCGGCAAAGAGGGCTTTGCCGACTGTTCACCGAGCAGTGTATGCCGAGTGTGGCACACGGTAAAGCCTTTGCGAAGTGCAATCTGGTCCTTTGGCAGGCGATTCTAGTAGTGTAGAGTCACTGAAGCGAAGCACACCTAAAAATAAATTGGGTGGGCCCTAGGTCCAAATCATCTCTTGTGCACCCCTATTGTGGATGAAATGTAGGTGGCAGTGCAGAATATCATGCGGAAACTAGACAACATACGTAGAGGCTAAAAATAGGAGCCCAGAACAACATGTAGGGACCCCGGTTAATGTAGATTATGCTGGACATAGGATTTGGTAATCTATATACGTGTCGTTCATCCACAATGGGGCGCACGGGTGATGGTTCGGACCTAGGGTCCATCCAATTTATTTTCCCTCCGAGGCCCCTTCCCGAGGGAGCGAAAGAGGGGGAGGCAATGAAGGGGGCGCCATCCTGGTTGAGCCGAAATGACGGAGCAACTAGGCCATGCTACGCCGCAAGCGTAGCCACAACCGCTACAGCTAGCGGAGGAAGCGGCGGCGGGGTGCCGAACCAAGAGCGACAGGAAGCAGATCCTGCTTCCATGAACAAATAATAAGACACAAATTTGGCAATACCTAGTTTCTTATAACGCTTCTTCCTTAGTAGAATTGATGTCTATCTAATCATGGTGGCACTGTTTCAATGAGCCACATCTCCAGCACCCACAGCGCATCATCTACTCCCCCATCCATCAACAAAATCTTAATGACCAAAATCCTAGAATTCCCAAATCACCAAATGACCAAAATCCAAAATCCCTCAACAGTAGCAGCCTACAGGCTGCAGGCTGCAGGCGCAACAGGGCCGGCTGGGGCGATGGGGCCTGAGGGCCGGTCGGCTGGGGCTCGCCGATGGCCGAGTGCCAGCGGTTGCCAGTTGGGGACTCGCCATGGGCCGCCTGGGAGCTGGCTGCTGGCCGGTGCCGAGCCGTAGCGGCTGGGGCGGGGTGGTGTTGTCGGCTAGGGAGGCGTGCTGGATCTACCGGTGGCCAGAGCGGGTGCGCCACATGGGGCCGTATTGAGACGGCGAGCGGTGAGCCTGGAGCGTAGAGGTGATGAGTGATGAGTTGCGTAATCGTCGAGCGAGCAGCGAGGTGAGGTGCAACTGCTGCAAGCCCTAACTAGATTCCTAGGGCGCCGGGTGAACTGCTACTAGGCCTAGGCTTATGCGACTAGGGCTCATGATGCCTCTGTGGCTCTGCGTTCTGCCTTGTGGAACAAAAGTGCTATGCATCCGCTGTCTTTGGCTCTTCGCTGCAGGCTCCGGCGGCCTCGCGCTCCCACTGTGACAGAACCGCCCAATTTATACGAGAACAAATGTAGCAGCAGCTGCCGAAACAATTGCACAACCACACTTGAGACCATTTAAACCCGGCAGTCCGTGAAATCTCGAAGGGTCTCAAACTTTTATCGATATTTGACCCAGATCGCAAGATTAAGCAAAGACAAATCACATGCGTGGAGTTGTAGCGGAAATAAAATTACATTTAGCTTTACAATAATAATACAAGTTAAATCTTGAAAAGTAGAGAAAACAAGGTTTCTTTCAAAAGCTTATGACACCGTAAGTTTCTGAACACATAGCTAGAATCATTGACATTCTCCTACAAAGCAATTGGATGAGAAGACTATATAGAATCACCGTGCCCATAGGTGGTTAGCCACCATCTTGAACAGGTTAAGACCTTTACCTGCGACATGGTGGGATAAAACCCTAAGTACTCAAATGTACTCAGAAAGACTTACCCAACAGAAGAGAAATAAAAGAGTCTCAAGGATATGTAAGGCTTATTTAGTGAAGCTCATTGTATAGCATAAATTTGCATAAAACAGCTTACTAACATAAGTCCTTAGCTTCACTATTTTAGTCAATGCTTTAGCATTGATTTTAGTCAAGCTAATTATAGCTAAGTTTGCAACTATCCTGAAGCAAACACTTGTTTAAGATTAAGCGACCAATAGTAACCATATCAGGTTTGGCATTTCCATCATTATGCTCTATAGCCATCATCATATTCCGTAATGAAGGAAGAATAGTCAAGTTTCTCACTATAAGAGAGATGGCAATTCGAATCGATTTATTCCAGCTGGAAAAGAATCCTAACACAAACCCAGGCAGACCTGATCAGGGACGCCTTAGGTCACCTTTGGTACGATTCGGGTTCCTTCACGAGTCTGGTCGAAGCCGCATACTGTGGGACTAACTAGAGTCAGGACGATCAGGCCTGGCCTACCCTTGATCAATTTGCTCCCGACACATCCTCTAGGATCCAGTCTGTGTACTCAGCACACTAGAACCCATCCTGAATAGAACTACTCGGCTTCGCGGTCGGAACGACTTATCCAGCCAGGTAGAAAGGCGGCTTTCAATCTCGACTAAACTCCAGCAACAATGTGGTCCTTGATCGACTAGACAGGAATAGGTACGCAATCAAGACCTCCATGTCTTGTTGTTTCGCTATCTCGTTCTCATCCGGTCTCAGCTTATTAATTCCACATATGGTTCTTTTCCACGATAGCAAGATATAGCCAACCGTGTAGAATATATAAGTAACCACCTGTATCTCGTGGATGACAGGGATCACCTGACTTCTACTGGTCTAAGCACGGCTAAGCATATATTCGATCTATACATACTAGTACAAGATTTGGGCGATGATTTGGGCCGGCTATAGGCCGAACTGGACTTTGGGCCCTAAATAAGAATTGTTCTCCACAAATTGATCTTCAGTTTATATTCAAGGTGCTCGGTCATTAAAGCAAAGGATTTAGGAGATAAAGGTGCTCAAAGTAGTTGATGTCAAATGCTTAATTGCAATTAGGAAAGGATGTCGAAACCTTGTCAAACTGAGTCAGATCAAACCCAATTTTTGACATGCTCTTCCTAAATCAATTACCTCCAACTTTTAGTTTTGGTCCAACTTGAGATGCTTATCAAAAATTGGAGGACGCGGCACGTCAAAGTGATCGGCATGATTTCCTAGACTTAGAATATTTCCAAGTGCTGGAAATTAGGGTCTTTCTTGATCCCACTTTCTGAGGCACTTAGGAGCTAAATCATGACTTAGTCCCAAAATAACATTTATTATAGAGTTGGTATAGAATTGTTTGGGCGAGGTTGCATGGTGTGGTTGACTTCACAAGTACTCATTTACCAAAGCAATTTAAACAGGGATGGGATTCATCATCTCATGTAACTTGTTGATTCCAAACTTCATAAAACTTCTCCAATAGCCAAGGTAGAAGGAGGTGGATGTGAGATAGAGATCAAGATCATCACTTAAGATAACTTATTATAGTTCACACTTGCTGGTTAGCTCGTGAGTAACACCTGGGGTGTTACACCCACCAGCTTCGGCCTCCAGGGGGTGGGATGTGCCCGACAAGAGGACCTAGGCCGGCCGCCCTAGGTCGCCCTAGTGGTGGCTCCGCCTCTCACCACCAGAATTTTAGGCTTTTTTAGTGAGGTGGGTTTCTCCTAGTATTTTACCATTCAAAATTTAGTATAAAATTTTCCTACTAAATGTCGCCTAGTGAGATTTTCATGTGTTATAACTAATGTTAGTGTTTTACTACTAATTAAAAACACTAGGAGAAGCCTACTATTTTGGTAGTTTCTGATTGGAGGAGCTATTTTTGTTTCTGATTCTCTGTAAGAAGCGATTCTCTAAGAGAACTGATTCCACAGCTGGAACTTACTTTTTATTATTTTCTTAAATAAGCTATATGGTGGAAGTGTCCCAACCCCATTCACACTTGTACCATTTGAATAGTACCTACATAAATGTAAGGTCGTGGGGTATCAGACGTACGGGAGTCACCCTGTCAAAGGGGTTCTATCTGTAATCCTTTGTCTTATACTTCTAATATAATTCAGTAGAACTCTTGCCGACCTTTCTGAAAAATATATTTATTTTAAACACACACTCTCCCTCTCATGTATTTGTCTTTAACACAAATACACATCTACATACTATGTTTAATCTTGTTACCATATATATTTTAGCTCCAGTTGCACTGTATAGTTGTCCATCCCCATCATATTTTCCTTTTTTTCAAATTACACAGGACAACACAGATGCGCACAACGCACGCACACTCACCCCTACAAACGCATGGACGCAAACCATATCCCTATGTGCATCTACGTAAAACTGCGCCGGCAGATCTTTAGATTGACAAAGTTATCACATACGCCCACGCTGTCGACAGAAACGTCGCCTACCACTGAAAGTACAACGCTATTAATTTCTGGAATAAATTTAGGAAAATGTGAGCACCCATATCAAGTCATGGACTTGAACATGGGTGGGCAGGTTCTATCACAAGAAACCTAACCATCTGAGCTAGGCTCGATTTTCATATTTATTTGAAATAATTTTAGTTAAAACCTTAGTTTCAACTATGAATTTTGTAAGGAAATCTATATGCTTATATTACTTCTTGCATCTATATGGATATGGATTGGATAGTGCACTGTCAAACGTGTATACCTTGAATTTGTTTTTTATATTAACAGTACAAAAATCTGAATATGGATAATCTTTTAGATTTAACACTTACTTTTGGTTGTTTTTAATGATAGCAGAGTGGAAATTTTATTTGTAAATTATGTGGGTTATTTTTGTACTTTGTGTTAGTGTTTCCTATAACAATTATGCGAGTAATTTAAAATCATATATAGAAGTCGTTTAAGATTTTTTCTGTAATGGTAGATCTAGGTAACTTAAATTTAGGAGATATTGTAGCTGTAATTTTGAAAAGTGGAGGTGCGTTTAGATGTAAATTTGGTGTTATTTTATTATTTTTCATAGTGACAATGTGTCTAATCTTTAGATGAATATTAGTGTTTACTTTAGGATATTTATCATATGGAAGTAACTGGTACTTTAGATAAAGATGTATGTGTTACTTTTTGCTATTTTATAATGACACATGTGAATACTTCATAAGAAAATAGAGTATGTCCAATTGCTATTATTTCCGTATACGGCTGGATGTTTAGATTTTTTTGATACTTGTTAGGAATTAACTTTTTTCTAGCACATCTCATCAGAAATGAAGTAGAGGTTTCATTGAAGCCTCAAACTAGTAATGGGAAGATAAATATACTTGTTTAGTCATGGTGATTTTTAGAATTTCCGGAGCACTTCTTGACAGATGCTCCAAAGCCGTTAAGTTACATTTCGTATTTTCATAATTGGTTTGCTTTAATTGCAAGACTTCTCTAAGAAGTTTGATTGCACACATTTCCATGCCATGTATATTTCGAAATGAAGAATTATTAAATAGAGAATACATATGTGTGGATAGGATAATCATTTGACACTTGCTTCTTGCAGAATGATGATGATACTGCAACAGATTTGGTTCTTCCTATAAATGAGATAATCAGCTTGAGGAAAAGGATAAATAACATAGAATATATTGTCAGTGAGTCACAGAAATCACCTCTGTTGAATCAGAATAGCAGCAGCAGCACCCCCAAGGGCGCTGACAAGGAAAGCAGCAGCAGTACTTTCACCGTCAAGAACAATGCCGAGGAAAGCACCAGCAGACAGAAAGAAATTGATGACGTGTACAGAAGCATTAAAAAGGAAGTGTTCGGTCGAGAGAAAGACCGTGAACGTATAAGTAGAATGCTTCGTGAGGGACCAGATGCAAATGCAGCAAGGTCCACAAGCACCAGCAAACCTTATTCCGTGATTGGCATATATGGCATTACAGGTTCAGGAAAGACTACTCTGGCACAATATTTTTGTGATTATGAAAAGGGTGCAGGACATTTCAACCTTATTATGTTCATTCATGTGGGGAAGAAATTCAGCGTGCGTGAAATATTTCGTGATATGCTGGAGCAAATAAAACAGAGCCGGCCACCTAAGGTCTTAAAATTCTTAAAAAAGAGTTGGAGGCAAAACTGAAAGACCAACGCTTCTTGTTGGTACTGGATGATCTTTGGGTCATTAACGACAATCAGGATGAACGGGATATTCTACTTGATATGCTCAGTGCAGCACGGAGTGGAAGCAGAATCGTTGTGACAGCTCAGACAACTGATGCAGCTCAAGCTCTTGGTGCTGAGGAGCAAATTTCAATACCTAAGTTGGGAGAAGAGGTCTACTTATCATTGTTCATGCATCATGCACGACCAGATGCATCTGATGATGATGGAGAATACAGAAGAGTTGGGAGCAAGATTGCAATAAAGCTATACAGCTCACCTATTGCAGCAGTAACAGTAGGAAAGCAGCTTCAAAGAAACAAAAGTATCAGTTTCTGGAAGACAACAGCGAACCTTGACGTGCTGGACATGACCATGGGATCTCTGTGGTGGAGCTATCAGCAGCTTGGTGTTGACATCAGGCGATGTTTTGCATACTGCAGCACTTTCCCCAGAGGATATGGATTAGGACGAGGTGAGTTGGTTCGCATCTGGGTAGCACAAGGGTTTGTAAACACCAGGAGTAATGCAACAGAGGAACTGGAAGATGTAGGCCATCGCTACTTTGACGAATTGCTAACATTCTCATTTCTGCAAGAAGAAAGGAAATATTGTGTTATCATGAAGGAGGAGATATTCACAATTCATGACCTGCTACACGAGTTGGCGGAGAGGGTTTCTGGAAGCGAGTTCTTTAGAATTGGTTTGAAGAATGGTTCACCGATAGATATTCCACAAGGGGTTCACCATCTTTTCGTTGAGACCCACAATGGAGCAGAGATCATTGAGAACATTGCGGACATGGAAAATTTGCGCACCCTCATCATTACGGAACCTTTTGCCTCGCATGGGAAAACCATGGAAAGAAATCATGACTTAGAAAAAGTGTTGGGTCGTTTGTTCAAGAGGCTGACGAAATTACGGGTGCTCATCATTAAACTAGCTAAATTTTGGTGAACTAGAATTGGTAGTCCCAGCATCTATTGATCATTTGGAGCATCTACGTTATCTTGGTTTCCGTCCTCGCTTATTCGAACTGATTTTGCCAAGAACATTTAGCAAGCTTTACCATATCCAGATCATAGATATTCCTTGTAGGAAATCATCCTGTCCTGAAGATATGGCTAATCTAATCTGTTTGCGGCATATTCTAATCTGTTCGTGGCACTCTAGAATTTGGAAATTTTTTGGTGCAGTGAGATGGAGCTTATTCCGACGCTGCCCCAGGCTCTTAACATTCAAATCCATTGGTGCCACATGCTCAGAAGTATTGGTATTATGGATTGCCCTAGACTTGAATTCGTATGTGAACAGGAGAAACGTCATGAAGCCTGTAGGGCACTGGAATACTGTCAAGCCACTGCACCTATGGGTACTCCAGAGCAATCTTCGTATCCAATGATCCGTTGTCCATGCCTAGTAAGTCTAACGATAACAGGCTGTTATAAATTGGTAACACTTCTAAATCTGCCACCATCCCTCAAGAAATTGGAAATCCAATATTTTGAAGAGCTCTGTTCCGTGTCAGGGCAGCTGGGTGGACTCGAGCATCTAGCTATTTCCGACTGCAATAAGTTACAGTCAGTCGATTCCTTGGGAGATGCCTCATCATTACTAGCACTGTTGCTTTCCAGCTGCCAATGCCTCGCATCCTTAGGATCCGGCGGTGGTCCTGGGAGTTACTTGGCTCTTCGGGTCTTCAGATCATATACTGCCCAGCTATGGATATGAAGCAGTTTAACAAAAATGTGGTTGACGGCCTAATATTCAAAGATATATCACACGCTCCTTCAAGGAATCCCAGATGAAAGGTATACTGTTCAATGTTTTTTCTTTATTTCCTTAGATTCCTCTGCCTACGCTTTATATACGCTGCAAATCCACACAATGTAAAGTTTAATCAGATATGGCCCTGCTGCATTTATTAATTTTTGATGTCTGGTAGATTACTTTTATATGGGTGAAGGTCTGCAGTCTGGTTTTCAGACTGTGCTTTTGTCTCTGATGTAACCCCGATGCATATTGCTGGTTCATACCATTATTGATTTCGATTCTTGGTTGTAGTAGTTAGTAACGTGTATTTTCCATTTGCAGGACCTAGACTATGGCAACCAATATCTTGGAAATATGCTATCATTTCTTGGTGTTGAGATGGCAGTGATGGGGCATCACCGAAGTAGTACTGAAATGACTAATGAGCTCCTGAAAATCTTGTTGTTGAGCTCTAGTTGTTCTGGAGGGAATCAGTTCCAACTTCCAGGACTGGAGAAACTCATGGAGCATTGTAGTCCCATTTCCTACCTGTAGGGCCCGGACTGTTCTGTTAACAGCACATATGGTTCTTTGCATAAGTTTGGATCGTGAAAAACTTTGCCTTATAGCTTCTATGTTAGTTCAGCTCCGTTTGATGGTTTGAGAGCGCGTGTTGTTGCAAATGTACTGCTGTGTATTGTATGAATAAATGAAAGGAAACAAGCAGGTGTCCCTTTATCAAGAATTTAAACAGCGCTGCTGTTTCGCTTCACGTGCCTGGTAGTGGTAGCCCTGTTCACTCATGGTTTCAACATGTTTCAGCTTGTTCTTCAACCAAGCCCCCGGCATCCGGTTTGCCGGGATTGGTCCAGTATCGGTTGTCTGTGGAGGGCACCGTGGAACTGACTTGGCTGGGCTGGTTCCACGGTTTGAATGGTGCAAAACCATCGCTTGTTTGTTCAGTTCGTTGTCTGGCATGCAGTTATCAATTATCAGTCTGTATATAAGGATGTAACCATTGTGTTCCATGCTATGGCATCCCTTGTTCTCCTGTTTCAGAAATGAAACTCTGCACCATCCATTTTTCAGAAGCAGAGTGGGCATTCATGACGGGAACAGAGCAGAGAATGGAATAATAGATTTTCATGACATATGGGTGCTGAGAGCGATCGCGTTCCGTTCTGTGTGTCGGTCCATCGGAGTGCGGGCCGCGATATGTCATATGTGTGATCCGGTGTTGGCCATTTAGAATTATGGGCCTAGGCTTTCGCCCAGCGCTTCTGTCTTAACGGGAGTGCTTCTGCCCCCCCGGTGTCAGCTGGCAAGCTATTGTTGTTAGACGATTAGGCCACTTCCCTGAGCTGCTCAATTGCACTAAGCAATACAAACAGGGATATGACGATTACAGTCCAATATCGGCTTGGGAGCATGATCTTGGTCGTGTCGCAGCTGCCTCGATGGTACTAAGCAATACTTCATCAAGTTGATCAGCCGAGGAGCCAAGCTAGCATCCTGATAGCCGCAGTACAATTTTGAAGTGGTGAAAGAGAATCCCTACTAGTTGTATCAACTCTTTGGGTAAAATACGGTGACCACCCCATAAGACTATCAACGATGCGTAGGAACAACGGCCAAGTCATCCTAAATGTTCTACAGAACATCCGGTGTAGATAGGATTTGCGGAGAAATAATTGGCAACAAGATCAACATGACCTTTTTCTCAATTTCTTGGTATGTACCTCCTTGGTCCACCTATGGTGGGGCACCTATGGTGCCCTAGCATATGGTGCTCTAGCTTATGGTGGGGTGCCTATGGTGGGGCGCATATGGTGCCTTAGCATAGCAGGTCCCAAGCCCTGGCAAAGGAGGAGGGTTGTATTAGGCTTGGCGAGCCAATGTAAAAACCGAGCTGTTCTTATGGAAATGAAACCCAAAAGATTTTCGTTGGGGCGTAACCCTCTTAACGACGCGCCATGCCGGAACCCGGGTATGGTGTTAAATATGCAAGGGCTGGGTCATTACCCCCGTGACGCGCCGTGTCGTGATCTGGGTGCGGTGTCAAGTAAGCAAAGATCGGGTCGTCGCATCCTTAGTGGCGCGCCACATCGGCGCTCGGGTGTGGTGAAAAGTGAGTAAGGGTCTTCGCACTTCCCTCGACGGGTGTGAAGGGTAATGAAGTTAGCCAAGCCAACTTGGATTCGTCTAGGTAGTCGGAACGTAGGGTCCCTAACGGGTAAGATACGAGAGCTAGTTGATGCAGCAATTAGGAGGCCTGTAAATATCCTGTGCATCCAAGAGACTAGATGGATGGGCCAAAAGGCGAAAGAGGTGGAGGGTACTGGCTTCAGGCTTTGGTACTCTGGCTCATCATCAGGTAGGAATGGTGTAGGCATCTTGATCGATAGAAGCCTAAAGGATGGAATCGTGGAGGTTAGGAGGCAAGGCGATCGGATTATCCTAGTCCGGCTGGTAATTGGAGATTCGGCTTTGAATGTGATCAGTGCCTATGCTCCTCAGGTAGGTCTTGGGGAGAGCACCAAGAAACAGTTTTGGGAAGACCTGGATAGCATGGTTAGTACCATGCCTATCAACGAGAAACTCGTCATTGGAGGAGACCTCAACGGCCATGTGGGCATGACTAATGTAGGGTTCGAGCGAGTGCATGGGGGATTTGGGTATGGTAGTAGGAACGAAGAGGGGGAGGATGGTTGAACTTCGCATTGGCCTATGACTTGGTGGTAGCGAATACCTTCTTTAGGAAGAGGGAATCCCATCTAGTGACCTTCCATAGTGGACAACACTCGAGCCAAATCGACTTTATCCTTGCAAGGAGGGAGGATAGGCGTGCTTTCTTAGATTGTAAGGTGATACCTAGGGAGTGTGTTGTCCCTCAACTCAAGCTAGTGGTGGCGGACTTTCGGTTTCGGATACGGGTCCCCCGGGTCAAACGCGCCAACATTGTGAGAACGAAGTGGTGGAAGCTTAGAGGGGAAGCGGCGCAAACGTTTAAGGAGAGGATGCTAGACGAGGGGCCCTGGGAAGAAGGAGAAGATGCAGACGACATGTGGCTAAAGATGGCAACATTTGTTCGGAAGGTGGCTTTAGAAGTGCTTGGCGTGAGTAAGGGGGGTAAACAAGAAGCAAAAGACACCTGGTGGTGGAATGACGAGGTGAAAAGGGCTATTAAGGAGAAGAAAGAGTGTTTCAAGCGCCTCTACCTGGACCACAGTGCAGCCAACGTCGAGGGCTATAAAACAGCGAAGAGGGTTGAAAAGCGAGCTATGAGTGTAGCAAAGGGCCAGGCTTTTGATGACCTTTATCAACGGCTAAGCATGAGGGAATGGGAGAAGGACATTTATAGGATGGCTAGGATCCGAGAGAGGAAGACAAGGGACATCAACCAAATCAAATGCATCAAGGACAGGACAGATCGACTACTAATGAAGGATGAGGAGATCAAGAACAGATGGCGGGAGTACTTTGACAACTTGTTTAATGGGGAGAATGAGGGTCCTACCCTTGAGTTGGATGACCCATTTGATGATACCAACATACGCTTTGTGAGGAGATTTCAGGAAGCAGAGATCAAGGAGGCTTTGAAGAGGATGAAGGGAGGTAAAGCGATGGGCCCCGATGGTATCCCCATTGAGGTGTGGAGGTGCCTAGGTGGCAGAGCGACAGTATGGTTAACTAAGCTTTTTAACCTTATCTTTCGGTCCAACAAGATGCCTGAAGAATGGAGGAGAAGCATATTAGTACCGATCTTCAAGAACAAGGGGGATGTTCAAAGTTATACTAACTATCGTGGGATCAAGCTAATGAGCCATACGATGAAGCTCTGGGAAAGGGTTATCGAACATCACTTAAGAAGAGTGACAAGTGTGACCCAAAAGTAGTTTGGGTTCATGCCTAGAAGGTCGATCATGGAGGCGATTTTCTTAATACGTCAGCTGATGGAGAGATACAGGGAGCAGAAGAAGGACTTGCACTTGGTTTTTATTGATCTCGAGAAGGCGTATGACAAAGTACCAAGAAACGTCATGTGGTGGGCATTGGAAAAGCACAAGGCCCTACATAAGGGGTCAGCATTGAGCCATTATCTATTTGCTTTGGTGATGGATGAGGTCACAAGGGATATACAAGGTGATATCCCTTGGTGTATGCTCTTCACTGATGATGTGGTGCTAGTTGACGAGAGTAGGGCAGGGGTTGATAGTAAGTTAGAGCTGTGGAGGCACACATTAGAGTCGAAAGGATTCAGACTTAGTAGGACCAAGACCGAGTGCATGATGTGTAGTTTCAGCGTGGCTAGACATAAGGATGGTGACGTTAGCCTCGATGGACAAGTGGTGGCCAAGAGGGATACCTTTTGGTATCTAGGATCGATGCTTCAAAAGGATGGCGACATTGATGAAGATGTTAGGCATAGAATTTTAGCCGGTTGGCTAAAATGGCGTCAAGCTTCTGGCGTCCTCTGTAACAAGAGGGTGCCACAAAAACTAAAAGGTAAGTTTTATAGGATAGCGATTCGCCCGGCGATGCTATACGGTGCTGAATGCTAGCCTACAAAAAGACGACATGTCCAATAACTGAGTGTAGCAGAGATGCGTATGCTACGTTGGTTTTGTGGGCACACAAGAAGAGATAGAATCCGGAACGAGAACATTCGGGAGAGGGTCAGGGTGGCACCAATTGAGGAAAAACTGATTCAACATCGGTTGAGATGGTTTGGACATGTCCAACGAAGGCCTCCTGATGCGCCGGTGTGCAGCGGGGTTCTAAAGCGGGTTGACGATGTTAAGAGAGGTAGAGATCGGCCTAAACTTACTTGGGACGAGTCGGTTAAGAGAGACCTTAAAGAGTGGAATATCTTCAAGGAATTAGTTATGGATAGGAGCGCCTGGAGGTTAGCAATCAGTGTGCCTGAACCGTGACCTTTGTTTCCTTTTCTGTTTATCCCTAACTCTACCTTTCGTCTTGTGTCCGTTTTGTGTTTCTCTAATCTTGGTCTCTTGTGGGTTTCATCTCTAGCCTACCCCAACTCACTTGGGACAAAAGGCTTATGCTGTTGTTGTTGTTGTTGTTGTTGTTGTTGTTGTTGTTTACCTCCTTGGTCCACTCTGTCGACGGCGCCGGCGAGGTATAGTTGATGATTCTCCATCGACGTTGGCCTTCAATTCATCTCCAACCTCGCTTATAAATTCTTCTACGATTTCATTCTCAGCTAGAAAATCTTCTACAGTAAATGCCTCTGTAGGATCAAAGTCTTCGATTTCTTCTAGATCATCGAGCACATCATCTTCGTCATCCTGCAGCTCCATACAATCTAACCATATAGGTGTAATGTGGTTGGGAGAAGAGGAGAAATGTACTTTTGTCACCAATTCGACTTAGGTATTTTGAATCGCACACTCGTTTCTTCTCCACAGAAATAGAGTGTTTCATCCATGGATTTCATCTTTTGATGCTTGCCATAGACACCCTGTCACCTGTTGGCTTGTGGATTTCTCTGCTGTCCATGTGTTTGTTGGTGCTTGCTATAGACACCCAACCACCTGTTGGCTCGTGAATTTATCTGCTACGTGTGTGTTTGTTTCTTGGGATTGAATTTAGGACAGCGGTTGCTTATTTCTAAAGAAATTGTAGGCTCCCGTTCACCCGCCCTCTATATCGCCTATCCAGTCCTTCAATATATATGCTGATTGCCAAGCGTTGGCTTAAAATATTTGATCTATGATTTTCACCTAATCTAACCTTTACCTAACCTTTACCTATATGGCTGTATACCAAAATGCTCAACCAGTGTGTCCACGTTGCCTCTCTCCCCTCACTGTAGTACTGTAGTTTTAACAGTAACCTACAGTGCTAACCCTCCATGAACAGCAGCAACCCGTTATGAATGAGCAGCAATCCGATGGTTGCCACGCCCAACGTCCAGAGCCTTCCCCCATCGTCCACCGGTCGCCACGCCCGACGTCCAGAGCCTTCCCCATCGTCCATCGACCATGTCATTTAGGCTGTGTTTAGTTGAGAAAAAGTGGGGAAAAAGTACACTGTAGCACTTTTGTTTGTATTTGACAATTTTTGTCCAATCATGATCCAAATAGATTTAAAAGATTCATCTCGAGATAGACAAGCAAAAAGTACAAACATGCAATAGGTGCTACTTCATTTAGTGCTTCATGCAGACGAAAAGTACAATCGATGTGATGGAGAGAGAGGAAAATTTTGAAACTAAACGGAGCCTTAGCCACCACCCACGGATAGCATGCACAACAATCCACAAAAATCCTCATCCATCCGCGCTCTTCTTCCTGCCGGCGCTGTGACAGCTTCGCCACCACGGAGCGCCACCTCGAACCCCGCCTACGGCTTCCCCTCCCGATCCATAGTGCTCCCGCCGATGTCGCGGCCACCAAGCGCCACCCCGCAACGCACCTCCGGCGAGACCGCGCTGACACCGCCGCCGAGGGGTGTCTCACCGGCCCCAGATCCCGCTGCGACGCATCTCCTTCTCCTCGGCTCCTCTTCCATGGTAACGCTCAGCGCTACTCTTCCCTCCCCACCACTCCTACTGATGGGATTCGTACCGGTTGCGCCCTTCCCGACGACCACAGGCAGCATCACGGCCTAGGACCTACCGCGCGATGGCGGCCCTCCCGGCGATGGCCGCGGCGATGGTGGTCCCCGTCGGCGAGCCGGACACGGTGGTGGCCACCGACGAGCTGCTCGCGCCGACGCGACGGGTGGGCAGCCGCACCACCGCGCCACACCGCGGCTGCTCAGGATGCGCGTGGATCGACGGTACACCGACCAGGGGAGGCCGCCGGCGTGGAGAGAGGCGGCGCCGTCGCGTCGGGTCGTGAGGCGGCGGCGCTGCTGCCCGATGCGGCGTGCGCGGCGCCGTACGCCCGTGCGGAGCAGGGGCTGCGCGCGCGTCTGCAAGACGCGGACCGAGGGAGGGCGCAGGCATGGACCCACGGCAGCTGCCCATGCCTCCAACTTCGACAGTTCCGCCGGTGGCCAGCACCAAACAGGTACGCGAAACCCTTCTCTTCCATCCCTGCTGTGCGACATCGTGCCCCCAAACCCTGCCTATCTGTGTTCCGATCCCACCTGAAGCAGCTGAAAGTGTCGATACATGTATTATGCCTGGATTTGAGATTTCAGTCAGGTTTGGGTGTGATTTCAGTCCGAACTTGCTATCCTCGGACTCCAAATGGCATGGGTAGCATATGATCGCATCCAACTGACGGTACACGTTTCGTAGCACTTCTGTTTACTAAGCGACAACAAAAGCCTTGCTGTGCTTTACCACTTTTCTGTATGCAATGTCGCCTCCTTTGGTTGCCCACCTCCAGCTAACAGCAAATTATGAAAAGTACCCTCTTTTACTAATGTTGGCAAAAGAAATCTACAGGAATGTCACCAACAGGGATCTGTGCAAGATTCACTAGCACAAAGTTATGAAGCTGATTATGACCGATAAATATTCAATGACTCATTACAGATTCCTCAACTTGAGCTGGGCAGATCTCTATGCAGCAAGGTTGGCAACTTCTTTTTTCTGTCTCTTCAGTTTTTTACCACTGACTAAAGGATTTGGCATCTCTGCACATGTTCGCAGGTACAAAAGCAATCAGCTCATTCATTTATGTGTACATAACAGATCAATGGTCCAAAATGTGCTGAATTTGTTACACCTCATTAACATGCTAGGCTGATACATGAAAATTTAGGGTTTGTTCTCAACTTACTAACTATGATCTGATCATATAACTGCTAGGTTATATCAGAAATTGTGTTCCAGTTCTAAATTTCATATTTAACAGGTAAATATTTTCTTTTCCTTTTTACAAAGACAACCATGTAACTTGCCTATGTCAGTTAACTAATAACCATTATCTTCTTTTAAATGTAGTTCTTTCCCGCCGCCTTGCATGGGCAAAGATGAAAAGCCGTAAATGAACCTTTTCTAATGTGTTGTCTGCCTTTTCCTGATTCCTTAATCCTGCACCTCATGTAGCATTTTAAGGTTTGCTGTTTGGTTTATTCCATTCAAGGATGATGTTTAACAGACAAGTTCCAAGTCCAAATCTCCTGTGCTCTTGGCTTAGACCTCTAGATGGGCATAAATGTAATAAGACTAAGAGTTGTACTGAACTTATGTACGGACATGTATCAGATCAAAGCTATATTGAGCCCCAGTGGGTACTGAAGGATGCTTTGACTAAAGTAAATTATTTTCATCACTGAGTTCTTAGTGCATTCCAAACCTTCTTAATGTCCTGCAAATATGTAAGAGAAATAGTTTCATGTTCAAATATGGAGCATTGTTTATATTGTACAACTAAATTGTTTTTCTCAAATGACCAACTCAATATATCCACTTTTAATGTGTAGTACGGAGGTCTTATCTCAGATTTGAAGAAAATGGAATTCAACCACCACAAAACGTGCGCTTCAAAAGGTACGCCTACTAAATGGAAGTGCCATGATCCTATGCTACAAGCAATTGCACTCTGTTTTATTGTTTCAACGATTGTTCTACAAAATTATATTATGACACAAATTTTAACTGCCTCTGTCAATAAATTACATACTACTTAGAGGTGCAGTGACTCTCAGTGTTCCAATGCTGCAATGAGTACCTGTGTGCATCCACAACTCCTATTTCAATGCTGTATTAGTACCTATGTACATCCACAATTGCTGATTTTACATAGGCCGACCATTGCTTTTTTTTTAAAAAAAAAGAGCATCCACTTTTGACTCTTAGCTTCCATGCCATTTCCCTGTTTAGGTGATACCTGCCTAAGTTTGTTTGGCTACTGTTTTTTGTGGGACAATCCCTTTGTTTGCGATGATGATGTTGTACAATATATTTTACTTTCTTCAATACTCCTGTTTCCATGGAATACAATGACAGTGCTTACTCCATCTTACCCAATGATTGTATCGTCCATGGAGACAAAATTGATGTTGGATGTTCATCATCTGCAGCTATAAAGGAAGAGAGTTGTACGAGTTTCAAGACTGTATCCGTGTACTGCCTACGACAACTGCTTAATTTTCCTAAGCTTCTTCCAAGCTCGAAGCTTTTATCATCTTTTCAATGTTGACAACTAAGCGACATATATAGCCATGTAACGATATATTATTAGTGCTGATTGCTATTCTTGCTTATGCCCGCACAACGTACAGCCATATAGCTTCAAGCTTTTATTATCTTTTTCATCGTTCGGAACTAAGATACATAAATAGCCACCTAATGACACATATACAGCACCAGGCTTTTACAATAGGATTACGATACTTATTTCCCTGCGTGAAGCGCGGGGTTACCGGCTAGTGAATCCTGTTGACTAGGGATGAAAACGGATCGGATACGAACGGATATCGCTGATATTACATTTGTTTTCATATTTCTGGTCGGATTTGGATTCGAATACGGATAGTGTCAGCCAAGTCGGATAGGATACGATTGGATGTCGACATCATAAATATACGATTTGAGTATTTAAATACGGATACGGTATCGGATATCGGATATTGAATATCCAGATTCGGATACGGATAGATCTGAACTTTTTTAAACGGATTCGGTCGAATAAATATTCGTACCATTTTCATCCATACTGTTGACGTATGGAGGATTTGAATATGTTCCATCCTCGTGGCAGAGACTAATGCTGACGGGTGCATCTGCCCTGTAACTATGGTAATTCTCTCTCCTGGTACACGCCTCTAGGTACCACTTGTTTAATAAGTACATTTACATGCCCAGTTCTGAGTATTTCGTAGGGTTGTAGAGTGCCATGCCATATTCATATTTCCTTCAGGTATCAACAACTGGCACACTGTCGATGTGTCCACTTTGGAAGATTTACTGAAAGTTAAGACCGGTAAATAGGATGAAGTCACCAAGTTCATCCAAATCGACATTTGGAGGTAAAGGACCAATGTACTCTGCGTTTGAACCATATTGATCACTTACAACTAGGGGTTCAATCTCCTTCGATTGTTCCCTAAGTTGCGGAACATTTTTCCCTGCTGTCTTCTTCTTCGACTTCTCAATGGATTTGATGAGAGTTCGGTCATAGTCTGATGGCGGCGAGGGCTTACGACCTTCACGCAACATTCTATAATGGTCTTCCACCTTTTGCCTCAGTCCATTTGGATGCACATAAAAGTACGGCTTGGGCGGGTTTGCCTTCATTGCTTGTTGTTGTTGTTTCAATTTCTCAAAGTAACTAGCCACTTCTTTTTTTGCCTCCGCACATTTTTGCTCTTCAGTCATGGCAGAAGGCAATTTCTGGGGGATAGGATTGCTGGAAGTTTTTGCCTTCTTCTTCTTCAGCGGGGACGAGAACTTCGTTTGTAGCCTCTTAGTGGATATTATTTTGGACATTGGAGGGAGTGGAGCCAGCTAAGGCGTTGGAGATTTCTTTGGAGGTGGCAGAGGGGGCGAAGGCGTCAGAGACTGGTGGCGGAGGTGCCTGAGGCGTCGGAGACCTCCCTGTGGTGATGGAGGTGCCTGAGGCGTCGGAGACCTTGTCGGAGGGGGCTGAGGCATTGGAGACCATGGAGCACTGTGGTGGTCTGGTGAATGAACAATTGGACTTAGCTGCCCGTCCCACCTGTGTGATCAGTATAGCCAATAAACGAATGTGAAAATCTGACAAAATTAATTATTACTTAAGTCAACAGAAACTTAGTGTGTGATTGTTTCTCATCTACGTACCTCCGTTGAGGGAGCGGAGAAGGCGACGCCCCAGGAATAATGATGTAGCACTTGCGCCAAAGAATGAATGCATGGTCTGCCTCTCCTAGAGTCTTCTCCCCATCACCTCCAGGGATGTCAAGAGGCAGATCACTAAATCCGGAGCATACCCTATCCACCGACACCTTAGCATAACCAGGTGGGATTGGTTGCCCATGGATTAACAGTGCAGTGGCAACGGGAGAAACAACAGCTGTAACCACCAGGACTGTGGCATTGTCCTTTGGAATGTGTAACTCACATGCTGTCATATGTTGTGTCATGTCATCCACGGGAAAGCGAAGTCCTATATCTCCTTGAACTAGCATGTCTGTGGATACACAACTACTTTTCATCTGATCAGGGGGGCTAGTGTTGACCCCTGGTCCCATCCCTGATGTAGACTGCCTTTGGGTGCCCATTGCTATTTGTACTTGTCGTCTGATTTCCTCCTGCATTGCTTCTTGCAGTTTCTTTTTCTGTTCTCATGCCTCTAAAACAAACTCCTCCATCCTGCGGAATCTTTCGTTCTCCTCATCCTTCTTTTTGTGGTGGCTTCTGTATGTTCCTCTGTCCTGAGGAAAGCCATGCTCCCATGAGATAGCACCTTTGCCTCTTGTTAGCCTACCATGCTCCGCACTTCCTAGGGCATACGTCAATTCATCTTTATCTCTGTTGGGCTTGAACGCACCGCTAGCGCAAGCGTCTATTGCAAAAAGTAATCTTTCTGCTGCCCTTTGGATTCTCTTGCCATACATTACCTACCCAGTCTCTAGGTCCAGCCTGCCACCATGTACGAAAAACCAATTCTTGGCATGTTCAGGCCAATGGAGTGAAGCCGGCACGAGCCCCTTGGCAATTACGTCTGCTTCCATCTTCTCCTACTTGGGGATGACACTCTTGTAGCCATCTGATCCCATGCGATGGTGGTATTCCTTCTGCCGGGCATTCTATTGGTTCCTCTACACCCGTTGTTCACCTTCTTTTGAGGTTTTGTACTGTACGAACTCATCCCAAAATGGCCTCAACATTGAAATAGGGCCAGGAGCGTTGAAATCCGGCATCAAGTTCTTCTTCACATAATCATTATACAACTTTTTCTTCCAAGTCTAGAATTGTGTTGCCATCTTCTTCATAGCCCAATTACTCACTAGCTCTTTCAAATCATCATCATCTCCTTCAAGTGTGAAATGTGCAGTGATATCATTCCAAATCAGATTCTTGTCAAGTCCGAGACATAACTAATATGAGGAGCGTCTTTCTTCTGTTTCCACTCTCGAGCACTGATGGGGAGCCTGTCCCTTACAAGGTACCCACAATGATAAACAAACTTCTTGGCGTTTGGTCCAAGTGGTTCGCCTGTCTCTCTGTTGAAATCAAAGATTACGAAGCGGCTCTCCAACGGCTTTGCCGGGCCTCGTACATTTTGACTCTTCGTCGTTGTCGATCCAGAGGGCTATGGATTTAGAAAACAAGTTCAATAAGTATATTGCTCATCACCGATAATTTCATATATTTATATACATGTATACACATATATATTTCATTTATTTATACCTCACCGATAATCTCTTGCTCATCGTGAAGGTTTAAGTATTGTGACCCATCATCTATCGTCTGCTGGTTATCAACTTCGTCGTATTGACCTCCAGTGTTATCATCTCCATCATGACATCCTCCATGTTTTGATTAGGATCGGCCATCAGGACTATATATGAAATTGAGATATATATGAAAATTGAGATACACATACGATAAAATTATATACATATATACATGAAATTACACGAAATTAACATATATATACATGAAATTACAAGAAAACCCGGCTTAAAATCCTAACCCTAAAACCCTAGCCCTAAACACTATACATATAAACTTATACATTATATAGATAGATATTTGTGTGTGTGTGTGTTAAACCCTATATATGAAATTGATTGATTGATTGATATATATATATATATATATATATATATATATATATATATATATATATATATATATATATATATATATATATATATATATATATATATATACCGTGCTATAAACTATTCGCACGGCCTTACCTTTTTTAGTAAAATACAATTAGTACGTGCTTTTGTCGGCAACAATGCTAGTTTGCTAGATTCTTTGCACTCGCTGAAAAGTTTTCCCGCCCATTTCCATGATGGTTTGTTAGCTTGCGCAGCCCATATACTAAACCAGACGTTGTCCATAAATATTGGCTTAAAAAACTTGCAGTAAGCTTTTCATAAGACTAATTGGTTTTTTCTCTATCATCCCATTGCAGAAAAACAACATTTACGTCTGTAGTTTTTTAGAGCACAACACTGTATCCTAGGAAAAGCAAACATTTGCGCATTTTCTCTGTACATGGCCTGCACCTTGCTTATCTCTACATGACCTGCATCCTGCATGTTAAAAAACATAACATGTGTCATAAATTTATTGTTTGATGAAGATAAAAAAATGATGCATATGTTTAAAAAAACTAAAAACCTTATGTTGCCTATTTGAAAAGACATTATTGTTTGGAGAAAATAGTATTATTGCCTAATTGAGATGCCTATGTTGGCCAAATCAGTATTATTTTTTATGCCTTGTTTAAAACACATAAGTATCATTGCACTAACACAATTCTCTTCTCATTATAGGCAACAAACACCACAAGCATTATAGACTTGAATACCTCCATATAATTTGATTATGATTTCTCAGACGCATTGTTTCAAAAGAAAACAGATTTAGCTGACTCAATATTTTACAGTAAGCAACTACCAAACCAATAGGATTGTACCTATTGTGTCTGAAATCAGGCCATCGCTTGAAGAAAGAATAATAGAGGATATTCCTGGACCTTATAGGTGATGAGTAGGTTGCTGATGCTAATGGTATGCGGAATTGCATTTTCTTAGGCAATTTAAGTATCAATCGTTAGGCAGCAATATCCTTCTAAATATGCAATTTATTTATTACAAAAAAGCAAGTATAGTGTCTATGTTCATTTGCAACCCACACCCTCTGCCCACCCCCAATTTATTTGCAAAAAAGCATATCGGAGGCAAGGTGATGACGTAGAAAAACTAGTTTTCTACAAAAGGCATAGTAGTTTAATGGCTGAACAGAAATGATCCGCATAATAAAGAATGATCCGTAAGCAACAATGTGTTACCTGCATTAGTTAGCACCCCTTCCCAATCCGTGCTTCCCTACTAAAGAAATAGAATCTCAGGCTTCCCATTGTTATCTAAGCATGATTAAAGTAACTTAGAATCCAGAGTAACGCTTACAGATTAAAGAGGGAATATGGTATGCACTGAGATGCAAATCATGATGCTTAAACATCACTCTATCATGAAAATCAGAACACTGATTGACACTAAAAAACTACAGGCTAAGTTATAGCAGCTAGCTAGTGAATAAAAATGATTAAATCTTAGTTGAGAGCAAGGAATGATCACAAAGCACATCAATACTGGTTTACTGAACTGCTGCTAGAAAATTACTAATCACTCAAAAAAACTAGTAAGTCAGGCAAAAGAATAAATAAATCAGCACAAATACCAAGCAGCTGAAAAATTAGCTAAGAGAACATGGCAAGCCGCTGCTCAAACCTGAAGTGAGCCCAAAATAAACTTGACTCACAACAGAGGACAACTTTCTTTTTCTCTGCAGCACAGAAAGGAAGCCAAAAAATGTAACTTGCATTTAAAAGAAAAAAACTGATATTATTGCCTATCTAATGATACATTGTTCCCTATCCAATGCTATGTTATTGTCGGTGTGAACCCTTGTTGCCTATGCAGTGTTATATTGTTGCTTAAACCTATAAAGGTGTCAAACACAGAATCTCAAATACACTTTCTAACCACTGAGTCCTCTAGTGTGAGCTTCTCAATGATCTTAATCAAGTACTCAACAAGCAACTGCATGCATCTGCAAGAGAATGAAAAAAATTACAATTTCCATCATTTAATCACACAGTTAATATATTTGATAACTTGGGATGGCTTGACTCCTCGGAAGCGATGTCTATTCTTGGGATGGAGCGAGCAGAAAAAAAGGGTTCAGCTGATTAAAGGTTTCACATCCTTGGCGTGAGGAAGACCTATCACCATTCATGATCCGGTAATCATCCAATGCATAAGTGGTCCTTCAGATCTATCGACCTCCAAGGTTGTCTTATGGGACAAGTGCCATTTATAAAATGGTAGGTTTCTCTGTTACTGTATTTTCTCTGCTGAAGATGAGCTGTTTAACCATGTTTCATTGAACTGTAGCCTACAGAACCTTAGAGATGCTACAGAGTCATGGTAGGCTGCTGGTTTCTACTACCTCGATTGTCTGATTTCAAATGCATTATACTAGGCTTCTACAAACCCAGCCATACCTATCATGGGCAATTAGGCTTGAGAAAGACCAACTAATGAATCATGGTTTCCACCACATAAAGCAACTCATCTGGAGTTTTGTTTTTTTTAAAAAAAATACAAATATCTATGATGATTGTTATGTTGCTTCCACCAAATAAACAGACTGAATGTCATGGTCCAACATTATGCCAGGTGCACACAGAAAATGCAGCACCCTAGTGCAAGAAGTAATATTGCTTTCCCCATTAAGTCAGCTGAACAAAGGGATAGAAACATCAGAGAAATAGTCCCTTAAACTGATTTGTATTCTACCTATTAATTCAAGATTTTTAGGGAGCCTCTCCTATTATACACACACACACACACCAGCCTTAGGCACGCTACCATCTCAAAATGCAGTATGATGCGAGACCCTAGCACTCAGTCTTTATAACAAAAACTACTTTGTGGCAAATAAGTCACATGTGCATGGACTGCAACTGAAAGTGGCATAAAGTTGTACTACCTTGTATTTTTGCTGTAGTTGGCCAAGGAGTTAGCCAGCTTTTCCCCGTTATCGGCAGCATTTGAAGCATGGACAAATGTCCCCATGCTGTAGTTGCTTTGCTTAGCACAAGATGACGATGTTCTTGCTGACAGACAGAACAACCAGAGTTTAAGATATTCAGGCATGCAAGTTTGCACTTCTTCAGGTCAGATCTGATGCATGTATGTAGTACTGAAAAATGAATGTGACCTAGTATTGAAATGTAAAGTGAGCTACCTGAATGAGAGTGGTGCGATTGCTGAGCGCCTCCGCATCTGGCCGGCGGGTCCCTGGGTGTGGCCGCCGGTCGGCTGGGCTCGGCAATAGGCACTGGCGCACAGGAAGGAGCTCCATCCCCCAGGCGTAGGTGATGGAGGCCAGAGGTAGCAGTCATTTATGCGGAGATGGTGGCCGGCGTCGTCGTCGTGGGGAAGTCCAGACGCGGCACGGTCGGGCGGGACGGACGGGGTCGTGTGCGCTCCACGCTCGCCGCTGGGGACGGGGTCGGGTGCGGCCTCCCCGGTGCATCCGAAAGGGAGGTGGCCGTCAATCCAAGGCAAGGAAAAAGCGACAAGTTCTCCGCGGCCGCCATGGATGCTGCTCTCCCGCCGTCTTCGATGTCGCGGGATTTTGCAGAGGCAGAGCCGGATGCTTGGATCTGGCAGTGGGGCGATGGGAGATGGCACAGGCCGGCGGATCCGAGGAGTCGTCGGCTCGTGGGAGACGAGGTCAGGAGGCTCGGCGGATCTGAGGATGTCGGGAGAGTGGGGGAGGAGGAGAAATGAACATGCGCAAGCTTAGATGGTTCGATTGAAGACGGACGACCGATCCGGTGTGCGTGCCATGCGACAAAAGAACGGCCGGTCAGAAAGAAGTCTTTACCCCTCTCTCTCTCTCTCTCTCTCTCTCTCTCTCTCTCTCTCTCTCTCTATATATATATATATATATATATATATATATATATATATATATATATATATATATATAAATATAAAACCCTAACCCTAAACTTATACATATACATCATTTATATAAATTGATAATATATACATAAACCCTAAAACCCTAAACCATATCATCATTTATATAAATCATGCAGTATATATATATATATATATATATATATATATATATATATATATATATATATATATATATGTATATATATGAAATTCAAATAGATACATATACTAAATTAAGATATGAAAAAATATATATCACACTTAATATATATAATTCAAATTAACATATATATACATATATCAAATTTCACATTATTTCACATTTTTTAATTCAAATTAACGTATACATATATCAATTTCATAATATTTTATATATAAATTTGAATTTAACATATACAGATATCAATTTCACATTATATTTCCCTTTTTTTCCTCTCAGCTCTCTCTCAGCCGGCAAACACACAGGACAGAGGAGGCCGCGCGTGTGTGGCCGGCGGCGCGCCTCACCTCGGCGGTGGCCGCGCGGGGTCGAGGGCGGGGCTGGTTGCCGAGCGGGGCCAGGACCGCGTCGAGGCCGGCGGCGCGGGGCCGGTGGTGCACGCGCAGGCGGCGGCGGTGGCCGGGCGAGAGCGGCGGCGGGTCGTGGGCAGCTCGGCCGCGCAGGGTCAAGTCCGGGGCCGGGGGCGTCGCGGCTGGCGGCGCAGCCGGGCCGGGACCGTAGATCGAGGCCGGCGGCGCAGGGCCGGTGCACACGTAGGCGGCGGCCAGGCGAGCAACGGCAGCGGGGCCGTGCGTGGGCAGCTTGGCGCGGCGCGGATCACGGCGGTGGCAGAGGCGCATGGCTGTGGTGGAGGCGCACGGTGGTGGCGGCGCACGGCGAGGGCAGAGGCACGGATCGGCGGCGACGATCTTCCTGCTGCTACTAAGTGTGGAAACTGACGATGGCGAGGAGGAGGAAGGACTGTGCTATTTATAGGCGGGGTACGTTTACTCCCGGTTGGTGCTACCAACCGGGAGTATGTGTTTTACTCCCGGTTGGTAGCACCAACCGGGACAAAAGGTCCCTTCCCACTTGTCTGGGCTACTGTTTTGGGACCTTTAGTCCCGGAAAGGTGAATTTTTTCCCGGTTCCCGCCAGTTGTCATAATTTAGCCTTCACCATTTGTTTTAATATGTTAGAAATGGGATAAATGTTATAATTGCATAATAAATTAATTACTGAGAATATTTTTTCACAAAAAATGATCTTTATTTTTCTTTTCCTTTACTATACCTATGATAAATCTTAAATGTAAAACTATTTTATTTTTTCTTATAGATGTCCATTTTTATTAGAAAATAAACACTATTTCATTAATGCAAAAAATGTATTGTTGGTTTAAATATTTTGAAACTATTGGATTTCGAAAGAATATTTGTTTTCGCATTGTTTCAACGTTCTTAATTTGTTTTTTGAGTGCTTATTGTCCAAATTAGCCACACATCAAACATATAAAATTAAATTTCAACATATGTAGAAAATCTTGCATTCATAGTTGTTACATAGTACATATTACATATTATTACACATCACTACATCAAGCTGCAACAGCAGTGAAGACCTTCTTGAGGTATGTTCCTTGATTATGATTGCGCCGTAACCATAAATTGTCTTCATTATTTAGCGCAATGCTTGGGTCCTTATTCACTGTGAATGGTGGAATTCGGTCATCCTTTTCATAATCCTCTGATAGGTCTGACTGATCCTCGATTCCCACAATGTTTCTTTTCCCTGAAAGAACAATGTGGCGCTTTGGCTCGTTGATTGAGTTGTCGTTTCTCCCTCTCTATGGTTTCGTAGACATATTCTCGACATAGAACCCCTGATTGAATCCTTGACAAGGACAAATAGTTCATCCTTGTATCCAATATTGTTGAGATCCACAGACGTCATTCCATACTCATTGTCGATTCTTACCCCGCCACTGGTCCCTTTCACCCATTGACATCGAAACAAATGTACCTTAAAATTAGGTCCATAGATCAGTTCCCATATGTCCTCTATGCGGACATAATATGTTTGCTTATTCCCGTTTGGATCTGTGGCATCTACGCAGACACCACTGTTTTGGTTGGTGCTCCTTTTATCTTGGGCCACTGTGTAAAATGTATTTCTATTTATCTCATACCCTTTATAAGTGAGAATATGCCACGATGGTTCCATAGCCAATAAATACAGTTGCTCATCAAGACTCTCATCACCTTACATTTTTTTCGCAGCCAACCGCTGAAAGTTTTGATGTGGTGACATGTAATCCAAGCTTCAGTTTTTCCTATAAACTCGTTTCTGAGGATTTCCATATGTGTCTTGATATACGGAGCCACCAAGGAAGAGTTTTGCAGAACCATGTAGTGTGCTTTATTGAAACAATCATCCTCTGTACCGATATATATTTTCTTCCCTAGTGTTCCCTTACCACTTAGTCTGCTCTCGTATCGCGATTCAGGCACACCAATCGGGTCAAGGTCGGGAATGAAGTCAACACAGAACTCAATGACCTCCTCTGTTCCGTATCCCTTTGCTATGCTTCTGAAACATCCTCGATTTTCCACGATGGGAAAATCCACAGAATGAGATATAATGTGATAAAACCAAAGATTGATCTTATCGCATTATCATATATCAGTTGATATAAAAGTCATACATCGAGATTACTTACAAAATATTACATCAACTGAGGGGACACCTATTACAGGGTTAATATAGCGGAAGCATATCTAGTCGTCATCAGAGTTGGCAGAATATGTCATCGAGTGAAGGCTCCTCCTTCACGGGTACCATCAGAGTTATTCTTGGCGCAGCATAGTCTTCATCTCCTGAACCAAACTTGAGCGTAGGCACGAGACCTTCTAATGCTTCTTATCTCAATATCTCTGTTAGTCAGGTAATCTGCACACCGCCAGATATGTGCAGGCCATGGTCAGCACCGATGAGCTTTAATGAAAAAGAGAAACAAAGGATCTGGCGATCCTAATATTTGGCTGTGGTTTGCATCCTAAGCACATGCAAGGTAGTATCAAGTAATAATATCATAATAGTTTGTCAAGTTTTAACCCATATCACACCATCCATCAGTCCATCCCATTTCCATTATCCCACCCATACACCACCTCACACACACACACCTCACGCTGAGTCGACAGGCCCAACTCCCTCTCGGGTCCTGCCTCAACGGCACACTACCGCATCGGGCACACTGCCGGACAATCATCAACCAGGGGAAGAAAAGAATATCGCTCTCTACACTAGACAGAGCTTCATAGGAAAGGTCCATAGCCGACGAATCGGCATATGTATCGATCGATCAACCATACACTCTGCAGAGGTTTTACCACTCACAAGATTAGCCATCATCGATGCTGTACAATCATCTAGGCAGAATTCCGGGTGCTTGCTTGCCTAGGTCGATGCCACCCTACCACTCAGCCCTGGGTAACTTCGGCCCTACGCCGAAACGCTGAGACTGGGAGACGCAGTACCGGGCCCAATCAGTGGTACTGCGCATCTAGGACGGTTCAAAAATCCAACATCCTTCACCGCCCACCCTAATCACCTCACAACCTAGCAGTAGTGGCACCGCCCTACCAAGTAGTCCAGCCGTCTCCCTCCCATCAGAAGCGAGTGAGCAGTAAGGGATTCCCATGAACCTGGGCTAGTCCTTCCTAGGTTTGACTAAGCAGGCATCTCCTCTTAGGGGATACTCTCCCCGTGCCACCATGGCACCTCCATTCACGGGACTTCAATGCACATCCCGGAACCACCTCATAAGTCATTACCCGTCACAAGTATCTCTCGTGGGAATTCCCAGATGCAACTCCCGGCAAGACTTGCTTACACAGCTCGTCGCGTATCCTACTTGGTCGACTCGACCCTCACCACACACCCAAGACACACGCAGCACGCTCACATTCCACCAGCCCGGCATCCCAAGCCAAACCATTCCCAGGGGTTCACCACCAGCATCACATCATAGATACAATGCGAGTGGAGTTAATAGATAAATATAGTGATGTAACATGCAAGCAAACAGGTAGATAGAAATGTGTATAAAAGAGCGTGAGCGCGAAGCCGGGTAGTATAGTAGAGTGGTTGCAAGCGGGGTAGTAACGGCTTAGGTAGTAACATGCATCATATACTAGCAAAGGAGTAAATATAAAGCGCTAGCAGTTCTAGATTTGCAATATCTAATAGGATTCTCTATCAAAAGGTGCTGCCATGACACCTGCGTTGTCGAGGAAGTAGTGGTATGAGCACTCCTCAGTTAGTGTAGTCATTCTGCTGGATCACCTCCTCCAGGGTGACTCCATTCCGCGGGTCCTTGCGCCGTCCACGTTCTCTTCCAGCGGGTCTCGATCTGATCGTCGCTAATCCAGAAATGGCTACTCCGCAAAGCGACACAAAGCATAAATCACCCAATACACCGAAAGACGGCGAAACACGAGAGATCCATGACACCAGAGAAATAAAAAAAGGTTCACGACTTAGCCCTCTCGGCGTATGTCCGATTTCATCGGGCCAAAGAAACAGGAGTGATGGTTTGCTAAGCACAAGCTTATATCGCAGCCAAGCCAATATGGCTTTATAATAAATGGTTTAGGCCAAAGCTTATCCATAGCAAACACCACGGCACACGATCTTCCGACCCGAACGCTATGGAGAAGACGGGGGTAGGAGGACGAGCCAAGCAAAGAGAGGAACGAGGGATTTATTGACAAGAAATGTTGCACGAGAAAGAGCGGGTGTTTAATCCACTTGTAGGGCACCAAGGCTGTGATTCAAACGGGCACAATCATACAAGCGTTTAAACACCAAGAATCAAAAGAGAGAAAGAGAGAGAAAAGTTAGCTAGGCACATCTATATCATATTCCCAGTCACACCTTCAGTGAAGATGGTTTTAAGCGGTCGACCGAGTCGACTTGCATAGATCCGAGATCTTGATATAGTCCATAGCTTTGCTAACAAAATCGTTAGTCCAATCTTTGATCCAGTCGCCATGAACAAGTCGGGATCGAATAGAGCGGGCTATACGAACAGAGAGCGAGAAGCATAAAACAGTAGTGGTCTACTCTTTCCAACGCACACGCCACGGAATAGACGGGGCGTCAGAAGAGAGCGACATGTAAAAGACGCAAGTGCGCAAACCACTCGTAGGGTACCACGACCTGGGTGCACTGGCACTAAGTCATTACTCGGATCCATAGCGGTGTGGTTGTCACCACAAGAATCAGAGGAATGCGACGGTCGCGTAGGGTACAAGCATACGAGGTTCAGGCACGAAAAGTCAGAGAGTGGCAACGCGAGGTCTGGTTACACTCGGCATTACGGCCATGGCGAGACGAATCCCGCGATCGCAATATCCGAACGAAGTACGATCCCACAACCGGCTCGAAGGCACGACACACAGACAGTATAATAATAAAATCCAATGACACGACCATAAGACAAAACGACTCGGCAAGACAGTGGAGTAGCACAATTCCATAGCATTATGATGGATGGATCCTGTATTACAAATGTATATACAGACAGATCCTGAGGATAGGGTACAACAGATACATATATAGGAAGATCATAAGAATGGAGTACAACATGGTGGATAGATGTACAAAAAGATAAAAGATGGGGCTTCCCAATAGTCCAATGTCGTAAATCAATTTGGCTTTCCAACCGTCCAACATCATCTATGGGGCCTCATATCTGGCTACGGGGCTACAGCACGGAGACTAGACGGGGTCGGTATCAAGGAGAAGTGGCGAGGCTTGCTGCTACATGTTCTGGCTCCTCTTGGCCAGCTGCTGGTAGCTATTGGCCCGCTGTGACTAGCTATTGGCTGGCTGCGGCTAGCTGTGGCCTCCTGCGGGCTGGTCGCGGCTGGCCGAGTGGGGCTGTGGCTGGCCAGAGACTGGCTGTAGGTGGCATCAAGTGGCGGGGAGGTGGTAGAGCTTGGCCGGGTTCCAACGGTGTGCACGGTAGCTACGGTGAAGCTTGGACGGGGCGTCGGTGCGCGTCGGGGCGATCAGGCTAGACTTCCGGAGATCTTCTCCTTTGTTGATCGACGTCCTTCGTGTCCTTCGGTGATATGAGTAGAGTGGCGACGGTCTCAATGTCCAAGCCACAAGGTAAATCCGGAACGGAATCACGGTGGTGGTTTGGGTAGTCCTCGGCCACGCCGACGTTCTTGGAACGCCGGTGGTTCGATTTGGCTAACAAGGTCTCGTGTCATGCGTACGAGTGTCCTGAGCCGGGGAAGGCTCGGCCTACGCGTCCCTAAGGTGGGACGCCATGGCTCATGTGGCGGGTCTGGTCACGGTGACGGTGCTCACCATAGGGGAGAAAGTCATGGCTCACCGAGGACTTGCGGATGGAAGGTCGCTCGTCGCGGGACGGGATCGGTGCAGGCAGAACGTTCACGACGGCGGGCGAGATGTAGTAGATCGTGCTTCGGCGCGGTGGTTTCGCCGTGGCGCCGGCTCGTGATCACCAGCGACGAAGGCGTCAGCATGGTGATGGAGGGGGTCGTGGGGGCTTGCTGCTTGCCTGCAAGACGTGAACCACGGCACGATGGCCGATCTCAGCGACATAGTGGTGACAGCAAAAGGGAAAAGGACATGGGCTTGGTTATGGAAGTTCACTGGTGATGAGGAACGGCTCCGGCAAGGCGTTGCCAAGCACGGCAGCGATGGGCTCAACACGGCTGGGACGCAGCGAGGCGCTGGTCTGGCCGCGTCCATGTCGCGGCGTAGCACAGTGGTGAGGCTTGGTGCACTGCAGCGATGTTCCAGTGCTCTGGGACGACGGGCTCGACGTGGCTGTCCACACGCACGGCCGCAGCTTGCTGCTGGTGCGAGGACAGGGCGCGGCACGGTGAGGATGGCACGGCCGCGGCATCGGAGGGTCGGCGGCGAGGTGGAGGCGGCTCGACGAGGAGACGACGTTGCGGCCCGGAGCTGCGTGGCTTGGGTCGATGGCATCGTGACGGCGAGGTTGCGGCCGGTTCTGTGGCGAAGCTGCACACGGCGAACGGGCCGGTGGCGCACACGGAGGCGGTGCACGGCGACCTGGTTTGTGTCGAGGTCGTGCGCGCCTGCTGGAAACGGTGGCACAGTGGAGTCTGTGGCCGACCGAGGTCGTGGCCATGGCCGGCGTAGCTGCGGCCGGCACGTCGTGGCGGTGGCGGTCGCACTGCTCGACGAGGACACCAGAGCGGCGTGGTAGTGGCCGGGGCTCGGGGTCGTGGTTCGTGTTGCTGGCGAGGTGGGTGCCGAGGAGTTGAGGTCGAGCAGGTCGCTGGCTCGGTGGCGACTCCTTGTTGCAGCACGACGTCGAGGACGGTGCGGTTTCCGTGCTCCAGCGGCTTGGCCGCGGCTTCCAGCCGCAGCACAGCCCCGGGTTCGGCGGCGGCGGCGTAGAGGCAAACGCCGAGCACTCGGCTGGAGCTTGCTGCGGTCGGAGGTGGCCGCGGCGGCTCGGTGAAGAGGCGAGGATGAGGCCGGCGCAGCGGGTTCCGTAGCTGGCCGGGCTCGGTGTGGCTGCTCCCGGCGTCAAGGTGTGACCGGCGCCTTGGACAGAGCCGGCGCGCGGGCTCCGTTGCGGTGCTCGTGGACGCGCTCGACGTCGAGGCGGCTCCCGGCCTGCGTGGTGACGCGGTGCGCGAACGCGGCCACGACGGTGGTGTCGCGCATGAACGCGCGGCCCTGGCAGCGGCGGTGCGTGCGGTCGCGCGGTCTCGAGCGAGGAGCAGCGGCTAGAGCTGCTCAGAGCAGAGCAGGAAGCGAGGGGAGGCAGGGAGCGGCGGCGGCTAGGAGGAAGATGAAGCAGGAGGCGGCGGCGGCGGTTCTTATAGTGGAGGCGGGCTAGGGTTCATCGGAGTCCTCGTCGTCCATGCCGTTGATGCGATGGCCGGGGCACGTGGCGTGCATCGTGGGGCACGGACGCCGAGAGCGCCAGGGTTCGCGTGGGGGCGCGCGCGTGCTCGCGCTCGGGCGGCGGCAGCGGCCAGGACTGGGTGCGGCGCGGCTAGGGTTTCCAGGTGGGGGCGCCGGTTGGGCCTCTCGGGCCAGCTGGGCCGCGTGGGCATGAGGAGCAGGGGCGCGACTGAGTGGGCCGCTAGGTGGGCTAGCTGGGCCTCGTGCGTGAACGGGCCAAGGGAAAGGGAGAGGCGCGCTGGGCCGGGAGGTGGAGTGATGGGCCGCGCTGCTGTTTGGGCTGCGCTGCTACTTTGGCCAAAGGGGAAAGAAGGAGGGTTGGGCTGGATTGGAGAAGGTAGATGGTTTCCCTTTTCTAATATTTGAACTCGGAGAAATTTTAGGTGACATTTGTGAGTTAGTTTGAGATGAAATCAGACGGGTTATGACTCATGGAGAGGAGAATAATCCCTCCACTTGTTCAGGTAAATTGAGGGGTCCGAATAAATCCTATAGGGTCTTGGAGAGATTTAGAGAGGGGAATTGCTATAGAATCGTGCACTCTGACACAAACCCATCACTAACTCACCAACACGAGCACACTCCTACAAACAACTCTACATGTATGCAACGATCGTTAGCGGGTTAGTCTCGATTCGACCTAGTAACTACATGCTTCACACACATTGCAAGAAAAATTTTAGAAAGTTCAGATTTTTGTTTATCGAAAAACCGGGTTGTTACAGCTTCCTTCTGGTCGAGCATGATTGTGTACATATTTCTTTAGGACTCCCATGAACCTTTCAAAGGGGAACATATTGTGTAGGAACATAGGACCGAGAATACTAATCTCCTTGACTAGGTGAACTAGGAGGTGAGTCATGATATTAAAGAAGGATGGGGGAAACACCAGCTCAAAGCTGACAAGGCACTGAACCACATCATTCTGTAGTTTTGCTAGATCCACTGGATTGATTGCCTTCTGAGAAATTGCATTGAGGAATGCACACAGCTTCACGGTGGCTAAAGGTACATTTGGAGGTAGAATTCCTCTCAAAGCAACTGGAAGCAATTGTGTCTTAAGAACGTGGCAATCATGGGATTTCAAGTTTAGAAATTTCTTCTCTGCCACGTTGATTATATCCTTTATATTCAAGGAAAATCTAGATGGGACCTTGATGCTATCTAGACATTCGAACATGCTTTCCTTCTCTTCTTTGCTAAGAGTGTAGCTAGCGGGTCTTAAGTAACCGCGTCCATCATCTGTCTTCTCTGGACGCAGGTTATCTCGTTCTTTCAAACACTGCATGTCTTGTCGTGCTTCAATTGTGTCCTTTGGCTTTCTGTACACACCCATGAAGCCAAGTAGGTTTACACAAAGATTCTTCGTGAGGTGCATGACGTCAATCGAACTACGGACCTCAACGAGTTGCCAATAAGGAAGCTCCCAAAATATGGACTTCTTCTTTCACATAGGTGCGCGCCCGGTAGCATCGTTTGAAACAGGTTCGCTGCCAGGTCTCTTTTCAAAGACTACTTTCACAGCCTTGACCTTTGTTGGGACACTCCTTCCTCACTCGGAACTCCATGACAATCTTCTGCTTACACTCACCGCATGAAATGAGAAGGAGGTGCAGTCTAAGTCACTTAGAGACCCGATGATAGTTCGAGAACCCAGAAGGAGTCGCCATCTACTTTCTATATTTATTTTTAAAATTGCTATAAATTTAAGCTTAAATGCCTACAAATTAAAAAATAAACTACATAAATTGCTATAAATTCCTTATTTTGTAAAGTGATATATTCAAAAACCAATAATAATATATATTCATTTTTGTAGATTGCTATGAATATTCACTAATAATATGATTATTAAGCTATATATGAAAACAACTATAAGCTATATATATGAAAACAAATAAAAGGTGCATACTAGTTGGAACAAACAACTACAAGCTCTCACCATCTAAAAATACAAACTATCAAGTGAATACAAGTATAAATGCTCACAAATCAAGAAATCAACCAAATGTGTGAAATTAACTAAATAACCTCAAAAATCAAGCATAAATGACCATGAAATGAGATATATAAGTAATGAATGTATGAGAATGAAGTTAATAAACTCTAAAACCAAAGAATCAATGTAGAAGTAGTTGAAATCGAAAGGTGGCCGAAGAACACAGGAAGAACACAGAAACAAGAGCAAGAACAGAGTTTGCTTGGGCTGGAGATGAAAGAAGAAAAATTAGAGTTTATACAGGTAAGGACTTTTAGTCCCGGTTGATATTACCAACCGGGAATAAAGTCCTATTTTTAGACCCAGCTGGTGGCCCCAACCGGGATTAGACCTTTACTCCTGGTTGTTGTTACCAACCGGGACTAAAGACAGACCTTGTCCGCTAACACACCTGCCCGAGCCACTAGCCGTTGGGCATGGACCTTTAGTCCTGGTTGGTATCTAGAACCGGGACTAAAGGTCCCTTTACTCCGAAACATAAAATATGCCAGCAGTAAAGCCCATTCCCGACCTCGGATCAAAAGTCCGTTCTCTACTAGTGCCAGGTGGTCGGATGCCTGGCTAGCATAATTGATCTTCGGCTCCGCCCATACGGCATCGGCGACAACGAGGGAAACGCTAGTGGTAGCCGACGTTGCGCGCGCTGGCTTTTGGATGTTTTGACACAGTGGAGGTCTGCTTCCACTAGTAGAGAAATGGCTTTTGGTTGCAACAAGTTTTGGCTTTAGTCCCAGTATTTCATTGTGTTCGGGACTAAATATCTTTAGTACCGGTTGATAACACCAACCGAGACTAAAGGTTAAATATTAGTCTCGGTTCATATTACAAACTGGGATTAAAGGCCTAGACCCTTTAGTCTTGGTTCGTAATACCAACCCGGACTAAAGGTAGACCCTTTAGTCCCGAACCGGGACTAAAGGTCCTTTTAGTTCCGGTTGGTGTTACGAACCGGGACTAAATGGTCATCTGCGGGTTAGTTCAAAAGACAAATATCCTGTACATGGTCACATGAGCTATATAGGTGGGGTGGTAAGACACGCGCATGCTATGCACAAGGTTTTAGGTTCAAATCTCGTGGGACACAAATTATTTTATAGTTTGCTCAGACTTTTAGTCCCGGTTATTGAACCGGGACTAAAGATTGGAACCTTTAGTCGCGGATCCTTACCGGGACTAAAGGACCTTCCCAATCGAAACTAAAGGCCAGTTATTTAGGGAGACTGACAGGTCAAAGGCGTGGGTCTGCAACCCAATTTTCCTTTTTCCACTTTTTTGTGCCTTATATATGACGAACCATACGAAAGTTCGGCAGAAATCGAACGGGAAAAGAACAGCTAAATGTAGCCAGAGTGCTGATGCATTGGAAGCTGAGTTAACTTTCACGCATTGGAAGCTGAGTTAATTTTCACGACGAAGGTAAGCTTGTTCTGTTCAAATCTGTCGTTTTACACCATTAATTTTTGTTACATCTTTTATATTTTTTGGTGTGCCACTATTACGATCGTTAGCCCTCAATTATCCCCCACTCCATTTCTGGATCCGCCATAGACTACCTAACCGCAGCTTAACCTTCGATACTATCACCATAGGCTAGCCTTGTTTGTCAGTTTTTTAATGAAACAAGAGGGATGTGATTCCCCTACTGAAATTTATGAAAAAGTTACCTAGCCTTTTATGTCAGTTTGTCACCAGTAATAACAAGCAATACATTGCTCACAAACTCAGCGCTTAACTGCTTATACTACTATATATAACAAGTTATAACAACCCAGGAATAGGAATCTAGCTGAATCCCTTACTTCCCCATCAATGAAGAAAAGTGGCAATTGACATGCCACTATTAAGACTTAAGAGTACAAAAGGTGGAGGACACAATACAGAGAAACCATATACTGATTTACAGACCATGTATACATCGAAAGCTCTAAGCAATAGCATTGCCAGCAACGTCAGCAGGCCATTTCCTGATCCCAGCATGTGTAAGCAAGGCCCAGAGAAATGTTATCAGCTCGCCACCCCGTGCAATGGCCCCCAAGTGACCTCTGACATTTTCCGAGGGAGTGATGTACAGGATCATCTCTGACCAGAATTCTGCCAGCATCATCCATGTCTCTCCTTCTGTCAACTCCACCAGTTGCTCTGCAAGCCTCACACCGTTCCTGAGAACTTCATTCATTAAAGAATTGTTACTTAGCAATCGGACTACCTGCTCGTATTCAGACTCCGGTGCCAATGCACTGAACCCCACCAGGGCACGCTTAGCGTCCTCCTTGACTGCCTCATATAGGCTCCTGCTCCATTCTTCATCATCTGGAAGCAGATCTGGGGACCAGGCCATTAGGTATGTGCAGTACCGTGAAAGGTGAGTAGCAGTAACCTTGTGGTTCAAATCGGGCTGGAAATCTTGCCTTTGATCCATGTTGGTATAACTCAAGGATGCATGTGGCGATGTGCCATGTAAGTATAATCTCAGATGTGTTCTTTCTATTGCAGAACAAGAGAAATCTATTCCCTACTAGGCTGCGGCGTAGAGATTCTGTGCCCTTGCCCAATAGATGCCAATTGTTCTCCCTGTAGCACCGCAAAGTATGAATGATGCTGGCCTTCACTGCATTTGGTATCTTCACACTCCTATCTAGGTCTGGGAGACGCAGGAGGCGCCTGAGAAGAACAAGTGGGGTTGTTCTGGGGTGAACTACCAACACTGAACTCTGGCCCATTTTTGCATCCCAGGGCTTCATGTGCTTCCACTTGCATTGCAACAGAAAAACAGAACATTTCCTCATGCAAACGGAATGCTGCAAAGCGGCATGGTTTATATAGTGGCAGATGAGGGCAACTTTGGTCCAATTAGAGAAAATGTAGGACGCTATGTACCTCACCTCCGCTATCACGACTAATGCGATAAGCAAAAATAAAGAAATGTCATTAAACAAAAACGATCCAAAATTTTTGTCCTGTGTGTTGCTTATCAAGTGCCCCTCATTGCACCAGAAATGACAACGCAGCTGATGGTTGTACTTAGTCTTCCAATTCGACAGGTGGCCCATCACGATGAATCTTGCAGTTAAGATGCAGTAAATTATGCTCAAGAGTGAGATACTGACACTCAACATAGGCAGCCAATACTTCGAGTAGGAGACTGGAAGTGATGAGAAGTAGTAATCTTGAGTGAAAGAAAGCTCATCTGCAATCACTTGGAAGACCCTTTCATGGTTGCCATCTCTCAGCAAGAAGTTCCAGAAAAAGTTAAGAGTCCTCACAGATCTATCATTGGCAGTGCATGTACCTCGCAAATTGACATCTCAACAATTTGAACAATGAAAATGACAAGCACAGGTCTTTTAATTGTGGCATTGACTGAACAACCTGATCATTCAACTGCCAAACCATGTTAATGGTTACTAAGCCAATTGTATTATTGACAAAATACCCATGTGCACACTTCTCCACATTATAATCTTGTTCTCCCATAAACAAGAGTGGAGGAGGCTGATCCTCACCTACCAATGGTCCATTGGGCTGAATTGCTTCTTGCCATTGTTGCTGCGCCATGTGCCCAGAAATGAGGCGAGGATTACGCCCAAATGCAATGGATTCGCCGGGCCTTCACAAATGCATAATATTTTAACACAATTTTAGCGCAAATGATAGCAAAAAGCATCAATTCAAGATAAAGCTGCCAGATATCGGTCATAATCGGGCCCAAGGCATAGAAACCAAGATAGATGGTCCAGAGACCTTGGAAAAGCAGCTGGATAGGGGGTCCTTTGTTGCGACCTTCCCTATCGTCAACAGCGACTATTACGCTAGTGTTGATCATGGTGATCTGAATGAGGAATGCCCATGATACAACTGTAAAATAATGAAAACCTCCACGGCATGATGCAGCCAAGGTTGCCAGGTTTTTGTTGTTGACGTAACCATTGGTATTGGTGCTGATTGTGGACACAACGTACGACGTAATAGGCAGTAACAAGGTAGTGGCTCCAAGAAAGATGAACCTTGTGAAGGGGTGGTGGCGGTAGCGCTGCACAAAGGCGCCAATCACAACTATTACTCCAGCTAGAACAGCATCAGCAAGTACCAGCACGTTAGCCTGCAACAAGGTCCGTCCCACGGTCTTTTGTAAGGCTGACACTGACTCATGAGAGCATCTAATGCTCGAGGAACATTGCTGCAGTGAAGCTTCGTCGAAGCAAATTGTGGTGGAATTCACCCCAGCCATAAGCTTAGCTGATTGCCAAATCCTAACAAGTAGAACAAAGTTGGCATAGAAATAAGTATAGCCTGCTAGCTTTTATTTTGTGCTCCAATGAAATGGACAATGCAAAATCTTTAAAAAAGCCTAGAAATGATAAGGTAACAGTGATAGGTAGAAAGAGAGGTCTCCACTTACAGCTGTGTGCTATGCCGCTGCTATGCTGCTGGGAATTGATGTCTCGTGATGTGAATGGTTATGTATTGAACGGCTTTAATTTGCATGTATGGACTGATGGATGCAGAGGAACCGTGAATAAGTACAGACTTATCATGAACCAGCAAACTACTATGATGATGGCTTATCAGGAAGGAGCATATAAATATAGCATGCTTCTGCCGGTTCTTTCTATGTCTTTTCCTCCGATAGATGCCAGGCTTCAAGAAGAATCAAGAGACAATGACTTTTATTTACATTTGGTTTGGTTAGTCGCCCTTGATGGTTTGCTTTTCCTTTCACTTTGATTACTCCATATATATAGTGACTTTTTTTTTGTGACTTCATATATATAATGACTTGTGGTCTACATAATGTACCTAGATTAAGTCTGCATGAGTGTTTCCTATGATTTCATAGGCAGCACACGCTACTATTATTTTCGCACTGACAAGACATCCACTAATACGGAAAACTTTTTACAGGCAGGTCCTGTTGTTCCGCATGATTTGGTAACCTGCTAATAAACAAATGATTGTAGAAATTGTCTATTATCCACTGGCAAATGACTGCCAATAATGCAAGTGGTTTCTACATGCAGTGTTCATAAAGAACCATCTGTTGAAATGATTCTTACGCATGGGGGTTTTCTTAAGCCAACTGCCTGGCTAATATTTACATTATTTAATTTCGAAAAGAAAGAACATTAATTTAATCATAGATTGGTGAGACACAATATATTACAAGAGAAAAATACATAGTGGATCAAGAGGGCCTTAAGTGGGAGTGCTTCATGCATGACAGTGGATTTAATTACTTTGTCCTGCCCGACGAAAGTCACTTGTAACTATTGAAAGCACTTGCGGAGCATCACTACTACAGATTTGGTCTTCACTGCCTGGATTTTAAGAAACCGACGATGATAGTGCTTCCCGGCATATCACTGCAGGGTCGTGACTTAAACCTGTAGTGATAGGTCCAACCGACACTGAAAATCGGGTCATCACTGTTGGTTTTATAACTCCCTATTTAAACCATGAACCGGTAGTGATATAGGATCATCACTACCGGTTTTACCTAAGAACCGACACCGATATTATCATCATCGGTTCGTGGCTTAAACATACAGTGGCATGCAACAAAAATTCATAAGTTTCTGATATGATGACCGATGAAGACGAACTATATATAAAAGTTGTAATACTTGACGAGATCTACAACTTTATAGTTTAAACTTTTTAAATTTGAGATTGTTTGGATGTCTAGATATTAAAAATTTTAAATTCGAATTTTTCAAACGACCTTGGATGGAGAAACGCCTAAAATAAAAGTTGTAGATCTCGAAAAGTTATGCAAGTTTTCACAACCTTTTCATTTGAAATTATTTACTACTTTAAAATAGTATTTAGAATTAAATTTTGAAGTTGTTGAAGAACTCTAATTTTTCTTTTTAATCTCTGGCTAAAACTTGTAACTAGTCTTTCTCCCTCGTACTAACTTCAAATTTGATGATTTTTCATTAAAAATTTATAAAATCATACTGTATCAATTTATTGTATCATTTGAGCTATTATTTTGTCCATCTTTTTATGTGACTTTATTTTATCTATTTGAAATTTGAATTTCAAAAAATAACAAATTCAAACATCATTTTAGAAAAATAAATTACTTCAGCTGCAAAAAGTCATAACCATAGAAGTTGTAGAACTTATCAAGATCTATAACTTTTATTTTAATTATTTCTTCGTCCAATAAAGTGGTAGTAACGTAATTAACAAAGCTTACATATCACTTCTTATAGTTTATGAAACTATAAGAGAGATATGTTACATTTGTAAACAATGTTACTACTACTATGTCGGTACGGATAAACGAACAAATGATCAAAATAAAAGTTATAGATATTGAAAAGTTATAAAACTTTTGTAGTTCACAACTTTTCACTTGAAATAAGAAAACTTGGGATTGAATTTCTCAAATTTGAAATTCAAATTTTGTTAACGCCCTCGGATGGAGAACCTACTAAAATAAGAGTTATGAAACTTTGTAATTGACAAATTTTTGATTTGAGATAATCTTGTCAAGAAAAACTACGTTTGAATTTCCAAAAATTACGTTGAATTTCTAAAATTTTGAAATTTGAATTTTTCAACGACCTTAGATGAACAAACCACAAAAACAAAAGTTGTAGATCTCAAAAGTTATGAAACTTTGTAGTTGATAACCTTTTTGATTCGAAATCATCTTGTCGTGGAAAACTACATTTGAATTTTTTAAATTTAAATTTAAATTTTGTAAACAATATCAGATGGAGAACTACCGAAATGAGAGTTGTAGATCTCAAAAAGTTATGAAACTATGTAGCTTGACAATATTTTCATTTGAATTCGCTTAGAGTTTCCAACTACACTACTACAGAAAATTTAACGGTGGCAGGATGTTTTAGCTTAACCGAGACGGTCGGGGCAACCGCCTCGAACCTAAGGTCACGGTTAATCGTGGCCTTAACTAGGCGGTTGCCCAACCGCCACGGTTAATTATATTAACCGAGGCGGTTGGACTAAAGATAACCGCCTCGGTTAATAACATTTTCGATATTGTTAACATTTTCGATATCTTAATATAACCGCCACCGTTAACATTTTCGAGGAATAAAAAATATTTTTGTAATATTTAAATTTGGATTTCAAATCGAAATTTCTGATATTCACATACATTCAAAGTATAAAATAGTACGTACAAAGTATAAACACATAAATCATATTTAATCTTATGTCATCCGTATGTATCTCACCGTATGTCACCATTGATATTACAAAACGTTTACTTCTAAACAAATCATATCACATTATTGTTTTCAGCACGGCCTAAGCTAATCGAAGACGTTCGGCAACTTGTAGTCATCCATGTTTAGACCAGTGGTTCTCCAATTGCGTAGCTTCTCGTACTTCTCCGCTAGTCACGAGCTCGCTTTTAGGATCGAAGAACTTTCCTCCCATATGACAACAATCGTCCTGTGACATACTTGCAAATGTCGGCTATTGTTAGCTTGATGTTTCTATGATCCACATTATGTTCCTTTCTCCACCATTTCATTGATTTCTTTAGCTGACTCCAGCCCTTGTGGTAACTTCCGCAAGCCATGAGGAACTCGCGAACATAGTATCCACACAAGACTGATCCCTCAGGTTGCTTGGCACACTGTATGCAAAATAGAAGTAATGTAATACAGGATATTATTATCCGTGGCGGGTGGCAGTGCTATCAGTAAGTAGTCGCACCTGGGAGTTCTCTCCTCACGGCCAAGTATGTGCCATACTTCCTGTACACCCTATATGGCAAACACTGGTGTTAACTTATATGACAAACACTAGTAACGTAAGCGTGTGTTGTCGTCACTTACTATCGCAAACAGTGCTCGAAATCCTTATACCCCTCGGTTTCCGCAAGGAGTCAAATATGACGGCCTTTCCATCCTGAGGATGGATTACAAATAAAATCCAGTGGCCGCTGGCTCCCTAAACTGCACAATTGAATCAATATAGAAAGATACACCCCATAAGTTATTATACTTTGACACATAAGTTATTGTAGTATCATTTTGAAATACCCGAACTGGTGGGCAGGTAAAGATACACCCATTCTCTAGGGACCTTCTTCATGACATGTAAGAGGTACTGTCCCTTCTGTACTTGATCTCTCCTATCAATTTCACACGGACTTCCACTCTCTGCATCCCTTCCAAGTTCACGAGTTGAGGATGCAGTGTCCGGCATTCCATGGCCAATTATTGTCCTCTGGCTAATATGCATAGGAGATAGGTACAAAATAGGTTTGTCCTAGTTCCTTGCATACATATGCTTGCATCCTAAAGACTGTTGACGGTCGCTAACACCCTATTTTACCGTCAACATTTCACCCATAATCAAGGTAGAACCACATGAAAAGCAAAGAGCTCACCTTAAAACTTAGCTAGTTCTACATGTCCTTGGAGAAATCTTGTGTATGCAGGAAAAATGGAGAAAACAGGAAAAAACGAAGCATACCAAGACACCTCAGCACCTCAACTGCCACATGGGAGCCAGAGGGGGCGCCCACCCCTTACAAACGGTGCCCGCCCTATGAGTTGTGCCAAATTGGCATGCCACCTCACGAATCCGTGTGCCATCCTCCCAAATAGCCTATGACACGTTGAAATAATAACAACGGCTCAGAGACAAGACACGAGGATCCGGTGGCCCTACCGACAGAGCGCCCACCCTGTCCAAAGTGAGTGACACGTCCACAATCTGAGGGAAGGTGTCCAATAGTCATCCAAGCCATCAAATAAAGTCGGTTTTCATCCAACGGTGATCAAGTGATGTGCCATGGATCGACGAACCCACATGTCATCCTCCCGGGGTTGCAAACAGCCAATGCTGAGCTCCAACCGACCTTGCAACCGCCCTTGAGGGTGAAGGAGGGCCGTAGGATGCAAGTGGGTGCATCCAAGGGGGCGCTCGCCCCCTAGGAGGGTGCCCGCCCTGTCTCTTTGTGCCACCGACCTTCAGGACCCCTACAAGTACCCCTAGGAGCACTCCTACACTATAAATAGTACTTGAATCCTCACTTAGTAAGATGAAACACCACTAGCAAATCACTAGAGATTTAGCTCATAGTCAGTATGTAGCTCCTCTCTCTCTCTAGCGAAGCTCTGCTCTCAGGATTAGTGCTAGCTAGACAAGAGTAGAGTAGTGAGAGAAGTCGGGAGAAGGAGGAAGTCTGTGGAGGAGCCGGGCTCGTCGGCGACCTCCTCTGCGGTGTTCTTCACTCTTATTGGTAATAAAGATCCCCTGCTTCATTTATTTATTGTCATACTTTAAGCAGTTGCATACTTGTCTCATTGCTTGGTTAGAGTGCTCTAATTCCTTAGCCAGAGTTGGAGTAGTAAGCTTTATAGATTAAGCGAGATGCTTAGGCCATAATCTTACCCTTGAGTGCGGCTAGACCCACAGATAGTAGTGGTAGGTTCTAGGTGGTGACAACCTAGAATCCTCTGGAATCCACCACGTTTGGTCTGGTTTTATCATCGTAGGCTTTTGGACGTACGATGCCTAATCAGTCGAACCCCGGCAAGTTTAGGACTTTGCGTGTCCCGGGATAGCAATCTCTTTGGTATAACAATCACTTGATTTTTTACTGAGTTAGAGTTCTCCCATAAACTTCAGAGCTACCTCAACCTATCCTAGTGTGTTTCTACCTTAGTTATACTTCATTGATTTATCCTTACTAAGGTTATTACCCCATTTATCCATATCTAGATCCTTAACTATCAGATCCTTGGAATCACAAACCCTACCTTCGTTTGGGAAAATATAAATTCGACACCTGGTACTCCCAGGTAAAGTGGTACACGATTGTTCTATGCGCTTGCAGAATCCCATCAGCTATCCTATAGAGCTACCCTATAGCATTTTTGGCACAGTTGCTAGAGATAACTTTATTCCTAGTAGCAACGTTAGAAGTGTCACCACATAATTTGAGCATAGGGATTGACAATCCCTAGTGATTGCGTTGAGAAGTATTATTACCATTGCTAGAGGATAGATTTGGCTACTACTCTTTTGATAGCGTTAGTAACTGTCAACAAGAATTTTTGGTGCCGTTGTCGGGGAAGGCAACTATTGAATTCCTTTGATTTGAGTCAAGTCTAGATAGTTATCCTTTGATTCACGAATATGGCCGAAAGGACCATCCGTAAATTCTTTGCACCTTCTGCTGCTAATATAGCAACAGGCCCTGGTGTCATTGAGGCGAACACTCAGTTTGAGTTAAAGCTTGCATTGATCACAATGGTTCAAGCTAGCCCATTTTGTGGCAAAGCTCATGAGGATGCTAATGCACACCTCCAACACTTCTTGGAGATATGCAGCACCTTTACCATTAAAGGAGTAACCCCAGACGCAATTCGTTTGTGACTCTTTCCTTTCTCCTTGTTAGGAAAAGCTAAGCAATGGTTCTATACGAACCGAAATGATGTGGACACATGGTAAAAGTTTTCCAACTCTTTTCTAGTGAAGTTTTTTCCTCTAGGTAAGACCAATGCTCTTCGCAATAAGATCTCTAGTTTCCAACAATAACCCGATGAATCAATTCCCGAGGCTTGGAAACGAATGCAAGAGTATATCGCTGCCTGTCCACACCATGGTATGGAAGATTGGCTTTTGATCCAAAACTTCTACCATGGGTTAACCCTGCTTGATAGAAGCCATCTAGATGATGCCACCGGTGGAGCATTCTTTTCTCTTAAAGTTTCAGATGCGAAGGCTTTGATAGAGAAGATGGTGTCCAATCAAGGATGGAACGAGGAATGTCTGCAACCGCGCAAGCGAGGTATGCATTCGTTAAAGGAAGCTGACATGATTGCAGCTAAAGTGGACTTACTAGCCAAGAGGCTAGAAAATTGCGAGAGGATGCGTACACCTGAAACCGTGCAAGTCATAAAGACTCACATGACGTGTGAGGTCTATGGAGAAGTTGGCCATTCTGGACTCCATTGTCCTGAGACACATGAAGACCTCAACTTCATCAACAATGATAACAATTTTCGTTCTTCAAACCAAGGATGGACTCAGCGCTCCAATTCTCAAGGTAACACCTTCAATTCTTCGCAACGTCCAAACAACCAAGGTAATAACTACCCTTCTCTTAAAGATCTTGTCTATGGTCATGGTAGAATGACTGATAGTGTAAACAAGAAGCTCCATGCTAATGATAGGATGCTAGATAGCATAAATGTTAAATTAGATAATTTCTCTTCTGCAATTAAGAATCAACTTAGTTTCAATAAGATGCTTGAAAGCCAATTAGTGCAACTAGCTGCTACAATTCCATCTTTTGAAAAAGATAGAATAGCAGGAAAGCCTGAAACAACCATGGAATCTGCTAATCTTGTTACTATTAGTTATAATGGCTATGAACTAGATGGATGGAATTTTCCAACTAAAAAGAGAGATCCTGGAACCCCTGTCATATCTTGCTCTATTCAATTTCAAAAGTTCCATAATGCTATATGTGATCTAGGATCCAGCATTAACATCATGTCTAAAGAACATTATGAAAAGCTGTTTTACACTGAACTAGTATCAACTTCTACATATATGCAATTAGCTGATCAAACAACTTGCTACATAGAAAAAGTACTTTGTGATGTTCTGATAAAAGTAAGAAACAACTTTGTGCCTGCCGATTTCATGATTTTAGACATGGGTAATAGGGACAACTTACCCCTTATTCTTGGTCGACCTTTCTTGAATACCGTGAATGTATGTATATTTGTTGTTAGTGGTAGCATGGATTTCTATATAAATGGGAAGAAAGAAAGATTTGTTTTCTCTTGTGCACCGTACCACGCAACTAACATGTAGAAAAATAAGAGTTGATTCATGAGGAGGAGAAAACCAAGAATCTGGAGAAACAAGAAAGACAGAGATGCGGTTAAGAAGGAACCAGCATCTACAGCCTCTACACTAGACCCCGCCACCATCGAAGAAGGACAAGATGAGAAGAAGACATCGGTTAAGGAAGAACCTCATTCCGAGAAAGGACAGCTATAGGAGTAAGTATTCTATCTCTCTCTAATTACTGCATTAGCTTGTTTCCCTTCCTCATGCATTAAATCATTTAATTGTTATAAGCATGTTTAAATTTATGTCTTGCATTTCATAAAGACCATTTAATAATAAAAGAGATTATAAAAAATAATAAAATAAAATAAAATAAAAATTAAAATAATAAAATAAAATATAAATTTGGTTTATCGTAGTAGCAAAAAATAATAAAAAAAGATAGAATAAAAAAGCAAAGTCTAGTGATCATAATAAGATGCAAAAGAGGACATAACCCGACCAAGAAGAGAATCCGATCATGCAGAAGAAGCTAGCTTGAGGGCGGCGTCATCCTCACCAAGGTATGATTTCTAACCCCAGCACTTTTTCTTATTTACTGTGAGCAATTCTAAATTTTGCATAACAATAAAATAAATAAATAAATAAAAATAATGATAAGACAAGAAAAATAATATGATATGTCTTTGTTGGAAATGATGAACAATTGCTCAATGATGATTTGCAAAATCTTGTTATACAACCCTTACTGTGAAAGTTTTGAGTGTGATATTTGAATTCGGTCTTAAGTCAACACTATTGTGAGTCGCACATGCTAATAATCTAAATTATGTTCTTGCAAGATTGAAATTAGTATAAGTAGAACTTTTATCTAACCTAAGGAATGAGTGAGAACCAACTAGAGTTTCTAATTTATAAAATTCAAATTCTTGCTTATGATTCCTTTATGGAGTTAAATACCTACCATCAAGCCATACATTCACAAACAACTAAAAACACCGAAAAAAGAGTTCTTGTCTGTTTTGAGCTTGCTTAGAGCTTATTTGATCTAGGTAGAGAAACTAGTCATATTCTTTGATCGAGATCACGTGCAAATTCCACCTATATATTACTTCTACTCTGGAAATACACAATTGTGGGGGTATAAACCTCCGGTACCACAAGACAAGACATGGGCCGCACCATTAAAGCTGGCTCGGCCCAGAAGACAAAGACGTGCAGCGCAAGGCACTGCACCGCACGGTTATTGTACCAACTTGGATAGTTTACTTGTAATCTTATCCCTTCAGACTATATAAGGAGGGGCAGGGGTAGATCTCAGAACCCAGATCCAAATCTCATTACTAGCAATATAATACAGCAATACACAGGACATAGAGTATTACGCCTCGCGGCGGCCTGAACCTGTATAAATCTTGTGTCTCACGCCTTACGCGTACGCTTGCTCGTCTCAGGCGCACCTTCACCGATAAATCTACTACCTAGGGTATACCCTTCGGTAGACTGCCGGTAATATCTCGTCGACAGTTGGTGCACCAGGTAGGAGGTGTGCTTCTGGATCCCATGGCAGGCAAGATGGAAATTTCTTTCTCGCCGTTGTCGACCACAGTAACGGCATTCGGCGGCGGCGAGGCAGATCTGAATCTTCGTCGTTAACCACGGCGATCCTAACATCTGGCGACGGCATCGTTCGGCGTCAGGATCCAGATTCGTATCTACATCTACAACTATCTACAACAATGATGCGCTTCATCAACCTCTAACGAGGCTTGTCGACCTAAAGATCCGATCTTGTTGACCGCAGGACCTGATTTCTTCTTCACCAAACACCACCCTAAGCAATTGGTTTGTCTTTGCGACAATGGCGACGACAACCTACGGGACCAGCGTTCTGATGCATCAGCGCCAAGACTTCTACGTTCCGACGCGTGTTCGATGACTACCGATCGTCAAAGCACTCACCAAGGCCCACTTACCCAGATCCAATCTAAATATGGATCTGATCCGTCATTACGGGCGGCAAGGAAAAAGAAGGACGCACAGAAGCAGACATGCAGGCCAGCAGAGATCTACAGGGCCGTGCGTTGCCGATTAAAGTAATCAGGCACGCATATAAGCTTACACGTACAACGCAAAGCATGCACTGGAAACCCTCCTCGCTGCCCAACGAAAAGCTAAGTCAACATGTTATCATCTTAATTAAGATATATTTTATTATATATTACTCATCTTCGAATTTCTCTACAAATCTACATTATATTTATCGGCAGAGATTCAATCATGCTTCTTGTTCGTCAACGCCGCAGGCGACTTTCGACAACATCAAGCCTGGAACCGTTCGAGCTATCCAACGAGCCACGATATCATCACCAAGATTACCTCCAAGATTATTCGCCGTCCGACATAAGCCCCGACCAGAGTCGAGCACCTACTCCGGATATCATCGCCAAGACTATCTCCATGATTCTCCGTCACCGACGTAAGCCCCACACCTGCTCGGGCAGTCTAACTTCATCACCACGTAAAGCCCCGCAACTGCCTGGGCAGCACGACCTCGACTATGCATAAGTCCCGCAACTGGTCGGGCAGCACGGCTTTGACTACGCGTAAGTCCCATACCCGTTCGGGCGGCCTAGTCGCGATGACGCATAAGCCCTGCATGCGCAGGCTGCTCGACTTCGCCCCTTCATCGACTGCCCTGATAGATTCAGAAAGCCATCGCCCACGATAAGCGTAAGCCCTGCCAGGCGCAGGAAGCTTCGCCACCACGTAGGCCCTAAGGACGACTGGGCCGTTAATCTTCGCTATTACGTAAGCCCCGGGGACGCTTGGGCAGTTTTAACAGCGTCTCCACAAGCCCCGTCGAAAGGAACGGGCACCGATTGCCGATCTCTTCGAAAAGTCACACGTTCTGGCTCCTCGTCGACCTCTCCAAAAGACCCGACCATACTCGGACACTCACTGAAGATTTTTCTCCGCAAGAGTTCATCGCCGCTCGTCATGCTCCTCGCCGGAGGAAAAGCTGAAGCTAACAAAGATCCGACCAGATCGGAGTCACAAGCAAAGCTACTCGACCTCCTCGCCACCCTCGCATCGGACTCCCCGGGACGCTACTCCCACACCGGTGCCGCAAGCAACCGACAATCTCAGGATCAATTATGTCAAGCTGCGACCGTGAGCTTCCATACTGCCACCGGTGCCATGATCGGACTCTACCTACTGCGTGGTCATATTGATCGGATCTACTAGTCCGACCTGCAGCAAGCTCAACCCAAGGAATAATACGGTGGTTTCCAATAATTTGAAAGGAGCAATACGCACTCATGGATGCAAGCAGACGGACGCCACCAATCGGAAGCTTGCATGCATTATTAATATCTTCACTTAATTATATGGCCAAAATTAATACGTACATTGATCTTGGTTCTCCATATACGTACATTGATCTTCCTAGGATGACCACGCCGACGTGTTGGACACGACTACACCTTCGTACGCCATGACCTAGATTGAGCCGACTGGTCCCAAACGTCAAGCAAGCTGGTTGGGCTTCCTAAAGTTTGTTGACACTTCTTACCGCAATCACCAGAGAGAGGGTGTTAGGCTATCTCTCATAACAGCGCCAGAATATACCGCTGTAGCACTTCACCCGGAAGTATTTCAATGTATCGTTATTTATTTTATCCCAAGGGAAAGTGATTACTAGAAATGTTAATAGAAGGAGATCCTGAAATCTACCTCAACTTAGTATAACTAGTGTAGAGCGGGTAATCGAAGTATGATAGGAAGGTGATGATTCAAAGATAACAAATGAATTGCTAAAAGAGAATTAGTGTAGTATAGATAGGTAGGAGGATAACGAGTGAGAAAGGTTCTTCTGACTCTTGCTTTACTCCTATGAACTATCCTATCAAATGGACAAGATACACTAAGACTGCTACCTTACTTCTGGTGTGTAGCGGATAGACGAGACAGTAGGGGATATAACCTCTACCCGAACCGGCTATTCTTTTTTGGGAGCCTACCTTTTAAGAACTTGCCTAAAACACGTGGAGGGATACTAAAACTAGACAGGGCTGTCATTACCTGCTAGCACCCACAAACAATCCGTGCGACAAGCGGCATTCAAAGGCAAGATCTAGTCTAAGCACCATGCTTACACTAAGTCTCACTACTCTAGCTGTGGCCAAGGCAACTAGAGCACCCTATGACAGGCGATGAACTACACACGTGAGCTGGTTACAGGATCACAATCTAGTGTAAGCCGACCAAGTAATATGATAACTCACCACAATACTATTATTAGAATAGTAATGCACTAAATATAGAACAAAGTAAATACTCAGCAAAGTAAAGCAGGAATATTATATTAAAGTAAATAAGTCTTACAGAAAGAGAAAAATACAAGAGCTATACCAGACTCTCCAGCAGACGACTCCGGAGACCCTGAGCGCAGCTCGACTCAACTCTAACTCCCACACTAGACTACACTACTACTAAAAGTGAAACTACATTGTTTCTCACTTGTATCTTGAATGAATCATGTCTTGAGAGGGTGGAGGCAGCCCCTATAGGGGGAACTGGAGAGGTGCCACATCAGCGATCCGTGTGCTCCATGCCTCTCCACCCTTGGATGAACCGCCTTGGAACCGCCTAGAGATGGACGGCCGTGAGCAAACCAGCACGTGGGAAGTATGCTCAAGTCGGTGGGGAGGTAACCGACCTGGCTAGGGCACCAGGGGGGTTCGGTCGACCCCCCTATGTTAGGTAGGGCCTAGCCAAGGGCTTCTAGAAGGTGTCCCTACCTGTCCTAGAGTGTTGCGGTGGCTTGGGCCCACCATGGGTGGTTCGGCCGAACCACCTATGGCAAGGTAGGCCCATCACCATGGTCCCCACCTGTCATAGACTGTGGCTATGTACTTGTTTTGCCTTGATCTTCTCGGTTCACGCCTTGATCCATGTGCTTTGCTTCTCCACCGTTGAACGGAAACACATGTTGATCTGATGGACGAAATGAGCTGGGTGGAGTGTCACACGGATCATGCCATGTCAGCAGAGCCCTGTTGGGCCCCATGCATGGTTCGGCCGAACCATGCATGTGCTCCATTTGCTCTGATCTTCCTTGTGTATGCTGATATGACTCATGTGCTGAAATGTCATGGCCTGGTGTCACCATATGTGGTTCGGCCGAACCACATTTTGGTGGAACCAAAGGTCCATCTTCTACAAGTGGGTTCTTCATGCAATTCTAAGCATAATGGTTGTACTAACTTGCCCATGGGTGGTTCGACCGATCCACTCATTGTGCCTATCATTTGCACATCGTCTCCAGAAGCTATGATATTAATGATTGTGAAGTTAGTTTGTCATTTGGCCATACTTGGTTGGTTGCCCAAACTTCATATAGAGCTTCCGGACACTGAAAAGTACCTGTTCTGAGTGCCTGCAACCAAATAATGACAAGTACATGTGGAACCAAGTTATTTGTACCTAAGTCACTATGTGTTTGGTGGTTTCCTTCTAGAAAGAATGCCTTGTTGACGGTTTTGATGGGGTAAAAACATGGTAAAACTACCGTCAACAACGTTCATCTGCTCGACCACGACAACGCCACGCTGATCACTCCATGCGGTCGACAAACAAGCTAAGTCATATTTTTAATATCGTTTTACATATTCTTCGACCTCCATATATCTTTGGAAATTATCTCCATGGTTCTTCACCACCGACCTCTCTAGAAGCCCCGACAAAGCTCAGGCACTCGCCGACAATTTCTCCATAAGCCCCGACCATGCTCGGGCACTCAGAAGATTTTCTCCGCCGACGAGATACTAAGTATCTCTCCATTTTCTTCTCTCAAGTATTGCATAACGTATCTTGGTGGCACACGTCTTAATCCGTGAAACCTGTCTACGCCCCATAAGCCGTCACACAAACATGGTCATGTTAAGAAACCTCTGAACCAGACGCTGGGTCAGGTGCTTAAATGTAACAGGCCAACTACTAGGGAAAATTACGTGACCTGATAAGAGCAAGAAATAGACAATCTTATCATGCATTCTATAATATTAGGGATACGCTCCAAAACCTACATCATGTACTACCCACTGTACATATTTATTTTGCAGGAACTCGCCGTCGAGACGATTGAGACAACCAACCACAATCAACATTTGACCTTTTGATAGATGGGGAGTAGAGGTAACTGAAAAAAAGAGAGCAAGTGCTCAAGGAAAATAAAAGATGACAAATGTCCCATGGGCAGGTGCCCATATGTCTATGCTTCAAAAAAAAGTGTATTCAGTAACCATGCTCTCCCCTGTCTAAGGCAAAGGAATAAGTTTCAAGAAGCCCACCAAATAATTTACACCTACACTTCTTGATCATGTTATATGACTTGTTGCTCCCTATGATCTAAGAGTCTAATCTTGCAATATATTCAGTTCAAGTATGCTTTTGCTCCAATCCTATAAACCCCACAGAAGCTTTAGGATAGACATGAAAAGCTCTCTTGGGCTCTTGTGAGGTTTATCACACTAAGGAGTAGTTGAGAGTACCATTAAAGGAATCAAAGCAAGACTTTTCCTTTCAAAAATATATAAAAATTCTCTAGTGAATGGTCTCACTCTACCAAAGTAAGGAATGAAGTATCTACTTATCTATGCTATGTTGTTTCTGCATGACCCATGGTGAAAAAGCTAAAAGCCCCATATAGTTAAGACATAAGATGAATTTCTGAATCATGCTCAATACTAGAATAGTGTTGGTTTGTATACAAGATCCTAGTGAATTATTACATTAAAGAAATTCTTGATACAACATGACCATACTAAAACCACATCTTTGCTTGAGGACATGCAAAAGGTTAGCTTGGGGGAGTTTGTTGACGGTTGCTAACACCCTATTTTACCGTCAACATTTCACCCATAATCAAGGTAAAACCACATGAAAAGTAAAGAGCTCACCTTGAAACTTACTTAGTTCCACATGTCCTTGGAGAAATCTTGTGTATGCAGGAAAAATGGAGAAAACAGGCAAAAACGAAGCATACTAAGACACCTCAGCACCTCACCTACCACATGGGAGCCAGAGGGGGGGCGCCCTCCCCCTATATAGGGCGCCCACCCTATGAGTTGTGCCAAATTGGCATGCCACCTCACAGATCCGTGTGCCATCCTCCCAAATGGCCTATGGCACGTTGAAATAACATCAACGGCTCAGAGACAAGACACGAGGATCTGGTGGCCCTACCGATAGGGCGCCCGCCCTGTCCAAGTGAGTGCCACGTCCACAATCCGAGGGAAGGTGTCCAAGAGTCATCCAAGCCATCAAATAAAGTTGGTTTTCATCCAACAGTGATCAAGTGATGTGCCATTGATCGACTGACCCACATTCATCCTCCCAAGTTTGCAAACCACCAATCCTGAGCTCCATCCGACCTTACAACCGCCCTTAAGGGTGAAGGAGGGCCGTAGGATGCAAGGCGGTGCATCCAAGGGGGCGCCTGCCCCCCTAGGAGGGCACCCGCCCTGTCTCTTCGTGCCATCGACCTCCAGGACCCCTACAAGTACCCCTGGAGCACTCCTACACTCTAAATAGGACTTGAATCTCACTTGTAAGATGAAACACCACTACCAAATCAGTAGAGATTCAGCTCATAGACAGTATGTAGCTCCTCTCTCTCTCTCTAGCGAAGCTCTGCTCTTAGGATTTGTGCTAGCTAGAGAAGAGTAGAGTAGTGAGAGAAGTCGGGAGAAGGAGGAAGTCTGTGGAGGAGCCGGGCTTGTCGGCGACCTCCTCTGTGGTGTTCTTCACTCTTATCGGTAATAAAGATCCCCTGCTTCATTTATTTATTGTCATACTTTAAGCAGTTGCATACTTGTCTCATTGCTCGGTTAGAGTGCTCTAATTCCTTGGCCAGAGTTGGAGTAGTAAGCTTTATGAATTAAGCGAGGTGCTTAGGCTATAATCTTACCCTTGAGTGCGGCTAGACCCACGGATAGTAGTGGTAGGTTCTTGGTGGTGACAGCCCTAGAATCCTCTGGATTCCACCGCGTTCGGTCTGGTTTTATCAGCGTAGGCTTTTGGACGTACGGTGCCTACTCAGTTGAACCCCGGCGAGTTTAGGACTTTGCATGTCCCGGGTATAGCAATCTCTTTGGTATAACAATCTTTTACTGAGTTAGAGTTCTCCCATAAACTCTAGAGCTACCTCAACCTATCCTAGTGTATTTTCACCGTAGTTATACTTCATTGATTTATCCTTACTAAGGTTATTACCCCATTTATCCATATCTAGATCCTTGACTATCAGATCTTTGGAATCACAAACCCCGCCTTCCTTTGGGAAAATATAAATTTGACACCTGGTACTCCCAGGTAAAGTGCTACACGATAGTTCTGTGTGCTTGCAAAATCCCATCACCTATCCTATAGAGCTACCCATAGTATTTTTGGCGCAGTTGCTAAAGATAATTTTATTCCTAGTAGCAACGTTAGAAGTGTCACCACATACTTTGAGCATATGGATTGATAACCAGTGATTGCGTTGAGAAGTATTGTTACTATTGCTAGAGGATAGATTTGGCTACACTCTTTTGATAGCATTAGTAACTGTCAACAAAGACATAAGGCGTCATCATGGCATTGTTAGTTTGATCGTACGTAATTAACATACATATAGTGATTCAAAGATACGATGTAACTTACATGGCAAAAAGAGTCACTTGGATGACGTAAAGATCCTTGCATCGCAGCATCCTATGCATGTCATGGAATTTAACAGGAATGAAAGTCTCGTCGTCCTGCAAGTGGAAGTACTCCTGTGGGACCTTCACAACGAAATCCTTCATGCCCAGCTTCGCAGCATGCATATACTAGATGTGGAACCTCTGAACCTTCCACCCCTCCATAAGATCGCCCAAGGTCAACATGAATTTGCCATTCTCATAGTTATCTGGGTAATCTGGACTTAGGGGCCAAATTGAAGGCGGGGTTCACTCCCTATATTGGATAGAAGAAATGAAAAAAGAATGTTACGTTAATGTTACGTCCATCTACGCGCACATAAGCTGTTCAAGATGTTTAGTAGTCATAAGCATACATACCTTTCGAACGCTGTAGAGTACTTGAACTCTTCAGCTGTGTTGGACACCGCCCATTGCTCTGTGGTGAGGTGGGCAGGTTTGTCCCCCGCTTATCATCTGGTTTCTTCGGTGCTGAAGGACATTTCCCACTGCCCTGGGTTAGAGGTGGTGTCTCATTGCCCGATGGACCCCCTATACCTCCTTGAGGGCTACTCTTCTCAGGGCGTGGGCTAGGTGCAGGACTATTGCCTGGGCCTCCACTGTCGTACTTGTCATCGTCGTCATCGTCAGAGTCACCGCCATCGTCGTCGCCACCACCCGGTGGAGACGAGTGTGGCTCCATGGGCTGCGATGATAGAGACGTATGGAATTCCAAGACGATGTCTTCCTTGTTCCATAGAACAAACGAGGCGATAGTACCGCCGAGATACCTGACCCCTTCTTCAGTTGGGTAGTCGAGTTCTTCTTCATTGTAATCTCTGTGGGTCCAAAGGATCTCTACCCTGGCATAGTCATACGGGGTCGGCCTGTTGTTGTATGTGGCGCCGCTTTCCAGGGGTTGCACTAGTCCATTGGTAAGAGCCATCTTATTCGTCATCTTGCGTCCGATTGGAATAAAGAGCGTGCATTCCCTCGGCTCTACAATGTCATCAACCGGGTACCTACTGGATTCCTCCGGCCGTCGACGAGCCTGGAACTATTTGCTGACTCGCTGGTAGTTGTACACCAGCCTGCACAAACATCTGTGCCCGCAACTCCACCATCTTAGGGTCGGTGCTGGTGAAAGCCTCCTGTGTTGACTTGCTGATAATCTCTTGCATTGCTTCATCGTGGCTTTTTTGGATGAGCCCTTCCTTGTATGCCTACCTCGTGTGCTGTGTCCCGGCGTCAGATTGCTAGGACTCCACGTTCTTCCAGCTCTGCCTTGAGGAAACGCCCCGGACGCGGCCCCGGTGCTTAGGGTTACCCAGCGCCTCGGTCAATACATCGTGATCCCTACGAGGTCGGAACTCCCCGGACTGAGCATGCCTTAGTGATCTTGTGTATAGCCTTCTCTGCCTCCTCGGCCTTTTCCTCATTGTAATGACTCTTGCCCTCCTTCAGCTTCTTCGGCCTACGGGCATATAAGTAGTCGCGTGACCTCTCATCGATGCCTTGTAATGGGTAGCTCTACCCAGCCGCTTCTGCCTCCATCACTAGCACGGCGCATCTCCTTCAGGTGTTGCTCAATCGACTTGTCCATTGACACTAACTGATTGAGGGTGGCGTGATGTGCATCTTGCACGATATCGCCGTGTATATCATTTTGTACTTTCCTCCCGGTGCACCCCATCCCTGTTGTTCTGCCTTCATGCGGATGGACGGGCATCCTAATAGCATTTCCATCCTGGACGTATCTCGTGCAGCAGTTAACAGCCTCCTCTGTTGTGTACGTCTCAATCATTGAGCCTTCTGGTTAAGCACGGTTATGGACGTATCTGTTGAGGGTGGACATGAACCGCTCATACGTCCACATCTGATGCAAGTGTACAGGCCCCAATTCCTGTATTGATCGACCATGTGCATCATCAGGTGTGGCATAATATCGAAGAAAGAGGGTGGAAAACACATCTCAAGATGGCAAAGAGTCTCTGCGATGAATTCTTTTAGGGCAGGCAGCTCAGCTTCATCGATGACCTTCTATGTGATGCGGTTAAATAAGTAGGACAAGCGCGTGATGACCAACTTCACGTACTCTGGACCGATAATCCTGATCACAATCAGAAGGAACACCGTCAGCATGACATGGCAGTCATTAGAGTTGAAGCGGGTCATTGTGAGGTCATTCATCGAGACCAGGCTCTTGATGTTCGAAGAGAAACCGGTCGGCACCTTCACTGCAAGAACCCATCGGAGGAAACCCGTCGTTTTATCTTTTCTTAGGTTATAGCTCGTGCCTGGAAGGTCCACTTTATTTCTAGCTTATGATGCCGTCGGGTGGATTTCGTGCCTGATGTCTTGGTTCACAAGATCCAGACATGACTTGAGACCATATTTTGTCTTAGTCTTGATGTCAAGCAGGACCCCGATCGTGCTCTCGAAGACATTCTTCTCCAGGTGTATGCAGTCAATTGCATGGGGTATATGTAGCTCCTTCCAGTATGACAAGTACTTGAAGAAATACGATTGCTTCTTGAATGGAACGGGGCCGGGGCAGGCTCTGCCTCTTCCTCTTCTGCATCCCGCTTCCCCTTCTTCCTCCGCTTCTTTGGCCCATCTTCCTCCTCTTTCTTCTTCTTCCCAAACTCGACATATATCCCCTGCACCATGTCAAACAACTTTTGCCCGTACCCCGACCTATCCAGCATGTCAATTTTAAGCTCGTCATTGTTGTCGAAGTACATATTCATTGAAGGATTCCTGTACCTGTGCTTCTTGGGGAGGAATCGCCTATACCTCATATACACCATCTTCTTAGATGCAATAAGGTAACTGTAGCAGGTGCCATCGATGCAAACTACGCAACCGGTCTTCACTTTAATCTGCCCCGATAGTGAAAAAAGACCAGGGTAATCGGTGATGGTGAAAAAGATGATGGCTTTTAGAGTGAACTCCTTGACGGACGCATCCATCATGTCAATCCCTACCTCCCATAGTATCTGCATATCCTCCATCAAGGGCTCCAAGAACACGTCTATATCATTGTCGGGCTGCTTCGGTCCTGAAATAAGCATGATGAGTAGAAGGTACCTGCACTTCTAACATAGGTACGGATGTAGGTTGTAGATGTTGAGGGTGACCAGCCACGTGCTGTGCGTGCTGCTAAGGTCACCAAAGGGATTTATCCCGTCGGTACTCAGCGTGAACCTGACGTTCCTAGGCCCATCCCCAAACTTTGTGAACTTGACGTCAAAATGCTTCCACTGCTTGCCATCGGACGGATGTCATAGCTTGCCATCACCCTTCACACGTTCAGGAGATGCATGCCAGGACATAAGCTTGGCATCCTCTGGGTTCCCGAATAGTGCACGCAACCGATCGATGACGGGCAGGTACCACACCGATAGGGTAGGACTTTTCCTTAGTGTGTAACCCTCTTCTTCTTCGTCCTCAGGAGGCGGCTTTTTGTTGGCCGTCTTCTTCTTCTTCGGCCCTCTCGAGGCTACCTCCTCGTCACCTGCGCGACAACCGGCATTTTTCTTGTAACGACTCGCGCCGCAGCGCGGACAGCTCTCCAACTTTGCAAAGTCTCCTCAAAATAGAATACAATGGTTAGGACATGCATGAAACTTTTTAAGCATCATTGCCACTGGCCGGATCAGCTTCTTCGCCCGATAGGTATTGGCGAGCACGTTGTTACCCTCTGGGTAATTGTCACCAAGGATACGTAACAGGTCGTTGAAGCAAGTGTCGGTCATCCCATGGTGAGCCTTCAACATAAGCAACTGGAGATTGAAACAAAGCACAGTCCAATGCTCTGTACATTTTCTCCCATCCTTGTAGAGGGGATCAATTGCCACCTGCTTCATCACTCTAAAATTCTCGAGCCATTTCGGATCCCAAAACAAAATATCATCATGATCCTGACAGTTAGCAATCTGCTGAATAAACTCTGCATCCTCAGGTAGCAACGTATCAACGACAGGGTCACCTTCCCCATTGCAAGCGTCATCGTCGTCTGCCATGTCCTAGAGCAAATCACTGATTGTGATGTACTCATGTCTCGCTTTGTCGTCATCGCCGGCGGCAGATGTTGTCTGTTGTCGTCTTCCGTCATTCACCAACAAGGAGCTTTCCGCATGTACATCTGCGACACTCGGATCTTTTTCGTCGTGATACTTCCACACAGTGTGCATTGGGTCCTTAATGAACCCATACCGTACCAAGTGTGATTGCACAACATTGTCTTCCTGGGCAAGCCGATTCTTGCAGTCATTGCACGGACAAATCATGCGATCTTGACCCGGACTCAGACGATGCTTCTGCGTAAAAAGAATGAACTTTTTCCTCACATTTTCAGGAAAGACAGATCCAGCCTTGATGTCTTATACATCCAATTCTCCCTGGTGTCCATTTCCTTGACCTTATACAAACACAGCGAATTGAAAAGTCGTATTAGACGAGCGGTAAATCCAACTACATCTAATTGAAAGTATCAAAAAAGCATCTAAATACTCCCAAGTGCCACCCTTCACAAAATCCAACTCTAAATTTACTTACTCTCTCTCATCTATTTAGATCTAGATCGAAACCACATTTACAAAAAACTCCTATAAATCATGAAAAAGAGAGGAAAATCAGATTTGGAGAGTAAGAATCAACCTCTAACGGTGCCACCCTTCACAAAATCCAAGTCTAAATTTCTTATTCTCTCTCATCCATTTAGATTTAGATCTAAACCATTTGGAAAAACACCTAAATAATGAAAAAAGGAGGAAAAGAAGATTTGAAGAGTAAGAATCAACCTTTTACGATGCCACCCTTCACAAAATCCAAGGGCAAAACCTCTCCCCTTGAAATGGTTATTTTTAGGGTTTTGAGCTCAAAACCCTAAAAAATGGAGGAGAGGTCGCGGGGAGGAAGAAGGGGAGGGCTGCTGTTTTGTAGTCACAGAGTTAATGGAGGCGGTTACCTTAACTAAACCGCCAAGGTTAATCGGTTATTAACCATGGTGGTTTTGTTATGACAACCGCCACGGTTAATATTTATTAACCGCGACGGTTACGTTATGACAACCGTCTCGGTAAAGCCATTAACCGAGGCGGTTGGAGGCGGGCAGCCCAGCCTTCGGCCGACCCCTATTAACTGAGGCGGTTTGCTGGGCTGCCTGCCATGGTTAACTTTTCCCAAGTACCTCGCAAAAGATTTTCTGTAGTAGTGATACTCATTTCAAAATCAGATGAACATAAAATGGTTAGCACATATATCCTAATTAGACACAAACATGTGTTCAGGTGGAGTGGTCACGGGACCAATGCGCAGAGAAGGAGGTGAAGGGTTCGAGCGCCGGTGGCCGCAAAGTGGGGCCTCTCCTGAAATTAAAATTTTTTACGGGCCTATTTTTTAGGTTTTTCCTAAAAACAACATCACTCAAAAAAAAATTTAATAAATTATTGTATTTTTCAGCCTATTTTTGGGTTTTTCCTAAAAAGCACATCATTGCCAGCTCTACATCACTATCGGTTCTTTATAACCGGCAGTGGTGAGCCTCCCCCTCATCACTACCGGTATACCACTGCTGGTTTAAAATCCAGCAGTGATTTGGGTTTTTGAACCGACATTGATGATGGGATCTGGGCTAGTGCATGAGATGGTGTGGTCATGATAACTTAGGATGATTTGCGATAACGTTTACTTGGGTTTTATTTTCATCTAGCAACTTGTTAACCACCTAGATAAATTATAACTCGGAGACTAACTTAATAGTCATGTTATGGGTCCAAATTATTTGATCAAACTCTGTACCATGTCCGGATGCAGATTTATCTAACACAGACATTAATGTTGCTCGTATAACAGTAGATTATTATAATATACTTCATCTGTCTCAAATTATAAGATATTTTGGTATTTCTACATTCATAGATATTGTTATGTCATTTGTTGTTTCTAGATGTATAGCAAATTTTATGAATTTACAAATGTTAAAATGTCTTATAATTTTGAACGAAGGAAAAATTAATCTTCAATCGTTGGAAATCTTGGTTCGATCCATTGCGTGGCTTGTATTTTTTTATCAGAAATGCTCCGGCGCAGGCGTCCGGCGCGGGACGGACGCACCCAGCTCCCGCGGCGCTGCGCTCGCCCCACGCGCGTCTGCGCGTTTTTTTTCTTTTTTTCTTTTTTATTTCCTTTCTCATTTTCTTTTTTCTTTTTCATTATTTTTATTTTTTATTTTTCTTCTTTTTTATTTTTATTTAGCATTTTCTTATATTTTAATTTTTAACATTTATATTTTTGTTATTTCTTTATATGCATGTCGTATAAGTAGATCGGGGATGTTATCATATATTACAAGAGTTTCAGATGCATATTGCAAGTGTTTTTCAAAATATTTCATCTATATTTTAATGGTACGTTTCTAATGTTTCATCTCGTTTTTTAAATAAATGTTTACAAGTGTTTATGTAGATGTTACATATGTTTTCACATGTATTGTTGTACTTGTTTTATCTAAATGTTGTGTATGTTTATAAAATGATTTGCAAATGCTTTTTGGGTGTTTTTTTCAAATGTTTCATACACATGTTTCGAGTGTTTCAGTAGTTTCATATATATGTTGCAATCGTTACATCTGGATGTTTCAAATTAGATCTGGTGTTGCAGATAGTATTTTAGATACATGTTTCATGCCCATCTGTCAGATTAGGATGTCCGTCACCAGCGGCGACCATTCTCCGCCCCAGCCAGCATGGCCTTGTATCTTCCCAGAAACCAGCATCGTCCCTCTACCCGCGTGCTCATCTTCCTTACCTCCTTCTGTGCTTCATAGCGGCCATCATCCGTCCTCGGTAGCTCCAGCACTCGATCTGGTTTGGCTGGCATAACCTTCCATCAACTGTCGTATACCTCTTCTGTGGCCGTCTAGCCAAATCGACCGTTCCCTCCTCTGATCCGCGTCGTTCAGAAGAATGGGTGAAACATGTATGTTGTAAAAGTACGTATCTAGTGTTTCAGTAGTTCGAGAAGTATTGTTGCAGGTGTTTCATATGCATGTTGCAAAAGTATATCAGGATGTTTTATATGTTAAAAAAAATTATCAAAATATGTTCATATGGGGTCTTATTTTAAAGAGCTTATTATAGGGAACACGATGGTGCAATTAGATTTTAACTAGGGTACTTGGTTTAGAGGCTGTGGCTTTCTAAGCTTAAAAATTATGATACACAGTACACATGCATTGTAGTACATAACTAACAACTGGCGGCGGCAGGTGAGCCTCCGGACAGGCATGTTAGTCCGGACATCTGGGCAGAGGCGGTGCCGTTTTTTTTATTTCTGTAACACAAACATATGTTTTAATGTTGTATATATAATATCTGTAGATTACTCTCTTAATTTTAAATTATAAGTCGTTTTGATTTTTTGGGCACATCTATTTTGTTATATATCAAGACATATATTATATTTACATAGATAGTAAAATAGATGTATCAAAAAATCAAAACGACTTATAATTTGGAAAGTGTTGTAATTGTAATATATAGCAAAAGGAAACATATACCATTATTTTGTTATCGGTAAGAGAGGCAGAATTGAAAAAGAAAAAGAAGGAAGGATAGATAGATAGATAGCACTCTTGTCTCCAAATCCTTGTGGACAACATATTGCACAACTTTGACAGATTTCACCGGAACGTCATATCGGCAAGCCTGCATGTAATTCCATAAGCACATGTACATACATGGGCATGCACGACCGCCTCGGAATTAACCTGCACAGCCATGCAAGACGGCAAGCAAATCAAAGAGCAAACACATACTTACTGGCGGCGGACGAGATCAAATCTTTAAGCCGGATAGAAGCCATCCATATCACGACGTCAAGCGGTCATTCGACTCCTCCGGGCCCTTGAGTCCCTAACGACTCCTTCCAAGCTATCGAGTTTTGACTCCGACTCCTAGTGCAGCGGTCGTCCGAGTACAAGTCTCACACCAGTACAGAAAAGCTCTATACAGGCGGTTGCGAAGATATTTTTACAGGTGTTTTTTCAAACCGTCAGTGGGAAAGGCCAGTACAAATCACAGGCGGTGGTTTAGAAAACCGCCAGTACAAATCGATTTGTACTTGCGGTTATCTTAGCAAATCGCCAGTACAAATATTTTTCAGAAAAATAGAAATCGGACAAAAAAACAGAGAATTTTTTTTAAATAAGGCGAGGCAGTCACCGGCCAGCGCCCGTCCGTCGAAGTCGCAAGTCGCGGCATTTTTCGCGCGCTACGCGGCCGGCGGGATTTGAACCTGCAACATCTGCTTCACGCGTACCCCCTCTAACCACTCCACCCATAGGTCACTTGTGTCTGAATAGTATTAGGTTCGCCACATATTGTTACGTAACCGATAGAAAATTGATTGTTTGGAGTCCTAAACGAAGCCAAATAAAAAATTATCAACTACAAAGTTGCATAACTTTTCGAGATCTACAACTTTCATGTAGATAGTTTTTTCATCCGAGGCTTTTTTCAAAAAGTCAAAATTTAAATTTTAAACTTTGACCGTATTTTACGTCAATAAGATGATTTCAAATAAAAAAAATTTTAACTACAAAGTTTCATAACTTTTCGAGATCTATAACTTTTATGTAGACAGTTTTTTCATTTGAAGTCATTTGAAAAAATCAAATTTTAAAATTGGCACCGATTTGTACAGGCGGTTCACATTTCTATAGGCGGTTTTCTTAAGATAACCGCCTGTACAAATTGGTTTTCTACAGGCGGTTTTCTTAAGATAACCGCCTGTACAAATTGGTTTTCTACAGGCGGTTTTCTTAATAAAATCGTCTATAAAAATGGTGTATTTGTACAGGCGGTTTTAGATTTGAGCCCATCATTTGATTTCCAATGACATCCGATAATCAAAACCGCCTGTAGAAATAAAAGCATGGCGCCTGCGTAGAGCTTTTGTGTACTAGTGCCAGCCAGACTCCATCAAACGGACACGGAAAAGATTAGGATAGGCAGAAAAAGAGGGTGGGAAGAAAAAAGTTCCAGAAATTTTTACTGTTTTATTATTGGTATAGATAAGGCACAAGGTACGCTTTTGAGTTTCATTTTCAATAAGCCACAACGTTTACTTGAGTTCCATGGATTTTATTCTATTATATTCTAATATTAACTCATGTGCTTTTAAATAATGTAAAAAATAGACTTCACCCCTCTTCAAAAAAAAAACATCAGTCCACACTGACTCTACGTACGCACATATGCACTGAGAATTTGAACTGTTAGCTAGACTATCTCCAATAGGGAAGGCAAAAGGTGACCCAAACGCAAAATAGCTACGGCATCGTGTTTTTCTGTCCCAAAAACAGCCTCCAATAGACGACGCAAACAGAGCAAGCATTTTGCATACCAGGTGAGATAGAACGCAAAATTGCATCGTCTCTCTCTGGCAACGCAATTCTCCAGCGCTGTAGTGGTGGGCCCGAAGATCCGCGTCGAGAAGCATCGGGCAGTGGATGACGACATCGAGGCAAGCCCATGGCCGGTGTTTCCAGGCATGTCCGCGGCGGGATGAGGCGGGCCGACGATGGATCCGCGTCAGGGCGATCCCGCTAGCGGCGCATGCTTGCAAGGTAGAGCGAGGCGGGCTGACGGCGGGTCCACATCGGCGAGGCGGCGAGGAGCATCCACATCGGTGAGGCAGCGCCGCGGCAGCGAGCTAGATCCGCGTCACCACGCGTCGTGGTGAGGCAGGCGTTGGCGTGCGTTGAGGCAAAGGCGGCGCGTCGGGGCACGAGGAGGAGGAAGAGAATTTGCGTTCGCCTATTGGAGCTGGCTTCATTTTGGATGCCGACCTTTTTCCTGTGCATCAACCAAACTATGGAATGGGTCTTCGATTTGGGTATCTGCTGTTGGAGATAGTCTTATAAGTTTCAAGGACATACCTGTTTGGAAACTATATAGTCTAACAAGTTTCAAGGACACACCTGTTTGGAAACTTTAGTTCTAAAGTTGGTGGATTCAAAGCTGCACACGCAATGTAAGAAGCTTCCCTTATTTGCTTCCGGACCATATACAATTTTGGTTTTTGATTAACTACTATTGACAGTTTTTTCCACTTATGTTACTGTCTCTATGTTTACAGCTGTAGTATCTGTTTATGTACAAACTCACACCAACCCTACACACGTACACCATACTCACACCATGCGTACACAAACAAATCTACAACTACACTCAGATCACATCGCGTTCATCATGAGATCACCGGGTCCATCCATGGCACCGTAGGCGACGGGCACATCGCATTCCTTTTGTGGCCCCACACGTTGATAGGCAACTGATTTATTGGGGAAAAACCCCGGTGGAAAATCTGCTCGAACTCAGGATCGGTAGCCTCCACACCGGGAGAACACACCAACCGAGCTATGGCTCGGTCCCACCAAAAACAAATTCTTTTCACACCGAGTGCAGTGTGCAACCCTATGCATGGTTTCATTTCCATGCTGCTTGCCTTTCCTCTAGCAAATAATAGACACTGACACGACTTACTTTTTAGTCTCCCGGCCAGCCCGCCTAATCATCACTTGGTCACCTAACCCCAACATCAATTGTTGTTGTTACTAGCTAGAAATGAATTGTTGGACGGAGAAGACCGACCTGGAGACTAGCTGCTGCTGGTCTATATCCTAACCAAAACTGATGAGTGTGGCTAAGTACTACTTAGACTTTACGCTTCCGCTTATATATCTTATTAGAAGAAGAGATGATTAGTGCGATCATCCAAATGCTCTGAATAAGTTCCTTGCCGGTGGGTGTCGCCGTGTGGAGCTGGACCAAAAGCTAGAGGCACATCCTGTGCAGGGCCGGGGAAATTTCAACTTTATTTACGAGTTAGGACTATATATGATTTCCTTCCGCTAGTCCGCCAATAAATTCATTTGCTTTATATATGTTGGGGCCAGTCAGGTCAACTCCACGGTCCCCGCCGCATTGATCAAGTTTCTTTCTTAATGAAAGGCATAATATAATCCAAATTCTATGACAGAAGCGGGAGTGGGCTCTGAGTCGAAATGGACTTCCTTGGGATCGGAAGAGGCGGACTAGCGATCTGGTGGCAACATCATTTGCACCATCATTGAAATCGGCACCCTCCGTGCTTCTGTGGTGGCGACATCCTTTGCACCTCGGCCTTGACCGGACGGATACCACTAGTACACAAAAACTCTATATAGGCAGTTGTAAAGATATTTTTATAGGCGTTTTTTTAAACCGTCATTGGAAAAAGCCAGTACAAATCACAGGCAGTGGTTTAGAAAACCGCTAGTACAAATCGATTTGTTCTGGCGGTTATCTTAACCAAACCATCAGTACAAATCGGTTGTACTGGCGGTTTTCTTAGCAAACCGTTAATACAAATATTTTTCAGAAAAATAGAAAATCGGGCTAAAAAACAGAGAAATTTTTTTTTTAAATAAGGGGAGGCAGCCACCGGCCAGTGCCCGACCGTCTCCGTCAAAGTCGTAAGTCACGGTATTTTTTGCGTAAAATTCGCGCGCTACGCAGCCGGCGGGATTCGAACCTGCAACCTCGGCTTCGCGCGTACCCCCTCTAACCACTCCACCCATAGCTCACTTATGTCTGAATAGTATTAGGTTCGCCACATATTGTTACGTAACTGATGGAAAACTGATTGTTTGGGGTTCTAAACAAAGTCAAATAAAAACGTTGTCATCTACAAAGTTGCATAACTTTTCGAGATCTATAACTTTCATGTAGACAGTTTTTTCATCCGAGGCTTTTTTCAAAAAGTCAAAATTCAAATTTCAAACTTTGACCGTATTTTACATCAATAAGATGATTTCAAGTAAAAAAATTTTAACTACAAAGTTTCATAACTTTTCGAGATCTACAACTTTTATGTAGACAGTTTTTTCATTTGAAGTCATTTGAAAAATCAAAATTTTAAAATTGGCACCGATTTATACAGGCGGTTCACTTAAGAAACCGCCTGCAGAAATCGATTTCTACAGGCGGTTTTCTTAAGGAACCGCCTATAGAAATGCCCCAATTTCTACAGACGGTTCTCTTAAGATAACCGCTTGTACAAATTGGTTTTCTACAGGTGGTTTTCTTAACAAAATCGTCTATAGAAATGGTGCATTTTTACAGGCCTGTAGAAATCGATTTCTAGAGACGGTTTTAGATTTGGGCCCATTATTTGATTTTCAGTGACGTCCGATAATCAAAACCGCCTGTAGAAATAAAAGCGTGGCGCCTGCGTAGAGCTTTTGTGTACTAGTGTACAGCCACAATGTATTTTAGTTGGTTACTTAATGAAGCCCAACGAACATAACAATCTCCATTTTTATTCTGTCTATACAACTAATAATCCTAAAACTAATTAAGACCGTGCCTTCATGCCAAAAACTAATACGGACGTCCCAGCGCCCAAACGTCCGGCGCGCATGTGGCGTCCGGACGCGCGGCCAACCAGCCCGCCACCAGCGTAGCATATGCACATGCAGTATAGTAAGTTCCATGATTTTTGAAGTTTAAAAAGGTATAACTCCTAAACCAAATATCATAATTAAAATTCGATTTCACCATCGTGTTTCTGGTAATAAATTCTTCAAACAAGATCCTACATGGATATATTTTGATAATTTTTTAACATATACAATATCCCGATATACTTTTGCAACATTCATACTAAACACCTGCAACATAATTCTAAAACTACTGAAACATTAGATACGTACTTTTACAACATGCATATTTCACCCCACTATGAAGCAAAGGAGGTAAGGAAGATGAGCACGCGGGCAGAGGGATGATGACGGTTGCTGGGAAGATGAGAGGTCGCGTGGGCTGAAACGGAGAATGGTCGCCGCCGGTGACGAACCTCTCAATTTGACCGATGGGCATGAAACATACATGTAAAACACTCTACAACACCAGATATAATTTTAAAACATCCAAATGCAAACACTTGCAACATGTATATGAAACTACCGAAACACTAGAAACATGTGCATGAAATATTTAAAAAAACACATAAAAACACTTGAAATTTTTTTTACAAATATACACAACATTCACATACAACAATTCCAACAATACATATGAAAACATATGAAATATCCAAATAAACACTTGCAAAAAAATCATTTTGAAAAACGAGATGAAACATTAGAAACATACCCTTAGAACATACATCCAAAAAGATAAAATATTTTGAGTAACGTTTGCAATATGCATCTAAAACTATTGTAACATATGCGACGTCCCCGATCTACTTTTATGACATATATACAAACAATATACAAACAAATAAAAAATATATAAATATTTTAAAATAAAAAGATAAAAAAATTGGAAATAAAAAATAAAAAGAAAAAATGAAAAAAAAATGCGCAGCGCGGGGGGCGAGCGGCGTCAGCGCACGGGGGACAGGAGGTGAAAGAGAAAAACGAAAAAAAGAAAAAAAAAGCCCCGCGCAGGGGGGTGGGACGCGCGCGCGTCTGGCGCACCCGGACGGCCGGACTGGAGCATTACCAAAACTAATAATTCCGTGATATCTAGGTTCCGGATATGCACCCAATCCCAGTCCCATCAGCCGTCTTGTTATGGGTCCAAATGAGCATAATCGTGATTGTGACATAGCCCGAAATGTTGTAATGTCTACTGAACAAAGGGCACTACTAAATAAAAGACAACATGAATTGTTTGCAAAAATGAACCAAAAAAGGCATAGAGATGCTACAGATGATTGCAAAGAATTTTGTCCAGTCAGCAGGCATGGTAAAAATATTGATTTCTTTATATCAAAAAACATTGTGGTGCCATAGGATACTTATTATCTGAATTGATTTTTAGACAGACATGTCCCTTTAAGCATTGGAGTTACAGGTGATGTTGACGATGGTTTAATCGAGATGGATACAAACATTGTTCATGAAATGGATACACCTTTATAGAATCATGGCTTTGGTTTTACTTATTGTATGTTCTTCATGTTAAATGTTGACATCGTACTTTTGTATTATAATTTAGGTGCTGAAAATGCTGCACATTCCATCGACAACATTGTCTCCTTAAAAAAGTGCAAATAAACAAGAGACGGCGTGAGTTGTACGCGGCATAAAAATGCATCCAACAATGTAGCAAGAAAACTGCAAATGACTCCACAAGAGCAGAAGTTGAACGAAATGAAATCAACAAAAATAATACAACACAATGGTGATCATCAATCTAACAATTTGCATCCAGACTCAATAGCCATCACTTTAACCCTCATCCTATTTTCTCTTCCTCACCTCAATCACCTAAAACTCTTTCATATGATATGGAGATATGTGAAGTGATGGGCACGCCTGTTTACATCGTGCTGACTGTAGTTCAAAACCTAGAAGTCCAGAACACTGAATTGGTTGCAGCACATACCGAACATAGGCATCGACTTACCGATGGAGAGAGAAATTCCCTTCTATCCCATCGCAACCAGGTTTTTGAAGCAAACAATGAAAGAAGGGCTAGAGGGTTTGTTGATGGAAAGTACAATAATGTGAACGACACAAGTCAATCAAGTGTGGTTTACAATGGTAATTATCTTTGATCACTATATATTGTCGACACCTTCGACTTCACTCTTCTATTCTAGAAACTTACATATTTTCTTACTACAGATGGTGTCACCCAGGAAACTCAAATTCCCCCAACCAAATAATTGCACAAGTGCACAAACACAACCATCTGATTGTGCATAATCTCATACACAAGGCTCTTGGATCGAGGATGATATTTTCTTGGAAAAATTTATCCCTAATTTCCTTTTTGTAAGCCATTATGTTTCGTTCGTCATATATGAGATTGTCATATTTGAGGATGTCATATTTGAGGAGGACGAGGAAGATGATGCGGCGTACTTTTTCATTGGACAAGGTATACCGTGTAAGTCAAAACATTCTGTCACAAACTTCTTAAAGTGTTAAAACATGTCTTAATGGTTAAGTAAGACATTGTTGCTGAAGAAACATTTTTTGGCAGTTTTTTTTCATGGCTGGTTGCACAACGATTCATGTTGCACTTTGCAAAGATTTATATTGGCATCCTTTTGTTTCCTGTTTGATCATGTTAATTTCAAATTTAAGGAGATCCTATAAGCTTCAGATAATTCTAAGGCAAGAACAAAAAAACGGTAAAGCAAAATTTAGGAAAATATGAATTGATTTCATTTTTTCTGTTAAAATAGAACTTGTATGATTTTTCAAATATTTAATTAAAATTAGTATTTATAAATGCATAGTTATTGAAAAAATTATTTGGATAATTCCATAAAAATTATTTCTACGATGTTTTCATAGAGTGTAAGTGCAATTGATCTCCACTAGACTATCGCGAAAGTTCGATTTACATCTTTCGTTGACATAGGGATACTTAGGACTACTGATGTGGCCCTACGTGAAAACCAATCAGGAAGATAAATCAGACAATTTTAAGAGTTGAGGCACTCTAAAAAGTCTAATTATTTTTATTAAAGGAGGCAAATATGACATACACATTGATGTTCACACACACTCAACTTAATGAATGCATATGTTGGCGAAGGGTTTCCCAAGTCTTCCCAAGACCAGTTCTCCCTAGCAACACTGGGAAAAGCCTCCACTCGAGGGCGGAGGCCAAAGAAATAACTCACAGAAGTGACACCCAATAAGCAAGGGAATAATAAATGATTCTCAACTAACTCTGTTCACTGTAGTTACATCATTATTTATAGGCTAGAGTACTCCTTCTAGTGCAAATTACACAAGGACCCCCTGGTACGGACAGGATATTCTAGGATATTCTCAAGCTGGTGGACCTTCCCTGGGTGCTTGTCGTGGGACCTTCGCTGGTGGACCTTCCCTTTTGCGTTTCAACCACTCTCTTGTTTGTCGCCTAGTGACTTGGATGAGGAGCCCCCGCTCACAGGCCTTCGGAATTGTGTGAGAGTCTCGACCACGCTCGAGCCTTCGTGACCTCCTGGGTGCTTGTCGTGGGACCTTCACTGGTGGATCTTCGACACAGTGAGCACTCCTGGAGCTCTGGGCCTCTTGGAGCCTTCGCTCGCTCCTGGAGAACCTTTGCCAGTGGGGCGAAGGTTCCAGCGGAGCTTCCGCTACCTCCGGGCGTCGTGTGTTGGGGAGACATTGCCTTCGATTGCCTACGAACAACTCACACGATCCTGGTTAGTTTGATAACTGGAGGGAAAAAAGGACGACCTGGAGACAACAAGCCCCGGGATCTTCGTGTTTCTTTACCGAGCCCGCGCCACTGTTACAGCATTGCCCCTTAAGGGTTTGGTCCGGCACAGGTGGTCCACTACCCTCAATACCCATGGATGAGGTTAACAAGGTTTGATCTCTGGACCCTCCTCTTCCCCTGGCCCACCTGCGGCTGGCGAAGGTTTCACTATTGCTAACGTGACGTTCTTTTCTCGTGATCTGAAGCGACGCGTCGAAGATCCGACCGTTGACCTTTGGGATTCGAAGGGTCGCGGTGTGCCCTATAATAGTACCTGTCGGCCGGTGGTCGCCCCCTCACCCTAGCTTTCGCTTTCAACTCCCGAGCTCTTTCAACTCTCGAGCGTATTGCCGCCCTCTCCTTACGCCGCCATGTGTTCAGAGCTTGCTAGTGTTCGGGCCGGTGGTTGGGCCGTTTGATTTGATGAGTGCATGCTCGCCGCGGCAGAGGCTCAGGATTTCGTCGATTCCTTGTCCGACGTTGAAGTCTCTGTCGGTAATCTGCTTCCGGCTTCCCCTATGACCCATGACATAAGCTACCATTTTGGGCCAACATCGGTGACTCAAGATGTCATCGACGATCTAGAGAACTGCGACCTCATTCCGAAGGGCTACGGTCGTCTTCCTCAGACGGAAGAGGTTCCTCGGTCGAAGCCTTATGAAGCTGTCATCTTCCGTGCGTTCTTCGACTACGGCTTTCGCATTCCTTTTAGTCAATTCTTGGTCTCCGTTCTCAAGGAGTCTCGGATGGAGTTACACCACCTTACCCCCAATGGGGTCCTCGCCCTTAGCAAGTTTGCTTGGGCGTGTGAATCCTATGGGTCAGAGCCCCTTGTCGATGACTTCGTGGAGCATTATTGTAACACCTCTGGTGTTACTATTACTAAAACTGCCATGTCATCATATGCATTATCGATCATCTCGTATAAAACTCCTACCGTGCATCAAATGAAATAAGTTTTATTTCTCCATGTGATTGTGCATAGGTGATTTAGAGTGACTTAATTATATAAATGTTTGTGCTTGTGTGCATATATCTAAATCAAATTGGAAATTCAAAAGAAAAACAATTATGAAACTCTAATCGGACCTAAAACCCTAATTCAAAAATAAAAGGAATTAGGGGTTGAGCATTACATAAAAATTGTAGCTCTTGAATAGTTGAGCAACTTTTACATTGGAAGATTTTTAAGTTATTACTTGAAATTTTAAATAAAACCCTAATCTATGTATAGAGATTTGAACTTAAATCCTTATATTAAAAATTATTAAGAATTAGACAAAACTTGTTACATAAAAGTTGTAAAACTCTATAATTGGGACAACTTTGGTATTTGGAGAAATTGAAGTTATTAAATAAAATTTCAAATAAACCTTAAGCAATGTTTAAAAATTCAAATTTGAAATCCAATATAAAAAATTATCAAGAATCTCACCAAACCTCTTTAATGAAAGTTGTAGGATTTTTTAAATAGAACAAATTTTATTTTTGAAGATTTTCATATTATTGAGTAAATTTTTATTTTTCAGTTGATTTAGATTTGAAATTCAAATCACCGAATTATCCCCTTTTGAATTATTCAAAATCTATTCAAAATTTGAAAATGGCCCAAAAAGCAAATTTGCTCAGTTTGAAATTCTTCACAACTCTTATCTTGGTATGTTTTTGAGTTAGAAAGAAAAATAAAAGTAATTTTGCAAAATAGTAAAAGGGGATGGGGTATGCGGCTACAGTAGTTGTCCTTCCCTTCTGTTCACGAACAAAGCCATCTATGTCACTGCACGCCGCTCACATCACCGGCCATCCTCGCCGCTCGCTGCTCCCATGTCGGAGAGAACGAGGTCATGGGGCCCCTCTCTACACCTCCGAGCCGTCCCCTGCCCTTTATATACCCACGAGCCAGCCGTTTCTCTCCCCTCCATTTCTTCCCCTTCGGTGAGCTCTCGGTCTCCGGCCAAAATTTGCCACCGTTGCCCCACAATTGTCCAATTCGTCTCGCCTGTAGACTAGACACCTCCTGACGCACCGTTTGAGCCCGCTTGCGCCACATATCATCACTGGAGTAACCGTGCGTCATCCATCTCCTTCAAGTCCGGTCGGTGCGCCGCCGAGCCCGATTCGACGTGCCCAGCACGGTCTGGTGTGGGACTCCTTGTGTTGATCCGTGTTCTTGGTTCATTGTGACCTGGCAGTGATCACAGCGGAGACGTTTCTCAATTTGCTCGTCAGGTAACACCGGAACACGAGCACGCTGCCCAGTTCACGCAGCCGCATCCGCCATTGACTGCCGACAGCGAGCTCCGTCTTGTCTCCACTATAATCAGCGTTTCCAGCAAAGCTTGGTGAGCTCTTTTTGCGTGTAAGGGACCACGGGTTGGTCGATTTGTGCCTGTACCTACCGGAACGCCTTCCGCCGTTATTCCATGCGCCACCGTGGCCGCCATGGCTGCTGCTGTCCATGCGGTGAACCCTAACCCGTTCGATTAAGTCCATAGTTTGGTGTGCAGGTTTATGGTGGTCGCGTAGAGACTTTTCCACTCGCCGGAGAGCCACTGCCAGGTGATCCACCGTTGTCGGAGCCGCCGCGCGAGCATGCATGGGCGCTCTATGCTGAGCGGGAGGAAGGAGAAGGGGCGGGGAAGAGAAATAGATTAGACTCTAGGGGGTTATTTGAGAAGAGCATGACTCATAGGAATAGTGTTAATGGGACTGCTGGGGTTGAGCTTTAGAAAGATCGGGGGGTTTTCTACAAGATAGCGAGGCTGCACCTAGGCAGGCCGCTGTGGGCCGGTCTACTGCATTGATGGGCCGAGCCGGGCTGATTTGCAGCTCGGAGTGATTTTTCATTTTCTTAGATTTTATCATTTTCATAAGTGAACTGAATTTGTTATTTTGGTAAAGAAATATTTAGAGCTCCAAAAGTGATGAAAATAATTACATATACTCTTTGCAGTATGTAGTATTTAATAAAAATATTAAATATGACATTTGAATGATTTCTGCAGTGGGTAAAAATACACATTTTAATTAAGAATTTTGATGATTTTTAATAAATTCTATGCTTGTCCAAAAATCATGAAATTTAATGTGGTACTATTTTAGGCATAACACTATCTGTTGAAAAGGTTTGGGCTCAATTGGAAATAGTTTACTTATTTATTATTTAATGCTCCATGAATTGATTAATAAGATAAATAAAAACCCTAATCCCTGTTTAGTGTTGTGTGACTTTGGGATTGTGTGTTGACCTTGGATCTTTCACTATAGTGATCCTCAGCACATTAAATGTTGCATTTAGGTAGTTGTTGGCAGTTATGCAGCGGCTTTTCAATGACTGTTGAAATGATCAATAAATTAATTAAGTAATCACCACATTGTTTAGTGGAGTTCGCTTACAACTTTATTGTGAAGGAAAGTTGTACTCAAGATAGTGATTTTCTTGTGTTTTCACCAATGCACCTTCATGCATCATGTCATATTCCATCATGCTAAAGCATGCGTCATCCATTTGCGTGTAGTGCATACACGAGTGAAAAGGCTTACGTCGATCAAAAGTCCATCGATCAAATGGTGGTGACAGGAGTTGAGTTACACTATTGCATTAAGTTGATAGGAGTTGAGTGATAACCCAATTGATGCATTACCATCCTTGACCACTTAAATATCATCCTGGAAACCTGATTTAAATGAACTATTTGAAAAATGCTTAGCCCTGCTTAATTAATTTAGTTTTTGCATAAAATGCTATTTTCTGAGCTATGATGATACTATTGATGAATCATGAGAAATAAAAATGAATATGAGTCCGTTCGATCGATTTGCACTTGGGTTAGAGTCCCAATGTATGGTTGCCGGCGGAAAGAGATTTGGAAACCGTTCGGTTGCTTTGCACTTGGATTAGAGTCCCAATGTATTGTCACCGATGAAAAATGTTAGGGACCGTTCGTTGTGGGCCTGCTGTGATCGAGACTTTGCAACTAGCCACAAACTTTGGGAAGCCCTGGCTCCGGCGATTCTGTCACTTGAACCGATAACCACGCACTGGGAGTGGAGAGATGGCGAGAGTAGCGTGTACCCTCGTGTTCGGCATGCTGGATTGGAGAAGTACTGTGCTCTCAGGTGGCGTAGGACCGGTTCAGGTTTTGGAGGAGCCAGTGGTAGACGGGGTTGGCATATGCAAGCTTAGGTGCTACATATGCAGTGTGGTTAGGGATCCCCAGCAGGTTATTGATCGATTCGAATCGTCGTTGCTTCTCGGTTATGGAGACTTGATCCTTCGACCATACATCGAAGAGTGGTTTGGAACTAGGTTTTGTGAATGGATAAGAAATTGGGAATTTGTGGACACATATGAACCAACTTAGCTTTAGGACTACTGATTAATACTGAGATAAAATGTTGTAAGTAGAAATTAAAAATAGAGAGCTTTTCTGCAATGACTTTGATTCTTGCTTAAGCCTTACCTTGATTCCCTTCAGCCTGTATTCCTGAGTCTTCTCCCCACTTTTTAATCGGGTAAGTCTTGCTGAGTACCCCATGTACTAAGGGTTTGTTAACCCCTGTTGTAGGTTCTGACTGGTGTCTCTGACCAAGGCGATGTCGGTGGGCATCACATGCTTGGTTGTTCTCTCCTGACTTAGTTTCTTCACCTAAGTTATCTCGTGCAGTTTCACTCATCTTCCGCAGTTTCAGTTAAGTTGTAAAAGTTAAATAAATCATAATTTGTAAATTTATTATTATTACTCTTCCGCACTCCGATATATATATATTTAGTAACAAATGTTGTAATGTTGTAGTCACCCCATTGTTGATCCTCAGGTGAATTAGGGTTTTCGAGGAAGCCCGGCAGACCCTTCTAAGTCGTTCGGGTCACATGCATGGCTGTCAGAGGTCTTAGGGACGATGACGGGCGCGTGTGGCCCATACAATTTAGGTGGTTTTGCCACAGAATGGTATCAGAGCATTAACAATTGATTAGCTACAACATTACTTTTGAAAACTTCAAAATGTTTTATAAATTAATAAGTGTTTGAAGAAAATAAATTAAAAAATGATCTTCTAGCTTTCCTTATGCTTGTTGAAAGATCTGGCGTTGATATCTGACAACTCAAGTCAAAGGTCATCCAAGGTGTTTTTAGCTCTTCTTCAAAGTACCAGTGCAGCATCGAACTTCTACAACAATGTTTTATAGAATGCTTCTCGACCACTCTCTCAATTGGAATAAAGCTAGTATATAAAGTATTGGCCTATATATGTAGGTTATATACTAACTAACATTGTGAAGACGTATAGAACGAGCATTCATCATAACATCTATATGGGATTGAAATATTTAAAATTCCCCCTTACAATCAAGTGCGGCTATTGTTATCATGGCTGTGCTGTTTCTATAAATTTCAGTATGTATTAGTTTTTTTGTCAATCCATGAGAAACCTTGCTCCATAAGTTCCTAGTCCTTGGGGAACTTCTGGATGCACTCATTTACTATACCAATTCAATACAAAACTTTACCTAATCCTTGATTCCTTAAATCTATTCATGTGCAAATTCTTATCTCCTTTCAAGACACTGCAATTTCCATCGAAAGCAATTAATTGTAGTCTATGGGATATCATGATCCGTGACCATGATATAGCGTCAAGATCTGGGGTCTCTTATGGATTGCGACCATAGAAAGTTACTGTTGGGAGCTCACTGTTATCAGGGTTAGTGGTCATGATCCTAGCCTGCAATTAATGTGCTTTCACTCTCTTTGAAATCTCATTTAAAAATTCATATCCGTGTTTTTCCTGAATTAGCCAAAATTCCCTGTTGTTTATAGCTATCTTGAAATCTACTTTGAGAATTCCCTTCTTCGCGAACTTCAGGATACACTTGAATTTACCCCACTAACCCAGTACAAAAACCTAGCAATGAGTCCTTGACTTTTCGTCAGTGTATGTGTCATGTCTTGATTTGACACGTACCACTCCCTTGAATGCAACATGTTATTCGAGAGTCATTATGGTTGTGCCCTATAGGGGTGTCATAACCCATGACCGTGGTGCCGCGTCGAAACCTAAGGTCTCTTGCGTGCCATGGCCACACGAGATTCTACTAGGCACGCGCTTGTATCGCGGTTTAAGGTTGCGATCTACTATAGATTCACAATTAATAAGCTCTATTCCGTTTGGTGTGGTGTGGTGTAACATGATCTACGATTGCGATATAATATAGCAACCCGAAATCTCCTGTAACTAGCGACCACACGAGATTTTGAAAGGGTACATGCTCGTATCGTGATCTTTGGTAAATTTTCATCATTGCCACCCTAGATATATCTTGTCTCTTTGGACTGAGGATACTTTAATTGTGTTCTACAATGGTATCTCGACCCATGACTATGGTGCCATGTTAAAACTTAGAATCTTCTGTGCACTGCAGCCACATAAGATCTTACCAGGGTACGCACTGGTATCATAGTTGGTGCTCCTGATCCATTGTAGCTTGCAATTTAGGGTACTCTCAATCTCCTTAAAAATTTCTTTTGAAAATTCATGTTCTTGTTTCTCCTGAATTCTTGAAATTCCTTGTTGCTTGCAACTGTCTTGTAATCTCGGTTGCAATCTTGGAACCCTTCCCTATTGTTTTATGAATTCCTTGTTATTTAAATTGCTTGACACATTTTCTTTTCCATTCCTTAACTCAAACCATTCTCTTTCCTAGAATCTCGGGATGAGATTCTTTTTAAGGGGGAAATATTGTAACACCTCTGGTGTTACTATTACTAAAACTGTCCATGTCATCATATGTATTATCGATCAGTCTCGCATAAAACTCCTACCGTGCATCAAATGAAATAAGTTTTATTTCTCCATGTGATTGTGCATAGGTGATTTAGAGTGACTTAATTATATAAATGTTTATGTTTGTGTGTATATATCTAAATCAAATTGGAAATTCAAAAGAAAAACAATTATGAAACTCTAATTGGACCCAAACCCCGAATTCAAAAATAAAAGGAATTAGGGGTTGAGCCTTAAACAAAAACTGTAGCTCTTGAATAGTTGAGGAACTTTTACATTGGAAGATTTTTAAGTTATTACCTGAAATTTTAAATAAAACCCTAATCTATGTATAGAGATTTGAACTTAAAATCCTTATATTAAAAACTATTAAGAATTAGACAAAACTTGTTACATGAAAGTTGTAAAACTCTCTAATTGGGACAACTTTGGTATTTGGAGAAATTGAAGTTATTAAATAAAATTTCAAATAAGCCCTAAGCAATGTCTAAAAATTCAAATTTGAAATCTAATTCCAAAAATTATCAAGAATCTAACCAAACCTCTTTAATGAAAGTTTAGGGTTTGTTAAATAGAACAACTTTTATTTTTTAAGGTTTTCAAGTTATTTAGTAAAATTTTGATTTTTCGGCTGAATTAGATTTGAAATTCAAATCACTGAATTACCCCCTTTTGAATTATTCAAAATTTGAAAATGGCCCAAAAAGAAAAATTGCTCAGTTTGAAATTCTTCACAACTTTTATCTTGGCAATTTTTCGAGTTACTATGAAAAATAAAAAGTAATTTTGCAAAATAGTAAAAGGGGATGGGGTATAGGCTACAGTAGTTGTCCTCCCCTTCTGTTCACGAATAGAGCTGTCCATGTCGCTGCACGCCGCGCACGTCGCTGGCCGTCCTCATCGCTCCCTGCTCCCACGTCAGAGAGGACGAGGTCGTCGGGCCCCTCTCTACATCGCCGATCCGTCCCCTGCCCTTTATATACCCACGAGCCAGCCGTTTCTCTCCCCTCCTCCATTACTTCCCCTTTAGTGAGCTCTCGGTCTCCGGCCAAAATTTGCCACCGTCACTCTACCATTGTCCAATTCGTCTCGCCCATACAGTATACACCTCCTAGCGCACCGTTTGAGCCTTCTTGCGCCGCATATCGTCACTGGAGTCGCCGTGCGTCATCCATCTCCTCCAAGTCCGGTCGGTGCGCCGCCGAGCCCGATTCGACGTGCCCAGCACGGTCCGATGAGGGACTCCTCATGTTGATCCGTGTTCTTGGTTCATTGTGACCTGGCGGTGATCACAGTGGAGACTTTTGTCAATTCTCTTGTCAGGTAACGCCGGAATGCGAGCACGCCGCCCAGTCACGTAGCCGCATCCGCCATTGACGCCGACAGCGAGCTCCGTCTCGTCTCCACTATAATCAACGTTTCTAGCAAGGCTTGGTGAGCTCTTTTTGCGTGTAAGGGACCACGGGTTGGTCGATTTGAGCTTGTACCGGCCGGAACGCCTTCCGCCGTTATTCCATGCGCCACCGTGGCCGCCATGGCTGCTGCCGTGCATGCGGTGAACCCTAACCCGTTGGTGCGCAGGTTTATGGTGGTCGTGTAGAGACTTTTCCACTCACCGGAGAGCCATCGCCGGTGACCCGCCGTTGCCGGAGCCGCTGCGCGAGCGCGCGTGGGCGCTCTGTGCCGAGCGGGAGGAAGGAGAAGCGACGGGGAAGAGAAATAGGTTAGACTCATAGGAATAGTGTTAATAGGACAGCGGGTTGAGCTTTAGAAAGATCGGGTGGTTTTCTGCAAGGTAGCCAGGCCGCGCCTAGGCAGGCCACTGTGGGCCGGTCTACTGCGCTGATGGGCCGAGCCGGGCTGATTTGCGGCTCGGAGTGATTTTTCATTTTCTTAGATTTTATCATTTTGATAACTGAACTGAATTTGTTATTTTTGTAAAGAAATATTTAGATCTCCAAAAATGATGAAAATAATTACATATACTCTCTGCAGTATGTAATATTTAATAAAAATATTAAATATGACTTTTGAATGATTTCTGCAGAAGGTAAAAATACACATTTTAATTAAGAAAGGCAAATTTGATGATTTTTGATAAATTCTATGCTTGTCCAAAAATATTGAAATTTAATGTGGTACTGTTTTAGGCATAACACTATCTGTTGAAAAGGTCTGGGCTCAATTGGAAGTAGTTTAGTTATTTATTATTTAATGCTCCATTAATTGACTGATAAGATAAATAAAAACCCTAATCCCTGTTTAGTGTTGTGTGACTTTGGGATTGTGTGTTGACCCTGAAAAGGCTTACGTTGATCGAGTTCGGAGGAAGTCCATCGATCAAATGGTGGTGATGTCAACATCGTGATCTCTGTGAAACTAACCTATCCTACAACACAAGCAAGCCCCGGTGCATTTAAACCCTTCCTTGTAATTTATAAAATGTTTATCACTTTGAGTTAAACTTTTGCAATAAGTTGATAGGAGTTGAGTGATAACCCAATTGATGCATTACCACCCTTGACCACTTAAATATCATCCTGAAAACCTGATTTATATGAACTATTTGAAAAATGCTTAGCCCTGCTTAATTAATTTAGTTTTTGCATAAAATGCTGTTTCCTGAGCTATGATGAATACTATTGATGAATCATGAGAAATGAAAATGAATATGAGTCCGTTCGGTCGATTTGCACTTGGGTTAGAGTCCCAATGTATGGTTGTCGATGGAATGAGATTTGGAAACCGTTCGGTTGCTTTGCACTTGGGTTAGAGTCATAATGTATTGTCGCTGATGGAAATGTTAGAGACCGTTCGTTGTGGGCCTACTGTGATCGAGACTTTGCAACTAGCCACATACTTCGGGAAGCCCTGGCTCCGGCGATGCTGTCACTTGAATCGACAACCGTGAACTGGGAGTGGAGATATGGCGATAGTAGCGTGTACCCTCGTGGCCGGCGTGCTGGATTGAAGGAGTACTGTGCTCTCGGGTGGCGTAGGACCGGTTCAGGTTTTGGAGGAGCCGTGGTAGATGGGGTTGGCATATGCAAGCTAAGGTGCTACATATACAGTGTGGTTAGGGATCCCCAGCTGGGTATTAATTGATTTGAATCGTCATTGCTCCTCGGTTATGGATACTTGATCCTTCAACCATACCTCGAAGAGTGGTTCGGAACTAGGTTTTGTGAATGGATAAGAAATTGGAAATTTGAGGATACATGTGAACCAACTTAGCTTTAGGACTACTGATCAATACTGAGATAAAATGTTCTAAGTAGAAATTAAAAATGGAGAGCTTTTCTGCCAAGACTTTGATTCTTGCTTAAGCCTTACCTTGATTCCCCTGAGCCTGCATTCCTAAGTCTTCTCCCCACTTTTTAGTCGGGTAAGTCTTCCTGAGTATCCCATGTACTCAGGGTTTGTTAACCCCTATTGCAGGTTCTGACTGGTGTCTCTGACCAAGGCGATGTCGGTGGGCACGACATTCCTGGTTGTTATCTCCTGACTTAGGTTCTCCACCTAAGTTATCTCGTGCAGTTCCACTCATCTTCCGCAGTTTCAGTTAAGTTGTAAAAGTTAAATGACTCATAATTTGTAAATTTATTATTATTACTCTTCCGCACTCTGTGATATATATTTTAGTAACAAATATTGTAATGTTGTAGTCACCCCATTGTTGATCCTCGGGTGAATCAGGGTTTCCTAGGAAACCCGGCAGACCCTTCTAAGTCGTTTGGATCACATGCACGGCTGTCAGAGGTCTTAGGGACGATGATAGGTGCGTGTGGGCCATACGATTTAGGTGGTTCTGCCACAATTATGAGCTACAATGCCAACCTCGCAAGTTTTTTCCCGATGACAACATTGCCCAGTTCATGAGCTATTCATTTATCCCTAAGCGGAAGAAGAAACAAGGTTTGTTGGAGCTGTCCTTCTGCTAGAGGAACAAGTGAGACTCCTGATAGGTGTCGGAGTGGTTTTATGCTCGAGTGCTGGAGGCCATTGAATTCAATGATGCGGGGGTGGAGACCTCTCGGAGTTACCCCTTAGCGTGCAAGCTTGATCTTATGAAGCCTTTTTCTCAGAGGTCTTTGACTGCGGAGCCCTCGGACGCTCTTCACACTTGTGAAGCAACGTTTGCAATGGCGTGCAGGTTTTGGGTGGGGGGGACCTGGTGGAGGAGATGGTAGCTTCCAACTTCTGGCCTACTTGGACAGAACTGACCCAAGATGCGATTGGAGAAGGTTCGTCTCCCTGTCTTCGGCGACGAATAGGGAGTCCTCTTCCCTCGCTTCAACGTCGCTCCACCAGGTGGCAATGTCTCAAACTTCATGTCATTCGTGGAGTCAACGACTGCTGACATAGTGGGTCCCTTGACCGACAAGGAGGTTACATCCCGTCGGCTTGTTGCAGGCAACATGCCTCGATTGAATTGAATTTTCGTGGGTCTCAGGGGTGGTTTATACCACTCGCCCAATTCCGGAGAAGGTCATGCAGAAAATTTTTGGGAAGACCACCGGGACAAAGGCCTCCGAAGCCGTCACTGCCGTGCTGGAGAGGAAGAAGAGAGCCGGGGCTACAATGACCCGCACAGCGATGAAGAAGATCCGTATTGTCGGTTGTCGGTGGGCCCTCTGCCTCCGCTGTGGCTTCCGTAAGGAGACGAACGGTGTTCGCTCTTCGCGTTCTCCTTCCATTGAGTCCGCGGTCAGCGAGCCTTCTGCTTCTTCCCTCTCAGAAGGATGGTGATGATCGCTCTTCCTCGGCTTGTTCTGCCGCCTTGATTTCTGCTCTGGAAAGTTCTATTGGCCCGGTGAAGTTTCTTGCCCCTGTTCTTGACATTGGTTATGAGTCCAGTGGTAGTGACGAAGGTCTGGGTCCATCTCCCCCTCACCAACAACCGCCAGCCGCTCCTTCTTCTGCGGTTGCATCGCTGGCTTCGCCGCGCGCCCCTTCTCCGCGCGCCCCTTCTCCACACGTTCCTTCTCTGCTTCGCATCCTGACCCCGACCGGCTCCGCGGGTGGTGCTGCCATGGAAGTGGCCGAAGAGACTGGAACCATCTTCCTAAACAAGTATCGAGCTGAGAAGGCTGCTGAAAAAGCTCGAGTCAAAACCTCTTCTAACGCTGATGTTGTTGCAGCTACCGAAGGCATGCTTGCCTTAGGTGAGCTTTTGCTTTCTTGCAACTTATCTTGTTTTCGCTTTGCATATTTGTTTACCCTTGGCATTGTAGGTGAGCTTGGAGCCAGCTTCCTTGCCGAGCTAGAGAAGGCTACTGATGAGGCTGCCGTTGCTGGCACCTCCGCCACGGGACCTGGCACGTTGCGTCTTTGGGTTTTTTCTTTTGTTGTTAGGTCACTGATGCCTTGCTGAGATTTTTCTTGCTTTTCTGTTTCAGCTCCATAGGCAGACCTTCTTGGTGAGTGGGAGGCTGCTGTCTTTGCCGTAAAAGAAGTCACTCAGAGGTAGCTTAGAGTTGTTTTTTTGATTTCCTGATGCTTGCTGAAACTGCTATTTTTTATGCATGCGTCGCTTGCAGGTGTCACCCAAAGGCATTTTGACAATTTGGATTTTTATAAGCTTCTGCGGCTCAACTTGGGACAAGAGAACTGTTGTGAGTCTCCGCTTACCTTGGCGTCCCTTTTCTTTTTGTTCTTGTGCCACTGCTGAGGTTCTCCGCCGCGATGAGATCATCAAAGAGCTCACTACGACCAACTCTCAGCTATCCAAAGAGGTGAAGGATGCCAAGGAGAAGGAGGAAATTGCGAACACTGAATTGGTTGAGCTACGTGCCAATGTCGTTGAGCTGGAGAAGGCTAAGGCATCGGCCAGCGAGGTAGAGACTCTTATCGAGCCGGATTCAGAAGGCGAACGAGTCCTTGGAGAATCTACGCAAGCAGCTTGCGGCAGAGCAGGCCTCCGGTGCTTCCCACGTCAAAACCCTTGAAGACACGGAGGTCTCCTCTATGATTGCTGCTGTGGCCTACAAGGAGATAGTGTCCAAGTTCAGCGGCAAAACTCCTCCACATCCCGAAGGGGGCTTGCTTCCTACTCTCCAGTGGTTGAAGACATGTATCCCGGCGTTAGAGGATTTCGTGAAGGGAGTTAGTGATTTTGGAGCTCTTTCCTGCTCCACCAATCTCTCGAAGATCCTCGAGGCCGCAGGATGCAAACATGTTGAGGGGATGAGGAAAAGGAAGGACTATCCTAGCCCGTCAGATCTTGTTGAGGGGTCAAACACTGCAAAGGCCTTTGTTTGCCGATTTATAGCCAACTTTTGGTTTGATTACGGACGCGCCGACGCAGAGGCCCTTGCAGAAGCACACCGAGCAGGAGGTTTGTTGGAGCTCATTGCTTTCCTGACCAAGTTATTCTCCCTTCTCCCCGCTCGGTTAACACGCATTTTTTTTATGCAGGTTGCTGAGCAAGCAGCTAAATCAGCTGCGACGAAGTTTGTTGGCAGCTCTAAGGCTGCTCCCTCTGTGCACTGTCGAAAGATGACGCTACAAAGGATGTCCGCTCGTTCCAAGGCTCAAGACTATGTAGTTTAACTAGAAGCTCGGGCCCTCGTTGGGTTTTGTATATTTTGTATATGTAACATATGAACTTTATTAATCCCAGTATGTCCTGCGCAGGGTACCTTTCTGGGTCCTGCGCAGGGCATTTGCCCAATAAATTTCTGGAGCCATGGTATCTTTGTCTGAGGCGAACTTGGGAATTATTGGCATGAATGTTTTCCGGAATTGGGTGTCGAAGACATGTTTGACTTCATCGAGGCGGAGGTTGATGATAAGCATAACTTGTTTGTTAGGGCTTTAGCTTGGCGTGGAATCGAAGGGTGATGGTATTTGTAATTTTTATTTCTGCCTTCGTGCAGTTTGATACTTTGAACGACTTGTTTTTTGCATTTTGCACTACATTCTTTTGTTCGTATTCGATCGGGCTACCTGCAGTTCTTCGCTCTTTTGGCTGACTGGCAGCGCAGTCAGCCTTCGCGTTGGCCTGCCGATCCACTGCTGACCTGCATGTTCCTGGCACGTTCTGGATCTTTTCGCCGACCCTCTGACTTGTTGGTTGGCCGGCCTTGCGGTCAGCCTTCGTGTTCGCCTGACGATCCGCTGGTAGAGTGATTGCTTGTAGACGCTGTTGAACTCATGCTCGCTGCCCTTGCTTCTATTGTTGCAGACTCAGGGGACGCGGTTGTTGCTCTGGCCTCCGCTTTTCCTGTGGTTTCAAGAAGCCATGTAGCGTCCTTGCCTCGTCTTGAGGCTGGTTTCGAGCAAATCGTGTCAGCGGGTCCGGGGGGATGTTACGAGTCTTTGCATGGTATCCCCCCTTGTCCCTACTGACTTGGTGGTCTACCGCGAAGGCTCGCTCTTTGGTAACTCATAGTCACCAGTTTTTACGAGTATTCGAGTGGTATCTCTTCTCTTTTTGCTTTTAAATCTACGTCTGCAGCAATCCCCCTTGAGGTGTGAGCTGTGTGGCTATGTTGATAGTGGAATGGCTATGGCGTGAGCTGGTGGATGTTATTAATTACGAAGATCCTATCCTTTGTTGGTTGTGGGTCTTTAAGCGGCTTGCTTTATTTTGAGAGATTCTCCTTTACTCACAAGATCACTGTGTATCTTTGGTCTTTATTTCTTTGATTTGTTTCGGACTCGTTTTATTTTTTGTGTTATAGCGGAGGCATTCTGTCCATCAATCTTCGCGTGTTTTGCTAGTGCCTGAGATTTCTGCATGACTCTGGCAGCGGGGTTTTTACATGTTGTTTCCCCCCTTATTGCGCTGGTGCCTAGAATCAGACAGGTCTTTTCCAGCGAAGGGTTTTTGCTGGTGCCTGGGATTGCACAGGACTTTGCCAGCGAAGGTGTTCAGAATGTTCTCCCTCTTTTTGTTGTTTTTGCTGGTGCCTGAGTCTGGATGGGTCTTTGCCATTCAGCACTTAAGGCGTTGTAGGTTGTCCTCATAGTTTTTGTCGAATGTTGTGGTCCCCTTGCGGACCACTTTTGACTTTTTGGCGGAGATTGAATTTTGGGGTATCATCTTTATAACTTAGAGGGTTTACATAGGTGCTGCCTCATTAAAAACTCACCTCCGTAGGAGCCCCCGCTGTGAGGAAAAGAGTGCAACCCTTTTCGTTGAAAATTAAAAAAGTGCTAAAAGAAGAAGAAAAAGAAAAAAGAGGGGCCTTCGATTATAGTTTCTCGAAGGTTGCCCGATACAACGTTAAACGTAAAACCTCCAGAGGTTGTCGATGTTCCAGAATTGCGTTGAAGTGCTGCCTCCTGTGTCTGTGAGGTGGAATGAACCCGGTCTCCCTGCTTCTGTTGCGGTGTACGGCCCTTCCCACTTTGGATGCAGCTTGCCTGCTTTGGCGGTATCTGGCCTACGCCGAAGTACCAAGTCTCCGGTTCTGATGGTCTTCCTGACTACCTTGCTATCTCTCCACTGCTTTGTTTGAGCCTGATACTTGTCGATTGCTTTGACAGCCTCAAGTCTTGATCCTTCTACTGTCTCTTTTGAGTATGCTTCGTCGGATGCCAGTTGATGCTTGATCACACAGGGGCTCTAGTGCTTTATCTCTTCTGGTAACATTGCCTCCTTTCCATACAATAGCTTGAATGGAGTGAACCCCGTTGTTCTTGAAGCGGTTGTGTTATGTGACCACACAACCCTCGGCAGTTCATCTATCCATTTCCCTTTCTTCATTCCATGCAAGGTCTTCGCGATTGCTGAAAACACTGCTCTATTTGCTCTTCCCACGGCTCGATTGGCTTCTGGGTGGTATACAGAGGCGAAGGCCATTTTGGTGCCTATGCCCTCGCAAAAACTCTAGAAGCTATCAGAGTCGAATTGTTTGCCATTGTCCAGTGTGAGTACCCTTGGGACTCCGAATCTACATATGATATTTTGCCAGAAGAATTTCTTCACTGAATTTGAAGTTATTGTTGCTAATGGTTTCACCTCTATCCATCTTGAGAAATACTCAATTGCCACAACTGCAAATTTGTTTCCCCCTAGCGATGGAGGTAAGGGACCGACCAAGTCCATCCCCCATCTCTGCAATGGCCATGTGGGTGGAATAAGCTGGGTCTCCGCTGCTGGTCTTGTTTGCTGAGGTGCGTTGAGTTGGCATGCTTGACAACTTTTCACAATATTTTGTGCATCTCTGAGATGGGTTGGCCAGTAGAATCCTTGCCTAATTGCCTTCGCTGATAGAGCTCTGGCCCCTATGTGGGAGCCGCAATTTCTAGAATGGATTTCATTCATCAAATCAACACCTTTGCTTGCCGAGATGCACTTGAGTAGTGGTTGGACTACACCTTTCTTGTATAGGGATCCCTCTATGATTGTGTAAGATCTCGCTCGTGCTTTCAGCCTAGCTGCTGTTGCCTCGTCCTCTGGCGTGTCGTCGGAGATTGCTTCTATGATTTTGAGTCTCCAATCATAATCTAGAGCCAACACTTCTCTCCTCGAGCTACTTTCTTTGGTTGCTGGTTCCGATTCTTCGCAGGAAAAGGCATCTTTGGGTAGCTTGGATTTGGTTGCTGCAGCCTTGGCTAACTCGTCAGCCTCCGCATTGTCTGCTCTTGGGATATATTGCACTGTGAATCCTCTGAACCTTCGCTCTAACTTTCTTATCTCCTCCAGATATTTTGCTAGCTCAGGCTCTTTGGCTGTGACTGCTATGATTTGTGAGTGTTTTTGCTAAGACCTGCTGAGCCCCCACTGCTTTCACCTTGGTTAGGCCTAGCAGTAGCCCCTCATACTCTGCTATGTGTTGGTTGCTTTGAAATTCAGCCTCTTTGCATACTTGAGCTTTGATCCTGACGGCATTGTGATGATTGCCACTGCACCTGCACCTAGGCGTCCCCAAGCTCCGTCAGAATGGACTATCCAATGTTGTTCTTGCTCCTATTTCTCTGGCTGCCTTACGAAGTCTGCTAGGACTTGTGATTTGATTGCTGTTCTGGGGATGTAAGCTATGCTGAAATGAGACAACTCTGTTGCCCATTTGGCAATTCTACTGGAGGCCTCCTTGTTGCTGAGTATCTCTGCTAGGGTTCTGTCCGAAGGTACCACGATCTCGTGCGCTTGGAAGTAATGTTTTAGCTTCCGTAAGGATGTTATTACTACATAGATAATTTTTTGATCTCCAAGTAGCTGAGCTTGGCCCCCGATAGGGCCTCGGAGATGCAGTATGCTCCCTCCTCTTTCTCTAGCAATAGTACTGCACTCACTGCATGGTCGGAGGTTGCCACATAGAGAAACAGCGGTGCTTTTGCCGGAGGTGCTACTATCGTCAGGGTCTTCGCCAAAAATTCTTTTAGCTCCTCGAAGGCTCTTGACTGGTCAGGCTCCGAATGGCCGCTTTCTGTGCTTCTTAAGACCTTAAAGAAGGGCAGACTTCACTCGGCTGACTTTGAGATGAATCTGTTTAGTGCTGCAATTCTGCCCGTCAACCTCTGCACCTCTCTTCTTGTCTTTGGTTCTACCATTGCGATTACTGCTTGTGTCTTCTCCGGGTTTGCCCTGATACCCTCTGGGCCAATGATGTAACTGAGCATCTTCCCCTTGCTGACTCTGAAAACGCATTTTTCCAGATTGAGCTTCAGGCCTGCTGCGCAGAGGTTTGCGAATGTTTCCTGTAAGTCTGTCATGTGGTTGCCCTCTTCTTCACTCATCATGATGATATCGTCGACATACGCTATGATGTTCTTCTGTAGTTGGGATCCCAAGACTGCCTTTGTCATCCTAGCGAAGGTTGCTCCTGCATTTTTCAGTCCTTCGGGCATTCTCACAAAACAGTACGTCCCAAAAGGTGTGGTGAAGCTTGTCTTCTCCTCATCTTCTCTCTTCATCCAAATCTAGTGGTATCCTGAGAAACAATCTAACAGGAAAAATCTCTTGCAACTTGCTGCTCTATGTATCGAATAATCTATTATCGGTAGTGGCAACTGGTCCTTCTTGCAAGCTTTGTTGAGATCTGTGAAATCGATGCACATGCGCATTTTCTGTTCTTCTTGGGCACAAGCACTATGTTCGCTAGCCATTCGGGGTATTTTACCTCTCTTATGACCTTTGCATCGAGCAGTCTCTGGACCTCTGCTTTGGTAGCCTGGATTCTATCTTTAGACATCTTCCTCTGCTTCTGCTTTCGGGGTTTCATTTTTGCGTTGATGTCAAGACTGTGCTCGACTATATCCCTCGCTACTCCTTTCAAGTCGGAGGCATCCCACGTGAAGATGTCCTTGTGAGCTGCCAGGACTCTTAGTATCTCCTGGTGTTCTTCTTGAGATAGGTCTTCGCCTATTAACAATCTCCTGTCTGGTATGTCATCTTGTAGCGGCACTGCTCTTGCTTTCTCCTGGTCTCTTAGATCTGTCTTTCCTCCGAGCATCCCTGGAGGTTGCTGCTCGACTAAGTTGATGTTTCTTTGAGACTTGTGAATGTCCCGTTCGATGTTTTTTGCCTCCTTCTGGCTGCCCTTCACTGTGATCACTCCGTGCAATGCTGGGATTTTCATGCATAGGTATGCCATATGGACGGCTGTGTTGAACTTGTTTGAGAAGCCTCGCCCAAAAATTACGTTGTACAGGTAGTGCAGATCGACTACATCAAAGGTAATGTACTCTGTCCTTGCATTTTGCTGATCTTCGAATGAGATAGGCAGGGAAATTTTCCCTGAGTGCCTGGATTTTCTTGCCTCCAAAGCCAACTAGCGGGGATTCCGAAGGTTGAAGCTGAGCTCTACTAATATTCATCTGATCGAACGCATTGACGAAGATGATATCTGCTGAACTTCCTGTGTCTACCGGTATCCTGCTTATTTCCTAGGCTGCTATGTTTGCTTTGATGACCATAGCGTCAGTGTGTGAGAAACTTTCGAGGCATTGATCTTCTTTGCTAAATGTCAGTGGCATCTTTGACCAGTCTGAGTACTTGACTGGCCCTTGAACCGCAACATTGTTGACCAGTCTGTAATGATATTTTTTCTGCTGTTTTGTTTCAAATTCTAGGGCTGATCCTCCGGCTATCGGCAAGATCATGCCAATGGTTGGTAGTGGGCTATGAGTTTTGGCCTGGTTTTCTGGTTGAAGGTTGGGCTCTTGTTTTAATTAGGGAGGTGGAGGCAAGGCTTGCTAGGCTTGCTATTCTCTCGGGGTGTGGTTCTCTAAATAGGTGAGTTGCAGAGGCCCTGGATATTGGATGAGCGAAGGTTCGCTGCGCTGGTTTGTGTTCATCTGGCTTGGTCTCCAAGCTGGTAGGAAACTTGGATAGTACTATGCGGCTAGGGTTGAGGGGTGTATCTGGGTGGAGTTTAGGCTTGGGTAAACCGGGCAGTATGGCTGTTGCTGCAACTGATTGGTGTGATTGACTTGTCTCTGCTCTTAGGCATGCGATGTTTGTGAGTTAGCCTTCGCTTTCATCTTTTCTTGTGTTTCCTTCGCTTCTGGGCAATCTCTTGTGACATGCCCCTTGTTTTCATCGTGGAAGAAACAATACTGCTTCCATTCACGCTGCGGGTGGCCTTTCCATCCTGACTGCTTCGTCTGACTTCCCTGCCCTGCTTTCCCGCTGGCCTTGCTGATGGGGGTTCTATTGGTTCTAACGACTCACATTATACACCTGCTGGGTTTTCTTGGGTTGCTACCTAGTTTGTGTTCGACTGCTTCTGCTATTGCTGTCTTCGCTGGGATGAGTTCTTTTGTTTGTACTGGTTCTGCTCCTCTATTCTTCTTCGGAGGTCATTGTCCGACCGGCAGTATTTCTCGAATTCTTGATAGAGCGCATCGAGGGTTTGGGTTTCTCTCTTGCTAGACGGGTTGTGAAGGGCCCTATACAAAGGCCTTTGATTGCGGCTTCGATTGCAATCCTCTTCTAAAACATCTAGAGCTTTGGCCTTGAGTTCGATGAACTTTTGGAAGTATTGTTTCAAAGAATCACCCTGAGCTTGCTTGCACTGGAACAAGTCGGAGGCTGTGAGGGATTCACTGGAGAAACCCTTGAAATTGGCCAGAATCTTGTCACGAAGGTTCTCCCAGGAATATATTGAACTTGGCTTGAGCATTGAGTACCAGGCCAAGGCATCCTCTTCGGCTGCAATGACGAAGGACTTGCGAGGACTACCTCATTTCCTCCTGCTGAAGCTATGGCTGCCACAAATCCCATGCGGAACTGTCTTGAATCTGACTTCCCGTTGAACTTGGATAGTGCTGTTGGCTTGTACTTCGCTAGCCATGGGGTCTCCTGAAGAGCCTGCGACAGAGGAGACTTGCTGTCGAAGGTTGTATTGAATTTCTGAACTGGCGGATACCGGGGAACACTTGGTTGGTCAACGATGTGGATGATCTGCGAGGGCTGCTCTGATATCGGGATGGGTTGAGCGACAGCCATGCAGGAGGGTGTGGTTTGGAGGCTTTGGATCTCCGCTTGGATTAGTGCGAGTTGCTGGTGGAGCTCCGCTGCTTTCTGCGAGATCATCATCGTCTTTTGCGCAGCTGCACGCTCTTGAGCCAGTCGATCCCTATCTTGTTGGGCTTTCACTATCTGGTCTTGCAGCTGCTGCAATAATTGCTACGGTGTAAGGCTGGGATCGGCTGACGGCTGATCTTCGCTCTCTTCATTTTCCTCTTGATTTCTGACTCTGTCACCTGGTGGATCCTAGGGCGGGTTGTCTGTCCTGTCCCCGCGTGGTGCTCGAGACGGAGGCCTTCCCCTTTTGGGGGTCTCTGCCCCGTCGCGATAGCGCGCCGGCACTTTCCTTTTGGGTGGCATCTGTGGTTCTTTTGTGGCCTAACACGGTGGGCGCCAAATGTTGGCGAAGGGTTTCCCAAGTGTTCCCAAGACCGGTTCTCCCTAGCAACACTGGGAAAAGCCTCCACTCGAGGGCGGAGGCCACAGAAATAACTCACAGAAGTGACACCCATTAAGCAAGGGAATAATAACTGATTCTCAACTAACTCTATTCATTGTAGTTAGATCACTATTTATAGGCTACAGTACTCCTTCTAGTGCAAATTACATAAGGACCCCCTGGTACGGACAAGATATTCTGGGATATTCTCAAGCTAAGATGGTGGCCCCCTAGGCATTTGAGTCACTTCCCATTCGCATTTCAACCACTCTCTTGTTTGTCCCTAGTGACTTGGAGGAGGAGCCCCCATTCACAGGCCTTCGGAATTGTGTGAGAGTCTCGACCACGCTCGAACCTTTGCGACCTCTTGGGTGTTTGTCGTGGGACCTTCGCTGGTGGAAACATCCCCGATTTTCCACGAAGGGAAAATTCACAGAATGAGCTATAATGTGATAAAACCATAGATTGATCTCGTCACATTATCATATATCAGTTGATATTACAGTCATACATCGTAAATGTTTACAAAATATTGCATCAACTGAGTAGACACCTATTACAGGGTTGATCTAGCGGAAGCATTTCTAGTCATCATCAGAATTGGTGAAATATGTCGTCGAGTGAAGGCTCCTCCTTCACGGGTACCATCAGAGTTATTTTTGGCACAGCATAGTCTTCATCTCCTGAACCAAACTTGAGCGTAGACACGAGACCTTCTAATCCTTATTATCTCCATATCTCTGTTAGTCAGGTAATCTGCACACCGCCAGATATGTGCAGGCCATGGTCAGCACCGATGAGCTTTAGTGGAAAAGAGAAAATAAAGGATCTGGCGATCCTAATATTTGGCTGTGGTTTGCATCTTAAGCGCATGCAAAGTAGTATCCAGTAGCAAATTATATAATAGTTCATCAAGTTTTAATCCATATATCACCATCCATCAGTCTATCCCAATTCCATCATCCCACCCATACACCACCTCACACACACACTTCGCACTCAGTCGACAGGCCCAACTTCCTCTCGGGTCCTGTCTCAACGGCACACTGCCACACCGGGCACACTGCCGGACAATCATCATCCAGGGGGAGAAACGAATACCACTCACTACACCAGTAGAAGACCACAGGAAAGGTCCATAGCCGACGAGTCGGCATATGTATCGATCGATCAACCATAACACTCTGCAGAGATTTTACTACTCACAAGATTAGCCATCATCGATGCTGTACATACATCTAGGCAGAATTCCAGGTGCTTGCTTGCCTAGGTCGATGCCACCCTACCACTCAGCCCTGGGTAACTTCGGCCCTTATGCCGAAACGCTGAGACTGGGAGACGCAGTACCGGACCCAATCAGTGGTACTGCGCATCTAGGACGGTTTGGGAATCCCACATCCTTCACCGCCCACCCTAATCACCTCACAACCTGGCAAGTAGTGGCACCGCCCTACCAAGTAGTCCAGCCGTCTCCCGCCCATCAGAAGCGAGTGAGCAGTAAAGGATTCCTATGAGCCTGAGTACCAGTAGATCCTAGGTTGACCAAGCAGGCATCTTCTCTTAGGGGATACTCTCCCCGTGCCTCCACGGCACCTCCGTTCACGGGGTTTCAACCACGCAGGCTTTCTACCCCAGAACCTCCTCATACACCATTACCCGCCACAGGTATCTCTCATGGGAATGCCCAGATGCAACTCCCGGGCAAGACTTGCTTACACAGCTCGTCGTGTATCCCACTTGGTCGACTCGACCCTCACCACACACCCAAGACACACGCAGCACGCTCACATACCACCAGTCCGGCATCCCAAGCCAAACCATTCCCATGGGTTCACCACCAGCATCACATCATAGATACAATGCGAGTGGAGTTAATAAATAAATATAGTGATGTAACATGCAAGCAAGCAGGTAGATAGGAATATGTATAAAAGAGCGTGAGCGCGAAGCTGGGTAGTATAGTAGAGTGGTTGCCAGTGGGGTAGTAACGGCTTAGGTAGTAACATGCATCATATACTAGCAAAGGAGTAAATATAAAGCGCTAGTAGTTCTAGATTTGCAATGTCTAATAGGATTCTCTAAAAGAAGGTGCTGCCATGACACCTGCGTTGTTGAGGAAGTAGTGGTATGAGCACTCCTCAGTTAGTGTAGTCGTTCTGCTGGGTCTCCTAGATCCACTCCATAGTTCTTGTCGTCATCCATGTTCTCCTCCTCCAGCGGGCCTCAGTCCGGTCGTCGCTAATCCGAAAATGGCTACTCCGCGAAGCAATACAAGGCAATAAAACACCCAATACACCAAAAGACGACGGGACGCGGGGAGACCCATTAACAGCAAAGAAATAATAAAAGGTACACGGCTTAGCCCTCTCGGCGTATGTCCGATTTCATCAGGCCAAAGAAACAGGAGTGGTGGTCAAGCATAAGTCACAGCCAAGCCAATATGGCTTTATAATAAATGGTTTAGGCCAAAGCTTATCCATAGCAAACACCACGGCACACGATCTTCCGATCCGTACGCCACGGGGAAGACGGGGATCGGAGGACGGCCGATCAGTAGGAAAGAACAAGGAATTTCCAACAATAAATGTTGCACAAAATAGTGCGAGTGTTTAATCCACATGTAGGGTACCAAGGCTGTGATTCAAACGGGTACAATCATACATGTGCTTAAACACCAAGAATCCAGAGAGAGAGAGGAGTTAGCTAGGTACATCTATATATATTCTCAGTCACATCTTCAGTGAAGATAGGTTTTAAGTAGTCGATCGAGTCGACTCGTATAGATCCGAGATCTTGATATAGACCATCGCTTTGCTAACTAAAATGAGTTAGTCCGATCTTTGATCCAGTCGGCCATGAACAAGTCAGGATCAAATAGAGCGGGCTATACAGGAGCGAAGAGCGAGAAACATAAAACAACAGTGGTCTACTTCTTCCAACACGCACGCCACTGAATAGACGGGCGTCAGAAGAGAGCGACATGTAAAAGACGTAAGTGCACAAATCACTCGTAGGGTACCACGACCTGGGTGCACTGGCACTAAGTTATCTCTCAGATTTGTAGCGGTGCGGTTGTCACCGCAGAATCGAAGAAATGCAGCGGTCGCACAGGGTACAAGCATACGAGGGCTTGGGCACGAAGAATCAAAGAATAGCGTACGGGGTATAGCTTCATGGTCATGGCGAGGCGTGCTCGCGGCCACAAGCTACACCAACGAGAGGTCGAGTTACACCCAGCATTATGGTCATGGCAGGACGGATCCCGCATCGCAACGTCCGAACAAGGTACGATCCCTCAGCCGGCTATAAGGCACGGCGCACAGGCAGACAACAAGAACAACTAGCAAAAAGATCCAATGACACGACCATAAGACAAAATGACTCGACAAACTAGTGGAGTAGCACATTTCCATAGCATTATGATGGATGGATCCGGTATTACAAATACAGATACAGATAGATCGTGAGAATAGGGTGCAACAGATACATGTACAGACAGATTGTAAAGATAGGGTACAACAGAGATATGAGCAGACAGATTATAAGGATAGGTATACAATATGGAGGGCAGGAGTATAGGAAGTAAGGGAAAAGGTCCTTCAATAGTCTAGCGTCGTATATCACTTGGCTTCCCAACAGTCCAACATCATCTACGGGCCTCAAGATCTAGCAACGGAAGCTACGACACGAAGGCCAAACAGGGTCAGCGTCAAAGGAAAAGTGGCGAGGCTTGCTGCTACGTGTCCCGGCTCCTCTTGGCCAGCTGCTGGTAACTCCTGGCCTGCTATGGCTTGCTGCGGCTAGTCGTGGCCGGCTGCTGGCTGGTCGCGGCCTACAGCTGGCTGGTCATGGCTGGCTGTGGCCTGCTGTAGGCTGGTCACGGCTGGCCACGGCTGGCCGCGCGGGGCTGTTGACTGGCCGAGGCTGGCTAGAGTGGCTAGATGCTGGCCGAAGGTGGCTGCAAATTTCTAGGAGGTGTCAGGATGTGTCTGGGTTCCAACGGTGTGCGCGGGCAGGGCGAATCACGGTGTGACGGTAGTTAAGGTGAAGCTCGGACGGGGCGTCGGTGCGCGTCGGGGCGACCAGGCAGGACTTCGAGAGATCTTCTCCCTTCTCGATCGGCGCCCGTCGTGTCCTTCGGTGACATGAGTAGAGTGGCGACGGTCTCGGAGTCTATAGGCACAAGGTGAAACCGGAACGGTGATCATGGTGATGGTTTGGGTAGTCCTCGGCCACACCGACGTTCTTGGAACGCCGGTGGTTCGATTTGGCTAAAATAGGTCTCGTGTCGTGTGTGCAAGTGTCCTGAGCTGGGAGGGGCTCGGCGTACGCGTCCCTGAGGTGGGACGCCATGGCTCAAATGGCGGGTCCAGCGAGGTGGCGGTGCTCACCATGGGGAAAAAGGTCGCGGCTCTCGCAGGTGCTCGACGAAGTTGAGGACGAGGTGAGGCCGGCACTGCTGCTGCTGCTGCTCATGGCTCGGCAAGGTCTTGGCTCCCCTGCAGCATTATTGACAGAGGCACGAGGGCCATCCCTCAGACATGGGTATCGGCAAGACTGTCAAGGAACAAGGAGAGGGCTTAGCTTTGGTGCTCACCAGCGATGAGAAGCGGGCTCCAGCAAGGTGTGGTCGACCCTGGTGCGGTGGAGCATGGTCGATGCAGGGCGGCGAGGCATCGGTTCGAGGTCTTGGTGGCTGTCCGCGGCACCGTGGTGAAGCAGCAGAGCGAGGAGCCAGTGCGACGTGGTGGAGCAGGCTCGGTGTCGGCAGAACGGTGACCGAGGTGATGCTGGGAGCCGCTGTGCACGTCGGCTGAGCTTGGGTTGGACGTCACCGGCGCGACCGAGGTGTGGCAGTGGCTCGACGGCAGTGGCCTGCCCAGCTCGGCTCGGGCAAGGACGACGCGTCGTGTGAGGTGCTCGACGTCGCGGATGCGGTCGGAGTGGTGGCGCGGCTGTGGCTCGGACGGCCGTTGCTCCTGCACGGCGCACCATGGCTGGCCGCGGCTTGGTGCAGCAGAGGCAGCCGTGGCCGAGTCGTGGGTGTGCGTCTTGGCGCGTCGGGGAGCGACGTCGCGACGTCGGCGGTGGCGAGATGGTACCAGCCGCTGTGGTGAAGTCGCGCATGGTCGACGGTGCTGCAGAGAGTGTGGGCGAGGGCGTCGGTGCTGACGAGGCGAAGTCGAGGCTGGTGCAGTGAGTTCGGCTGGCGTCGAGGTCCCGGGCTCGGCGGCGAGGCGAGGTGAATGTCCGGCGGTGCGGCTCGATGGCGTCAGGGGTTGACGTTCCGGGGCGTCGCGGTGGTGGTGGGGTGCTAGCTAGGCGAAGAGGAAGCAGCGCGGCATGACGACGATGTGGAGCGCGGCGGATGAGGGCGGGATTGGCATGGCCACGCAGCCAGCCGGGTCGTTGATGACCGGCTGAAGGAGCCCAGCTGCGGCGGCACGAGGTTGTGGCAGTCGGCGCTGGTGGCGCGGCATGGCGCCGGTGACGAGCAGCAGGGACAGGGCTCAGGTGCGCCCTGCTGGGCATGGCGCAGCTGCGGGCGGTCGCGGCGATGAGGTAGGCTAGCCAGCGGTCGTTCTCTGTGGTGCTGGGACGCGGTTGCGCGCGCATGCCAAGGCCGGCGGCGGCGGCTGAGCCATGGGAGGAGAAACAGGGAGCGGTGCGGCACCATTTATATGTGCAGCTAGCTAGGGTTTGCAAGGTTGCGAGCTCCGGAACGGCGGTGATTCTCGACTTCCGTGCCCAAGCCACGCGGCAGCCATCGAGCAATGTGAGGCGCGCGCGCGTCTGGGAGGCGGCGGCGGCGGCTCCAGGCGCGTGGGCGAGTGCCCTAGCTAGGGTTTGGGAAGGGGCGCGTCAGCTGGGCCTGCTGGGCCGCGCGAGCCAAGCGCAGTGGCGAGCTGGGCCGTAGGTGGGCTAGGCGCTTGGTGGCCTGTTCGGGCTGCGTAACGGGGATGGCAGGGGGCAGCTGGGCTGCACGTTGGAAGTAGGCCGGTTTGGGTTGGAAGGAAGGAGAGGAAGGAAGGGAAAGAGAAAAGAGATTTCTCTTTTTATTTCTTGGAAAGTCGTCAAGATTATTTTGTACAGATTCGAGATGAATTCAAATAGAGTCGGGGAAAAACTTGGGAAGGGACCTGAGAAGGTTCCGATGAGGAAATTCTTGTTGTGAGCTATAGTTTTGAAATAATAACTTAGAGTGAGGTCCGGGAAAAATTTAGGGTAGGTATTATATTCAAAGGGAATCTCATGGAGAGAATTTCGAAAGATCTCCGAGAGAGGGATATTACGAGAGGGTTTGAGAGAAGTTTCACTACGGAACTGTGCTCTCCGACGCAAAACCTTAGACACCTTCTACGAACTCTGACAAATCCCTACAGTCAACCCTATATGAATGCAACGGTTGTTAGCGGTTTAGTCGGGGGTTGTCCTAGAAACTATATGCTCCACACATTTGCAGGAAAAATTTTAAAAAGTTCGAATTTTTGGTTGTCGGAAAACCCGGGTTGTTACACTGGTGGACCTCCGACAGAGTGAGAACGCCCAGAGCTCTGGGCCTCTCAGAGCCTTCGCTCGCTCCTAGAGAACCTTCGACTGGCGGGGCGAAGGTTCCAGCGGAGCTTCCGCTACCTCCGGGTGTCAGTGTGTTGGGGAGACATTGCATTCGATTGCCTGCGAACAACTCGCACGATCCGATTAGTTTGATAACTGGAGGGAAAAAATGACGACCTGGAGAAAACGAGCCCCGGGATCTTCGCGTTTCTTCACCGAGCCCACGCCACTGTTACAACAGCATACATGCAAACCCCTATCTCTACGAGCTTCTTCGAAGACTCGGTTGGCAAATAGGACATACACAATAGTTTTTTAGAATCACATAATGCAACAGAGACGCTCACGGTGTAGCACACTCACCTCTATAAACCCATACACACAAACCCTAGGTCGACAAATACTTGAGATTTACGAAGTCACTAGAGGAGCCTCGTTGTTGACGGAAACGTCGTCTATCGCTAAAGCCACAACATCGTCAAATATTAGAATATTCGCTCTGAGAGGCCACACCTGATGCACAGGGATGACGAGTGTGGCTAGTGATGGAAAGATGCACAATTTGGATACAAAATAATATATATAGCAATAATCCTATATAGACATGCAATAGATATATATGGAGACTTGCTCTTTCATGTAAGAAAATATTGACAATCAACCAAAGTTAAATTCCCAGTCTTCTTTTTGCTAATTCGAGGCTTTAACCGAGGCACCACATTGATTCTCACCCGACACGGTATATGATGGATAATCCTAAAAATTCTCCCACTAACAATAAATATATGGTCTTTACCATCATATATTATAATCATTAAAAAATTAGCACTATCAAAGTTAACTTTTAACACATATAACCACTTAAATTGCAATATCAAAGTTAACTTGGCATAACCACTTAAATTTGAATATAAATTACCCACGTATGATATATTGGAAAATACCCACGGTTGCCATTATTATCTATATCTATATCTCAATCTCTCTCTCCCCCCTCTCTCTAAGTATATATAATATTCAGCGCCCCGCAATGCACTGTCGTCCGTCTCTGTCACCTAATCAATCAGAAATAATTACTATGGCCCAACGTAATTTACTACCGTTAGCTTCATCAACAAGTTAAACATACCGTTAGCTCATTTATTGCCTTCCGTGCATGATGGCCGCAATCCAATCCTTGCTCGTGAGCCCCGCATTGCAGCCCGCTCTTTTATTTAATTTAATTCCATCATTCGCGACATTCGTCTCTGTCCGTCCGCCGTCGCAGAAATATCGCCATCAACTCTCATCTTCGTCGCGACAGCATCCAGCCCGCCTGCACCTTACCGTCGCCGCGGCTCCAACCACCTCTGCCGCAGCATTCCGTGCGGAAGTCGCAGCTCCAATCGGCGGCGGCGGCGGCGGCCATACCATCTACAAGGACTGCGACGTCCGCTCCTTACCCGCGACATCGGCTACAACCTGCAGCTCATCCATGCGATCTGCCATGGCGCATCGTGTGGCAATCCGGCCTGGCTGTTATGATGGGGACGGGGATCCAGAAGTCATCTTCCCAGCGGCACCGTCCCCATCAATATCTATATCCACATCAATATCCATGTCCGTATCCATATCTACATCTTCTATCTTGTGTATATCTAAGTAGAAGATCTCTATTAGTTTATTCTCCTGGCAACTTTTTAAGGGACAACACCATTTTTCTTTTCTTTTTTTGAGGAAAGAAGAATTATATTATATGATGGCAGGATACACCAACTCGTTACAAGCACTGTGAATTACAAGAAAGTACCCACGTCATGAATAGCACAACTCAAAACCTAACCTGTTTAATGCTTTGCAGTGTAAATGACCGCACAGGCAAACACTCGGTAAATGGCCTGAGAACAACTGCCCAACGAACGACGGCCAACATTCCTGTCGGCGGAATTGAGGAACTTCTTCTTTCTGATGTCTTCCTTCTTCTTCTTTCTGCCACCGAAAAATGAGAAAGATTGATCTGAAACTTATTCTCCCTAGTCCTTCATTATGGCCAGATCTAACCACAAGGAAACAGAGAAGAGACTGAAGAAAAACTACTAGGAAAAACTTATAAAGAAAACAATGGATCCTCACTCCCTTCAACCCCTGGCGAGACGCCAGAGGAGAAGGGAGGGGATCAGCGGTGGTGGACGGAGGAAGACGGTGGCGGCGTCGGCAGCGGCGTCGTTGCTAGGTTTCCTACCCCCGGCTCCTCCTGCTCCCCGACAACACCATTTTTCTTTGGACCCATTGTTTTGCCAAATAGACCCCAGACTTTTTTTTTTTGGCTGCGTTTCAGCGCCGCCTGCAGAAAGTAGCCGACGAAAATTTTATACGCCTCTAGTTTGCTAAGATCATTTTCTTATATTTCCTTTATATATCTCCATGTCGAGTTGCATAAGTACACATTTATTATTTTTGATGTATGGTATACTAGCACACAAATCATTTATAGTGCCGGTTAAACACCTATTTGTTACTGACGTCTGAGTCAACCACCACCGCTAAAGGCCAGTAAAAATTAAATTTTTATTGGCAGTGAACTGAGAACCACCAGTGTAAGCACCATTTCTAGAAATATAAATTAGGCAAAAAGCACGCACGGGCGCTTCACGTTTGCGCATCCATGGGTGCTCAAACCCAAGACTTCACTCATTACACCTAACCCAAGACCTCACGCCTCTAACAGTACTACTCTAACCACTCCACCCAGATGACTCTTGCGTCCATTTCTAATATTCGTCATTCTCATCTTATCTTCATTAGTTTTTTAAATTAAAAAATTATCAACTACGAAGGTTTATAACTTTTCAGATCTACAACTTTGGTTTTGGTGGTTTCTTAAAAAATTTAATTTCAAATGTGAGAAATTCAAATGTAATTTTCGTAGCTCAAATGATTTCAAATGAAAAAACAGTCAACTAAAAAGTTGTACATCTTTTCAAATACTATAACTTTCATTCACACCAATTCTCAATCCGAGACAATTTGAAGAATTAAAAAAATCAATTTCAGCTTATTTTTAGAGGCACTACGTTAAGAAAACTGGCATTGAAAATACATCATTACTAACAGTTGTCTTAACAAAACCTTTACTAAAAATCACGTATTTTTAGGGGCGGTTTTTTTAACAAAACCAACAGTTAAGATGTATTTTTAGTGATGTTTTATATGCATGGCCCACCCTTTATTCTCTACTGTGTCGGTTTTCCATAACCACCAATGAAAATAAAAGACCACCGTCAAGAGAAACCATTTATATACTACTGGTAGGAGCACGGATATGTCATATTCTGGCTGTGAGATATGCGAACATTTTTTATTTGTTATGGAAACAAATTAAGTATAGATATACTAACATTAATGCGGAATTATTTATACTAACAATTTCTCTCTACATAAACGAGCACAAGCATCAGGCCATTTGCATCACGGAACGCAAGAGTAGTTGCGACTGTTGATACGATGAGGGCGGTGCACTCCATTACTGCTGCCATTTGGATCCTTCTCATGGTCATGTCTTGCACTCTCATGACACCCAGCTGGGCAGCAGGTATACACAAACGTACACAACAATGACTATACTTGAACTGTGTATTTTGTTATATAAGTAGAGAGACTAAATTCTTCCCCGTTGCTCAATTGAATCAGTTAACAACCATCGAGTCTTATTTTGGTGATCCAGAGGATTGCTATGAGCAGGCCCCGAAATGCGAAAACGCGGCGTGCGAGAAAAAATGCAAAGACGACTTCAACTCCAAGTTCACCGGTTTCAGGTGTGCGAGCCGTATGCACATCCCTGTTTGCTGCTGCACACCCACACTTGACGCAAGTATGACGACTGCGGCTGGCGATGGCAAGCTGCAGGCATGCTTCAACCGTATATACAACAGCCAAGCTGAAGTCGGCTACAAACTAGTATATAGACAGCAATAATAATAATTCTATGAAGATATGTAACAGATGGAATTGCTCTTGCATGTAAGAAAAGAGATTGACAATCAACCAAAACAAGAGTTAATGTCCGAATCTATTCATTATTTGTTTTTTTTAAAGAAACAGGAGGGCCATGGAGGGCCCTACTGGATAGATAAAAAAAACATAATTCAGTTACAAAAGAGCACCAAATAGGTCAGGCACTAACTATTATTTGTTGGAGGCTTCAACTAACGGAGACACCATATAGATTCTTTCCGGTGAAGCTATGAATAAGACAATCGTAAAAGTTCCCATAATAATTATAATAGTAGTAACTAGATTTATTACAATTTATGAATATACACACCTATATCATTCTGAAAAATATATAGAGTAACTTCCTGATCTTGCATCTAAAAATTGTAGGCTCTAACTGAGGAACCACATTATTTCTCACAAGATGGGCAAGAAAATGAGAGGAATCCTATAGATGATCTGAATAATAAGAAAAATATAGCCTTTAATTTGATAGATTCTAATCAGAATTCACTATATAACAGTCATTTAAGCTATTCTAGTTTATAAAAATACACATACCTGCTATATCTATATTTATATCTGTATACAAATCAATATCCTTATCCGTATCCATATCCATATCTCCATCCACATCTATCTACATCTATCTTCTATCTTGCATTTCCAAATAGAAGGTTCCCATTTTTCGTTTGACCCATTGTTTTGTCAAATCGGCCCCAGGCATTTTTTCTGGGTTCCAGCACTGCCTGTAGAAAATAGCAGAGGACGATTTATATGCTCTAGTTTGCTAATATCTTTTCCTTGTATTTCTTTTATATATCTTTTTGTCCAGCTGGATACCAACACATTTAATATTTTGGTGTACGGTACGTAGGAGCAAGCATGCATATATCTTATCCTTCTGTGAGATATGAGAACTTTTTGTATTTCATAAGGGAACAAAATGTAGATATGCCAGCATTAATGCACCATTATTTACACTAACAATCTCACTCTACATAAACGAGCACAAGCATCAGGCCATTCGGATCGCCAAAACACAAGAAGAATCGTGCTTGCGAGTACTGATACGATGAGGGTGGTGCACCCCATGGCTGCTTCCATTTGCATCCTTGTCATGATCATGTCTTGCGCCCTCATGGCACCAACTTGGGCAGGTGTATATACATATAAACGAACGAAGCTACTTTAATTAATTATTTATTTTCTTATGTATAGACAGAGGGTGAATTCTTCGGTTGTTCAATTAAATTATTTAACAACCACGTTTGCTGATCATTGTTTTTTATTTCTTGTGATACAGAGGATTGCTATCAGGTGCACCCAACATGCGAGGACGCCGCGTGCGAGAAAAAATGCAAAGACTTATTCCTCTCCAAGCATACCGGTTTCAGGTGCATGAGCCGTATGTTCGTCGCTCTTTGCTGCTGCACCCACACTTGACTAGTTCGACTAGTGATGGCAAGCTGCACAAGTTGGTTACAAACTAGTACAGTATATAGCAATAATTCTATATAGGCAGGCAACAGATATTTTTTTCGACACGAGATCTTCCCATTTCCATTGCAAACAACGGAAATACAAGAGTTTTAGAAGACAGTGCAGAAGAGGGGGGCAAGAACACCCAGAGAGAGGACCATCAAGTATACGAGAGCCCGCACAGCAGCAGACAAAATGTGTTTAACCACCCAATGCAAAAGGCAAACCGCACAAATTACCATTTAGACAAAAAGTGACGCAGCACCAGCCAAAAGAACACCAACTGGAACTCAGTCCTTGTAATACATTAAAAAAAAAACAAGAAAAGAGAGGAGAGGGGTTAAAAAGGGCCAAGGCCCAGCCACCCCAGCCCAGCCCAAGCCGCCCCACCCCTCTAGAATACTTCTTCCTCCCCCAGCAGCGCTCTCTCTGGCCCTTGCTCGTGTTTCTCCCCCTCCAGGGCGCCTCCTCCCTCTTCCCTGCGCCCCTCCCTCTCTAATACCTCTCCCAAAACCAGCAAGAACCCAAGGGAAAGAGGAAAATGTATTGAGGACAGGAAGAGGATTGATTGGAGCTGCAACATGGTGTAGATCAACATTTCCCCTCTGTTTCTTGCTGCCCTTGGTTTGGGGAATATCTAAGGTGAGGTGAATCCACTTTAAAACTGTTATTTGAAGTGCTTAGATGGTTCTTGGCCGTGGGGATTAGTGTTTTTGTGGGGGAACACCTTTTGGTGGTCGATTTAGGGTTTGCTGTCCTGTGGCTCAAGCAGAGCTGCTGTTCGTGTTATTTACTTGACATAAAAGATTTTTCCTATAGTAGTGGGTAATAGGTAAGTTGTAGAGGGATTTCAAATCTATTAGCTCGTAAAATTTCATGATTTTAGCATAAGCAGTTTAGGAGTTATGATTTTCCTAAGTTAGATGTCTTGTTGTGGCATAGTTCTGGATAGAACTAGATCTAACTAGATTTTGAGATCTTTAGAGGCATTGTATGACTTTACAAATTATAAGAGACTTGTATTGGTTTGTCTTGGCCTTCCAAATTTCTTACTGCTTTTAGATAAGTATAACTTTAGATATAGATTTTCAAAGCCAGAGGTATTGTTTTCTCTGCAGATGTTCTGGTTAACCTTTGCTCATATATTAGGCCTTTTTTCTGACCCTATATACAAATATGAGTAATATGAAAGTTCTAGACTATGAAGTGATTTGATATCTGGTGAAATTTCAGAATTTTTTGTCATAAGGATAAGGAGATATAAAAAATATAAAGCCTGCTATCTCTATTTTTGGACAGATTTTGAAGTCTGTATTCAACAGCAGTTTAGGCCATCTTAAAGACATGATAAAAATATAATCCCTTCATGAAAGTTGTAGGTATTGTTGTGTAGATTTCAGAAATGTATTTGTTTGCTATCATGGCCTTTATAATTAAAATATATGAAAAAGTGAAGCAGCAGTGCTGCAGCCCGCTTGGTGTTTATTTGCTGTTTTGCTTGGATTTTGGTTTGGGGAACATAGAAACGCTTTACTTGCTGTAAAGACTTATTGGAATGGGTTATTTTTCTAATCTTAAATTGTCCAAGCAGGGTAGTGCTCCGGATCGTGCCTAAAGCGGTCGTCTCTGCATTGGAGGCAAGTGAACGTAGCTGTTGCATTGCTACAACTTTAACATGCTATTTTTACTACCTCCACTTTTAAGAAAATAAATTATGAACCATGGATGATATAATATGGTCCTTGAAATCATGTTTCATTCATTGGGACTTATCTTCTATGCTTTTATGTGAATCCTTATGTTTCTCTACTTATTATGGTTTGATGATGCTTATGATGGTATAATGGAATGAGGCTCATTGTCCCATGGTGATGCTCACAGTGTTATATGTGACTATTTATCATTCCTTCTACGAAATTTGCACGGTGTTATATGTGCTCATAGTTATGGCAAAAGTATGTATATGATATTACTAGTACAACTATGTAGCGGGTGTCACACCCGTATTTTAAGAATAAAATAGGATGCATAAACGACTCATATGTGCCCCAGGAATAGTCGCACATATAAGCTGACAAATTACAAATGTATCATCACAGTGTTAAATACATAACGAATAGACATTTATTACATAGTCTCGAAACAAATATAGATCAAATAGATAAATAATAACTAATGTCGAAACGCTCACGGAAGCTCCAACATAGGGACACGTCGACTGGGAGACACCAAGACTAATACTCATTGCGATAGTCTTCACTCCAATCTTCAACTGTGGTGGTGAATTGCAAGGGTGAGCACATTTCGTACTCAGCAAGTACAACACAGGGTTCATGAGGCTCAAAAGGCTAGACACTGTTTGACTGCATTTAGCTTTAATATTCATATTCATTTTAGCAGTGGAGTAGCATCAAGATCCCAAATCCATAATTAATCCAATGATCAATTGTAATAAGGTTAATAAATAGCAAAGGCATTAACAACAATAATAAACATAGCATGAATGTAATAGTAACCATCTAGCTGTAAAAGTTTCAAGGCCGCTCGTGACCGTGAGCACGGCCATCATGATAGATTATTAAACTCTGCGCAGAGGTGTACACTTTACCTGTGAGTCATGATTTTCTAATACATGAGTTCATGACGCCCACACACTAGCTAACCATATAAAGCTACTTAAAAGTTCGTCTAACAAGTTAGGGCCGCAAGGTTTCAATGGCAGCCAGGCGTGGAATCCCCCCTTTTCAATATGGCACATTCCTTCACGGCTATACTCATAAGACTAGAAGCTACTACACCCAAGGTGGCAAACCTCTTTCGCGCCCTTTCGGGTAACCACTAACAAGCTAGAAAAGATCTTTTAAACAACTAGAGCCAGAGCCATATAGCCCTCACAGTTGTATGTATGTCCCGGATTAAACACTTACAGAAATCCTATGGAGAGAAACTAGAGCCAAACCATCCAACCCAAGGCTCTAGCCCCCTTTTGAGTAGTAATAAAATCATATTAAATGTTCATTGCATAATCCATTAATCATATCACAAGATCATTGGCATTAAATAAGCACTAGCAAAAGCTACCCAATGCACATCTCAATAGGTGAACAAGGAATCAGGAATTCAATAACTAAGTTATAATCTCTAAGGTTGTCAAGGTGGACACACGCATATATGAATGTGATTATTGTGAATAGGACAACAAGGATGGTCCATGTTATACTTGCCTTGATCCGAAGTATCCCTGCTGGTCCTGCTCGTAGAAGTATTCTTAATCACCCACGAACTGCTCACCGTCTACTCACACGATCATCATATCGCCACACAAGCATAGGACAATCATACACGAAGCAAACAAAGGAAAAATAATTAGAACAGTACACCAACCGAATAAAAATAGTTTGAAAATGATATAAAACTATTCTACTCAGTCCCAACGATCACATCGATATAAAGATCACGAAAAACGGGTTTAAAACGGGGGAGATATGATTTTATGAAGCTTTACCATAGGGAAATAATTAATATAATAATAGCTCGAAATTTAAAAGTGCCAACTTACTGAATAGTGGCAAAAACACGTAGAGCTCGAAAATACGAATCTAACGATATTTGAATGAGCTCAAACGGATCTAAAACGAAGATTTTATACCCAAATCAAATTCGATGGCTAAACTGTGGTTAATCTGAAAACATATTTTGATCTTTGGCCGGGAAATACGCTTTCCAGATTGCAAAACATGACACCAGCTGGCGCTAAGGACGGCGGGTCAAATAGCAGAAAGCTCAGGGGCTCTTTATAAACTTTGCCCGCGAAGGGGTATCTTCTAATCTCGGCCTTTGATCTGGGAGTGGACGGCTGAGAGAGCTCTAGAAGGTGGCTCTCGGTGGTGTTCCAGCTGGGTCAGAGGGCCGGCACGGCGGCTCCATTGCCGGCGGCGAGAAGCTCACCGGAGAAACTCGTTCTCGGCATATGGTGCACGGTTTTCAATGGAAAAAATTCCGGATGATCGAGGGGAGCAAGGGCTTGTCACCTAGGCAGTTTTCACGGACCGGAAGATGCTCGACGAGGGCTGGCGGCTAGCAGGGCGGACACAGGCTCCCTGTACGCGTCATCAGCAGTTAGCAGCGAAGAAAGATAGGAATTGGGGAGTCAGGAGGTTTCCTGAAGGTGCGAGGATGCTTACTGTGGCCTCAATTTGATTAGAGGACGGGCAGGGAAAGACCGGCGACGTTGCCGGCGGAATCGAGCTCCGCGGCGGCGAAGCAGCGACGGCGGCTCTGTTTTCTTGGCAGCGCTGTGTTTAGTAGATGGGAATAAGAGGAGAGGGCGGACTCGGGGGATTTTATATGATGAGGTTTAGGCGCAAGAAAAGAAACCTAGGGCAGAGACGTCCGACTTGGACGATGTTGCGGCAGCTCGAGCTCATCTCGAACTCGGCCGCAGAGAGAGGCTGACGCCTGGGCCTCACGATGGCAAGGGGAAAAGGGCTCGGCGTCAATGCCCTGGTGCAGCCATGGGTCGGAGGTGCTCAGGTCCCGGTCGGGCTCGGCCTGAAAAGGGAGCACGCTTCCTGTTGGTCCCCTACGGGCAGACCGATAGAGGGCTAGCTGCAGCTCGGCAAAACAGAGAACAGAGGGCTGCCCTCGGCCAGGAACAGAGAGGGGAGCAACTCTCGGTCAGCAGAAGGAAAAGGGGATTTTCCGTTTTTTTTCTAAATAGTTTCCAAATGACCTTTCCAAAATATATTTTCAAACAACTATCAAAGGTAAAATATAAACCCAACAAGCAAACACATATGTTGCAGCATGCATGCACAGTACATAAATTCTAATTTTCAAATCTCATTTTAATTCAAAAATTATTATTTTGCCTGTAAATCAAATAGCTAAAAAAATGCTATTAAAACATTTAAATTTTCCTACGCTTTAATTAAATCCAAATTTAGGGTGTTACAAATTCTACCCCCCTTAAAAATAATCTCGTTCTCGAGATTAAGCGATGCTTACTCAAACAACTGCGGGTATGACTTCCTGAGATCATCCTCTCTTTCCCAAGTTGCCTCTGCCTCTGTATAACGGTTCCACTGTACTTTACACTTCTTTATAACTCTACTTCTGGTAACTCTTTCTACTGTCTCCAAGATCTTAACCGGATAGGTGAGATTATCTTTAATTTTTAATTCCTCCAAAGGCACTTGCTCTTCCGGTATGCGCAAACACTTCTTCAGTTGAGAGACATGGAACACATTATGCACACCAGCTAGATTTTCGGGCAACTTCTAATTCATAAGCAACTTCACCACGTCTGGCTATAATTTTAAACGGTCCAACATACCTCGGTGCTAACTTCCCTTTCACGGTGAATCTCTTCACACCCTTCATTGGTGACACCTTCAAGTAGACATAATCTCCTACTTCAAAAGCCAAATCTCTTCTCCGATTATCAGCATAGCTCTTCTGACGGGACTTGTGCTATTCTCAAGTTCTCCCGGATTATCTGCACTCGTTCTTCTGCATCTCTCAGCACATCTGATCCAAACACCTGAGTTTCACCAGTTTGGTTCCAAAACAAAGGAGTTCTGCACTTACGCCCATACAAAGCTTCGAACGGTGCCATCTTAAGACTTTGCTGATAACTATTGTTATACGAAAACTCCGCATAAGGCAAACTTTTATCCCAACTAGTACCAGACTGCTAATGCACAAGCTCTCAACATATCTTCTAATATCTTATTAACTCTTTCAGTCTGCCCATCTGTCTGTGGATGATATGCTGTACTAAAATTCAATTTGGTCCCTAATGATTCATGTATCCTGCGCCAGAAGTGAGATGTGAATTGAGTACCACTATCAGACACGATCTTCTTAGGCACTCCATGCAGACATACTATCTTCTCCATGTACAAGGTAGCTAGATTAGGTCCTGTATAAGTAGTCTTGACTGGTATGAAGTGAAGCTACTTTGGTTAACCGATCTACTATCACCCAAATAGAATTCATAACCCCTCTGAGTACGAGGTAATCCCACTATGAAATCCATTCCAACTTCCCAGTTCCATTCAGGAATCTTCATTGGTTGCAACAATCCTGCAGGTCTCTGGTGTTCAGCTTTTACCCGTTGAAAAACATCACATACTGCCACATATTCAGCCACATCTCGCTTTAAACCAATCCACCAGTACTTCTCTTTAAGATCAAGATACATCTTAGTACTACCAGGATGTATAGAATAAGCTGACTCATGTGCTTCTCGCAGAATTTTCTGTCTTATTGCTGGATCCTCAGGTACACACAACCTCTTGCCATGCCACAAGGGTTCCATTATCATCCATTCTAAAACCAGGTGACTTACCAATCACTATATTTTCCGCTATCTCCTTCAACTTCTCATCTTTCAATTGTCCTTCGCGAATCTCTTGCTCAAGTGTAGGTTCTATCACCAATTCTGCTGCATTAACGACAATTTCCAAGTTTAGATGTTCAAATTCAGCACATAACTCACTCGACATAGGCAACACTTGCATCTCATTAACATAAGTCTTCCTACTAAGAGCATCTGCAACAACATTTGCCTTTCCTGGGTGATAATGCACATCCAAATCATAATCTTTAATCAACTCTAACCATCTGCGCTGCCTCAAATTCAAATCAGACTGAGTGAAAATATACTTCAAACTCTTATGATCGGTGTATACATCACTCTTATGTCCAACTAAATAATGTCTCCAGATCTTCAAAGCATGAACCACAGCTGCTAACTCGAAATCATGAGTAGGATAGTTTAGTTCATGTTTCCTCAACTGCCTAGATGCATAAGCAACAACTCTACCTTCTTGCATAAGAACACATCCCAAACCTTGACGAGATGCATCACAATAGATAGAGAACTTCTTGCTCAGATCTGGTAATACCAACACAGGTGCAGTAGTCAATCTCTTCTTCAATTCTTCAAAACTGGACTGACTAGGCATGAGACCATACAAACTTGGCATTCTTCTCTAATAAAGATGTCATAGGTTTAGCAAGTTTAGAGAACCCTGCAATAAATCTTCTGTAGTAACCAGCCAATCCCAAGAAACTACGAATCTGACTCACATCAGTAGGTGGTTGCCAATTCAACACATCCTTCACCTTGCCTGGATCTACAGATATCCCACCATTGGACACAACATGACCAAGAAAAGCAACTTCCTTTAACCAGAATTCACATTTACTCCGTTTAGCATATAGCTTATGCTCTCTAAGTTTTTGCAATACTAGCCTCAAATGTTCAGCATGTTCATCTTCAGTTTTGGAGAATACCAAGTATATCATCAATAAACACTACCACAAACTTATCCAGATACTCCATAAACACCTTATTCATCATATACATAAAGTAGGACTGGCGCATTGGTCAAACCAAAAGACACGACGGTATACTCATATAAGCCGTACCTAGTAGTAAAGGCTGCCTTTGGAATATCAGAAGCACGAATCTTCAGTTGATGATAACCAGAACGCAAATCAATCTTAGAGAACACACAAGCACCTCTCAACTGGTCAAACAGATCATCAATCCTAGGCAATGGATATTTATTCTTAATGGTAACTTCATTAAGTGACCGATAATCAACACACATCCTCTGACCACCATCTTTCTTATCAACAAAAATAACTGGTGCACCCCATGGTGATGAACTAGGCCTAATGAAATCCTTTTCTAGCAATTCCTTAATTTGTTTCTTAAGTTCTTCTAGTTCTTCAGATCCCATTCTATATGGTCGTTTAGCTATAGGTGCAGTTCCAGGTAACAACTCAATAAGAAATTCAATGTCTCGGTCAGGTGGCATACCTGGTAGTTCATCTGGAAAGACATCCGGAAACTCATCCACCACACGATCATGCTGATTCCCATCTTCATCCAGTTGGTTCACAGCCGCTGTCGGTGGTTTTTGCACAATCACATCAACATTGAGTTTATCTCCATTGGGTGCAGTCAATTCAACTATCTTCTGTGCACATTTAATCTCTACCTTGTGTTTCTTCATCCAATCCAATCCTAGGATAACATCAATACCCGCAGTCCGCAATACTGTAAGCTTTTCTTTGAACTCTACCCCCCTTAAAATAATGCTAGTAGCCGGACTATAAAATGAAGCTTGTAAAGCCCCACCCAGTGAATTTACTAGAAGTGGGTTCATCATTGGTATTATGGGGATGGACATGCATCTTAACAAAATTTTGTGAGATGAAAGAATGCGAAGCACCAGAATCAAATAGAACAGTAGCAGGGGTGGAGTTGACGCTGAACGTACCCATCATTACTTCTGGCGCTTCTTGAGCTGTGTCGGCGGACACATGATTCACCCTTCCAGATGACTTCTGTCCACTATTCTGGTTTTGAGGGGTCTGCTGGTTTCTCTTCTTAGGGCAATTGTTGGCATAATGACCGAGCTCTCCACAGCGATAGCACACGTTGGGAGTACTGGGTTCACTGGTCTTCATGGGGGTGGTGTTTGGAGTTTCTTGACATGGAGTCTTCTGACCACTCTGCTGCTGGTACTGTGGGCGCTGCTGAAATTGAGAGCGCTGCTGGAACTGGTTGCCTTGCTGGTTGTTGTTGTTGCGGTTCCATTGGCTGATAGGTCCTTGGTACTTTTGATGGAAACCATGCTGAGAATTAGTGCGCTGACGCCTGTTGCTTCCTGAGGACTGACCCCTCAACTTCCTCTTCCTATCCATCTCCCTGCGCTCATTGTCAAGTACAATAGCGCAATTCACCAAAGCTTGGAAGTTTGGATAGGTGTTGCCCTTCAGCTGTAGCCTGAGATCATAGTAGATGCCCTTCAGAAACATTCGCTGCTTGTCCGCATCCTCTCTAACTTCATTCGGGGCATAGCGAGCCAGGTGAGAGAACTGATCATGATATTCGCTGACAGTCATCTGTCCCATCCTGAGATTCCTGAACTCTTCCTGTTTGAGCTCAATCATGCCTTCTGGAATGTGTCGGGCCCTGAAGTCCCTAACAAACTTGGCCCAAGTGATGGGAGGAGCATTGTTAGGATGTGCAGCTTGATATGATTCCCACCAAGTCTGGGCTACACCCTGAAGCTGTCCAGAAGCGTAGAGCACCTTCTGCTGGTCATCACACTGACAGATATTGAGCTGTTTCTCCACAGCACGAAGCCAGTCATCGGCCTCCAAAGGATCAGCAGCATGGGAAAATACGGGAGGGTGACCCTGCATGAATTCCCTCCTCTTGTTCACTGGGGGTGGAGCAGGTGCATTGCCTCCAGCAGGTTGGTTCTGGATGAATTGTATCATCGTCTGCATCAGCTGTCCCTGCATCTCCATCAGCTGTTCCACAGTCATTGGCGGCGGTGGAGGAGGTGGGGGTTGGTCAGCTCCTAGCAGGCCTTCCTCTAGGCATCTGCATTGCAAGTTAAGTGAAAAATTCTTTAGAACTATTCATTAACTCAAAAATAGCAACATATAAGTGCATCTGAAATTTTCTGGCGAGATACATCTGTAACAGTTCAGTAAAACGGAGATATCTGGAGTTCCCGAAATCCAATTGATGTGTACCATACACGGTTGGAAAGCGTATAAAATTTTCTACAACTTTTATTCAGACCAATTTTCCATATTCTGACGTTATATTTACCAAAATAGAGCAAAACCGAAACATGTTCCAAGATTTCCAGACTGCACAGAACCTCGTCTTAGAACAGGTATATCTCTCAGCTCAAAATTGATAAAAAGGTAAAACTTGTGGGGTTAGAAAGATATAGAAGTCTAGTTATTCCCAAAAAATGTTTATGATTTTTGCATTACTATATTTGGAGATATAACAGAATTATCACAGGCTGCTCCAAAAAAACAACAAGGACAGAAACAGGTTGCAACTGAATCCACATTATAATTATGACTATAACTCAATATTAGTGTATAAGAAACTTGTAGACATGTCCACAAAGTTCCAGCAATCATCACAAAGATCCAAATCACACATTATCACAATAACAATTCATCCAAGCACACACGAGTTCACAACTTCGAAACTACACGTGCTTCTCCTCCATTGGTAGACATCCTAAAGGGTATATATGATGATAGGCCATCGATATTTTAAGCAAGATGAGTATAGAAAATTTTGTAAAACAAATAAAAACAATAGATTATGGTAATAAGCAGAAGTAGCTCAAAGAAAGCTATCAAGGGGAGAGACAATAATATCACAAGGATGAGAATTAGTCAAACGAATGAGCAAGGAGATAGAAAAATAGTTTTCTAGCAAAATAAGGTTTGCAAATCGATTAGTGCTAACTAGGCTTGCGTCCTATAGTCAACAAAGCTCCGATACCAATCTGTCACACCCGTATTTTAAGAATAAAATAGGATGCATAAACGACTCATATGTGCCCCAGGAATAGTCACACATATAAGCTGACAAATTACAAATGTATCATCACAGTGTTAAATACATAACGAATAGACATTTATTACATAGTCTCAAACAAATATAGATCAAATAGATAAATAATAACTAATGTCGAAACGCTCACGGAAGCTCCAACATAGGGACACGTCGACTGGGAGACACCAAGCCTAATACTCATTGCGATAGTCTTCACTCCAATCTTCAACTGTGGTGGTGAATTGCAAGGGTAAGCACATTTCGTACTCAGCAAGTACAACACGGGTTCATGAGGCTCAAAAGGCTAGACACTGTTTGACTGCATTTAGCTTTAATATTCATATTCATTTTAGCAGTGGAGTAGCATCAAGATCCCAAATCCATAATTAATCCAATGATCAATTGTAATAAGGTTAATAAATAGCAAAGGCATTAACAACAATAATAAACATAGCATGAATGTAATAGTAACCATCTAGCTGTAAAAGTTTCAAGGCCGCTCGTGACCGTGAGCACGGCCATCATGATAGATTATTAAACTCTGCGCAGAGGTGTACACTTTACCTGTGAGTCATGATTTTCTAATACATGAGTTCATGACGCCCACACACTAGCTAACCGATAGAGGGCTGCTGCAGCTCGGCAAAACAGAGAACAGAGGGCTGCCCTCGGCCAGGAACAGAGAGGGGAGCAACTCTCGGTCAGCAGAAGGGAAAGGGGATTTTCCCTTTTTTTTCTAAATAGTTTCCAAATGACCTTTCCAAAATATATTTTCAAACAACTATCAAAGGTAAAATATAAACCCAACAAGCAAACACATATGTTGCAGCATGCATGCACAGTACATAAATTCTAATTTTCAAATCTCATTTTAATTCAAAAATTATTATTTTGCCTATAAATCAAATAGCTAAAAATGCTATTAAAACATTTAAATTTTCCTATGCTTTAATTAAATCCAAATTTAGGGTGTTACAGTGGGAGTATCCCTTTAACTCCAACATGGGTGAATAGACAACCGAAATGTTCAATAGATGATGGTTTCCGATATTATGCTCGAGGTTGATAGATTATTGCACATGTGGCACATGCTCGTTTAACTAACCTATGACATGTTATTTTACTCTAATTGAGGTCCATAGAATCCTTAGTATCCTAATAACTAATGGGTTTGTTACAGAGGTATGTTAATCTTGGTGTTTGGAAGCCTGTGTAGTATTTACACTGCTTTATGACTATTGGTTGCTAACATGTTTAAGTAAAAGGATGTCAGGTATGTGAGTAATAATGGGAGTAATCTTCTATAAGTCTTTGGGGTGATGTGTTAACACATAAGAACTGAATTTTGGGTGCCTCTTTATTTATAAAAGGCTCGTTGTGGTTTGATTCACATGCAAGAGGTTTAGATTATTGAACCGGTGCCTTTCCTCATGTCTAGATTTGTTAATGGCTGCATGCTACCCTAATTTATTAAAAGGAGGGGGTCTATATATCACTATATCAATAACTAGCTTACTAATGGTTGGTATATGTGGGATTGGATCATTTCATCCTAGATGTTACAACTCAGGTTGAAGGAGCTCTTTATGTATCTCTCTATATTGAATATCATGTCTTATTCTCTTTTTCAACAGGAGGTATGTGGTATTTGGATCTTTGGAGATGGTATTTATCATGGCATTGCATCACATTGCATTGCATCATATGGCATTTGGAGTTATGTCGTGAACCTATGGTTACGACTGTACCGGTATAGCATCGTTTATTGGGCATAACCTTGTTGGGTATGAATGCAGGAGTTCATATGCATCCATCTGCATATAACATCGTTTATTGGGCAAAACGATATGGCTTCATACCTTATTGGGTATTAAGGCAGGAGTTCATGTGCATTCATATGCACTACTAAATGATTTGGATGTTGGGAGTGATAAGTTATATTGTGACATAATATGAAAATTATGGTTTGGTGATGACATGCACTGAGATATGGCACATGGGATTTTAGATACATTATACATAAGCTACTTTGTAATGGATATCTAAATATCGGTTTGATATGGTTGCATTGAAACTAATATGAGAAGTGATGCTTCACCGTGGTGACGTGCATTATGGTATGGCTTGTGAGATGATGGAGAATATTATATGCGATATTGTTTTGCATTCCTAAGCACTTCAATTGGCTTGCAAACAGTATTCCATTTTTATATGGAATACAATCTGTACTTATGCTACCTAACCTAGTTATTATGGGTACCTATATGTCATGTTCTTGTGGGCTATTAACTATTGATCTACAAGGATCTTATATTAATTGTTATGGTAGTTATTGTACTGACTAATGTTGTTTTTGTCTTGCCATGATCGCCTAATTCCTGGAATATCAAGTAGATTGGTGGAGCTGTTAGTACTTGTTACCTTATCAAATGATTGGTTAATCTAATGTGGTTTAAATAGCTTGTTAAAGTAGTTCGTTTGCTGAGATTATCCAATCTCACCCTTGTTTTCCCTTCCCAGGTTACCCTTGAAGATAGCATGGAGGTAGCCCTGAGAATGGATGCACATCCAAAATCCGGACGTAGGAATCCAACAGTATATGGACTAAATCAACGTCCCTATCCAGTCCAGTCCGTATGATTAATAGAAAAATCCAATCCAATCCAATTCAACTCCACTTAAGTCCAATCCATCCAACACAATCCAACATCCTGCCTCCGACGGAGGGGACGCAAACAGCGAGGACGCAAAAGCAAGCCAGAGCACTCGATCTGAGTTCAGAGTTCGGCCTTGCTGTCATTCACCTGCTTCTGCACTCAAGTACTCAATGTTATTGCTATGCTAGTGCGATTTCAAATGGTTACCAGCAATCGGATAGATACTTAGCCTATATCATTTTGAAATTTCAATTGAAAAAATTCGGTAATTACTGACCATACAAAAAAAACTTTGTGAAAAAAGAAATCTCAACCCAAAACTGGCAAATGCAGAAACAAATATTTGCCTTTAAACATACCAGGCATTCATCATTCATCCATCACATGTCTGCTCACAAAGTTGCAAGAAAATACAGCAAAAAAAAAAAAACTTTAAAGCAGCTGATATATCTTTTTTAACTTAATAACTGAAGCTAGAGCTGTGTATGCTATTGCTAATCAATACAAATTTTTGCTGAAGCTAGTACTAGTGACTTAAGTCAAAGTAGCTACATCAAGCAAGTAGCAGCTAATAACTAAGGGGTCGAGACTGAGCCATGCCACACACAGTTAATAACTAAGGGATCGGAGGAGCAAGCAAGAAGAGATCAACTGAAGAATATATATAATAATTGCGCCGGCCGGCCGCTCATCATCAGCAGCAGCAATAGCAATAGCAATCCACAGCAGCAGCAACAGCAATAGCATCCGCAGCGTCATCCGCCCAGTGCTCTGGGATGTCTCCTGCCGCGCGCACCCTGGCGAGATGGTCACCATCGTAGGCCCCAGCGGCGCCGGCAGGTCGACGCTGCTCGAGATCCTCGCTGACCGCCTCTCCCCGTCCCTACCGCCCGACCTGCTCCTCATTGACGGCGCCGCCGCCCACAGTGCTAAGAGCCGATGGGCGGAAGTGACTCACCCTAATAGCCTCAATCCGGGAATATCTGGAGAGCAGCTAGTCGAAGGAGGACGCGAAGAAGTCCAGGAGAGCCGCCGCCGCCGCCAGCGCCACGAGAGCGCCCACCCTGCGTCGCCGTCGCCGCCGCCGCCGCCGCCGCGGCAAGTTCGCGCTGGCTGCCCCAAATAGGAATAGATATCCAAAAAACTTGGATTACCCTGTTTTATTTATCCAACATAATCTGAAGGTATTGGACCTAAAGGGAATGGATGTCTTTTATCCAACTGAGTCCAAGTCCAATAAAGTCCTGATGCCAAAGTCCAACTGGATTTTGGATTAAGGCCAATCCATTCTTAGGGCTACATGGAGGGAAATGGGTTAGTTGCACATCCAACACCTTTACAGGATATTTTTTTTAGTTCGAGAGATGGTAGAGTACCGGTGTTTATGTTTGTTAAAGATAGAGTTGTTATATGGAGTATCACGCTTTATTATTAACTATGCATCGTTGCTTCCGCCCAGGGTTGCGTGATACCTGGGGGTGTTACAGTCCTCCTCTTGGGCTTCCTCCATTGATGAACCATGGCCAAATCCCAGGATGCGCTTGGCGATCGACAGCATCATCTCCACGCCGGCTTCAATCTTGACCTTGTCCACCTCAGTATAAAGAACTGACCAAAACTTCATCAGCGCCCCAGGCATGACAAATAATTTCCAACGGACTTTCGATCATTTTGGCTTCAAAGCATGCTTTGTTTCTTGCTTTCCAGATAGCCCAGCATATAGCAGCTATCCCTAGAATGTGAAGATCTTTTTCAGATGATAACCATTTACTAAACCACCCCAAGCATGTTCTCAAATTCATGGGAATGTCTGTTGCTTTTAAGCATAAGGCAACACAAATCCAGATAACTCTTGCAACTGAACACTCAAAAAACAAGTGATCAATGGACTCAGTTTGGTCACAAAAGACAACAGATGGAGACTTGCTCTTTCATGTAAGAAAAGATTGACGATCAACCAAAACCAAGGTTAGGTCCTAGTCTTCTTTTTACTAATTGGAGGCTTCAACCGAGGCACCACATTGATTCTCACCATACACACTATAAGATGGATAACCCAAACATTCTCCCACTAACCATAAATATCTAATCTTTAATTTCATATATTCTGATCATCATGCATTGATGAAAAATGTATAAACGTTCCCTCTTATCTTACATCTTTAAATCGGAGGCTCAAACTGAGTCCTCACATTAATCCTCACGATATGCACTAGTAAAACCTATATGATAACCAATTCAAAAAAAATATATATATGATAAAGCCAAGAGATTCTCACAACAATCAGAATTATTTAGCCTTTAATTTGGTAAATTCTAATCACCATCCGTGACAACAGTCATCATATCTATTGTAATATAAAAAGTACACACCTGTACTTACAAAAATACATAAAGTAACCTAATCTTGAAAATTAACTCAAAATAACCAACTAAATTTATAATTACCCAAATATGCTACAATGGAAAATAATTCAAACTAACCCCAAAACTATCATAAAAAATTACGATGCACCACTACATTTTTTTTAACGGAGGTGGGCAAAAAAGATTTACTGAGGCGGTTTTTGCAACCGCCTCGGACGGAAGGTCACAGTTAATGTGATCTTTACCGAGGCGGTTGCTCAACTGCCACGGTAAATAGAATTAAAAAAAATTAAAAAAAAGCAAAACCCATGAATGAGCCCGTCGAGCCCATCCATGGGCCCGCCGAGCCCATCAATAGACCGCCGCCGCCGCTCGCCAGATCCGCCCCACCGCTCGTCGGATCCACACTGCTGCTCGCGGATCCGGCCATCACGGGCGCAGATCCAGCCTCTAGCAGCAGCGCGCGGGCCCCGTCATCCCCGCCGCGCGTGCGCCTCGCAGCGCTTGGGCCCCGCCACCGCCGTCGCGCGTGCGCCCGGCCCACCGTGCGCGGGCCTCGCCCCCGCCGCCGCTGCGCCTACGCCGGCAACCGTGTGTGCGCCCCGCCGCCACGCGCGGGCCTCTCTCCCGCCGCCGCTGCGACCTACGTTGGCGAGCGTGCGTGCGCCCCGCCGCCGCGCAGGCCTCTCTCCCGCCGCCGCTGCGGACCTACGCCGGCGAGCGCGCGTGCGCCCCGCCGCCGCCACGAGCGCGCGTGCGTCCCACCACCACGCACGGGACCAGTCGCCGCCGCGAGCGCTCGCGGGCCATGCCACCACCGAGTGCTCCGCGAGAGAGAGAGAGAGAGAGACGCCTGGAGAGAGGGAGAGAGCGCCGCTAGCCACTGGGGCTGACTGGGTGAGGGAGTTAGGGTTGGGAGTGAGAGAGTTAGGGTTTCTCGTTTATATAGGCGATACCGGTATTGGGCCTCAAAATAGTAACGGGCTGGGCCTAATTTTAGGAGACGGTTCTTATAAAATAACCGTCTTGGTTAATTATTTATCGTGGCGGTTGCGTTATAATGACCGCTTCGGTTAATAAGCATTAACCGAGATGGTTATATTACATTGTCCGCCTCGGTTAATAGATTTTAGGAGGCGGTTTTTTTTAACCGCCTCGGTTAATAAAAAAATAACTGCCTCGGTTAATGCTAGCATTAACCAAAGCGGTTTTCCTTCCTAACCGCCTCGGAAAATGAATTCAAAGTGCCTCACAAAAGATTTTTTTGTAGTAGTGATGGTTGCCAAATATTTATATAATATCTATATCAAAATCTATGTCCATATCCATATATGTATCCATACCGGTATTCATATCCAGATCTATATCTACATCGATATCTCTATCCACATCCATATCTATATATTGATATCTGTCTAGATATATATATCTATATCTATATCTATTCTGAGCAAACTGATTGGCCAACCTTTGTCAGTCGTACGATAGGGACAGAATAGGACAGCCTCTCAGCCTTCGTCATCACATCATTATCTCTTCGTATACCACCACTATAAATATAAACAGCCTCCATACCATGCAAACACACCAAGAGAGAAGTATTAGCTCTACCATCAAGCTATTGCCTTCATGGAGTTTATCCTTCTATATATTTTTCTGTACTATTATTTTTCGTCTCCGCGCTGTATTTGTGCCGGACAACATGGGGCAGCCGGCCGCTGCAGCGGCTGCCGCCAGCGCCACCTGGCTGGCCGGTGATCGGACACCTACACCTGCTGTTGGACATGCCCCACCAGGCTCTGGCCGAGCTTGCCAAGACCATGCGTGGTGATCTCCAAGCCAGACATAGCGCGCGCGGCGCTGACGACCACCGACGCTGCGCTAGCGTCGCGGCCGCACCACATCGGCGGCCATTACCTGGCCTTCGGGAGCTCCAACGTGACGTTTGCACCGGCGGGTCCGTACCACCGCACGGTGCGGCATGTGGTCGTGTCGGAGCTGCTCTCAGCTCGGCGTGTCGCGACGTACCAGAGGATCCGGACGAGCGAGGTTCGTCGCCTCCTTGGCCACGTCGCCAAGAACGCCACAGGATCAGCTGATGATGTGCCAGTCGTCGACCTTAGCGAGTGCTTCCTCAACCTGGCCAACGACGTGCTCTTCCGCGTCGCGTTCGGCCGAGGCTTCCCACACGAGAAGGCGGCCAAGCTCGGCGCAGTGTTCTCTGAGGCCAATGACTTCTTTGCAGGGTTTACTGTGGGCGACTTCTTCCCGGAGCTCGAGCCCATCATTAGCACCGTCACTGGTCTCCGTCGTCGGCTTCAAGAACTGCTTCGCCGACCTCTGTGAGTTCTGTGATGACATCATGGACGAGCTCATTAGTGGCAAGCATGAGCGGAGCTCTGGCGAAGCGACGACGACTTCATCGACTGCTCTCCTTCGCGTGCAGAAATCGCCCGAAATTGAGGTTCCCCTCACCGACGAGAACATTAAGGCTCTTGTCTTGGTCAGTGTTTCCTTCCCTGTACGGAGACCAGTATATCAGATCAGATACACAAAAAAATAATGGCGTAATACTTCATTCCTAATTATAACGTTCCAAAATTTATGGAGAGTTGAACCATCTCAACTATGACCAAAGTTTATATAATATAATAATAATACTTACAATATCAACTAATTATTATTAGATTCTTCACCAAATATATTTACATAGTACACTTATTTGTTATCATAAATTTTTAATTTTGGTCAAACTTGAAATGTTTTGAGTCTCTAACATTCTTTGAATGACTTATAATTTAAAATGGAGGGAGTATTAGTAAACATCCTCAAGCATTCAAATAGGTGTAAACAAACTAATCAAACTCAACTACAATTCCATTAAATAGAAAGCTATGATTCATTTTTATGATGATCACGGTATCCATGATAGATGTTGATGTTGGCAATAACATGACAGAATCTTATTAAGCTTATATATCGAAATAAAATACGTTGATAGATTTTTGTCTCATTACAAGCACAAAAGTATCTACAGGTACATTATATACCCTAACTTTAAATTTCTTTTTCTCTACACGTTGGCACACATAAATATGGAGTTATGACCAAATAAAATCTATCAACAGATAACTTAGAGACTCCCTTATTTATATTTTTTAATACTCCCTCCGTATGGGGAAGATGACGTTTAGAATAATGACACGGTCTTCAACACATGACTTTGACTTCATATTTCTATAAAAACATTTATCGAAAAGTGATATATATATATACTATATACTTTTATGAAATTATATTTGAAGACAAATCTATTTATATAGTTTTCATATTTTCAAACTCAACAATTTAAAAGTTATTGATAATTTATATTCCCAAAGTTTGACCGAGACTTTTTCTAAAACATCATCTTTTCCTATACGGAGCGAGTATATGCGATCAAAGGCATATGCGCCCCGAACATTGACATTCATCGCAACCCATATGTCAAAGACAGAAGCATGACAGATCACTGAACTGTATTAATAACCATAATAAATAATTATAGTTACGATGCTTGCAATGCGTCATTGATGCTTAGTAATACGCTCATCGACACGGCTTGCAGGACATATTTGTAGCAGGCTCAGACACGTCGTTTGCAGCACTAGAGTGGGTGATGACCGAGCTACTCCTGGCACCCATGCATCCTCAAGAAGGCGCAAGATGAGGTGCGCAGTGTCTTTGGCGACAAGGGCTCCGTGGAGGAGTCAGACCTCCGTAGCCTCCACTACCTGCGTGCCATTATCAAGGAGACCTTCCGGCTGCATCCAGTCATCCCATTGCTGGTCACACGGGCAGTCCGTAGCTCCATGCACTCTTGGTGGCTACGACATTCCGACGAAGACACGTGTATTCATAAACACCTTCGCCATGGGCCGGGACCCAGAGATCTGGGACCAGGAGCATGAATTCTTTCCGGAGCGATTTGAGAATGGTGATGGCGAGACGACAGATCTCATTATGGACCCGGACTTCAAGCTACTTCCCTTTGGCGGTGGTAGGAGAGGTTGCCCTGGGTACATGTTCGCATTAGCTACCCTGCAGTTGACGTTGGCCAGCCTGCTATACCACTTCGACTGGGCGCTGCCATCCGGTGTGCGTGCTGAGGATGTCAACCTCGATGAGTTTTTTGGCCTAGCCACCAGGAAGAAGGAGCCTTTATTGGTGGTCGTCAGCAACAACAAGGACTATGAGTTTAAGGGGGGAGAGATCAATGAGGTCTAGCTAGGGCACCTACAGCAGCATTCATTGTTACTGTTAGGGTAATCTTGTTATTGTCGTTTGTTGTTCTGTGGTTTGTTTGTGGTGTCCTCAAAATTAGCAACTGGCCAGACTCTTCTGTTGGATTTGAGTCGAGTCTCATTATGTACGAACCTGTTGCATCATGTGTTGTGTATTTCTGGCAACCTCGTTGTAGTGGTGAAATGGCCGGATTCATGATTTGGTAATTGTCCATTGTCAAATAAAAGAAGGGGGAAAACACAAAAAGCTACCTGTTACATTAGGCAGCACCAAAATCACCGTGTTCTTGCTATTGCATGTGTACTGCTTTTCATCAAACAATAGGGCTTTTATCAGCATTTGGTTGCTTGGCCAAACAATAGGTATAAAGAACCCCTCGATCAATGTCCATTATTTGGAGGTAATAAAAAAGCCACGAATAGGACCTCACCATTGCATCCTCTCATCAAGCTAATAAAAACCATATGAGTCTGGATAAATTAATTATGAACCTCGAAGGCTTTTTGTTCGCATTTTCCTAGTGGAAAGTCTGCTTATCCGACTCTCTATTTTCAGCCTAAAAACAACACTCTGGGCCCATAGAAGCCAGCCTAGTTGACTTGCGTAGACGACATTTTTAGGTACAAAAAGGATATAATTGTGTTGTGGCATGATTTGAAAGGAATTTCAATTCCTTAATGAATAAGACCAGTCCACCAAAAAAAATATAAGGTCCATGGTCGATTGAGGTGCCCAACATACACAATCAATATAAAAACCAATCTACAACTCCTCTTTACCCTCTTTTCCCATCTAAATCTTCTCTCTTTTCTTGGATGGCATTGCATGGTTTGTGGAACGATGACGCCACAACTCTAAAGCAGTCAAGACGGCTAGGCCAGCCCATTCCCGCTGCACGCCGTGATGAGATATCTCTTGGGCTCATGGGGTATTGAGATTCAAGAGTCATCGTCTCTCCGGTGACGTGTGTTGCATAACGCGGACATCACTGGTGGCACCAATGATGATTTCTCTATTGGTATGGATTAGATCTCTCCCACATACAACATCATCCTTATCACTAGCTACTACTTATCAACTGATTTTCTTCGTCTTCTTCTCTTACAGCTAGAATCAGACCAAATTGCCTGCCCTTGTTGCAACATTTCACAGTGTTGGCTTCTTATTTTTCACTCCGAGCTACGAGCATGGCAGCCTATGGCGCTGTCGGTGTCTACTAGCATACATCCTGTCAACCAAAGCTCTCCGATTCTGTTTGTGCAAAGTATCAACTTGGTTTCTGTAACTCCCCGTGTCCAAAAACTGCTTATATAGCCCACTCCTCACGCGGAACAGGTCTGCATACGCGTAGCACCTCTCTTACAATTTCTTAGTATAACATCTGCAAGTTGATTCAGGTCCTGCTTTATGTTTGAACTCAGATTCTATTTGCTTAGTAGTTGCAACTCCCTCAGTAACAGTAATCAAGGCAGTGTTGGTTCTATCCTTAGCTCCTTCTTCAGATGTATCACTCTTGATAAAGATGGAAGCCCTCCCCATATGCATGAGAAACCAAAAAAAGGAGCCATAAATTCCCAAGGCATTTTTTTTCACTGCACACTCTTGCATACATGCCCCTCTTTACCACATCTGCCATATTTCACTGGATTTGGCCAAACAGCAGGTAGGTGTCCTGGCTTACCACATTGTTACAGATCCCAGGATTGTTACTAGCCATGTTCGATGTGTTACCCACCACATTAGCTCCTACTTCAATATGATCTTCCTGCCTTTTGCTATTTTCCCCAATAATATTAGAACAGATCTCTTTCTCAACACAGTTTCTGACTTTTTTTCTGCTTGCACCTCTTTCCCCATATCACTTCTTCCTTCTTCCCTATGTAGAGCTTTCTTACAGTATTCCTGGTTGCAACCCCCATTTCTGCCTCTGTTGTCGCATCCATGACCCCCTCTGAATCCATCATTCCCTCCTATTCCAACCATGAAAACCTTGAACCCTCGACCCCCTCCATCTCTCCCCCCAACCCCTGTTCTGATAATAGGGTCTCCTGTTCATGATGTTTCCAGGCTTTAGAGGAGCCTGCACAACTTGAATGAATGACCTAGTGTCTCCACACAAAGTAGTCCAGTAAATGGATTTGCTATCTCGGAGGGGAGGAGCAACCATAGAAGCCTGGACATCCAACTTCTACATTTTGTGATGACTGACAGGCCACGCTATTCTTTAAGGCCTTGTGAGCCAGCTAATACCTGTAAAGTCTAAGGTGTTTATCGGCACAAACCAAAATCTATTTATAGTCACACTATCCAAATCCAAATACTATTAAATGTTATAGTCTATATCAATCCTCATGAGAAACATTAGCAAAAACAAAAGGAAAAGAAATCTATAAAATTCTAAAGCAAATAAAATTGGTAGTGGTGATTAACGATTACCGAACTAAAGGCTAGATTGTTTTACTATTATAACAATTTCCATAATCAACTTTTATTTTGCGCCTCTTGTGAGAACTAATGTACACCTTTTAGACACTAATTAATTAGAAGTAGTAGGATTTTAGTGTTTTCAATTAGTACGGATATAGAATTGAATTGAAGGGGGGACTGATTCTTCTTCTTCCTCTCTCTCTCTCTCCATTTTTCTTCTTTCCTCCACTTCTTCTTCTCCATAAACCTCTATATTTCCATGGAAGCTGCAGTGGCAGGGGGGCTGGTGCCCCCAGCCCCCGTTAGATCCGCCCCTGTGTCTCACCATAATGCTTGCTCATTATTGCACAAACGGTTGAGTGGTCTGGTAAGATCCAGTTTGGATACAAAAAGGCATATCAATCCTTTTAGATCATATAGATACCTCTACTATGTGTATATCCAACTCATTTATTTCACTATGGCCAGCCCAAGCCTGATTATAGAACAGATGGCGGTTTTAAGACCAGGTGAATTCATCGTATGCAAGTTACTGTCATTATTATTTACGACAAAATCCTAAAAAAGAAAGGAGAGCCAGACGCCAGGGACATCCCTCTGCCCCCGGTGCACCCACCACTAGTACATAACTGGACTTTTAGTCCCAGTTGGGAAGGGCCTTTAGTCTCGATTATTCCAACCGGGACTAAGAATCCGGGACTAAAGGTCCCAATCTTTAGTCCCGGTTCAATAACCAGGACTAAAAGTCTGAGCAAACTAAAAAATAATTTGTGTCCCACAAGATTCGAACCTAATGACCTTGTGCATAGCATGCGCGTGTCTTACCACCCCACCTACACAGCACATGTAACCATGTACAGGATATTTGCCTTTTGAACTAACCCGCTGATGATCCTTTAGTCCCGATTCGTAACACCAACCTGGGACTAAAGGGTCTACCTTTAGTCTGGGTTGGTGTTACGAACCGGGACTAAAGGGTCTAGGGCCTTTAGTCCCAGTTAGTAATATGAACCGGGACTAATATTTAACCTAAAGATCTTTAGTTCCGAACACAATAAAATACCGGAACTAAAGCCAAAACTTGTTGTGACCAAAAGCCGTTTCTCTACTAGTACACCCCCACTCCCCAGGAAGCTACAGTTTTGCAGACATTGAACTTGATTTCGAACTGACATAAAAGAAGTGCCACTGACTATGTACAGGCTGAGACAATTAATGTGCCCTTTTTGTTGGGGACAATTAATGTGCCTTTTTGTTTGGGATAGTGCAAGGCTACCCAAAAAGTGGGTTGGGAAGTCTATCGTCTCTAGAGCTGCTATGGTTGAATTTGGATTCTGTATCCACTACAGAAGAGCTGGGCCATCTGATGAAACTAAGGGTGCTATCACGTATGCTTAGAAGGGACAAGGCACATGGGATGAAAGCATCTGCAGAGTTCTAGTGAGGTCCTATTAGCATGCTGCACAAAATCCAAACTCTACTAGTAAAAATCTTAGATGACATGGAAGTTGATCTTGAAAGCTAAGTGGACTACCCGAGGAACCTATCATATCTTTGTATTACTGGAACAATCAGTTGGAAGCCAACATGGATTTATCCTGCATCAGTTCTCGATTTGCAAGTGAATGGAGCAAAACATTGGTGGAGGCAGAGCCCCGGCATACCCTATCCGTCTGCAACCACTGGGGCAACGGTGGGGCTGGGGGCTAAAGCCCCCACTGGGCATGTCGAGTCCTGTGAAGCCTCTCTTAAAATTTCAGATGTGGATGTACATGGTAGGAGGATCTCGGCAAAGGTAGGAGGGACTCTCAGATTTAGTGGGAGTAGAAGATGATCTCTTTTTCTAGTTCGGTCAACAATGTTTTAGACACAGGAAATTATCCAGCCAAGACCTAAGGCCCAACTAGTAAAAGAAACACTATCCTTATCCCAAATTCATAATCCACCATACCCTTTCCCACATGCCATTTTCACATCCGCATCGATCTGTAGCCTTTCCCATCTGCATCGTCCATCGAGTGGTGCATTGACGCCTGCATGCAAGGCACGGCTCCGACGAAGCGAGCAGGGGATGCTAGTTGTGAGTACCTGAGTAGGCAGCCAAGCGCTCCCTGGCGGCAGACGAGCAGTGAGCGGGTAGCTAGACTGCCAAGCATGAGCGCGCTGGCGCTAGCGTGCAACGCTGGACGAACTTTCCATATGAGCTAAGTTGTTGTAGCACTTTTGTTTAGCCACTCATAATTTTTTTTCATGGCTTCGTCCCCGTCCGGCAAGTAAAATAAATAATATATGTATCGTACCTATATTCATAGAAAAACAACCCAACTGATGGATGACACTGATCAAATGTAGCACGATAAGAAATATGAAATATATGTTGTAGTCACTATGTGCTGGCCCATTTGGACAATGATAAGTGATATTATTTTCAGGGAATTGCCCACTCAGTGGCCCGTTACAAAGAGGCCTTTTAAGAATGAATTTGCGCTGATTATTCTTAGAGCAAAAGCACGACTACATCCACATATTGATAGATGGCTGCAAGCTTTCTCCTAATTGTATTCTCTAGAAGTCCCTGTGTAATCCTTTTGATCTTTTTTTTTTCTTGATCATCTTTTGTACGGACTTTTTATATTATTTTAATAAAATTCCAGTTCGTCAAAAAAAAATGCAGCACGAAATTGGGAACCAGAAGGGCCAGTGCGGCCCACGCAGCAAGGCGTCTAGTCTCTACGGAGCACGTACAAGATGAGTTTCCTTTTGCCTTGTCGTTTTTCATCTTTTCATACCTCACACCGCCTCCCTGACGCTAGATGCTGACGCCCGACGTGAACCAACGGATCGTGAACGCAATATAGGCCCTGTTTACATGCACTTCAAAATTCCTAAAATTTTCATCACATCGAATGATACGACACATGCATAGAGTATTAAATGTAGATAAAATTTTTACATGTTTACACAATTTAGATGTAAATCACTAAGACGAATCTTTTAAACCTAGTTGGGTCATGATTGGATATTTATTGAAAAAGATTTCTTTTCTAAATTTCAAAAGTTTTGCATATCTAAACGGGGCCATAATGAGGAGCCATGATAGTGATGCGCTGGTCTTGATGACCGATGCCCTATAGCGGTGCTACCCTCCGATCCGATCAATCACTCTATAGTTTCGATTTGCACGGCCGTGCAGTCATGAGAGGCTCGTGGAGTGCTATTTTTTCTTCTTAGGTAACAAAGTTTAATGTTTGTTAAAAAAACGTCATGTTAATGGGCCGTGCGTTAGTCGCTCCGCTTGCCTCAATCGTCGACAGATGATCGGAAGGACAGGTTCACCCCCCCACCAGATGTTATTGTGTGGTACCACTACCAACCTGATCGATCTCGTCCCGATCCACCACTGAGACACCCCAAGAAAATATCCCCAATCCATCCAGCCTCCCCAGATGTATAGTGTTGTGCTCTAGAAAACTATAGATGCAGTTATGTTCAATTAGTTATTTTTGTGATAATTATATGCTGATGTGATTTTGTTTCTCCTTCTCGTATGTAGGGACCAGGACAGATAACCTTTCTATCAAGACTGCTAGAGCAATGCAGTGACGGGAGGACACGAGAGGCTTCTTGTTTTGCCTTTCTTTTTCTTTTCTTAATTAATAGACGATTTGTGTTTCCTTGGAACCCTGCGTCGCGGAAGAGTAGTCATGAAAGCCATGATTGAAATAGGAGGATCGTGGATGTATTGGTAGATAGCATTGATGTTGCCTTGCCCTGCTAGCTGCATATACTCTGTTTCTAGGCAGAACTTGATTGTATTCTCTGGACTCTGCTTCTAGCGGCAGTGCTGCGGCTTGCGTGTGCCAGCCTCCCAGGCTCCCTGCATCAGCTTGCCGCAACTGCATCTCCGTTCTTTCATTATTTTAAACTTGAGTTTTGGCGAGTTTGAAAATTCTAAATTTATAATTACAGTTTTCACTAATCACTAGACAAGTGGTTACTGATTCCGATCAAAATAAAAAATATGACACTTGCAATTTCTCTATTATTCTAGTCCTGTTTATTATAGAATGGTTCTCAAACAACTGGTATAGTTCGACTTTGTACTCGAACCTATACAGTAAAATTATTTTATGCAGACGATCTACAGGTACACAAGCTGACTCTATATATATTCAAAATAAAGTAAAAGTCAAAAGATGCAGTCTAGAAAAGAAAAGAATTTCACGAAACCAAAAAGAAAAGAGACAAGAAAATTCGTACACGATTTTCTATCGATATCGATATTTTGAGAGAAGAAGCTGCAGCAGATTTTGGTCTCTGTAGAAACATGAGAAGAAGCCGTGCGGACGGAAGGCAACGGTGACACAGGACCGCATGCGCCTAGGGACGAGGTGAAACCCAAGCTACGCTTCCGGTCATGTTAGGAGAGAAGAGCGGGTGGAGTATGAGAAGAAACTGTTGGATTTATTATGGGCTAGGCCCGTTTATATATTTAATAAATTAATAAACTCTATGATATGTAATTATGTGTATTATTATTTGTACCGGATTAGAATTTCATGTGGCGTGGCGTGGCGAGGCAGACAGGCAGGCAGGCGGGCGTGGCATGGCGTGTTAATTTTTAGCACTCACTTACAATGATAACAGGAGTTTCAACTCGGAGTTGAACCTTTCACATGCCCATCTCCTGAATGTCATGCGTGACTCTTCACTTCCCTCACCTTTTCTCTTCCTGCGCCAAGGACCCTGTCTCTTCAGTGCGCAAGAGAGAAATACTCCAGAAACACAATTCCGCGGTAAGAAAGTCATCTCCATCTCGTAACTCCGCGCGCACGGAGGAGCGAGAGGGCAGGTGCCTCCGAAGCCGTTGCCGTTCGAGACCTTACACGAGGGATCGGCAATTAGGTTTTTGGGGAGCGTCTTCACGACTGTCTAAATCACCGCTGCCGCTCGTCGTCTTCTTCCTCGAGTCGCCGGCGACATCGTCTTCATCCTCCTTGCGGATGGACTTCATCATCTTCCTGGAGGTATGACACTGGAAGTTGGACAAGGATCCGGATCATCGGAGCGTATGGGAGGGTATTATCCCTTCATCTCCAATTTGTTTTTCGTTTTGCAGTTCCTGCTTGTTTCGGTAGTTCTTTCATGTCGTTTAGTATGCTGTCCTGAGTCTATTTCATTAGTTCTATCATATCGTTTCATATCTTGCCTGATGTCTGTCCCTGCTAGTTTCATGTTCTGCCTATCTGTTTCTGCTATAAGTTATATGTCATGTCTGCATGTTTCAGTGGTTCAGTTATGTTGTTTCGTATTCTGCTGTTTATATGTTTCACCTGTTATGTTATGTTGTTTCACATGTTGTCCTGAGTATGTTGATGTTATGAGATATGTATCATACTTTTATATTTTCAATATGCATATCCTTCACATGTTTATTGTTCACATATTCCATATTCTTATGGATAGATTTGTTATCATGTTTTCAATGATTAAATATCTTTTATATGTCATCATCGTAATGTTAATTTGCGGAATTAAAATGACATGAAAATTGCCTAATTATCTAACAAAAACATCGGAAAGACCGGAATGGAGGGAGAAGTTGAAGCCTGCGTTTATATTTGTTTTCTCTAGATACCAAGGAGAATCTGGGGAAGCCAAGAAACCTAAAGGAGAAACCAGAGAAGATAAGTAGAAGTCAACGAAGCCCCTCCTGATAAAATTGGATCCAAGAAATCACAGCCATAAAACCGCAGTTAGACAGTAAAAATCTTTCCAGACTACGTGGCACCCACTTGCAGCCGAGGAGCACACAGGATACAGATAAGAATTCCTTGCTAGTTGTTGGCAGCAAACAAGGTTAGAGGAGATTGCATTGAGTTTGAACGAGCAAATTCATGCAGGAAGAATCAAATTTGGCAAAATTTGGATCATATCTGCAAAATCCAAAAAAAAAAAAAAACAGTCCAGGGCGGTTTGCCAAACTGGCCCAGGGCTGTTTTTGGTGTGTTTCAGCGCCGCCTGCAGAAAATGGCCCTGGCCGACCGATTGACGCCCCCAGTTTGCTAATATCTTTTCCATGTATCTACTACAAAGGATATCATATCCAGGCTTTGAGATATGCCAGCATTACTTAATGTGGTATCCACACTAACAATTGCAGTCTATAAACGAGGGCCATTTGCATCCCAAACACACAAAGAATAGCACTTGGGAGTGTTGATACGATGAGGGCGGTGCACTCAGTAGCTGCTCCCATCTGCATCCTTCTCATGATCTGTCTTGCACCCGGCCTCATGACACCCACCTGGGCAACAGGTAAAATCCTGCGTCGTTCAATTGAATTGGTAATTAGCCTGCATGACCTTCTGCTCATGATCCGTTGAGTTTTATTTTGGTGATACAGAAAAATGCTTTGACCTGCTCCCGATATGCCGGGAGGCCACGTGCGAGAAAACATGCAATGACGAATTCAACTCCAAGCTCACCAGTTTCAGGTGCACCAATGTGCCAGGACCCAACCTGCAGATTATTTGCTGCTGCACTCACACTTGACGTCCTGTCAATGGCAAGCTGCAGACATGCTTGCAGCCATATATACTGTGGCCCAATAACCGTGCTGCTCGGCTGCATATATATATATATATATATATATATATATATATATATATATATATATATATATATATATATATATATATATATATATATATATATATATATATACTGTATCTTTTAAGATAATTTAAGTACATAGTTAATTTGAATACTTTCCACTATATATATATATTATCTATATCCATTAATTAACTACTTAAAATTATCTTAAAAGATACACGTGGTTGCCATTATCTGTATCTCTATCTATTTTATGTCTTATTAAGCCATCCTTTTTCGCTCGACCCGCTATAACTTATTGCGCACCGACCAAAGATGCACAAAAATTATTGCACCATGAGCCGAGAGGATATAGTGTATCTAGAAAGCTGTGCAGCGAGGGAACATTAGCTCCCGGCTGATGGTCAATGCCAGCACAAGCTGGAACTATGCTGCTGGGTTCTGTGGCCCGTATGGGAGATCCGGAAGGACATGCTTCCTCTGTATTGAGAAAAGATGGCGTTTTGAAAAAAGTCTTGATCAAATATTAGGAATATAAATTATGAATAACATTTAAATTGTTGAGTTTGAAAATATGAAAACTATACAAATAGATTTATTTTTAAATATATTTTCATAAAAGTATACATATATATATCACTTTTTCAATAGATATTTTTATTGAAATATGAAGTCAAAGTCATGCATTAAAGACCGTATCACTGTCCTAAACGTCGTCTTTTACCAATACGGAGGGAGTATAATAGAAGCGGTGGGGTGGAGATCATGTTATGAAGCTTGAAACCTGATGATAAGGTTCTCGTGATTTCCCTCAACACAAGAGCAAGGGATGAAGTGATATTTTTCTTGCTATTTGTTGACAGCCAGGAAGGTTCGAGGAGATTGCATTTGAGTAGGAGGATCAAATACATCCATAAAGAATCAAATATGGCTGAGTTTGAAGCATATCTAAAACGGGCAGTGCTAGAGTCTAACCTGGTCAGACTCTGGCACCATTTTGACTACCCCTCTACTCATGTGATTTCCATTCACTCGCCTCCAAAAATATTGGCATCAGCGTATATCCCATCCTTTTTGAGCTAAAAGAGTCACATTTATCTCATAATGTTCGACTGGCCTATCATGTTGTTTGCAAAATATTTTGATAAACTTTTTAATGAACATTTATCTCATAATGTACTTGTATTTAGAGATATATAATCGCCGAACATCATGTTAAGACTACAGAGACAGCCAAAATAAGACTACAGAGATAGCCAAAAAAAGTCTAGAACATCCTATCATATTATACTACGCGAATAACATCTCTACAACTAATAAGACCAAAGAGGAGAATAGGATTTGGTGCAACTTTTGTTTTGGTCCTGCCGTCCTACCTCCCCGTGCGATCCTTCCCCATGCGCCGACGGGTGGGCCTTCTACCCCCCGCGCAAATCACGCCTGTCGCCCGCGCCGTCTCCCCTCCCCCGCGCCGTCGCCCCTTCACCACGCGACGCACGCTCGCGCTTCCGTCGTCTCTCCCCCTGCGACGTAGTCGCCACTCCGCCTCACGCCGTCACCCCACCCCCGTGCCGCCGTCACCCCACCCCTCCGCCGCGCGACGCACGCCCGCGCTGCCATCACCCCTCCCAGCGCCACCGTCGCCCATCTGCAATCAGCGCTCTCTCTCTTCTCCACGTCCCCGCTCCCCCAGTCACCGCAATCAGCGCTTCGTCCCCGCTCTCCACCACAACATCGCCTCCTCCGCTGCCGCTTGCGTCTCCATGTGGAATGGCGGCCGCGCGACCCGCCCAACACAGTGGCTGTCTCCAAGATCCGCCCGGTGCGACTCCCATGGATCCTTTGCCCTTCGTGACTCCCTACGCCGACCGTGTGATCCGCGCCACCCTTAGCCACCGCGCCTTCCTACCGCCGCCCAGCCCCCGTACCCTCCCCCACCAGGACTCCCTCCGTGCACCGCGACGAGCTGGGCGCCCTGGGCGTAGGGTTCGGCCACCTGGTCATGCGCATTGGCGTCGCCGCAACGCTCGGCATCGGCCGCCTACCCTTCGTCGCATCACGGGCCAACAGGGTCGCACTGCCCATCCAGGTATGTGCTTGCGTGGTGTGTGTGTGTGTAGTGTGCTGCTCTTAAGCCTCTTCCGAGCCACCTCCTGCATAGCCTATGCTCTATCGCCTAACTCCTGCTCTTGCTACACATGGCTGCGCACTGCACGAATGCCGGTGGTGCACAACAGGCTCGGCTCCGTGTCTAGGCACCCAAGGCCATGGTGAGGGACGACCAGTGCGGCTTCGGGCAACGATGATAGAGGGTGGGGCATGGGGTGATGCCTAGCCTACTCCATGTCTGCTCAGCTGCTTGATGGACGCCCCTAGGTTGTTTGATGAAATGCCCATTCAGAATGTCATGACTTTGTTAGAGTTTATTTGCATCAGGTCAGCAATCAAGATACTTGTAGTTGAAGGTGGGCTACTGTTTCCTTGTGTTGGATTTGATTCTTCTAATCTTCGCTTATTAGTACTCTGCCTAATGCATGAGAACTAAGAAGCAGTTTAGGAAGAGATGAATGAAATATATGTGTGCACTGATGGGTACTACGGGATGAGCAGTTCTAGGAACTCGGATCTCTAACTGATATATGCTTGCGCTTGTAGCTGTAGTCCATTTGGTTCATACACAGTATGTGTCCGTCTATGCTTGATGCTACAGGCATGCTAAACAAACAAAGATATTGTACCAAAAGAGATTCTTTAGGGTTGTCATTTGGACGATGCAGTAGCGGATAATTTATAGTTCAGATCTACTAGCATCATTGCTCTCTGCTTATTTATGGATGTCATGTTTAAGGTGTTGTCTTGCTGCATAATTCCGTGGATATAATATTTTGGTCTTAGGTATCATTTTACATGGCTAAACACTTCCACATGTTAAATTATATGTGCAGGTCTTATTAAGAATGGAGCAAGAACAAAAAGTGGCAGTAGACACCCCACATACCAAGCAAGATGCTGCTGAACAAAAACATGCTACTCGGCCCTCAGTTAATTCTTGGACAAACTTTGGTGAGCAGTCTTTTAAAAGTGCAGCTTTGTTCCTTGCTGAGATGCACAATTTCTTATGAACTAGAAGGTAGATGCCTATTTTCTTGTACCTTATATATGTAGGAGAAATATGGAAGCAGCAGTGGCAGCACCTTCACTTAGAGAAGAGAGCTGTAATGGCAGAAACAATGCTGGAGGTCACAAAGTAATACCGTGTTGGGCAGGCCAAAGCAAACCAACCTCCCAGTTCGAGGTATTCTTGGTTGCTACATTTTTCTTCAAATTTCCAAGCTTCCAGGACATGAGCAATTTTCATGTGTGTCACTAACTGATGTGTCCCTGCTAAACCAACAGCTTCTCGATTGCACATATTGTGGACATACCTAGGCTACAGTGGATGCTAGACTACAAATTGCATGAGGTTAGTGATTACCCTATTCAAATTCCCTTCATGATTTGGAGGCTGCCAGGTTGCTTGTTATCTATGGCAGTGAATTCTATGCCCAAATCTCTAAAAAAGGCATTAGTGTTTGAAATAGGAAAGAGTGATATTTCAGTGGCAAAATAAGGCATGCCTATCAAGTATTGAGCTGCACATTATGAAACCATTGTTTTTTGAGTGATTTACACTGATGGGACAGGGTAATGCTAGACTAGGGGAGGACATGGTGATGCAGCAACATTGGGTGATGTTTATCATCGGTTAAGGAAATGTCATCTGCCCAATTAGCTACTAATAATGACGGTTAGGAATGGCACATATAGAGGGTGGGAAAGTCCACACGGAGGTGAGATGGTTTCCCAAACCTACAGTACCTTTTTCTCTCTCATGTTTCATTGCTTCGATCTAGAACCACTGCCACAAGCCCCATCCTGTTGTTTGCCGAGGACTGCCCGTGCATTAGTTGAAACATTCACAATTTGATGAGCTGAAAGATGTCCTTGGCCTTGCTCATTGCCTAAGACGCGCATAGCTCTTCCCCATTTGACGTATTAGCATTTTGGCCATCAAACTATTGCCCAAGTTTGATTTTGCAATGCGACTCTGACTCTAAAATCAGAAATATTTCACCACTGAGATCTATTGATGGCCTCTTACCTACTTGCTATATAGCATCATATTTGTGTGGCCTCATAAAGTTCCTTTTGTTCTGTATCAAGATTAGAAAAATCAATTATTGTAGAAAATTGGAGGCTGCAGATCTTAAGACACTAATGAGGTTGAGTTTTCCGATGAAACCATGTTTCTCTTTCGAACTCCTCATGATCTGCCAATAGTAGTGATGACGATCTAGGATGACAGCAGAGTTGCTGATCCAATGAGACTTGATCACAGATTTAAAAGCTCATGTTAAGCCTTTAGTTTCTGTATACTGGGAGGAATTGGATCCTGACTGATTCAGTAGGTGCGTAGAACTACAGGTGTAAGGCTTGATGTAGAACTACTAGTGCACGTGTACTCAAATGAACTATGAAAGCTCTTGTGGCTAAATTACCTTCTTTTTGCTTGAGATGCACCCTTCTTTTTGCTTGAGATGCACTACTAAATCTTTTGTGTCAACCAATGTGTTTCTCCACATATTTCGCACTTAATACAACTCTAGATAAAAAAAATCAAGACTTCACACTTACTGGAAGTATTAATTATATGATTATAATGGTAAATGGCTACTATTTCTATAGATTTATTTTTCAACTGTCTAGCATTTGCACTAGATAAGACCTGTTGTAGCAGGGTTTTCTTTTGGTATTGCATTATTTTGTCTTCTGAAATAGCATGCTCTGTTCTTTTCTTGTCAATCTGCAATGGTGAATAATTGGCTCTACGGTGCTTGCTTATGGTGACTGATACCTCCACGAAGTATCATGAACGTAGCAAAACCCCATGGAAGCATACCGAATAAAATCCATGTTTTGATTGTGGTAAAACTGAAATCGTATATTCACACTGTTATTTCATAATAAGGTTGTGGTAAAAAGATTAGTGTTTGAAAATTTAACAATGGACATTCTTTCGCTATGGGTTCTTAATATTGGAAGCTTACTGTAGATACTTCTCTAGTTTTCCTGCTGAAACTACGCATGAATTATGTACAAAGAGGGGTATTCCTTTTAGCATACATGGATAGTCCTAATTATGATGAAAAGCTGATCTCCAGGGCCATAGCTTTACATGAATAGAAATATTTTTTATATGATTACTACATGGTCAGTCCTAATTATGATGAAAAGCTGATCAATCAATTTATTGTGTCTTATCAATCACTACTGCGATTGCTGACGTGGGTGTGCGTGTTTTGTTTGTTTTGGCCTCTGCTCTCCTCTGCAGGCGCGTGAGCTATTTTCCGACATCTGCATCCTCAAGACCGCTGTCACGAATAGATAGAAGTATGTAGTTCTCACATGAGTTTGAAGAAATGATATACTGATGCTCATCGTCCATCGGGAATAATATGTATAGCAGACAAAATATGTGGATTAATATTCGTCCATTGATTTTGTCCTGCAAGCTCTTGTTTTTTTCGCATTGGTTGGTTCCCAGATTTTTTTTTTCTACTCTCATTTGTCATATGAGATTGCTTTTGTTATTCTTTTTTCTTATTTGGTATCCTGGTCGAGATTGATACATTAATTGCTACTACTTCTACCTTTGCAGTGACAATGATTTGGCATGCATATCTTGTTTAGGTAGATCATTTTGCAGAATGCTGCCCACTAGAATAGCTTTCAACTTTTTAGAAATTCAGGTGCCAAATCCTTTTCTTTACAACCTGATCAGCAGCATATTATTGTTTTAGGAAATTCAAGGAATTTGATGTTAGCTTTGTCTGTGTTTTCCGTCAAACCCATTCGGTGCATTCAGTGTTTCCCCCAAAATTTATTGTTAGCTTTCAGTGAATCCAGTGTTCTCTAGAATTCTGTATTTCCCTCTAAATGCAGTGAATTCACCAAATCTGCAAATGCAGATACCTTATTTTAATTTATTATTAGTTCAGCCTAGATTTGGGCTCCATGCCAGATTTGTAACTTATGTTGATTGCTTCTGTTAGATAAATAGCACAGAGAACAGGTTAGTGCTTCATGTAGCTCTGAGGGCTAAAAGAGATGCAGTTATAAACAGTGATGGGACCCTGAGGTTTGGAGTGAGACTTTTAGGAGTGGATCATGGGTAAACTTTCAGTCAATTTTTTAATTAACTAAACGTGGCAAAAACATGAAGATTGATTGCTAGAACTTCTTGGACTGCATGTTGGGTTAACTGGGGAAACCATTGACGAATGTTGTGTCAGTTGGAATAGGTGGTAGCTTTCTTGGCTCTCTGTTTGTGCATACTGCACTCGAGTGTGATTTTGGTACCAAACACCGGTCATTTTCCTATGTTTATCTTTAAAAAATGGCATGCTCTCTTGTTACCTTCTTTCACTGTGACAAGCTTGTACATATTGGTTAATTTTCATGCTTGCTTTTTGAAACATGAAAACAGAGGACATCGGTACTTAAAGATTGATTTCCAGCAGGATAGGTTAGATCCAAAGTCCAACTGAATTACTAAGCGAAGGTTCGTGGTTTGGTTCCTTGCTTGTTTGTTCAGTTCTTTGATTCCAGAAATGGGGACTGACTCATTGGTCGGTGATTCCTTTTTTTTCTCCACACATTTTTAGTTGATTGGTTTTGTTTTATACTATAATTAATCATCATCGAAATGATATATATTCGTATTGTTTTAATTGTCTGTTTCCACCTTTTTAGTTTGTTTTTTCAAATTTACAAAATCGTAACATACAGCTTGTTTTCCCAGCCAATATTTGTTCCTTTTGCATATGCATGCCTCCAATTGACTATCACAAACTGAATTGGCATGGCGCCATGGCCTCCTCTCATGCTACTATATAGTTTTATTCTATTCCAAATATTTTGATGTGGAGTATTATTCCATCCAGAATGAGAAAAAAAGGAAGGTTCATCATTCTTTCTGAAGAGCAGGGCGAGGAACAAGCAATTAGAAATTTGACAAATTGTGGAGATGGAAGGAGCCCTCTCTCTGATGTGCCGAGCTCTGGAGATTGGCAGCCATGCCGGAGAGTGGAGATGGAGGGCCGGTCTCCACCCTGCTCTTCCGTTTTTGCTGGTCGAGCTGCCAGGCCGTGAAGGAATACTACGAGCCGCTGAGCCCAATAGGTATGGTCAAATTTGTTTGTTCGTACCAAATTCATGTATGGTCATGGTTTGTATATAGAATTAATTATGTCAAAGGGGCTAGCAAAGGAGGGACTTGATGTTTTAGTTTCGCATCAAAATTTAGAGTTATAGTTTTGCATCAAAATTTAGAGTTATATTTTAATTATCTATTTTCTTGAAGACTTATGTAATATTGATGTTCTAATCATCATGATGGAAGCATATTTTTTTAGTTAACAGGGCTACATATGTTTTATGGTATTATATTTTCTCTTTACAATGCATGGGCATGCATATCAACATATTCGTGGATTTATTGATATATGAACATTATCTTAGACGCCTTTACAATAGAGTTTGTGAGCCTGCGACGTCGCGCTCTCGATGACTTTGTTAGTTTCATGAACTTTGTCTTTTGGATTAAATGTCACTTTAATATAGTATTGTTTTGTTATCGTGCGATCCGTATGTTAAGCTGTCCCGTAACAACGCACGGGCACGCTACCTAGTAAATATATAAAAGTAGAACATCACGTAACACTACATGAATATCAAAAAAAAAATTCTGGAACATCTTACATGAACATCATATGTGTACCATGAATGTAGAACACCACAATAATGCTACATTAACATCGTATCAATACTACATGAACATCAACAAAAGAATAATAGAGCATTCTATACATATTACGCGAAGAAAAGAACATTGGCAAAAGAACCATAGAACATCTTATACATATTATGCAAACAAAAGCTCAAGAAACGAAAAAAGAACACGAAAATAAAAAAACAAATAAAAGGAAACAAAACAAAAATAAAAAGGAAAAATAAATATAAGAAAGAAAGAAAAGAAAGAAAAGAAAGAAAAGATAAAGGAAAGATAAAGGCAAAAGAAGACGACGACGACGTACGCACCTGTACTCCATAGCGCTCCCGAAACCACCCAAACTTCCCCCGCCCACCCAACCCCCAAAAAAAAGTCTTGGCCCGCTTTTACTAACAGGCCCAAGGTGTGTGTTTTTTATAATTAGGCCCAGGGTGGTTTTTGCTGTGTTTTAGCAACGCCTGTAGAAAATGGCCCAGGCCATTTATGCCTCCAGTTTGCTAATATCTTTTACCATGAATTTCAGTATAAAATTATATATGTCCTGGCTGTGAGATATGCCAGCATTAATTAATCTGTCTTTTATACTAACAATTTCACTATATATAAACGAGCACAAGCATCAGGCCATTTGCATCCCGAAACACAAGATTAGTACTTCTAGTGTTAATACGACGATGAGGGCGGTGCACTCCGTAGCTGCTGTCATTTGCGTCGTTCTCATGGTCACGTCCTGCACGCTCACGACACCAGCGCGGGCAAAAGGTTTATATATGTACACATAAACTCAAATGAAGCTAATTTTTTGTTTTATCATAATATAGAGAGAGTAAATTCCTCCGTGCTCAATTGTGGTTAACATGCATATGTACGTCTGCTGATCCATATATTGAGTTTTATTTTGGTGGTACAGAGGATTGCTTCCCGATGCCAGGATGCATGGACATCCCGTGCGAGCAGAAATGCGAAGACGAATTCCACTTCAGGGTCAGCAGTTCCAGGTGCATGATCCGTCAGCACAGGGATTTTTGCTGCTGCACCCACAATTACGCGGGGACGACGACTGCGGCTGGCGATGGCGAGCTGCAGAGACATGCTCAGAGCGTTGAGCCATATGTGCTGTGATCCAATAAACCGTGCAGACGGTTAGGAAATAGTATGTAGCAATAATAGTTCTATATTGATATGTAACGCCTCGACTTGCTCTTGCATGTAATAAGAAAAGATTAATTAACAATCAGAAAAACCTGAGTTAAATCCCAAATCTTACTATTGCTAGTTAGATGACCAACAGGGCCACAGCCGTTAATTTTCACTAGATGCACTGAAAAAAGGATAATTTTAACAATTCCTACAATGATAAAAATATATGGCATTTATTCATATGTATGAATATTAAAGTAATAATGTCCTAATCTTGCATCAAATAACTAGAGGCTCTAACTAAGACACCATGTTAAATCTCATCAGACGCAATAGAAAAAAAGGATAAATCTTCACAATAATAGAGTGTAATCATCATCCCTGATAACGGTTATTGGATCTATTGCGACTTATAAAAAAAGTACACACTCCATCATTATGAAAAAAAAATACATAAAGTAACCATACTTACTTACCATTATGAAATGAATTAACATAACCACCTAAATTTGTATACAAACTACTCATATATGTTATAATGGAAATTATTTAAAATTAATTATCTTAAAAATACATATGGTTTTCATTATCTATAGCTGTATCTGTATCTGTTTTATATCCGTATCTGTATCTATATGTATATCTATTTATATCTATATATGTACTTGTATCTATATCTATATATGTATCTATATCAAAATATATGTCTATAACTATCTCTATGTCTATATCTTATTGATTTCCATATCATATTTATGACTATATCTATGTCTTTATGTCTTATGAAGCCACGTCACCCATTTTTGGACCTGCTGTACCTATTGCGCACCAACCAAAAGGAAAAAAAAATATTACTGCAACATGGGTTCACTAACCGACCTACTGTACCTCGGGTACACTAGCCGGCCGCCCGCTGAAAATGGCCCAGGCCGATTTACACCCCCCGGTTTGCTGATATCTTTTCCATGTATTTCCTATAAAATTATATTCATTCATATATTTCCCTGGTGAGTTGACCGGACAGATACATATTTAATTGTTATAGTAAACGTCACAATATTAATTTTTTTGAGTTGTAGATCTCGTATGAAAAACGCCTATGGAAATAAAAGTTGTAGATCTCGTAAAGTTGTAGAACTTTGTAGTTGATGACCTTTTTGATTTGAAATTATCTTGACAACGAAAAATATGTTTGAATTGTTAAATTTCATACTCAAATTTTGTAAACGAGTTTGGATGGATCGGAGAAACTACCAAAACAAATTGCCATGGATGGAATCTACATAGCAGTATTGAAATTTGCCCAAACAAGATGAACTTACGGAAAGTTGCTTCCATATCACCCCAGTGCATGCAACCCTACATTATTTCTATGTTTTGTGGGAGGCTAACTGTATAACTTTTGGTGTTTAGGGGAGCAATAAAAAACACAATTGGTAATAATGGAGTAATCTATATTCTTTATATTGTTGAGTTGGGATCCAAATTCAAGCACACATAAGGTATAGGCCGACTTCGGACGGAGCGAAGCGGAGGTTAAAGTGGGCTATTATGCTGGCTGCCCGCACACAGGGACACTTGGGGGTGCGGAGGGGCATAGGTCCCCCACTCCCACGGCGTGGATCGTTACATGATTAGGGTTTACACCCTATATATATAATTCTTGTATGCCGTCGTTCAGGATATAAGTTGACATTAGGCCCTGTTTAGTTGCCAAAAAGTTACAAGATTCCCAATCACATCGATTGTCCTTTACGCATGCATTAAGCATTGAATGAAGTAGCAGCTGTTGCATGTTTGTACTGTTTTTCTGGCTTTCTCGAGATGAATCTTTTGAGTCTACTTGGTCCATGATTGAAAACTTATTGGAGTACATTCCCCGCGTGTTACAGTGAATTTTTTCAACCCCTTTTTGCCAACTAAACGGATCCTTATTGTAAATCCCTGACGTCTGTAATCACACCCGATATAATGAAGTTTTTCTAGCTGGCGCCCGTGATTTTTCTCTCCTGCTTTGGGAGGGTTTTCAACGTTAAATCTCGTGTTCTCTGTGATTGATCTCTTGTTCTTCATCGTTTATTTGCCAATCCATATGGAAAGTTGCTTCCATATCATCCGAGTGCATCCCACCCTACGTTCTATGTTTTGCCGGAGGCTAACTGTCTAACTTTGGGTGTTCAGGGGAGGAATAAAAAACACAATGGTAACAATGAAGTAATCTCTATACTTTATATTGTTGAGTTCTGATCCAAATTCAAGCACATGCAAGATATAGGTCGACTTCAGATGGAGCAAAGCAGAGGCCGAAGTGGCCCATTGTGCTGGCTGCCCACACATAGGTGTTCCATTAGCCATCGTTACCACATTTAGCTTGTGAGCTAACAAGCCAAGAAATGTAAATCAGTGGCACGATGTGTGTGACTCAATTGGTTCTGGACTAGGAAACAATCATGTTTATGGACAGTATGAGGAAGATATTGCTGCTCAGCTATTATGATCTGACTCCACAACTGAAGACATGCTTACTATATCTAAGCATATTTCCTGAATATTATGACGAGATTGAGATCCTCCGATTGATACAGAGGTGGATAGCAGAATGATTTATTCAGCTAGGAGCAGCGACGTAGCTGGCGGTCGGGCTGGAAACATATTTTTAAAGGGTAGGAGGGGCTGACAACAATATAGATGTTGAAGAAGACAATAGAAGGGGTGAAAACATGATACGGAAATACGATCGGGAGGTTGAAGAAAATAATAGGAGACACATTAGTGTTTTTTTTAGCGGCTGTCACTTTGTTCAGCCCCTCCTTATATTTTTCCTGGCTTGGCCCCTGGCTAGGAGATGGAGGCAAAGCTTTTTGGAGGATGAGAAGAATCCTTCTTATTGTCCGGTTCATGATATGGTGCTGATCTCATTTGCTCCTTGACAAGAGAAGAAAGTTTTGCTACAGCTGTAAGTGGTGACCTCAAACAAATCACATCTTCAGAAAGCAAGGCTCGCAGGCTCCTACAGTTAACATGTCAAAATTGAGGTCGCTTACTATCCACAATTCTTCTTTAATTAAAACTATGCCACCCCTTTCAAGCTCTTATCTTCTATGTGTATTGGATCTTCAAGAGTGCAATCCTGATGATCATCCAAGTCTAAGATTTTATTGGTAAATTATTTCACCTTAGGTAACTAAGTCTAGTAGACACTGGATATGCTGGGGAGGAGAGATAGGAAAACTATAGCTTTTGCAGACATTTATGTTCAGTGGAAGTGAAATAAAAGAAGTGTGTCATTGAGTACCTTGGGGCTGAGACAATTTATGTGCCTTGCCTGTGGGGACAGTGCAAGGCTGCCAAGTGGGTTGAGAGATCTATCGTCTCTGGACATGCTACAGATCAGTGCTGATTCTGCATACTCCCTCTGTCCCAGTGGCAGTGTCGCCCGAAATTCGCGCACCCCCTCACATTCCTGGTTCCTGAGCGACAGTCGTCGCGGGACGGAGGGAGTATATTGCAGAAGAGCTGGGACATCTGACACACCTGAGGGTGCTAGGGGTTATGCTCAGAAAGGATAAGGAAGGCAGATGGGATGAAAACATGGCCATACTTCTGTTTGCGTGTGCCTAGGCAAACTGCACGAAATACAGTCTATAGGATTAATAATTTCATATGACATGGAAGTTGATCTTGATGGCTCAATGGACTCCTTGTCGAACCTATCATATCTTTTTATTTCTGGAACCAATTGGTTGCCGATATGGATCAATCCCACATTTCTCCTATCGCAGCTTCAGCTAGAGGTGAGTCAAGTGCGAATGGAGGACATCCAAATACTCAACAAGCTGCAGGTTTTTCGTGCTCTCAACTTGCAAGGGAATGGAACAAAACCAGTGTTTGAAAGGTTCATGATTAGCGACGATGCCTTCCCATGTGTGACACGGTGTGAATTCACTGGGTTTTCAACAGTGCCATCAATGTTCTCCCAGCTGGGGCTATGCCCATGCTGCCTTTAGCCGATACTATAACATCTTTAAACAACCGCTTACTATAGCATATTCAATAATCTTCTGCATGCTGCCTTGAGTACTATTCTATTCCAGGTTTTTGTCTCTAAGAATCCTTTACATTTATTATTTTTGTAGCTATTCTTTTTACTCATTTACTATTGCAACTGCTGACATGACATTGGACAGTCTAGTGATGAACCCTGTTTCCTTGCATAGATATGATACACTCTGCTGCATATTCAGATATCAAAGTAGCTCTCCTCCAACACAAATTCTGGGTTATTCCTAATTGACGGAAATTCTGTGTTGTGTACGTACATGCACCAGATAATGGTATGGTCCACCAGATTGCTCTGTTGCCTCAATAGTGATGAACCCTGTTTCCTTGCATAGATATGATACACTCTGTCTGCATATTCAGATATCAAAGTAGCTCTCCTCCAACACAAATTCTGAGTTATTCCTAATTGACGGAAATTCTCTGTTGTGTACATGCACCAGATAATGGTATGGTCCACCAGATTGCTCTGTTGCCTCAACCACTACCTACAACAAGTTCCTTTTCGAGATCTTCGCCAGTACTATGGTCAGTTGATTCAGTTCCAACCCCCCTGCATTTCCACCGTGCCTGGTGCTCTGCTCTACACAAAATAAGGAGGTCCATTTCGCCAATGGCCAATGCATGCTCTAATGCTCCGAGTCTTTGTGGGTCCATTTGGCTTGCTCAGTGTTTTCTGTTTACGCTTTTTAGCCTTTCTGTGATATTTTCGCATGTCGAGGTGTTGCCTTGCTAGTTCTCTGTCTTTCGGACCTACCGTATTGTACCACGTACGTGCAAACATAGTTTGTGCCTAAAGCTGTCACAGGCTGATTGATATTCATGCTCTTTGAAAATCAATGGCTTATATGCTCCGTCAGTTTGTTGGACCATAATATGTCATAAGTCATGCGTGCCGTGTAACAGGAAGTTAAATCACATGCGCGCCCTTCCTGACAAAACTGTTGATTGGCCTCCTTGGTGCCCATGCGTTTGCAACACTTTTGGATGTGTAGGACCATCGTATAGCATTTGGATTCAAATTTTTATCTTGGATTCGAATTAGTGTGAGATGGTTAGGAAATAAATATAGAAAGCCATTTCTCCCCTTCTATTTCTTTTTGTCTCACAGAATAATGACCGATCCCAGTTCGTTGCCAAGACCCAAATTAAATCTGCTCCTTGGCAAAGTCATCACGTTGGCCTTGCGGTGGTGACATTCGTAGCAGATGCCATCGTCCAATGCCGTCGTTGTTGTTGGTCTACTGTTACCGTGGCCGTTAACGTTTCATGTACTGTGCTAGCCGAACGTTGACCTCCATGTCCATGAATCCGGTGGCCAACGTTGCTGGCTCGGAGCCGTCAGCGCTGGTGACATTTCTGCTGCAGCAGACTGCTGCGCGTGAGACAGCCCACCTGGAGGTGATACTGGGCCCCCGACCCCTTTGGCCCAAGTAAATTTCCCAAGGCCCAATATATTTTTTGTACTGCTACCTACTCCACAACCACAAGCCAGTCGAGCCCAGTATTGCGGAGTAAATTTCCCAATCCACCTGGGGACGAACCCTTGCATTTCTTCCTGTGTAAAACCGAGCATTGCTAGTGCTTGAAATTTATTATGTTCGCCGTTGTAGATGATAGGTATGGTCAGACGAGGCTGGATGGCGTACGTGTACCTGGTTCCTGATCATCCCATCCAAGTGGTTGACATTTAGGCTCTGTTCGTTTGAACTTACCAGCCAGTAGCATCGCGGATCTAACCGCCTCATCCATTGCGATGGCGACCGCTTTACAGAGTTCAGTTTGAAATTGACAAGTCTTCCGTATAGTTTCATAAATAATATATAAAATTTGTGATTTCGTGAATAGTGTTTACCAGCACTATCTTAAATGAAAAAATGACCTATATAAAAATTGTTTGTCTTGTTAAAATATACAACCTTTGTATTCAACACTTTTTCATTTGAGGTGATGTAGTATCCCATTTGACAAAGGTTGACCAAGTCAAAATTTGAATTTAAAAAAATGACTCTTTGACACTACTTTTCGGAACCCTAAATGGTCTCAGCTATAAAAGTTATGAATACCAAGTTTGTTGAACTCTTCAAGACATACATTTGTTGTTTTGGTCAACTTTTCATTTGACAAAGTTTGAATGTGTTAAATTTGAAATTTTCAAATTTTAACTGCTCCAAATCAGTTTTCGGGACCCTAGGTGGTCTCAACTAGAAAAGTTGCGAATACCAAGTTTTACCAGCTCATCAAGATCTACAATTATTATATTGGTCATTTTTACATTGAAGAAAGCGTTAGGAAAGTTCAGTTCAAAATTGATAAGTCTCCCATACAGTTTCATAAACAACATATAAGATTTGTGATTTCGTGGATAGTGTTTACCAACACTATCTTAAATGAAAAAATGACCTATATAAAAATTGTTTGTCTTGTTAAGATATACAACCTTTGTATTCAACACTTTTTCATTTGAGGTAATTTAGTGTCCCATTTGACAAAGGTTGATCAAGTCAAAATTTGAATTTAAAAAAAATGACTCTTTGACACCGCTTTTCGAAACCCTTGGTCTCAGCTAGAAAAGTCATGAATACCAAGTTTGTTGAACTCTTCAAGATATACATTTATTGTTTTGGTTAACTTTTCATTTGACAAAGTTTGAATGTTTTAAATTTGAAATTTTCAAATTTTAACTGCTCCAAACCAGTTTTCAGGCACCCTAAGTGGTCTCAACTGGAAAAGTCACGAATACCAAGTTTTACCATCTCATCAAGATCTACATTTTTTATATTGGTTATTTTTGCATTTGAGAAAGTGTTGGGAAAGTTCAGCTCAAATTTGAGCCTTTTTATAGGAAAAAAAAAATTAGGTGAGGCCTGGGCCTTACCATGCACGGTGAGGATTGTGCAGCTGACATGTTACCACGATCACCATACAGTATTATCCTAACCGCCTGCATGGTGATTATGGCCCATACGTCAGCTGCATAGTCCTCACCGTGCACGGTAGGGATGGGCCTCACCCAATTTTTTTTCCTTTTTATATGGGCCTGTCTGTCGCAGCCTGCGCGGGGCGGGGATGCGGGGATTGGAGTCGGGGACCGGCCAACCGTCCCTGTCCCTGCCATCCCCGACGGGACAATGTATATGTTAATTATATTTTGAATTGTTCAAAAGTTCTATTTGAAGTTGTTATATTTTGAAATTCAAAATTTAGAATTGTTTAAACAAACTCATACGGAGAAAGAACCAAAACCAATGTTGTAGATCTCGATGGGGTCTACAACTTTTCACTTGACAACCTTTTCATTTGAGGTCATTTATATTCCTAAATTTATTTTCTAATGGTCATTTTATCATTTAAAAAGTTTATATAAATTAAAAAAATTTGCTGGGCTGCCCAATCTCCCGCTTAGGTCTCTTTCTCCCGCCCAGGCCTGTTTCGCCCACTAGGTCGCGTTGCTGTCGTGGCCGTCCGATTTGATCGGATGGCTCACGCTGCTACCTCAGATGTTTAAAACCGGGCCGTCGGTCTTCCCCGAACCCTAACTTTCCCATGCTCTGTCTCCTAGCTTCTCCCATTCCACACACACAGTGGCGGCGATGAGTGAGCCCATTTTTGGAAGCACCCCCGTCGCGCTCACACACTGGCGAGAGAGATGGTGGGGGCGGCGCTAGTGAACATCACGCTTCACGCGGGCATGGCGGCTCCTGGAGGCAGCGCGGCCGACCTGCGGGCATGGCGGCCACCTCTGTGCGGCGGCATGCTCGATCCGCGGGCATGGTGGCCCCTAGCGGCGCATGGCTTCCTCTCCTCGATCGATGATTGCGCGGCGCAACCGGCCATCCCTGGACTTCCCACATCGAGCGATGGCGCTTCCTCCTCGCCATAAATAGCAGCAGGCGGATCTGTGGCATCCCCCTCCCCTCACACCAGGGATCTGACGGCGCCCCCTTCTTCTGCGGTGTCATGATCCCGCGATCAGCCCCTTCCGCCAGTAGGTATTGAACGCGCTTAGTAGCATACTCTTAGTAGCATAACTATGTTCACAAAGTAGTATATTATATATTTATATTCTATACTTTATTCTTTCAGCATACTCCGTATCTGTGCTTTCTTATTCAACGGCGGTCAGTGGTTACTGATTGACTTGTCATTGACAGTCACCGGCGAGGTCCCTGCTAGGTGCGATTCTGCAGGAGTGAATCCTCATGCAATCATTATTGGCTAATTGGTTCGGTCCTTGGGTTTATGCTATACCTATTTATACTGTGAGTTATTTTTTTAAGGTTGATATATGGCAAATGCTCCGATAAAATCCTTGTTGAAACTTGTGAATTGATATATAATTGCCTGATTGTTGAACCAGCGACAGTGATTCAAAATCATTGTAATAGTTTATAAATAAACAAAGAAATCTGCTGTATGCACCAGATTTGCATATTATCAGAGGCTAATTTTGACGTGCAACCGCTGCTGGTGCTGTGGGATGTGCTAGTCGCTGTAGGGAAAGACGAGCATGCTCCAGCTGCTGGTGTTGCGCAGGTGTGCCTGTTACCATTTATTCAACATTTCTCAATGCTAGATGTTGCAACTCGTGCTTGTCTGAATATTTTTCAGTTTCAGTAACTAGTGCAGCAGCACAGCTCATTTTTATTACGAGTTCTGTTGGATAATAATCATTGTACTGGAACTTCATATTGAGTGTTTGTGTTTGAAAAGAACTTCATATTGAGTATTTGTTATAAAGAAAACATATTACTTTCTGCAAAGTTTATTAGCAAATCTGAGCTTTATCTCAAAAGATATAAATTGGGACGGATTAAGTACTTTACTTTGCCCACTTCGCTGTGTAAGATTTACTTTTTCCTTTGTTCAGACATGTAGATCCACCAAGGAGCTGTGAGAGCAGCAGACACTTTCTTGAAAAGCGATCTGCATGCAAGATTGGAACGGGAGCAATGTGCAATCATGAGTAGCACTGTTCTAAACAGCTGTTATGTAATACCTCTGGTATTACATTTAATTAATCTGTCATGTCATCATATTTAATTTAACTGTCTGTATGTGATTGTGCTTAGGGTTTCTAGAGTGACTTGATTGTGTTATGATTGATTGTGCAATTAAACCCCTTTGTGAAAATCAATAATTAATTCAAAAAGGAAATTGCAATTAAGCCCTAATTTAACCCCGAAATCTAATTTAAAATCTATAAGGAATCTGATAAAAGTGTCTTAATAAAAGTTGTAGATCTTTAAAAATAGAACAACTTTTATTTTTGGATATTTTGATGTTATGAACTAGAAATTTGAATTAAACTCAAATCAGTGACTTGAGATTCAAATTTGAAACATCAATTCAAAAATTCTCAAGAATTTGACAAAACACCCTTAATGAAAGCTGTAGAGCTCAACAATTAGAACAAATTACATTTTTACAGATTTTCATGTTCCGTGGAAAAGTTTAGAGAATTTCAGTGAATTGCAAATCAAATTCAAATTCAACTTTTACCCCATTTTCCGTAATTTCAAAATTTGGCTGAATTTGAACTTGGTCCAAATATCAAAAGTGTTCTACAGGAAATTTGGCACAACTTTTGTATTTTCTATTTTTCCAGATTCAAACAGTAGGGCCATCAATTGGATTCAAATAGGATTTGACCTAGGGTTCTAACTACAGTACCGCCCCCCCCCCCCCACTGTTGCCCGGCGTTCGTGCGCGCGGCGCGCGCTGCCACCGTCCGGCCGGGGTAGTGCGCTGTCGCCATCGCGTTTGCGTCCGGGCCCCGGGTCACGCTCGCTCTCATCCGCTCCCCTCCCTGCCTTTAAAGGCGACGAGAAACCCCGCAACCTTTCTTTTCCGTTCGGCCGCCGGCGAGATCACTTCGGTCACCAGCCAAATTCATCGTGCCTCGGCCACCTCCACATCCTCCACCTCACAGACAACTAGCCAGCATCCTTGCGCTTCATTTGCACCCAGTGGTGTAGGCTGTAGTAGCCCGAGGGAGCCAGAACACCGTCACCGTCTCTGTGGCGGACCGACACGGGTGCGCGCAGGAGGCGTGCGTAAGGTTGTTGAGGAGCTGACAGGCGGGGTCCGCCTGTCAGGGTCCCCATAGGCGTCGGTGCGGGCGGGCTGGCTTGGGTGGGCGAGCTGGGCCGGCCTGGCAGTTACTGGGCCGACTCGGGCTGAATCCGATTTCTTGATTTCTCAGGGATTTTCAAATAGCTTTTCTGTTTTATTTAATAGGAATAGTACTCTATTTTGTTATTTTCATATGAATATTTTTGTTGCACCAAAAATTATAAAAAATTTTGTGGATGACCTCTGTGAGGTGTGCTATTTAATAAAAATATTAAATGTATGTTTTGAGTACTTTCTGTGGGAATCAAAAATCAGTAAATTAATTGAAAAGTGCAATTTTGATGAATTTTAATTAATTCTCTATTGATCCAAAAATCATGAAAATTTATTTGGTACTATTTTAGGTCAAGAGCTAACTGTTGGTAAAGTTTGGCATCAAATGAAAATAGTTTAGTTATCTATTAATTAAATGCTTGATTAATTGCTTAATAAAATAAATGAAAACCTTAATCATTTAGGGTTGGTGTGAATTTTGGATTGATTGTGGTCTTAGGTCAAACACCCTTATGATCTAGGGTAGACTTTTAGAAACAGTTACCTTAAATTAGTTGTAGATGATAATAATATGCAGAGGTTGTTTTATTTCATTATTTCATGTACCATTTTATCGCATCGCATTCATGCATTCATTATTGCATACGTGTAGTGACCGGTGATTCAGAGGTAAAAACTGAGGGGACTGCTGAGAAGACTGCTCCGGAAATTGTGCAAGGGTTCGACATCTGTGGCACCGATCCGGACCTTACTCTTTACGCCATCTAAGGCAAGCCCCGGTGCATTTGCTCCTCCTTGTATTTAAAAATGTTTTATCACTTGAATTATTCTATTATATTAGGTTAATAGGAGTTGAGTGATAACCTAATGATGTATTACCTTTCCTTGACCACTTATTACTCCAAGAACCTGATTTAATTAAGTATTGAAAAATGTTTAGCCCCGCTTAATTGATTTAGATCTGCATAAAATGGTATTTTGAACTATGATGATATGCAAAGAATGAATCATTGAAAGGGAAGGATATTGTCTTCATTGTTGGCAGTATACTTGGCCAGTCCATTGTCATCAATGGGGACGGGTTTTCCGGGTGGTGGTCATATGTTTGGGTTAGAGTCCCAACTTATCGTCGCCAACGGAAAAGGGACGTGAAAACCGGGTGGTCACCAGTGTATTTGGGTTAGAGTCCCAATGCATGGTTTCCAACGAAAAGTATTAGGGACCATACATTGTCAGCCTGCTATGATCGAGACTTTGCAACTAGCCACATACTATGGGAAGCCCTATCTCCGGTAGCTCTGTGGCTTGAACCGACAACCACGCACTGGGAGTGGAGAGGTGACGAGAGTAGCGTGTACCCTCGTGGCCGGCGTGCCTGGAGACGAGAGGAATACTGTGCTCTCTGGTGGCGCAGGACCGGTTCAGGGATAGAAAAGCCGTGGTAGACGGGGTTGGTATATGCAAGCGTAGGTGCTACATATGCAGTGTGGTTAGGGATCCCCAGCTGGGTACTAATCGATTCGAATCATCGTTGCTCCTCGGTTATGGAGACTCGATCCTCACACCTACATCAAAAAGTGGTTCAGAAGTAAGATGTTTTTGAGAATGAATAAGTAACTGGATTTGAAGGATATATGTGAAAGAATTATGAACTATTGATATTGATTATTAATAATGTTGAGTAAAATACTGAAAGCAGGATTAGTAATGCTCTTTTCGCAAAATATCTTGACTCTTGCTAAAGCCTTACCTTGACTCCCCTCAGCCTGCATTCCTGAGTCTCATTCCTTTTTCTTAGTCGGGTAAGTCTTGCGGAGTACGGCCGTACTCAAGGTTTGTTAACACCGTTGCAGGTACTCAGCAGCCGGAGGTCTGTCGGGCCCTTGCTGTGTGACCATCATCCAGGATAGCGAGGAAGAGTGAAGTTGAACCTGTGGGTAGGGTTTGTGTTCCCACCTATCTTATTATGTTGTCGTTCTACTGCTACTATTTTAACTATGGTTTGTAATAACTGCACTTAAATTCTATTTGACAACCGGTTTGTAATCTAAGTACTATTTAATCTTTCGCACTTTTACTCTGATGTATTTTATTATGAAATATTGTAATCCTGTAATGGCTTCGCAATGGGATCCTGTCCGAGAAACGGGTGGTGATGTAACCCGGCAGGGCCTTCTAGATCATTTGGGACACGGGCCCGGCTGTCAGAGGTCGTTAGTGACAATGACAGGTGCATGTGGGCCATATGATTTAGGCGGTTCTGTTACAGCTGGTATCAGAGAGTTTCATTGCTAAACCATTACGGTATTACTTTGCAAAATTTCAAATTGTTTTGGAAAAAAAAATCTAAATTTGCTATTTTGGTCTAAATTGCTTGTTCTCATCTTATTTCGTAAAATAGCTATGGTAGCATATGGAACAACTTTATTACTAGCCCTATGTTAAATTTATTTATGCATTTATTTATCTTGCTTTGAGTTAAAATTCGTAAGTACGATTTATGCATCATGTTAAAATCATTATGTTAATACTTCCTCCTTAAAAGTTGGGTATATGGGTTAGGATTTACCAAACCTATTGTTTCTAGCCTGTTATATCTTTGCTAATCCATACTTACCTTCCAGCTGGCACGCTGCAAGCTCACCTCTCACAAGATGACTAGTCCCAGGGGAGTGCCGCGCCACCAGCTGGCGCCACGTGACGGGGAGGAGGCTTCCGGTAGCTGCCGCCCCCGCCGTAGTCGCAAGGAGCTGAACGGGGTAATTAAGGAGCTTAAGAAGGTGGTGAACCTCATGACGGAGGACTTCCGGGTGGCCCGTTGTAACCACTACAGGGACGTGAGGATGAACAACGAGCTGCGTCGTGAGGTTGACTGTCTGACTCAGGAGAGGGACGAGGCCTTGGCACGTGAGGACGAGGCCCGTACCAGGGTCGACGAGTTGGAGGACTATGTGGAGCACGTTGAGTGGTACAACGGAGCCCTGCATGAGGAGATCCACAGGCTTAATGACCAGCTCAATCCTGTCCTTGTGCCACATGAGGAAGACCCTGAGGATGGCTTGGTTGTGGGACATGAGGAGGAGGCACCTGAGGATGACCTTGAGGTGGCAGTTGATCCCATGGAGGATGTGATTGTGGAGGATGACGACGAGGAGGACGTGATCATCATCGACGACGACTAGACTAGTCTTAGGACTAGGGATGTCAGCCTATTGTTATCGTTTGTGTTGTAATGTTGGTGCCAAGAACCTTAGCTTGGGTTTGAAAACTTTGTTTAAGTCCTAGTCATGTCTTTTAAGCATCGTTTAAGTGTTGTAATGTTTAAGTTTGAACCGCTACTATGCTTCGTCAAGTAATGTTAGTTCTAAATTTGGTTTGCAATTAAACAGATGCCTGTCCATATCCATTCGACCGGTGCTGGTACCTCTGAGGATGGAGCTGCTCCCAACCCACCGCCGATTCCACCAACCTTAGCCGATACTATTGCAGCCTTGGCTAGTGCCGCCAACGCGATGGCACAAAACCGGGACAACCGTGGTGGGCATCGTGGCCGTCGCGATGAGGATGAGACAACATATGTGGACTTTACGGATACCCGTCCACCTGTGTTCACCAAGGCCGATGAGCCATTAGAAGCTGATGATTGGCTCCGCACCATGGAGCAAAATTTTAGTCTGATCCACTGCACTGAGATACAGAAGCCCCTATTCGCAGCACAGCAACTACGAGGTCCTGCCAGTGCTTGGTATGCAAATCTTCTGGCAGCTCAGCCCGATGGACACTAAATGACCTCGGCAGAATTCCATGAAGCTTTCCGTGCTCATTACATCCCTGCGGGTGTTATGAAGATGAAGCTTGATCAGTTTTTGGCCCTGCAGTAGAAAGACTCTACCGTCATGGAGTATGTTGGGCAGTTCAATCACCTGGCGCAGTACGCCCCTGAGCGCACGAACACCGACCAAAAAAGGAAGGACTGTTTTATCAGGGGTCCAAACTACAAGATTCAGCGAAGCCTGTCCAACAATCTCCACTGCTCCTATCACGAGGCGGTCAACATCGCCATTGCTTTTGAAGAAAGTAACCGTAAGCACCAAGAGGAAAAGAAGAAGAAGAAGAAAGCTGGGTTTTCTAGCGGTCAGAAGCGTCAGAAACTCATTTACCACCCCACTCACCACTCTCGTCCATCCTACCCTCAGCGGCAGGTTGTTGTTCGTACTGCTGCTACCTCCCACACCTCCAACCAGCAAAACACCACTCAGCCGAATGCCCCTGGCGTTCGTGTCACCACCCCACAAGTCAACTACAATCACCCGTGCTACAACTGTGGCAAGATGGGCCACTGGGCCCGTGACTGCCCGTTTCCCAACCAGTACAATCAAAATGCTTAGAAGGGTCATGGTGATCAGCAGCAGCAAAATCAGCAGCGTGGTCATCAGCAGCATGCTCAGAAAGGAAAGGTGGTCAAGAAAGCAGGCCACGTTTACTACACCCAAGTTGATCAGATCCCCTAGGGTGAACCCATCATGATGGGTAGGTTCCCTGTCTCAAGTTACCCTGCTATTATGATTTTTGATTCTGGTGCGTCTCATTCATTCATTAATCGCACATTTGTCGTCAAACATGAGATACCAATTGGGGAAATAAAGGAAAATTTCCTAATACATTCGCCCGGGGGCGTATAAATATTAAGGAGGTAGTGCAATGAGTACCTATAGAATTGGGTGGGCATATATTCCCTACCACCTTGATAGTACTCAAAGATCAGGACATAGATGTGATATTAGGCATGAATTGGATGTATCAGCACAAGGCTGTCATTGACGTGCTGAATAGAACTATCAGGGTAAATTTGCCTAATAGTTCAACCCAACTCCTCATTCAACTTCCAATACCTCAAAGAGCAGTGGGTAGGATATGTGCAACCGCAGTCAAAGTAGTGCAGGATATTCCGGTAGTCTGTGAATTTCCGAACGTGTTCCCTGATGATTTGCCTGGTTTGCCACCTGATCGTGATGTGGAGTTTGCTATTGAGTTGAAGCCTGGAACAACACCTATATCCCATAGAGCCTATAGGATGCCTCCCAAAGAACTGGCAGAGCTGAGAGTTCAGTTGCAAGATTTGCTGGATAAGGGTTTCATTAGACCTAGCTCATCACCATGGGGTTGCCCTGCTATCTTTGTGAAAAAGAAAGACAAGTTCCTCTGACTCTGTGTTGACTACCGTCCACTCAACGAGGTCACCATAAAAAACAAATACCCTTTACCTCATATTGACCTACTCTTTGACCAACTAACTGGAGCCAAAGTATTTTCTAAAATTGACCTTAGATCTGGCTACCACCAAATAAAAATCCGTCCCGAAGACATTCCAAAAACAGCCTTCACCACCAAATACGGCCTATACGAGTACCTAGTCATGTCCTTTGGCCTAACCAATGCACCTGCCTATTTCATGTACCTAATGAACTCCGTCTTCATGCTGGAGCTCGACAAATTTGTGGTCATGTTCATTGACGACATCCTTGTTTACTCCAAAACCCCTGAAGAACATGCCAACCACCTCCGTGTTGTCCTGTCTCGCTTGAGAGAACATCAACTCTGTGCCAAGTTCAGCAAGTGTGAGTTCTGGTTAGACCGAGTTCCGTTTCTCGGGCATATTTTGTCAGCCGAAGGCGTATCCGTTGATCCGAGTAAGGTCGAGGAAATCTTGAATTGGAAGCCACCAACTACGGTACATCAAGTCCCTAGTTTCATGGGAATGGTGGGATACTACCGCCACTTTATTCCAGATTTTTCTAGAATAGCTAAGCCTATTACTGAGTTGCTGAAGAATCAGGTCAAGTTTATCTGGTCATCCGAGTGTGAGAAAGCTTTCCAGACTTTGAAGAGGTTGTTGACCACAGGACTAGTATTAGCTCAGCCTGATATTGAAAAGAAATTTTAAGTGTACTGCGATGCATTTGGCACTGGTCTAATTATTCCACCCATGACTTGGAGTTGGTAGCTGTAGTACATGCCTTGGAGATTTGCCATCATTATCTGCTAGATAGTACTTGTAATGTCTACACTGACCACAAGAGCTTAAAGTACATCTTTACCCAAGAAGAGTTGAACATGAGACAAAGAAGATGGTTTGAGTTGATAAAGGATTATGATATAGAAGTACATTACCATCCGGGTAAAAGCTAATGTGGTTGCTGATGCACTCAGTCGAAAAGTCTACTGCAACTGTTTGACCGTAAAGCCGTATGACCTATCTTTATGCACTACAAGAAATGCTTGATTTTGTGACATAAAATCCATTTATGACGCTGGATTTTTGACATTAATTATGATATAGTTTATGTCATAATACGTTAGTTATGACATGATTTTATGTCATAAAACATGAATTATGTCATAAAATATATGCAATCTTCTTTTGACGTTGCACTTTTGTCATAATATACATAACCGATGTCATAATTCACATAACTAATGTCATAATTTACATAACGATGTCATAATTAACGTCACAAAGCTAGCGTCATAAATGGATTTTATGTCACAAAATCAAGCATTTCTTGTAGTGATGCTATGAGTTGAAAAGTTAGGCATAGAAATAGTTCTACAGGGCAGTCTAGCCAACATTAGTATTGAGACACCTATCCGTGAGCAAATCATTGCTGCTCGAAGGGGAAGTAAAGGAATCAAGCACATTAAAGAGAAAGTTCAAGCCGGTAAGGCAGATTGCTTCAGGATTGACGATGAAGGTGTAGTATGGTTCAAGGATCGACTTGTAGTCCCAAAAGTTCCTGAGTTGCGCCGCATGATCCTCGATGAAGCGCATTTGACAAGATTCTCCATTCATCCAGGAAGCAACAAGATGTATCAGGACTTGAAGCAGAAATTCTGGTGGACTAAGATGAAGATAGAGATTGCTCAGTATGTTGCTCGGTGTGATACATGTCAAAAAGTGAAAGCTGTGCATATGAAGCCGGGTGGAGAACTGCAGCCACTACCTGTTCCTGCGTCGAAGTGGGAGGACATCAGCATGGATTTTGTCGTGGGTTTACCTAGAACAACTAGAGGTTTTGATTCAATCTGGGTTACTGTGGACCGTCTCACGAAGTAAGCTCATTTCCTACCAGTCAAGAAGGATTACAGGGCACCGACATACACAAAGCTGTATATAGAAAACCTGATGAAACTGCATGGAGTGCCGAAGACCATTGTCTCCGATTGAGGTACCCAATTTGTCTCCAATTTTTGGAAGGCATTTCACGAGTCATTAGGGACGAAACTTTTGCATAGCACAACATACCATCCGCATACTGACGGACAGACTGAAAGAGTCAACCAAGTACTTGAGAACATGTTGAGGGCTTGTGCACTCAATTACACCAACACGTGGGACGAGTGTTTAGTTTTGGCAGTGTTCTCATACAACAACAGCTATCAAGAAAGCATCAAGATGGCTCCATTTGAAGCAATCAACGGTCGTAGGTGTCGTACTCCGTTGAATTGGTCAGAACCAGGAGAAAGATGGTTTTATGGAGTTGATTTGGTTAATGAAGCCGAAGAAAAGATTCGTTTGATACAGGAGAATTTGAAGGTGGCATCACGTCAGAAAAGTGACACTGACCAAAGGCGCCGTCCGCTAACGTTCAAGATTGGAGACTATGTCTACCTGAAAGTGTCACCAATGAAAGGGGTCAACCAATTCGGAGTCAAAGGCAAGTTAGCCCCGCGATATATTGGACCATTTCTGATTATAGAACGTGTGGGAAAAGTAGCTTACAAGCTGCAATTACCGGAGCACCTTTCCGAAGTGCACAATGTATTCCATGTGTCACAATTGAAGAAATGTCTCCGAGTGCCTAACCAAGTCACCGATGTTGAAGGCGTGGAACTTGAACTGGATTTGACTTGTTCCGAATATCCGATTCGAGTCTTGGATCGAAAGGATCGAGTTACCCAAAGAACTACAACCAGGTGGTACAAGATCCAATGGAGCCAGCATTCCGAAGATGAAGCCACTTGGGAATCGGAAGACTATTTCACAGAAAATTTCCCCGAATTTTTCGTTACCCTGTAGATGTAAGGTTTCGAGTTGTGTACTGTATAAACGTCCCTACTCGTTTGATGATCAAGGTTGAATTAGGTTTATTTGACACATTTTCTTTTCCATTACTTTGTTGCAGGTCTTAGTCTTATATTAAATCTCGGGACGAGATTTCTTTTAGGGGGAATGTTGTAATACCTCTGGTATTACATTTAATTAATCTGCCATGTCATCATATTTAATTTAACTGCCTGCATGTGATTGTGCTTAGGGTTTCTAGAGTGACTTGATTGTGTTATGATTGATTGTACAATTAAACCCCATTGTGAAAATCAATAATTAATTCAAAAAGGAAATTGCAATTAAGCCCTAATTTGATGCCAGAACCTAATTTAAAATCTATAAGGAATCTAATGAAAGTGTCTTAATAAAAGTTGTAGATATTTTAAAATAGAACAACTTTTATTTTTTGAGATTTTGAAGTTATGCACTGGAAATTTGAATTAAACTCAAAACAGTGACTTGAGATTCAAATTTGAAACATCAATTTAAAAATTATCAAGAATCTGACAAAATAACCTTAATGAAAGTTGTAGAGGTCAACAATTAGAACAACTTTCATTTTTATAGATTTTCATGTTCTGTGGAAAAGTTTGGAGAATTTCAGTGAATTGCAAATCAAATTCAATTTCAACTTTTATCCCCTTTTCTGTAATTTCAAAATTTGGCCGAATATGAACTTGGTCCAAAAATCAAAAGTGTTCTACAGGAAATTTGGCACAACTTTTGTATTTTCCATTTTTTCCAGATTCGAATAGTAGGGCCATCAATTGGATTCAAATAGGATTTGACCTAGGGTTCTAGCTACAGTACCGGCGCCCCCCACTGTTGCCCGGCGTCCGTGCGCGCGTGCACGCAGCGCCCGCTGCCGCCGTCCGGCCGGGGCAGTGTGCTGTCGCCGCCACGTTTGCATTGCTCGGGGGCCTTGGGTCACGCTCGCTCTCATCCGCTCCCCTGCCTGCCTTTAAAGGCGACGAGAAACCCCCAACCTTTCTTCTCCGTTCGGCCGCCGGCGAGATCACTCCGATCTCCGGTAAAATTCATCATGCCTCGGCCACCTCCACACCCTCCACCTCACAGACAACTACCCAGCATCCTTGTGCTCCGTTTGCACCCGGTGGTGCAGGCTGTAGTTGCCCGAGGGCGCTGGAACATTGTCACCGTCTCCGCGGCGGACCGACACGGGCGCGCACACGGGAGGCATGCGTGAGGTTGGGGAAGGAGCTGATAGGCGGGGTCCGCCTGTCAGCGTCCCCGTAGGCGTCGGCGCGGGCGGGCTGGCTTGGGTGGGCGAACTGGGCCGGTCCGGCCGTTACTGGGCCGACTTGGGCTGAATCCGATTTCATGATTTCTCAGGGATTTTCAAATAGCTTTTCTATTTTATTTAATAGGAATAGTACTCTATTTTGTTATTTTCATATGAATATTTCTGTTGCACCAAAAATTATAAAATTTTTTGTGGATGACCTTTGTAAGGTGTTCTATTTAATAAAAATATTAAATGTATGTTTGGAGTACTTAATGTAGGAATAAAAAATGAGTAAAGTAATTGAAAAGTGCAACATTGATGAATTTTAATTAATTCCCTGTTGATCCAGAAATCATGAAAATGTATTTCATACTGTTTTAGGTCAAGAGCTAACTGTTGGTAAAGTTTGGCATCAAATGAAAATAGTTTAAATATCTATTAATTAAATGCTTGATTAATTACTTAATAAAATAAATGAAAACCTTAATCATTTAGGGTTGGTGTGAATTTTGGATTGATTGTGGTGTTAGGTCAAACACCCTTATGATCTAGGGTAGACTTTTAGCAACAATTACCTTGAATGGGTTGTAGATGATAATAATATTCAGAGGTTGTTTTATTTCATTATTTCATGTACCATTTTATCGCATCGCAATCATGCATTCATTATTGCATACATGTAGTGACCGGTGATTCGGAGGTGAAAACTGAGGGGACTGCTGAGGAGACTATTGATGCTCACTAAATGCACATTTTAACCATCAACATTGATAAAATTGAGCAAGGAAATGATACATAGAAGGTTGGAATTTGGTTTAAACTAACGGAGTTCCACTTGCACTTGAAGAATTATGGTTGCAGGTGAAATACAGGTGAAAATGAAGCAAACAAAGGCACATCTGAGCAGTACACATGACAAGAGCCACATCGGGCCCATGTGACAGGGCGCCCGCCCCCCTTTTGGCTCCATCATCACTCCGCCACGTCATGGATTCGTGCCCTGACCTCCTAAACAGAGTTTGGCACGTTGATTCAACATCAATGGCTCAAATTCACCTCACCTGGATCCGATAGCCCTGTTAGGCAGGGTGCCCGCCCTGTCCATTGGCCTGCCACGTCCACGATCCAGCAGAGGGGCATCCAAGCACTTGTGGCCGTCCATTTGAAGTCGGTTTTCATCCAAGAGAGATCAAAGGTGGTGTCAAGGATTCATGGACCCACTTGTCATCTTCTAAGGGCCACAAACTGCCTCTCCAACCGCCATCACATGCTCAACCAACCTTACAACCGTCATTGGGGAGGATCCTGGAGCGTTGGATGGTGAGGCGGTGCAAATCACCGGGCGCCCGCCCCCCTAGCAGGGCGCCCGCCCTACAAGTCAGAGCCACCGACCTCCGGCCACCTCTACAAGTACCCCAGGGGTCTCCAAGCGCTATAAATACCTCAGAAATACTTCAGTTGTAATCAGTTTATGTAGAATAGAAAGATTTGGAGTATAGTCCATCCTAGCTCATCTATTGAGAGCCTACTAGCAAGGCTAGTGGTGTGAGTGTGAGTGAGGAGAAGCTGAAGAGTTGGAGAGATCTGCGAAGGTCTCTCTCTTGGGTGCTTCCTCTGTAAGGTACTCTTTGATTTGGTAATATAATTTCCTTTCTAGTACTTACATTTCCCATATTACTTTCAGTATTTACTTTGAGTATTTACTTCCAAGTATTTACTTTAAGTATTACTTTGAGTGCTCTAGTTGCGGTAGTACAAGGGGATTAATTATCGGTTTCCATACACTTAGTGCGGGATCTTCGCCGCATAGTCGGTGCTCTAACCTTAGCGCGAGGTTAGAGTAGTAGCCTGTAGTGTAATCGTGGTGCTTGGACTAGAAGTTACCTTGGATTGCGGCTAGACCCACGGATAGTAGTGGTAGGTCTTAGGTGGTGACAGCCCTAAGATCCTCTGGATTCCACCACGTTCGGTCTAGTAGTAGGCGTAGGGCTTTTCTGTTTGTGAGTAATCCCAATCGCTTGGGACCACGCATTCGCCCCAAAGTGCTAAGTGGAGTTAGCCTGCCGTGTTGCCTTGCATCCCACTCTTGAGCTCATCATTGTCTACGTCGTTGCTTGGCTTTATCTTAGACTAGATTATTTGGATTAGTTATCACTACACTAGTTCATTCGTATCATAAATCGTGATTGTTCTAGCTTACCATTAGATATCTTTAGCCATTAGAAGCTTCCCTATGGAAATAAATATGATACTTGGTTACTCCCAAGTGAAGTGCTGCATCGATAGATTCTGTGCGCTTGCGGAATTCTACAATAGTCATAGGAATTATCAATAAGCTTTTCTGACGCCATATCAGGAATAACCCAATTCTTGGTAGTGAGCTCAGAAACGCCAACAAGCATTTCTGTTTGCTACAGAACTAACACCATTCTTTAGCAGGATCACACCTATCAGTCTTTTTGTGGTGACTGTTGAGCTAGATAGCTAGAATAGCTGGATTCAATCTACCTGAAGATTTTCATGAAGACCCTAAGTCAATCCTTAGAAGAGCGAGAGCTAATCTCACTCCTCCAAGAATGACTTTTGGATCTCGTCCATCTTCATCGAGGGAACGTACAGTGCAAGATCATCCATCGGATGAGTCCGAGCATCCTAGTACTTCGGAGCCGACCAGTTCATCTACATCAAGAACAATCTGTGAGTATTCTACTCCATCTATTTCCAATATTACTACTATGCCTAGTGCTGATAGCGGAAGTAGAGAATTCGGGCTCAAACCCGCATTGATCATGATGGTGCAAGCAATTGCATTTCATGGCAACCCTTCAGAGGACGCCAATGCTCACCTCCAGAATTTTCTGGAGATATGCAATACAATCTCTATTCTAAGAATTTCACAGGATACAATCCGTCTGCACCTGTTTCCTTTCTACATCAACATGGGATCCATGAACACTTGGGAGAAGTGCTCCAACCACTTCTTGATGAAATTCTTCCCTGTTGGTAAGACAAATCTTTTGCGTAGCAAGATTTCCAACTTTCAACAGGAGATTCGCGAATCTGTCCCCGAAGCATGGGAGCGCATGCAAGAGCATGGGAATCTGTCCCTGAAGATTGGCTAATAATCCAAAGCTTCTATCATGGACTCATGATGGATTCTCGACAACATCTTGATGCTGCCGCTGGAGGTGTATTCTTGTCTCTCAAGGTAAGTCAAGCCAAGAAGTTGATTGAGAAGATGGTGGATAATCAAGGATGGACCGACGATCATCTCAAAGGTAATTCTAATACTTTCGAAGTTAATTCTTTATCTTTTGAATGCCTTTTGAAAAAGTTAGAAGATAGAGCTAATTGGAAAAGAGATCGTGCTGCTATAGAATATTATGCAAATGCTAAAACATCATGTGCATTATGTGGAAATAAAAATCATAACATAGATATCTGTCCAATAAAAGATGCTAAATCTCTTTTAGATGATGGCGGATATGATCCCCTACCAATTTCACCTTACCAAAGATGGAATCCACGTAGGGAGGATAATGATTCTTTACATGCTAGCAATCATTCTCTTAAGGAACTTGTTCTAAATCAAGCTAAAATAAACTCTGGTTTAAGTTTAGTGTTGATTGATCAAGATAAAATCCTAGGAGACATAAATGCTAGAATACATAAATTTCATGAGCTGTTAAGGGAACAACTTGACTTTAATAAAATGGTAGAAAAGCAATTAGCAGATATTCATGCAAAACTTTCATGCCATAATGAAAAAGTTAATGCTGTGACCACGAGAGGTGGTAAGACCACTCGTGATCCCCCTTATCCTGATTCTACGCCCAAGAAGAAGGTAGTAGAAGAAGAAGCTGAAAAAGAAGACTCCATTGCACCTCAAGAAAAGGTAAGAACTTCTCCTCATGAATTTTATGATACCGAGGTGTTGCCTTTTCCTGACCATAACAGGAAACCAAAGGAGGATGAACAATTTCGGAAATCCATGGGGGTAATACAAAAATTATATATACATATACATCTAGTTGATGCGATGCAGGTACCTACCTATGCAAAATATTTGACGGACATCCTCAACGGAAAGAAACCAATCCCGAGCACAGAAATGGTGAAATTGATAGAGCAGTGTAGTACTGCTATCCTCAATAATTTCCCCGAGAAGAAGAAGAACCCCGGAAATCCTACTATCTCAAGTTCTATCGAAACTCAACAATTTGATCAAGCTCTATGCGATCTTGGAGCAAGCGTCAGCGTCATACCTAAGGTAATATATGACAAACTTAATCACGCATTTTTATCTCCAACTACTATGTGTTTGTAGCTTGCCGATCAATCAATACGATATCCAGCGGGAATAGCGGAGAATATCCCTGTTCAAATTAAAAATTGCTTCGTTCCTGTGGATTTCGTGGTGTTAGATATAAATCCTAATTTTAGAACACCACTAATCCTAGGAAGACCATTTGTAAGTACTGCAAATGCAACCATTGTTGTAGGAGCCAGAGAAATCCGAGTCAACATCAATGGAAAAGAAGAAATCTTTCATTTCAGGACACGTCCGGAGCAGTGCTCGTCAGTGGAGGACGCACCTGCCGACACCACCATACATGATGAAGATTCTCTGGAGCATGAAGATAACGTGAAGTGTTGATCATCATGCAAGCATCCGAGGCACCTAACCAAGGTAAGTTGAGCTAAGGTAAGTCCTAATCTCGCTTATTTTCTTAAGTAATTTCACTTTCTTTTCATGAACTAGCTTAGTACTTCACTTAGGATAATCATGTTAGCTAATAGGGGGCATTAGAGGGCTGGTACCCCACTTGGATAGGGCGGCCGCCCTGCCACCTTTGGCATTTAGCTCCCCTAGCTGCCCCACTATCTGACTACATGCAAGTAGAGAGCATGGCACCAAGTGTGGCCGACACATCCATCCATCCTTGCCATTGCTTTCTTTCTTATCTTGTCTCAAGCCATTCCAAACTCTCTACTCACCTCTCTGGTTGATAGCTGCACGAAACAATAATGCAAGATGCTTTAGAGTGGAGACTTGAGCACGTGAAAGAGCAAAGACGAAATTTTGAGCAGAGAGTAGGGAGGGCGCCCTGTCCCTGGCCACTATCCTGTCCCCTCTGCAGTCCACTTGCCTATTTGCACTCTCACATACACGAGCAAGTGCTGCATCAGGCATCCAAGCTCTCACTCTTGCTTCACTTCCATTTTCCTTCTTCCGAGCAACTTCGTAAGCGCTAGCCACTAATCACTAAGCAAAGCAAAGGAAGGAGGGCCAAGGGAAGGTAGCACACACACTCCCGAGGGGAGTGGTTTGTTTTACTAACCTTAATCCTGGCTTTGTTAGTACTCTTGTGTTTCATCATGTTGAATTTGTTCGGGAAGAAGAAGAAGACAGGAGAGAGTAGTGATGGAAGCAATAGTGGAAGACCGAACCAACATCTGCGTTTCTCGCCCAGAAGCCATTCGAGTTCAGGAACTCAGCACTCCCAAAGAAGCAACATCTCTGTTGATCAATCAAGCCATGGTGAACCTCCCGAAGAACAAGGCACTCAACATCCACCCATCCGTATTCTTGTGGATGAGGCCCAGATTATTTGGCTAAATAATCGGGAAAGAGAAGCCTTCCGCATGCTACGTGAGCGCGCATTCATCCACACCCCCGAAATTGACCGCGACTTGCTCAACACAACAGGTATGATTACTGAATTTCAATCTATATTTCATACTTTGGGTGGGAAAATGCATGGATAATTAATGAACTGGGGTGTAGAGAACTTACTTTAGAATTTTTATGCACCCTAGAAGTCACTAGTAGCCACTGCAACTTTTGTGTGTTTAATGAAAATTATTCTTATACATGGACACAATTTAGTGAGCTACTAGGATTAAATAAAAATTGTGAAGTAGACTTAAATGAAGCCTGTAAAGATTTTAATAAGAAAACCTTTTGGTATAAAATTTCTGGCCGTCATGATTCAGCATATCCTAGAACTTCTCAGATACATAACCCAACTCTTAGATGTTGTAAAGATTTATTGCTATAACTTTTTTTCCTAGACATGACCCCAGGAAGGTTAGAACTGATGAAATGCAAATTTTGTTTGCTGCACTAAAAGGAATTCGTGTATCACCAGTTAAAACTATGATGGATTATTGGTCTAAAGTGTTTACACGGGTAAGTGATACAACTATTGAAATGACTTCACTTGTGACTAAGATAGTCAGTAACATGGGTTTGCTAGGTAGTGCACAAATTAATTTCATTAATACTGAGAGGGTAATTTTAGACATAGAACATTTCAGGCAAGCACACATGATGAAATATGATGCAGAAAATAAAAAATATATCATGACATATCAAGGTTTTATTAATAAAAATTGCCTGACATGACTCTATGGTTGAGAAATGTGAAGTCTTTCCACTTACCCCTCGAAACCGAGGAACAGCACGCCGTAAGGCTGGCACAAAAACATGCTGTGCATGTTGCAGGAAGAAGAACAAGGACCCAGACAAGAGCTGCTCAGGCTGCAGCACAAGAAGCATTCCACCAAGGAGCCATGCCACACACTAGTCAGTGGGGTGAATGGCCAGCTCCTGGCTTTCAACAAGCAGGAGGTTCCAACTGGTACCAGCCACCCCCGCAGCAGCAGCACCAGCCGACTGGCCCATGGGATCCCTATGGACAAGCATCTGCACACATCAGCCGTTCTGGGAGTACCCAACCCTTGGGTGGCTCTTATAGATACACTGATGTGGAAGGCTCACACTCTTCCAACACTGAGGGATACCCTCCACTGAGACACTCAATTTCAGTGCATGGATGAGAGCGAGACATTGGCTATGTCCAGCATCAGATAGAGGGCCTGCAGATTGGTCAAGACAAGCTTCACCAGGGATTACAAGATTTGTCATATGAGTTCCGGCAATACAGGCAAGAGAATGAGGAGGAGACAAGGGATATGTACTACCTGGCTCGTCGCAATGACCGCCGCTGAGACGATTTCTATCGCCGTCAGGGGTGGGATTTCCAGTGATGCTTTCAGAACCAGTTTGGGGGAGATCCCCCGCAAAGGTAAGTACACATAGCCCCATCTTTTTATTTACGCATTTATATTATTTTATTTCCAGCATGCTAAATAAAAATAAAAATAAAAATAAAAAAATAATAGTGTTTGTTATGTTAGTATTGTTATGCTTGAAAAATAAATAAACATCCACACTGTCATACTACTAGAAAAATGAATGAAAATGCTTATTGCCTATAATTACTTCAAGTTAGTAATTTGCTGATGATTTGACTGTTAATGTGATTTTACTTATACCATGAACTTGAACTCCGTGGGTTGCAAATGCTAGAATAAGGCTTGAAAATTTTGAGTAACATGATTTAGCAAAGGAATGAGTAAGTTTCTATCCTGTCATGAGCAAGATTAATCTATGGAGAATTTCTTTAAAATGATGATACAACTTGCTTAAGATCTTCTGTGGTAAAAGAGAACACCTACCAGAGCCATATTTGTTAGATAGGAAAACTCCACTTGCTACCTATATTTATGTTGAGCCTTGTCAAACTTTTGTGAATCATAGTAGAGAAATTAGTCATATTGTCATGACCGAGAACACGAACACCCACCTTCATAGTGCTATTCTTACATTGAGAATAAGCAACAACATGCCTTTTATGTTAGGATTTACTCCATGGCATTATCATTTGTCTCTCTGAAATATTCCTCAAAAAGAGGCATGGCTAGTCTCTAGTAAAAAAAGAAGTGAAAAAAAGAGAGTAAGTGCTCTGATGAAAAAAAGAGAGAGAAAAGAAAACGCTAGTCATGTTTCTAAAAAGGGAAAAGCCATGAAAGGAGTAATTAGTACCACCACCATACACATGCACATTCTCGGTCTAAGTCTATGACTTGTTGCTCCTTTGATCCAATTGTTTGACTTAGTAATATTACATTATATATGATATGCCTCATTTTCCTGTGATCCTAAAGCTCCACATAAGCTATTAGAGATAGGATGTGAGGGCATTGCAAGCTTTTGAGTGAGATCAAAAAAATTCCACACACATATTTGAGAGACTGAGAGTGCCACAGAAGAATCTAAAGCATGATTATTGCAAATATTCAAAAACCTCCATAAGATTTAATCAGGCAATAAGGGCATGGTGAACAAACCCTCTTTCTAGCTAGTCTGTGCTCTATTTTTCAGGTTAAGGGATAGATAAAAGCCCCCATGGGTAACGGTGATTGGATATGGGTAATTGCATTAACAGGTTGAAATCAAAAGTGAGTCATTAATGAGAAGTCAATGTTGGCGGTCCTTATAGATCATTTTGAACCGCCAACTTATGCCTAAAGGGAGAGAAACTATCATACTTTAACACATAGACATATGCTATTAACAGAGTTCCACTTGTACCCCTAGTGTTTATGTTTTTGCAGGATTTATGGTGAAACAAGTGGAAGTGCAAAACACCAATTGGAAAGCGTAAAGGAGAAATGTGAATTCAGAGAATGCGCAACCAAAAATAACAAAGAAGCCCACCTTTATCACAAATTTGGGCCCATTCGTAACCATAGGAGAGGTCTAGACCCAGAGGAGAACAAACCACGCGAAGGCGGTGGCCAAACGGGCCCACCAGGGGACCGGCCGGTCCCGGCGGCGACCGCCCCCTTGGTGGGGCCTCTCGGGCCCAGTTTTCTTCGGACAGGTGCTGGGCGGTTCCCCAAGGACGGTCCAATCAACGATCAACACAGATGGCAAGTGGAAACCGCCCTTTGAAGGTCGGTTTGGATCTTTCCATGTGAGGATGATCCTTTTGCAGAGAACCCCCTCCTCTCAAGCTATAAAAGGAGGCCTCTTCTCTACACCTATTCATCAATTGATTCACTAACACAAGAGGTCACAATGTAGAGAGGAAGAGCAAGCTCCATTCCATTAGCTTATAGCTAATTTAGTATAGGGAGTGAGAGAGGGACAAGAGTTGGAGAAAGAGCGGAGCCGAAGCAGTTCTGCCTCCGGGTGGACGAAGTGCTGGGCTTGTCGGCTCTCGATCCAACTTGTACCTCTACGATCGTCTTGCTACTTGAAGTAAGAAGTTCTTGTTCAACTTTGGTGTGATTCATTAAGCATGTTACTTCCATAAAGCAACTTGTTTGTGGGATCGTCGTTCGTCCTTTGGACGGATGCTCTAGTAAGAGGACTCCTGATAGAGATGGATGTTCCGGTACGCCGCTAGAGTAGTAGTCGCCTTCGTAGACGTGGTATCTAGGTCGGAGTCTACCTTCGTATGTAGCGTGCGCCCACGGGCAGAGGGGTGGTTGGCAGGTGGTGACAGCCCTGTCCACTCATGCCAGCGTCCCCCCATGTTCGGATGCTGAATAGCGCTGATACTGGTATCGTCTGGCAGACCAGGTGCGTCAGTGGGCCTGAAGCAAGCAAGTAGTTGGGAAGTTTCCATCGCTTATATGCGTTTGACCTTAGAAGAACCTCTCTACCCAAGCTATCCCTTCCATCTCTTCTGAGTAAACTAGTTTAAGAGACTAAGTACAAAGAACGTTCCTCTGAGAAATTACGATACCCTAAATACTTTCGGGTGAAGGCTACAACAGTACTTCCGTGCGCTTGTGGACTTTTCTGCTGACGCTAAGAAGCGCTAACAAGCTTTCTGGTGCCGTTGCCGGGGAATGGTTGTCGTATTTGTCTCCGAACCTAGTTCACTCGTGTGTCCTTGTGTCTTATAAAAAAAATTATTTCTTCTATGTTTATGACCATCCTTCATGAAGCCTATCTTTCAAAAAGAAAAAGGGCATTATTATTTTTAAAATTGCATGTTCAAATTTTTGCACATGGACAAAAAGATTTCTATTCACTCTCGTATCATCTTCTCTTATTTTTAAAAAGCATTTTAAAAAAATAAATAGTTTTTATTATTCTTGTTCTCTCTTTCTATAGTAATGCCCTTTCAAAATTCAAAATTAAAATATTTCTCCTAAGGACGAGTTCTTATAGCCACCATCGAAGCCAACCATAGCTTCTGGCTTCAATCTTCGCCCTAACTTTGGCGGTCAAGCTTATGATCATAAAGAAAGCACTACCGGGAGATACCCCGGATTTTTAAATATATATATATATTAAAATTATTTATAAGTTGTTGTCCTCTTACAAAATAAAAATATAAATAAATTTTTGCTAAAATGTTTTTAATAAATGCTAGTTTGCTTTCAAAGTTTTACATATAGCATGTTCTGGTTTGAAGTATGATTGATCATCATATCTTCATAAGCATTTTAATTTAAGCATGGAGTTTAGGTTAAAATTGCCTACCTTGATTAAACGACATGTCTAATCATTGTTCCAAAACTGCTGGGTGTAGGCTTTAAATAAAAAAAAAATTTGAGTTATTTTATTTATCAATGAAAATATTCTATAAAATGGTTAAAAAATAAAGAGATATATTGAAAATCTAAAATTTAAAAACTTATCTTTAAAATAAGTTCTTTTTTTGTTCTTACAGAATAAAAATGAATCTTCATTAAAAGAAATTTGTTAATAACGTCCTCCCTTGCATAATAAAGTTTCGATAAATTTTTGAAAAAAACCAACTAGCTCAATTTGCTTCCTGCATATCTTTTCCAATTCGGTAATCACAAGGGAAAGGTAAAAGACCTTGCGATCTTCCAAACCATAACCATACAGGAAAACAAGAAATGCTGGGTACAACCCTGATCCTTTGGCTTTGAGTTAGCTTGGGGGAGGACCGTAACAAGGTAACATGTATCTCTATCCCTCTCATATTCTTTTGTTACCTTGCAAAAAAAGAAATGAAAAAATAATAATAATAATAAAAATTCCTTTTTTAATAAATGTAAGCACATGTTGTCAAGTTAGTATGCACCTTCGGGTATTCTTGTCACTAACCATTTCAGGTTAACAAAAAAAGGACATACAAAGCTTGAGAACATGAAAGCAACATCAACAACACACATTGATGATCTTTGGTGATGGAACAAACTCAAAAGAAGACCCTTACCTTGCACACTTGACTTTCAACAAAGTCCAAGTGTGAGGGAGGACGGTGCGAGTCTCACCTCAAGATCACCTTGGTTCAAAAGAAAAAGAGATGTTGGCTCTACCTTGCTTAAAAAAAGTGGGAAGTGAAAAGAAAAAAACAAGAGAAGAGATTGTTGAACAAAAAAAAGGGAATAGTAAAAAATATATATAATATTAAAGGAGAGAGAAGGAGCAGGCTAGCCCCACATGTTAAAAGAGGAACACTTATGGGTTGCCTAACTCTGCCCATCATTATTTTGCATAAGCAAGAAGGGCTCACCCAAAGCCTTTGCTACTATCATCAGGGCCATGGCCCACACACACAAAGCCATGAGAATGGCCTGGCCTGGTGATTCACCTGAGAAAAGTCATCATGCGAACCGCAGTAACAACTCTGATGTTTCATCCATCCATGCTGCCAGTAACTACACTTAGGTATGCAAAGGTAATGTTTCCCAACTCTTTTGCTCATACTTGTCTCCATAGCTTGATCATTCACGCTTCTTTATGGCATCATAAACAATGGAGATAATCTGATATGGAGACAAGCCAAGGTCTTTTTTTTAAAATTGTATCTTAAGTTTGGCCTTGTTTGAGTTATGCGAGTCGGATGAACAAATAAAAATTTATATAATAAAAAAATAGTTAATAAGTAAAAAAATCATAATAAGCTTTAGGCTCTCTAGGGTTCAACCTAGTAGAGCCCTTGCTTGTTCACTGTTAAAATTAAAAATAGGTAAAAAATTATGGGAGAGATCTCTTAAGTACAACGAACACGCCCTTCAAGATCTCTCCTGGATGTTGCACAAACATCAAGCAGGCCATCATATAGAGGGACAAGACACATGACTTCCATGAACTCCTTCTTCTACACCGATGGTTTGTGCAACACCTCTCTCACTCCTGTGACCAACCATGACTTCATGCATATCTTGGATCACACTTTGTTTAAAGATTCTAAAAAAACACAACAAAGGGGAGTCATGGTCGCAATATTCCTTTTAGTTAGAACCTTGCATGAGTTATTCCTCCTACATTTGTTGTGTATGCGAGTCACTAATATGTAGGAGTTACCAATAAACGACTTGTTACATGACGACATGCCACTAAAAGTGATGTACTCCAACCCACGCCTTCGTAGTCACCTGAGATGGAAACCGAGCCACCGCAGCGACAACTCTGATGCTTCATCCATACATGCTGTTGGTACACACATTCAGGTATGTCAAGGTAATGTTGACCAACTCATTCACTCATATTTGTCTCCATGAAAATATAATATCATGCTCTTCCTCTGTTCATTCCATATGCTCTGAGTTTGGGTGTATTCACATGAGTACACTTGTGGTACATCCATAGGCTTTTTAATTTAAGCATGGTGCTTAGGTTAAACTAGCCTTCTTTAATCAAAATTGTGACATGGTGTTGCATTTTGATAAATGAACTTTGAGTTGATATCATGAATAATGGAAGAAATTCATGTTGGAGATGAAGCAAGGCATGTCTTTCTTTACTCTCTTATCCTAGCCTTGTTTGAGTTTGAATAGATTGGCTGAGCAAACTTCTGACTAGGTTCCTTTGTTCAAGAATCTGTCTCCATTGAATGATTCTTGGTTATCTTGTCATATTTCTTTTCTCTATGCTAGTAAGTTTTGGTTTGGAAGTGTTGGTCCTACATATTTTTAACTAAGCACGGTGTTTAGTTTGAAGTTGGGATGTGAGATCATGTCTCTATAGGATTTTTAATGTAAGCATGGTGCATAGATTCTTAAGCCTACCTTGACAAATTAGACATGGTGTCTAGTTTGATCTTGGAACCAAAGCTGCTATTATAGATTTTGGTTAATCTTATGGACTAACCCCTTGCAGAAATTTATCAACTCCATGAGGGTAAGTCTTTGAGATGACAGCAGAGACAAGAATTTCTTAGGTGAACCTTGAAAAGAAAAAAATATAATGATAAATAAAATCTTGAAGAAAAGAGTAATTTATCTTTCAACCCCAAGTTTTGTTGTCTTGTTATCTCAATACCACCATAAAAACAAGCTTGGGGGGAGCTTCCTAGCATGCTCAAGAGTGGCCACGAACTGCACATCAAGCTGAGGCACCACCAATTAGCGGCACCCCCAGGTGAACCACATTGGTAAGTCAAAAGCAAGTTTGAGGGAGGGCTCCCACAAAGGTAACTTGTATCTCACATTTCTTTTTAAAATTCTCCAACTTAAAAAAATGGTGAGATATGTTCTCCTCTCTCATATGTGTTAAGATGTGTTAGTTTCTACCCTTGTTGAAACGATGAACAGTTGCTCTGTCTTATGTTTCACCTGTACTTATTTTATAATCAAGCTTTCTCTAAGGTTTGGGTTTATCAGCTAAAAATGTCTCATCCCAAAAACTTGGACTAATGGGTTGCACATGCTTAATCTTGTCTAAGTTATTGCCTGATATGATATGGTGACATGGGCTACGCTATGACTTTGTTCTGAGTGAAACTTGACATCTGGAGTTTTATTTTCGAAAACTTTCAAAAACAAAAGTTCCTCAATGATTATGAAATACCTACCAAGGTCATATGACATGTTTCAATTATGCAAACCTTTTAGTCATATGCTGCTTGTGGAACATTAAGTTAGGTCAAATTCTTGTGACCTAAGTGAGATTATGGTCATGCACCCATGATTGAGATTCACATGCACCCACCAAATAAAGCCAACTCTCACCCCGAGAGTTGCGCACAACATGCACCCAACCATCCACAAAAAATATGCCAACTCTTACCCTGAGAGTTGCACACTCTTCAACCAAATAAATATGCCGACTCTTACCTTGAGAGCCGCACATTTGTTATCCACCAAATAAAAATGCCAACTCTTACCCTGAGAAGCCGCGCATTCATTTTTCACCATATAATTACTCCTCGCATTCCATCATGACATCTCTCCAGCCAAAGTTCTTCAAATACTAACAAGAGATATGGGTTATGCTTATAAAAACATACCAAGGGGCATGCAATAAACAAATGGGAAAAAAGGTACCCGTTCAAATAAAAGAAGAAGAAAAAAAATAATAATATGGATATATGATCTTATAGCCCATATCCCTCAAAAAAGTTTCATTCCATCCAATAAAGGAGAAATTCATGATGCATGGAGTGCCAAAATATTTAGAAATTAGGATTCCACCATCTTCATACTCCACACACTTGCACATCTCAATCAAAGTATATGACTTGTATCTCCTTGTGGTTCGGTTTTTGACTTAGCAACATACGTGATGCAAGTATGCCCACCTTAATACCTGCCCAAAACTCCACTCATAAGCCTTAGTGGTAGGATATGAAAGGCAACATTACAATGCCTTTGGTGAGGTATTCATACACTTTGAGCGATCGAGAGAATCATTTGAGGAACTTACATTTCTTTGCAAAAATTTTCAAAACCTCCGGAAAGATGGTTCATCTTGGGTTGAATGATAAGCAATATCTATGAATCTGTTCAGTCTTGCAATCACCCAAGACTTGAGGTGGCTAAAAGGCCCCATTTGTTTCAAGATAATAGCAGCGTGGATAGCAAGCTGATTTATTCATACACTTTGTTATAAACTTGGTACATTTGAAATATGATCGACATTGTAGTAACATACTTAGCTATTTGCTCGGGACAAGCAAAGGTTAAGCTTGGGGGTCTTGTTGGCGGTCCTTACAGATCATTTTTAACCGTCAACTTATGCCTAAAGGGAGGGAAACTATCATACTTTAACACATTGACATATGCTATTAACAGAGTTCCACTTGTACCCCTAGTGTTTCTATTTTTGCAGGATTTATGGTGAAACAAGTGGAAGTGCACAACACCAATTGGAAAGCGTAAAGGAGAAATGTGAATTCAGAGAATGCGCAACCAAGAATAACAAAGAAGCCCACCTTTATTACAAATCTGGGCCCATTCGTAACCATACGAGAGGTCTAGGCCCAGAGGAGAACCAACCACGCGAAGACGATGGCCAAACGGGCCTACCAGGGGACCGGCAGGTCCCGGGGGCGACCGCCCCCCTGGTGGGGCCTCTCGGGCCTAGTTTTCTTCTGACAGGTGTCGGACGGTTCCCCAATGATGGTCCCACCTATGATCAACACAGATGGCAAGTGGAAACCGCCCTTTGAAGGTCGGTTTGGATCTTTCCATGTGAGTATGATCCTTTTGCATAGAACCCCCTCCTCTCAAGCTATAAAAGGAGGCCTCCTCTCTACACCTATTCATCAATTGATTCACCAACACAAGAGGTCACAATGTAGAGAGGAGGAGCAAGCTCCATTCCACTAGCTTATAGCTAATTTAGTATAGAGAGTGAGAGAGGGACAAGAGCTGGAGAAAAAGCGGAGTCGAAGCAGTTCTGCCTCCGGGTGGACGAAGTGCCGGGCTTGTCGGCTCTCGGTCAAACTTGTACCTCTACGATCGTTTTGCTACTTGAAGTAAGAAGTTCGTGTTCAACTTTGGTTTGATTCATTAAGCATGTTACTTCCGTAAAGCTACTTGTTTCTGGGATCGTCGTTCATCCTTTGGACGGATGCTCTAGTAAGAGGACTCCTGACAGAGACGGATGTTCCTGTACGCCGCTAGAGTAGTAGTCGCCTTCGTAGACGTGGTGTCTACGTCGGAGTCTACCTTCGTATGTTGCGCGCGCCCACGGGCAGAGGGGTAGGTGGCAGGTGGTGACAGTCCTGTCCACTCGTACCAGCATTCCCCCACGTTCAGACGCGGAATAGCGCTAATACTAGTATCGCCTGGCAGACCAGGTGCGTCAGTGGGCCTAAAGCAAGCAAGTAGTGGGGAAGTTTCCATCGCTTATATGCGTTTGACCTTAGAAGAACCTCTCTACCCAAGCTATCCCTTCTGTCTCTTCTGAGTAAACTAGTTTAAGAGACTAAGTACAAAGACCGTTCCTCTGGGAAATTACGATACCCTGAATACTTCCGGGTGAAGGCTACAACGGTACTTCCGTGCGCTTGTGGACTTTTCTGCTAACGCTTAGAAGCGCGAACAGTCAATTATAAGCATAACATCTTGAGTCTTTGCTCAGGGACGAGCAAAAGGTAAGTTTGAGGGAGTTTGTTGAGGCTCACTAAATGCACATTTTAACAATCAACATTGATAAAATTGAGCAAGGAAATGGCACATAGAAGGTAGGAATTTGGTTTAAACTAACGGAGTTCCACTTGCACTTGTAGAATTATGGTTGCAGATGAAATACAGGTGAAAATGAAGCAAACAAAGGCACATCTGAGCAGTACACGTGACAAGAGCCACATCGGGCCCAAGTGACAAGGCGCCCGCACCCTAGTAGGGCGCCCGCCCCCTCTTGGCGCCATCAGCACTCCGCCACATCATGGATCGTGCCCCAACCTCCTAAATAGAGTTTGGCACGTTGATTCAATATCAATGGCTCAAATTCACCTCACCTGGATGCGGTAGCCCTTTTAGGCAGGGCGCCCGCCCTGTCCATTTGGCCTGCCACGTCCACGATCCGGCGGAGGGGCATCCAAGCACTTGTGGCCGTCCATTTGAAGTTGGTTTTCATCCAAGGGAGATCAAAGGTGGTGTCAAGGATTCATAAACCCACTTGTCATCCTCTAAGGGCCACAAACCACCTCTCTAACCGCCATCACGTCCTCAACCGACCTTGCAACCGTCATTAGGGAGGATCCTGGAGCATTGGATGGCGAGGCGGTGCAAATCACCGGGCGCCCGCCCCCCTAGCAGGGCGCCTGCCCTACAAGTCAGGGCCACCGACCTCCGGCCACCTCGACAAGTACCCCAGGGGTCTCCAAGTGCTATAAATACCCCAAAAATTCTTCAGTTGTAATCAGCTTAGGTAGAATAGAAAGATTTGGAGTATAGTCCATCCTAGCTCATCTAGTGAGAGCCCTCTAGCAAGGCTAGTGGTGTGAGTGTGAGTGAGGAGAAGCTGAAGAGTTGGAGAGCTCTGCGAAGGTCTCTCTCTCTCTCTCAGGTGCTTCCTCTGTAAGGTACTCTTTTATTCGGTAATATAATTTCCTTTCTAGTACTTACATTTCCCGCATTACTTTCAGTATTTACTTTTAGTATCTACTTCCAAGTATTTACTTTAAGTATTACTTTGAATGCTCTAGTTGCGGTAGTACTAGAGGATTAATTATCGGTTTCCATACACTTAGTGGGGGATCTTCACCGCATAGTCGGTGCTCTAATCTTCGCGCGAGGTTAGAGTAGTAGCCTGTAGTGTAAGCATGGTGCTTGGACAAGAAGTTACCTTGGATTGCGGCTAGACCCACGGATAGTAGTGGTAGGTCTTAGGTGGTGATAGCCCTAAGATCCTTTGGATTCCACCACTTCGGTCTAGTAGTAGGCATAGGGCTTTTCTGTTTGTGAGTAATCCCAATCCCTTGGGACCGCGCATTCGCCCCGAAGTGCTAAGTGGAGTTAGCCTGCCCTATTGCCTTGCATCCACTCTTGAGCTCATCAGTGTCTACGCCGTTGCTTGGCTTTATCTTAGACTAGATTATTTGGATTAGTTATCACTACACTAGTTCATTCTTATCATAAATCGTGAATGTTCTAGCTTACCATTAGATATCTCTAGCCATTAGAAGCTTCCCTGTGGAAATAAATACGATACTTGGTTACTCCCAAGTGAAGTGCTGCATCGATAGATTCTGTGCGCTTGCGGAATTCTGCAATAGTCATAGGAATTATAAATAAGATTTTCTGACGCCATTATTAGGAATAACCCAATTCTTGGTAGTGAGCTCAGAAACACCAACAGAGACTGCTCCGGAAATTGTGCAAGGCCTCGACATCTGTGGCACCGATCCAGACCCTACTCTTTACGCCATCCAAGGCAAACCCCAGTGCATTTGCCCCTTCTTGTATTTAAAAATGTTTTATCACTTGAGTTAATCTATTGCATTAGGTTAATAGGAATTGAGTGATAACCTATTGATGCATTACCTTTTCTTGACCACTTATTACCCCGAGAACCTGATTTAATTAAGTACTGAAAAATGCTTAGCCCCGCTTAATTGATTTAGATTTGCATAAAATGCTATTTTGAACTATGATGATATGCAAAAAATGAATCATTGAAAGGAAAATGTATTGTCTTCATTGTTGGTAGTGTACTTGGCCAGTCCATTGTCATCAATGGGGACGGGTTTTCCGGGTGGTGGTCATATGTTTGGGTTAGAGTCCCAACTTATCGTCGCCAATGGAAAAGGGATGTGAAAACCGGGTGGTCACCAGTGTATTTGGGTTAGAGTCCCAATCCATGGTTTCCAACAGAAAGTATTAGGGACCATTCATTGTCGGCCTGCTGTGATCGAGACTTTGCAACTAGCCACGTACTATGGGAAGCCCTATCTCCGGTAGCTCTATGGCTTGAACCGATAACCACGCACTGGGAGTGGAGAGATGGCGAGAGTAGCGTGTACCCTCGTGGCCGGCGTGCCTGGAGACGAGAGGAGTACTGTGCTCTCAGGTGGCGCAGGACCGGTTCAGGGATAGAAAAGCCGTGGTAGACGGGGCTGGTATATGGAAGGTTAGGTGCTACATATGCAGTGTGGTTAGGGATCTCCAGCTGGGTAGTAATTGATTCGAATCGTGGTTGCTCCTCGGTTATGGAGACCTGATCCTCACACCTACATCGAAAAGTGGTTCGAAAGTAGGATGTTTTTGAGAATGAATAAGTAATTGGATTTGAAGGATATATGTGAAAGAATTGTAAACTATTGATATTGATTATTAATAATGTTGAGTAAAATACTGAAAGCAGGATTAGTAATGCTCTTTCCGCAAAATACCTTGACTCTTGCTAAAGCCTTACCTTGACTCCCCTCAGCCTGCATTCCTGAGTCTAATTCCTTTTTCTTAGTCAGGTAAGTCTTGCGGAGTACCCCCGTACTCAGGGTTTGTTAACCCCGTTGCAGGTAGTCAGTAGCCGGAGGTCTGTCTAGCCCCTTGCTGTGTGACCATCATCTAGGATAGCGAGGAAGAGTGAAGTTGAACCCGTGGGCAGGGTTCGTGTTCCCACCTATCTTATTATATTGTTGTTCTACTACTACTATTTTAACTATGGTCTGTAATAACTGCACTTGAATTCTATTTGGACAACCGATTTGTAATCTAAGTACTATTTAATGTTTTGTACTTTTACTCTGATGTATTTTATTATGAAATATTGTAATCCTGTAATGGCTTCGCAATGGGATCCTGTCGGAGAAACGGATGCTGATGTAACCCGGCAGGGCCTTATAGATCATTTGGGACACGGGCCTGGCTCTTAGAGGTCATTAGTGACAATGACAGGTGCCTGTGGGCCATATGATTTAGGCGGTTCTATTACATGTTAGAAAGATCATGTACTTTCACAAATTTATTTCGATGAATATCAGTGAATGGGCATATGGCTAGTGATCAAATATTGTAGCACTAGTTCTTTTCTTTAGCTTACAAACGAGATGTGCTAGCCCGTTGATTGTTGTCCAGCTCTTATCTGCTAATGCATGCCTTTGATTTGCTCTTATCCTGCTTTTGCTCTCTATAAAATTGGTACACATCAGTTTGAGTATTGTGATTCCATTGTCCTTGGATGAGTCCTGTTGGGATTGAAGAAACAGTTTGTTAGAACTGCATATAACATTATGGCAGCTAGCTGTTGCCTACTGTTTCAGCAATCTATTTATTGAATTGCTTGTCACAACAATAATTTTTGTATGTTCTGTCATGAGTTGAATTCATGAAAGAGAATATATGAAGCAAGACTGAATTAACAAAACAATTATTGGTTAGTTAGTATAATATAAAAAATGATACGCTTGAAAGATCATTTTGAACTTTGTTGACAAACTGGAGATGCAGGTTGGTAGTAGTAGTTGGTCTCCAACTGAAGTTAATTTAGTGCTCATCTCTTGAAACAAAGTTCAATTTATGTTTGTTTCTGTGGCAGGTTTTTTGATGCATCAAGTGGTTGTGTGACTGTGCCTACATCTTGAATTTAACCAGTTGGAAATTGAGCTGCTGGAAACTTCACTTAGAGGAGTCATGCTGGCATCAAATATATGCTGGAAACTTGATCTTTTGCTCAGTCAAGTTTGACCAAATTAAGATATGCATGATGCTATATCTTTTGCTATTGACTTCATGCATTTTGTTGCTTCTAACTTGTGTCAAGTAAATTTAGACCAAGTTAAGCTATTCATGGTGGTATATCTTTTGTCGCTGCTGATGCTGCTTGCATTTTGCAGCCGCTGCTGCTTGCATTTGTCACCACTACTTGCATTTTGCCGTTGCTATTGTATGCATTATGTTGCTGGAGTGTGCATTTTTTGGAACCTCTAATTGCTAGCTTGTGCTATGTAAACTACAAGGTTGATGGGATTGTTTGATGAAGATACATATGTAATCTGCTGTTGGACTGAAAACTTATGTAATATGATGATGAAAATTCATGTGACATGATGTTTGATGGACCTATGGTTTTTTATTTGATGTGATATCTGGGCTTCATATGAATATGGGCTGTTTGTGTGGAAATGGGCTGTGTATATGGGCTGGTTGTGCGAAATTGGGCTGTGTATATGGGCTATTTGTGCGAAAATGGGCTGTGTATATGGGCTATTTGTGGTGTAGTAGTGGGCTGAAAAGTGGTCTAAAAACTGGTGCTAATATAATTTGTAACACCCTAATTTTGGAGTAAATTAAAATATGAAAAATTCGATAATATTATTAGGCTCTTCTATGCTTATTTTAAAATTTTAGGGGAAACAATATTTTTGTATGGAAATAAACTATAAAAGTGTGAAATATATGTATTGTTGCATACATGCTGCCGTACATTTAAATGGTTTGCATGTCCTTTTGCTATGCTTGCTAAGTTTCTCCAAATGTGTTATGGGAAATTCAAATTTGTAAACTTGATAGCATATGGAATATATATATATATTTTTCTCTCTAAAAGAAAACTCCCCTTGCCTTTCTGATGATCGAGCAGGGCATGCCCTCTCCCCTGTTCTCCTGGCCGAAGGGCCTGTTTCTTTTCTCCTCCTGTGTTCGCGTTGCTGCTAGGCAAAAGCAAGAGCACTAAGCCACAGCACGTTTTTCCTTTTCTCGCTTGCCGCTTGGGCCGAGCCCAGCAGACTTGGCTGTCGCTAGTGCCCTCCTCCTTTCTCTGTTTGATTGACAGAGGGTCCCACGCAGCAGCCTCAGCTACCGTTCCTGCTCTCATGTTCGAGTCGGACGCTGCCAGCCCCGTCCGATCTCCAGTTCGCCTCGGAACTCCGAATTAGCGCCTCATCTTCCTCCTATAAAAGCCTCTGGAGCCCCCTATGCCCTAATCTTTTCCATCTATTAGCCTCGCGCCGCCAGCGTAGCCGCAGCAGCCGCCGCTTTGCCGCCGACAACGAAACATCCATCCGCCGACGTAGAAACCGCATCCCCAAGGGTTCATCGTCTAAATTGGCAGGTCTCCGAGCTTCGTGAACAGGTGAGGAAGTTAACCGTGTTTTCCCTGCTCAATTCTTTCTCCTTTTTGGGTTACCGAGAGCTCACCGCCGTTCCGGTTCCGCCACCGCGCGCGCTGCTCCCTTTACGAGCGCCCGCTGCTCTTCCTGATGCCACAGAGGTGTTCTCCACAAGCTCCTAGACGTCCTCGGACTTATCCCGCGTAGATTGGTGAACCGTAGCGCAGGAACGCGTTCTCCGGCCATGGAACCACCGTGCTGGTCGTCTTCTCCAGCCAGCACCTCCTGCTCCCTCTCTTGCTTCTAATCTGGAACGTCCAGATCGAATCCAATGGCTGGAAATCCTCCATACCCCTTCGCTGGAAAATTGTTAAAGAGACCCTACGTTTCTTCAGTTTAGAACCCGCCGTCCTATCGCGCCCCTGCTGGAAATACGTTTTCTTCATTAGGAAGACGCCACTCCATTCTGTAATTGGGAAAAATCACATTTTAATTAAATTAAAAAATTTCAGTTTTGCCATTGCATTGTTTTATTCATAATTTCTTTATTTTAAATCCGTTTGAGTTGATTCAAATTGCGTTAGATTCGTATTTTCAAACCCTACGCGTTATTGCCTCTGAACAGTAAGTTTGGCAAAATTTAATTTTTGAGTTAATATTATATTAATTATTTTTGTATAGTAAACCTTCAGAAAATCATAACTCCTACGTTTTAAATCCGTTTTCAGTGATCTTTATATCGATGTGATCGTTGGAACGAGTAGAATAGTTTTATATCATTTTCAAACTGTTTTTATTCAGTTTGTGTACTGTTCTAATTATTTTTCCTTTGTTTGCTTCGTGTATGATTGCCCGGTGCTTGTGTGGTGATATGATGATCGTGTGAGTAGACGGTGAGCAGTACGTGGAAGATCAAGAGTATCTCTACGAGCAGGACCAGCAGGAGTTCTTTGATCAAGGCAAGTATAACATGGACTATCCTTGTTGTCCTTTTCACAATAATCACATTCATATATGCATGTGTCCACCTTGACAACCTTAGAGATTACAACTTAGTTATTGAATTTCTGATTCCTTGTTCACCTATTGGGATGTGCATTGGGTAGCTTTTGCTAGTGCTTATTTAATGCCAATGATCTTTTGATATGATTAATGAATTATGCAATGAACATTTAATATGATTTTATTACTGCTCAAAAGGGGGCTAGAGTCTTGGGTTGGATGGTTTGGCTCTAGTTTCTCTCCATAGGATTTCTATAAGTGTTTAATCCGGAACATACGTACAACTGTGAGGGCTATATAGCTCTGGCTCTAGTTGTTTAAAAGAACTTTTCTAGCTTGTTAGTGGTTACCCGAAAGGGCGCGAAAGGGGTTTGCCACGTTGGGTGTAGTACAGTTTCTAGTCTTATGAGTATAGCCGTGAAGGAATGTGCCATATTGAAAAGGGGGGATTCTACACCTGGCTGCCATTGAAACCTTGCGGCCCTAACTTGTTAGACGAACTTTTAAATAGCTTTATATGGTTAGCAAGTGTGTGGGCGTCATGAACTCATGCATTAGAAAATCATGACTCACAGGTAAAGTATACACCTCTGCGCAGAGTTTAATAATCTATCATGATAGCCGTGCTCATGGTCACGAGCGGCCTTGAAACTTTTACAGCTAGATGGTTACTATTACATTCATGCTATGTTTATTATTGTTGTTAATGCCTTTGCTATTTATTAACCTTATTACAATTGATCATTGCATTAATTATGGGTTTGGGATCTTGATGCTACTCAATTGCTAAAATGAACATGTATATTAAAAGCTAAATGCAGTCAAACAGTGTCTAACCTTTTGTGTCTCATGAACCCGTGTTGTACTTGCGGAGTACGAAATGTGCTCACTCTTGCTATTACCACCACAACAGATGAAGATTGGAATGAGGACTACCGAAATGAGTATTAGGCTTGGTGTCTCTCAGTCGACCGTGTCCCTGTAATAGAGCTTCCGCGAGTGTGACGTCATAGTTATTATCTATATTTATGCAAGACTCGGTATTAAATACTTATTCGTTATGTAAACACTGTGATGATACAATTGTAATTTGTCAGCCTATTTGTGCGACTATTCATGGGGCACCTATGAGTTATTTATGCATCCTATTTTGTTCTTAAAATATGGGTGTGACAGATTGGTATCAGTGCTTTGTTGACTGTAGGACACAAGCCTAGTTAGCACTAATAGATTTGCAAACCTTATTTTGCCAGAAAACTATTTTTCAGTCTCCTTGCTCGTTCGTTTGACTAATTCTCATCCTTGTCATATTATTGTCTCCCCCATGATAGCTTCCTTTGAGCTACTTCTGCTTATTTCCATAATCTATTGTTTTAGTTGTTTTAAAAAAATTTCTATACTCATCTTGCTCAAAATATCGATGGCCTATCATCATATATACCCTTTAGGATGTCTACCAATTGAGGAGAAGCACATGTCGTTTCGAAGTTGTAAACTCATGTGTGCTTGGATGAATTGTTATTGTGATAATGTGTGATTTGGATCTTTGTGATGATTGTTGGAACTTTGTGGACATGTCTACAAGTTTCTTATATAATAATATTGAGTATAGTCATAATTATATCGTGGATTTAGTTGCAACCTGTTTCTGCCCTTGCTGTTTTTCTAGAGCAGCTTGTGATGTTTCTGTTATATATCCACAAATATTTGTCCAAAAATTATGAAATTTTTCTGGGAATAACTAGACTTCTATATCTTTTCAACCCCACAAGTTTTACCTTTTTATAAATTTCGAGCTGAGAGATATACCTGTTCTAAGCTGAGGTTCTGTGCAGTCTAGAAATCTTGAAACAGTTTTGGTCTTGCTCTGTTTTGATAAATATAACGTCAGAATATGGAAAATTGGTCTGAATAAAAGTTGTAGAAAATTTTATACGCTTTCCAACCATGTATGGTACACATCAATTGGATTTTGGGAACTCCATATATCTCCGTTTTACTGAACTGTTACAGATGTATCTCGTCAGAAAATTTCAGATGCACTTATATGTTGCTATTTTTAATTATTGAATAATTCTAAAGAATTTTTCACTTAACTTGCAATGCAGATGCCTAGAGGAAGGCCTGCTGGAGCTAACCAACCTCTACCTCCTCCACCACCGCCAATGACGGCGGAACAGCTGATGGAGATGTAGGGACAGCTGATGCAGACGATGATGCAATTCATCCAGAACCAACCTGCTGGAGGCAATGCACCTGCTCCACCCCCAGTGAACAAGAGGAGGGAATTCATGCAGGGTCACCCTCCCGTGTTTTCCCATGCTGCTGATCCTTTGGAGGCCGATGACTGGCTTCATGCTGTGGAGAAACAGCTCAATATCTGTCAATGTGATGACCAGCAGAAGGTGCTCTACGCTTCTGGACAGCTTCAGGGCACAGCCCAGACTTGGTGGGAATCATATCAAGCTGCACATCCTAACAATGCTCCTCCCATCACTTGGGCCGAGTTTGTTAGGGACTTCAGGGCCTGACACATTCCAGAAGGCGTGATTGAGCTCAAACAGGAAGAGTTCAGGAATCTCAGGACGGGACAGATGACTGTCAGTGAATATCATGATCAGTTCTCTCACCTGGCTCGCTATGCCCCGAATGAAGTTAGAGAGGATGCAGACAAGCAGCGAATGTTTCTAAAGGGCATCTACTATGATCTCAGGCTACAGCTGAAGGGCAACACCTATCCAAACTTCCAAGATTTGGTGAATCGCGCTATTGTACTTGACAATGAGCGCAGGGAGATGGATAGGAAGAGGAAGTTGAGGGGTCAGTCCTCAGGAAGCAACAGGCGTCAGCGCACTAATTCTCAGCATGGTTTCCATCAGAAGTACCAAGGACCTATCAGCTAGTGGAACCACAACAACAACAACCAGCAAGGCAACCAGTTCCAGCAGCGCTCTCAGTTTCAGCAGCGCCCAAAGTACCAGCAGCAGAGTGGTCAGCAGACTCCACATCAAGGAACTCCAAACACCACCCCCATGAAGACTAGTGCACCCAGTACTCCCAACGTGTGCTATCGCTGTGGAGAGCCCGGTCATTATGCCAACAATTGCCCTAAGAAGAGAAACCCACAGACCCCTCAGAACCAGAATAGTGGACAGAAGTCATCTGGAAGGGTGAATCATGTGTCCGCCGACACAGCTCAAGAAGCGCCAGAAGTAATGATGGGTACGTTCAGCGTCAACTCCACCCCTGCTACTATTCTATTTGATTCTGGTGCTTCGCATTCTTTCATCTCACAAAATTTTGTTAAGATGCATGCCATCCCCATAATACCAATGATGAACCCACTTCTAGTAAATTCACCGGGTGGGGCTTTACAAGCTTCATTTTATAATCCGGCAACTAGCATTATTTTAAGGGGGGTAGAGTTCAAAGAAAAGCTTATAGTATTGCGGACTGCTGGTATTGATGTTATCCTGGGATTGGATTGGATGAAGAAACACAAGGTAGAGATTAAATGTGCACAGAAGATAGTTAAATTGACTGCACCCAATGGAGATAAACTCAGTGTTGATGTGATTGTGCAAAAACCACCGACAGCGGCTGTGAACCAACTGGAAGAAGATGGGAATCAGCATGATTGTGTTGTGGATGAGTTTCCGGATGTCTTTCCAGATGAATTGCCAGGTATGCCACCTGACCGAGACATTAAATTTCTTATTGAGTTGTTACCTGGAACTGCACCTATAGCTAAACGACCATATAGAATGGGATCTAAAGAACTAGAAGAACTTAAGAAACAAATTAAGGAATTGCTAGAAAAGGGTTTCATTAGGCTTAGTTCATCACCATGGGGTGCACCAGTTATTTTAGTTGATAAGAAAGATGGTGGTCAGAGGATGTGTGTTGATTATCGGTCACTTAATGAAGTTACCATTAAGAATAAATATCCATTGCCTAGGATTGATGATCTGTTTGACCAGTTGAGAGGTGCTTGTGTGTTCTCTAAGATTGATTTGTGTTCTGGTTATCATCAACTGAAGATTCGTGCTTCTGATATTCCAAAGACAGCCTTTACTACTAGGTACGGCTTATATGAGTATACTGTCATGTCTTTTGGTTTGACCAATGCACCAGCCTACTTTATGTATATGATGAATAAGGTGTTTATGGAGTATCTGGATAAGTTTGTGGTAGTGTTTATTGATGATATACTGGTATTCTCCAAAACTGAAGATGAACATGCTGAACATTTGAGGCTAGTATTGCAAAAACTTAGAGAGCATAATCTATATGCTAAACGGAGTAAATGTGAATTCTGGTTAAAGGAAGTTGCTTTTCTTGGTCATATTGTGTCCAATGGTGGGATATCTATAGATCCAGGCAAGGTGAAGGATGTGTTGAATTGGCAACCACCTACTGACGTGAGTCAGATTCGTAGTTTCTTGGGATTGGCTGGTTACTACAGAAGATTTATTGTAGGGTTCTCTAAACTTGCTAAACCTATGACAGCTTTATTAGAGAAGAATGCCAAGTTTGTATGGTGTCATGCCTGTCAGTCCAGTTTTGAAGAATTGAAGAAGAGATTGACTACTACACCTGTGTTGGTATTACCAGATCTGAGCAAGAAGTTCTCTATCTATTGTGATGCATCTCGTCAAGGTTTGGGATGTGTTCTTATGCAAGAAGGTAGAGTTGTTGCTTATGCATCTAGGCAGTTGAGGAAACATGAACTAAACTATCCTACTCATGATTTAGAGTTAGCAGCTGTGGTTCATGCTTTGAAGATCTGGAGACATTATTTAGTTGGACATAAGAGTGCTGTATACACCGATCATAAGAGTTTGAAGTATATTTTCACCCAGTCTGACTTGAATTTGAGGCAGCGCAGATGGTTAGAGTTGATTAAAGATTATGATTTGGATGTGCATTATCACCCAGAAAAGGCTAATGTTGTTGCAGATGCTCTTAGTCAGAAGAGCTATGCTAATGAGATGCAGTTGTTGCCTACGTCGAGTGAGTTATGTGCTGAATTTGAACATCTAAACTTGGGAATTGTTGTCAATGCAGCAGAACTGGTAATAGAACCTACACTTGAACAAGAGATTCGCGAAGGACAGTTGAAAGATGAGAAGTTGAAGGAGATAGCGGAAAATATAGTGGTTGGTAAGTCACCAAGTTTTAGAATGGATGATAATGGAACTCTGTGGCATGGCAAGAGGTTGTGTGTACCTGAGGATCCAGCAATAAGACAGAAAATTCTACGAGAGGCACATGAATCATCTTATTCTATACATCTTGGTAGTACTAAGATGTATCTTGATCTTAAAGAGAAGTATTGGTGGATTGGTTTAAAGCGAGATGTTGCTGAATATGTGGCAGTATGTGATGTGTGTCAAAGGGTGAAAGCTGAACACCAGAGACCTGCAGGATTGTTGCAACCAATGAATATTCCTAAATGGAAGTGGGAAGAAGTTGGAATGGATTTCATAGTGGGATTACCTCGTACACAGAGAGGTTATGATTCTATTTGGGTGATAGTAGACCGGTTAACCAAAGTTGCTCACTTCATACCAGTCAAGACTACGTATACAGGGCCTGATTTAGCTACCTTGTATATGGAAAAGATAGTGTGTTTGCATGGGGTACCCAAGAGGATTGTGTCTGATAGAGGTACTCAATTCACATATCACTTCTGGCACAGGATACATGAATCATTAGGGACCCAATTGAGTTTTAGTACAGCATATCATCCTCAGACAGATGGGCAGACCGAAAGAGTCAATCAGATATTAGAAGATATGTTGAGAGCTTGTGCATTGCAGTCTGGTACTAGTTGGGATAAAAGTTTGCCTTATGCGGAGTTTTCGTATAACAATAGTTATCAGCAAAGTCTTAAAATGGCACCGTTCGAAGCTTTGTATGGGCGTAAGTGCAGAACTCCTTTGTTTTGGAACCAAACTGGTGAAACTCAGGTGTTTGGATCAGATGTGCTGAGAGATGCAGAAGAACGAGTGCAGATAATCTGGGAGAACTTGAGAATCGCACAATCCCGTCAGAAGAGCTATGCTGATAATCGGAGAAGAGATTTGGCTTTTGAAGTAGGAGATTATGTCTACTTGAAGGTGTCACCAATGAAGGGTGTGAAGAGATTCACCGTGAAAGGGAAGTTAGCACCGAGGTATGTTGCACCGTTTAAAATTATAGCCAGACGAGGTGCAGTTGCTTATGAATTAGAGTTGCCTGAAAATCTAGCTTCCGTGCATAATGTGTTTCATGTCTCGCAACTGAAAAAGTGTTTGCGCGTACCGGAAGAGCAAGTACCGTTGGAGGAATTAAAAATTAAAGATAATCTCACCTATGAAATTTATCTTGTTAAGATCTTGGAGACAGCAGAAAGAGTTACCAGAAGTAGAGTGATTAAAATGTGTAAGGTACAGTGGAATCGTTATTCAGAAGCAGAGGCAACTTGGGAACGGGAGGATGATCTCAGGAAGTCATACTAGCAGTTATTTGAGTAAGCAACCCAATCTCGAGGACGAGATTATTTTAAAGGGGGTAGAATTTGTAACACCCTAATTTTGGAGTAAATTAAAATATGAAAAATTTGATAATATTATTAGGCTCTTCTATGCTTATTTTAAAATTTTAGGGGAAACAATATTTTTGTATGGAAATAAACTATAAAAGTGTGAAATATATGTATTGTTGCATACATGCTGCCGCACATTTAAATGGTTTGCATGTCCTTTTGCTATGCTTGCTAAGTTTCTCCAAATGTGTTATGGGAAATTCAAATTTGTAAACTTGATAGCATATGGAATATATATATATTTTTCTCTCTAAAAGAAAACTCTACTTGCCTTTCTGATGATCGAGCAGGGCATGCCCTCTCCCCTGTTCTCCTGGCCGAAGGGCCTCTTTCTTTTCTCCTCCTGTGTTCGCGTTGCTGCTAGGCAAAAGCAAGAGCACTAAGCCACAGCACGTTTTTCCTTTTCTCGCTTGCCGCTTGGGCCGAGCCCAGCAGACTTGGCTGTCGCTAGTGCCCTCCTCCTTTCTTTGTTTGATTGACAGAGGGTCCCACGCAGCAGCCTCAGCTACCGTTCCTGCTCTCATGTTCGAGTCGGACGCTGCCTGCCCCGTCCGATCTCCAGTTCGCCTCGGAACTCCGAATTAGCGCCTCATATTCCTCCTATAAAAGCCTCTGGAGCCCCCTATGCCCTAATCTTTTCCATCTATTAGCCTCGCGCCGCCAGCGTAGCCGCAGCAGCCGCCGCTTTGCCGCCGACGACGAAACATCCATCCGCCGCGTAGAAACCGCATCCCCAAGGGTTCATCGTCTAAATTGGCAGGTCTCCCAGCTTCGTGAACAGGTGAGGAAGTTAACCGTGTTTTCCCTACTCAATTCTTTCTCCTTTTTGGGTTACCGAGAGCTCGCCGCCGTTCCGGTTCCGCCACCGCGCGCGCTGCTCCCTTTACGAGCGCCCGCTGCTCTTCCTGATGCCACAGAGGTGTTCTCCACAAGCTCCTAGACGTCCTCGGACTTATCCCGCATAGATTGGTGAACCGTAGCGCAGGAACGCGTTCTCCGGCCATGGAACCACCGTGCTGGTCGTCTTCTCCAGCCAGCACCTCCTGCTCCCTCTCTTGCTTCTAATCTGGAACGTCCAGATCGAATCCAACGGCCAGAAATCCTCCATACCCCTTCGCTGGAAAATTGTTAAAGAGACCCTACGTTTCTTCAGTTTAGAACCCGCCGTCCTTTCGCGCCCCTGCTGGAAATACGTTTTCTTCATTAGGAAGACGCCACTCCATTCTGTAATTGGGAAAAATCACATTTTAATTAAATTGAAAAATTTCAGTTTTGCCATTGCATTGTTTTATTCATAATTTCGTTATTTTAAATCCGTTTGAGTTGATTCAAATTGCGTTAGATTCGTATTTTCAAACCCTACACGTTATTGCCTCTGAACAGTAAGTTTCGCAAAATTTAATTTTCGAGTTAATATTATATTAATTATTTTTGTATAGTAAACCTTCGGAAAATCATAACTCCTATGTTTTAAATCCGTTTTCAGTGATCTTTATATCGATGTGATCGTTGGAACGAGTAGAATAGTTTTATATCATTTTCAAACTGTTTTTATTCGGTTGGTGTACTGTTCTAATTATTTTTCCTTTGTTTGCTTCGTGTATGATTGCCCGGTGCTTGTGTGGTGATATGATGATCGTGTGAGTAGACGGTGAGCAGTACGTGGAAGATCAAGAGTATCTCTACGAGCAGGACCAGCAGGAGTTCTTTGATCAAGGCAAGTATAACATGGACTATCCTTGTTGTCCTATTCACAATAATCACATTCATATATGCATGTGTCCACTTTGACAACCTTAGAGATTACAACTTAGTTATTGAATTTCTGATTCCTTGTTCACCTATTGGGATGTGCATTGGGTAGCTTTTGCTAGTGCTTATTTAATGCCAATGATCTTTTGATATGATTAATGGATTATGCAATGAACATTTAATATGATTTTATTACTGCTCAAAAGGGGGCTAGAGCCTTGGGTTGGATGGTTTGGCTCTAGTTTCTCTCCATCGGATTTCTGTAAGTGTTTAATCCGGGACATACGTACAACTGTGAGGGCTATATGGCTCTGGCTCTAGTTGTTGAAAAGATCTTTTCTAGCTTGTTAGTGGTTACCCGAAAGGGCGCGAAAGGGGTTTGCCACCTTGGGTGTAGTACAGTTTCTAGTCTTATGAGTATAGCCGTGAAGGAATGTGCCATATTGAAAAGGGGGGATTCTACACCTGGCTGCCATTGAAACCTTGCGGCCCTAACTTGTTAGACGAACTTTTAAATAGGTTTATATGGTTAGCAAGTGTGTGGGCGTCATGAACTCATGCATTAGAAAATCAAGACTCATAGGTAAAGTATACACCTCTGCGCAGAGTTTAATAATCTATGATGATTGCCGTGCTCATGGTCACGAGCGGCCTTGGAACTTTTACAGCTAGATGGTTACTATTACATTCATGCTATGTTTATTATTGTTGTTAATGTCTTTGCTATTTATTAACCTTATTGCAATTGATCATTGCATTAATTATGGGTTTGGGATCTTGATGCTACTCAATTGCTAAAATAAACATGTATATTAAAAGCTAAATGCAGTCAAACAGTGTCTAGCCTTTTATGCCTCATAAACCCGTGTTGTACTTGCGGAGTACGAAATGTACTCACTCTTGCTATTACCACCACAACAGATGAAGATTGAAATGAGGACTACCGAAATGAGTATTAGACTTGGTGTCTCTCAGTCGACCGTGTCCCTGTAATAGAGCTTCCGCGAGTGTGACGTCACAGTTATTATCTATATTTATGCAAGACTCTGTATTAAATACTTATTCGTTATGTAAACACTGTGATGATACAATTGTAATTTGTCAGCTTATTTGTACGACTATTTCTGGGGCACATATGAGTTATTTATGCATCCTATTTTGTTCTTAAAATATGGGTGTGACAGATTGGTATCAGAGCTTTGTTGACTGTAGGACACAAGCCTAGTTAGCACTAATAGATTTGCAAACATTATTTTGCTAGAAAGCTATTTTTCAGTCTACTTGCTCGTTCGTTTGACTAATTCTCATCCTTGTCATATTATTGTCTCTCCCCTGATAGCTTCCATTGAGCTACTTCTGCTTATTTCCATAATCTATTGTTTTAGTTGTTTTAAAAAATTTTCTATACTCATCTTGCTCAAAATATCGATGGCCTATCATCATATATACCCTTTAGGATGTCTACCAATTGAGGAGAAGCACGTGTAGTTTCGAAGTTGTAAACTCGTGTGTGCTTGGATGAATTGTTATTGTGATAATGTGTGATTTGGATCTTTGTGATGATTGCTGGAACTTTGTGGACATGTCTACAAGTTTCTTATATAATAATATTGAGTATAGTCATAATTATATCGTGGATTTAGTTGCAACCTGTTTCTGCCCTTGCTGTTTTTCTAGAGCAGCTTGTGATGTTTCTGTTATATATCCACAAATATTTGTCCAAAAATTATGAAATTTTTCTGGAAATAACTAGACTTCTATATCTTTTCAACCCCATAAGTTTTACCTTTTTATAAATTTCGAGCTGAGAGATATACCTGTTCTAAGCTGAGGTTCTGTGCAGTCTAGAAATCTTGAAATAGTTTTGGTTTTGCTCGGTTTTGATAAATATAACGTCAGAATATGGAAAATTGGTCTGAATAAAAGTTGTAGAAAATTTTATACGCTTTCCAACCATGTATGGTAAACATCAATTGGATTTCGGGAACTCCATATATCTCCGTTTTATTGAACTGTTACAGATGTATCTCGCCAGAAAATTTCAGATGCACTTTTATGTTGCTATTTTTGAGTTAATGAATAATTCTAAAGAATTTTTCACTTAACTTGCAACGCAGATGCCTAGAGGAAGGCCTGCTGGAGCTAACCAACCTCTACCTCCTCCACCACCGCCAATGACGGCGGAACAGCTGATGGAGATGTAGGGACAGCTAATGCAGACGATGATGCAATTCATCCAGAACCAACCTGCTGGAGGCAATGCACCTGCTCCACCCCCAGTGAACAAGAGGAGGGAATTCATGCAGGGTCACCCTCCCGTGTTTTCCCATGGTGCTGATCCTTTGGAGGCCGATGACTGGCTTCGTGCTGTGGAGAAACAGCTCAATATCTGTCAATGTGATGACCAGCAGAAGGTGCTCTACGTTTCTGGACAGCTTCAGGGCACAGCCCAGACTTGGTGGGAATCATATCAAGCTGCACATCCTAACAATGCTCCTCCCATCACTTGGGCCGAGTTTGTTAGGGACTTCAGGGCCTGACACATTCCAGAAGGCGTGATTGAGCTCAAACAGGAAGAGTTCAGGAATCTCAGGATGGGACAGATGACTGTCAGTGAATATCATGATCAGTTCTCTCACCTGGCTCGCTATGCCCCGAATGAAGTTAGAGAGGATGCGGACAAGCAGCGAATGTTTCTAAAGGGCATCTACTATGATCTCAGGCTACAGCTGAAGGGCAACACCTATCCAAACTTCCAAGCTTTGGTGAATCGCGCTATTGTACTTGACAATGAGCGCAGGGAGATGGATAGGAAGAGGAAGTTGAGGGGTCAGTCCTCAGGAAGCAACAGGCGTCAGCGCACTAATTCTCAGCATGGTTTCCATCAGAAGTACCAAGGACCTATCGGCTAGTAGAACCGCAACAACAACAACCAGCAAGGCAACCAGTTCCAGCAGCGCCCACAGTACCAGCAGCAGAGTGGTCAGCAGACTCCACATCAAGGAACTCCAAACACCACCCCCATGAAGACTAGTGCACCCAGTACTCCCAACGTGTGCTATCGCTGTGGAGAGCCCGGTCATTATGCCAACAATTGCCCTAAGAAGAGAAACCCACAGACCCCTCAGAACCAGAATAGTGGACAGAAGTCATCTGGAAGGGTGAATCATGTGTCCGCCGACACAGCTCAAGAAGCGCCAGAAGTAATGATGGGTACGTTCAGCGTCAACTCCACCCCTGCTACTATTCTATTTGATTCTGGTGCTTCGCATTCTTTCATCTCACAAAATTTTGTTAAGATGCATGCCATCCCCATAATACCAATGATGAACCCACTTCTAGTAAATTCACCGGGTGGGGCTTTACAAGCTTCATTTTATAATCCGGCAACTAGCATTATTTTAAGGGGGGTAGAGTTCAAAGAAAAGCTTATAGTATTGCGGACTGCTGGTATTGATGTTATCCTGGGATTAGATTGGATGAAGAAACACAAGGTAGAGATTAAATGTGCACAGAAGATAGTTAAATTGACTGCACCCAATGGAGATAAACTCAGTGTTGATGTGATTGTGCAAAAACCACCGACAGCAGCTGTGAACCAACTGGATGAAGATGGGAATCAGCATGATCGTGTTGTGGATGAGTTTCCGGATGTCTTTCCAGATGAACTGCCAGGTATGCCACCTGACCGAGACATTAAATTTCTTATTAAGTTGTTACCTGGAACTGCACCTATAGCTAAACGACCATATAGAATGGGATGTAAAGAACTAGAAGAACTTAAGAAACAAATTAAGGAATTGCTAGAAAAGGGTTTCATTAGGCTTAGTTCATCACCATGGGGTGCACCAGTTATTTTTGTTGATAAGAAAGATGGTGGTCAGAGGATGTGTGTTGATTATCGGTCACTTAATGAAGTTACCATTAAGAATAAATATCCATTGCCTAGGATTGATGATCTGTTTGACCAGTTGAGAGGTGCTTGTGTGTTCTCTAAGATTGATTTGCGTTCTGGTTATCATCAACTGAAGATTCGTGCTTCTGATATTCCAAAGACAGCCTTTACTACTAGGTACGGCTTATATGAGTATACTGTCATGTCTTTTGGTTTGACCAATGCACCAGCCTACTTTATGTATATGATGAATAAGATGTTTATGGAGTATCTGGATAAGTTTGTGGTAGTGTTTATTGATGATATACTGGTATTCTCCAAAACTGAAGATGAACATGCTGAACATTTGAGGCTAGTATTGCAAAAACTTAGAGAGCATAAGCTATATGCTAAACGGAGTAAATGTGAATTCTGGTTAAAGGAAGTTGCTTTTCTTGGTCATATTGTGTCCAATGGTGGGATATCTGTAGATCCTGGCAAGGTGAAGGATGTGTTGAATTGGCAACCACCTACTGATGTGAGTCAGATTCGTAGTTTCTTGGGATTGGCTGGTTACTACAGAAGATTTATTGTAGGGTTCTCTAAACTTGCTAAACCTATGACAGCTTTATTAGAGAAGAATGCCAAGTTTGTATGGTGTCATGCCTGTCAGTCCAGTTTCGAAGAATTGAAGAAGAGATTGACTACTGCACCTGTGTTGGTATTACCAGATCTGAGCAAGAAGTTCTCTATTTATTGTGATGCATCTTGTCAAGGTTTGGGATGTGTTCTTATGCAAGAAGGTAGAGTTGTTGCTTATGCATCTAGGTAGTTGAGGAAACATGAACTAAACTATCCTACTCATGATTTAGAGTTAGCAGCTGTGGTTCATGCTTTGAAGATCTGGAGACATTATTTAGTTGGACATAAGAGTGATGTATATACCGATCATAAGAGTTTGAAGTATATTTTCACCCAGTCTGACTTGAATTTGAGGCAGCGCAGATGGTTAGAGTTGATTAAAGATTATGATTTGGATATGCATTATCACCCAGAAAAGGCTAATGTTGTTGCAGATGCTCTTAGTCGGAAGAGCTATGCTAATGAGATGCAGTTGTTGCCTACGTCAGTGAGTTATGTGCTGAATTTGAACATCTAAACTTGGGAATTGTTGTCAATGCAGCGGAACTGGTAATAGAACCTACACTTGAACAAGAGATTCACGAAGGACAGTTGAAAGATGAGAAGTTGAAGGAGATAGCGGAAAATATAGTGGTTGGTAAGTCACCTAGTTTTAGAATGGATGATAATGGAACCCTGTGGCATGGCAAGAGGTTGTGTGTACCTGAGGATCCAGCAATAAGACAGAAAATTCTACGAGAGGCACATGAATCATCTTATTCTATACATCTTGGTAGTACTAAGATGTATCTTGATCTTAAAGAGAAGTATTGGTGGATTGGTTTAAAGCGAGATGTTGCTGAATATGTGGCAGTATGTGATGTGTGTCAAAGGGTGAAAGCTGAACACCAGAGACCTGCAGGATTGTTGCAACCAATGAATATTCCTGAATGGAAGTGGGAAGAAGTTGGAATGGATTTCATAGTGGGATTACCTCGTACACAGAGAGGTTATGATTCTATTTGGGTGATAGTAGACCGGTTAACCAAAGTTGCTCACTTCATACCAGTCAAGACTACGTATACTAGGCCTGATTTAGCTACCTCGTATATGGAAAAGATAGTGTCTTTGCATGGGGTACCCAAGAGGATTGTGTCTGATAGAGGTACTCAATTCACATCTCACTTCTGGCACAGGATACATGAATCATTAGGGACCCAATTGAGTTTTAGTACAGCATATCATCCTTAGACAGATGGGCAGACCGAAAGAGTCAATCAGATATTAGAAGATATGTTGAGAGCTTGTGCATTGCAGTCTGGTACTAGTTGGGATAAAAGTTTGCCTTATGCGGAGTTTTCGTATAACAATAGTTATCAGCAAAGTCTTAAGATGGCACCGTTCGAAGCTTTGTATGGGCGTAAGTGCAGAACTCCTTTGTTTTGGAACCAAACTGGTGAAACTCAGGTGTTTGGATCAGATGTGCTGAGAGATGCAGAAGAACGAGTGCAGATAATCTGGGAGAACTTAAGAATAGCACAATCCCGTCAGAAGAGCTATGCTGATAATCGGAGAAGAGATTTGGCTTTTGAAGTAGGAGATTATGTCTACTTGAAAGTGTCACCAATGAAGGGTGTGAAGAGATTCACCGTGAAAGGGAAGTTAGCACCGAGGTATGTTGGACCGTTTAAAATTATAGCCAGACGAGGTGAAGTTGCTTATGAATTAGAGTTGCCTGAAAATCTAGCTGCCGTGCATAATGTGTTTCATGTCTCGCAACTGAAGAAGTGTTTGCGTGTACCGGAAGAGCAAGTACCTCTGGAGGAATTAAAAATTAAAGATAATCTCACCTATGAAGAGTATCATGTTAAGATCTTGGAGACAGCAGAAAGAGTTACCAGAAGTAGAGTGATTAAAATGTGTAAGGTACAGTGGAATCGTTATTCAGAAGCAGAGACAACTTGGGAACGGGAGGATGATCTCAGGAAGTCATACTCGCAGTTATTTGAGTAAGCAACCCAATCTCGAAGACGAGATTATTTTAAAGGGGGTAGAATTTGTAACACCCTAATTTTGGAGTAAATTAAAATATGAAAAATTTGATAATATTATTAGGCTCTTCTATGCTTATTTTAAAATTTTAGGGGAAGCAATATTTTTGTATGGAAATAAACTATAAAAGTGTGAAATATATGTATTGTTGCATACATGCTGCCGCACATTTAAATGGTTTGCATGTCCTTTTGCTATGCTTGCTAAGTTTCTCCAAATGTGTTATGGGAAATTCAAATTTGTAAACCTGATAGCATATGGAATATATATATATTTTTTTCTCTCTAAAAGAAAACTCCCCTTGCCTTTCTGATGATCGAGTAGGGCATGCCCTCTCCCCTGTTCTCCTGGCCGAAGGGTCTGTTTCTTTTCTCCTCCTGTGATCGCGTTGCTGCTAGGCAAAAGCAAGAGCACTAAGCCACAACACGTTTTTCCTTTTCTCGCTTGCCGCTTGGGCCGAGCCCAGCAGACTTGGCTGTCGCTAGTGCCCTCCTCCTTTCTCTGTTTGATTGACAGAGGGTCCCACGCAGCAGCCTCAGCTACCGTTCCTGCTCTCATGTTCGAGTCGGACGCTGCCAGCCCCGTCCGATCTCCAGTTCGCCTCGGAACTCCGAATTAGCGCCTCATATTCCTCCTATAAAAGCCTCTGGAGCCCCCTATGCCCTAATCTTTTCCATCTATTAGCCTCGCGCCGCCAGCGTAGCCGCAGCAGCCGCCGACGAAACATCCATCCGCCGACGTAGAAACCGCATCCCCAAGGGTTCATCGTCTAAATTGGTAGGTCTCCGAGCTTCGTGAACAGGTGAGGAAGTTAACCGTGTTTTCCCTGCTCAATTCTTTCCCCTTTTTGGTTTACCGAGAGCTCGCTGCCGTTCCGGTTCTGCCACCGCGCGCTGCTCCGTTTACGAGCGCCCGCTGCTCTTCCTGATGCCACAGAGGTGTTCTCCACAAGCTCCTAGACCTCCTCGGACTTATCCCGCGTAGATTGGTGAACCGTAGCACAGGAACGCGTTCTCCGGCCAACTTCCGGCCATGGAACCACCGTGCTGGTCGTCTTCTCCAGCCAGCACCTCCTGCTCCCTCTCTTGCTTCTAACCTGGAACGTCCAGATCGAATCCAACGGCCGGAAATCCTCCATACCCCTTCGCTGGAAAATTGTTAAAGAGACCCTACGTTTCTTCAGTTTAGAACCCGCCGTCCTTTCGCGCCCCTTCTGGAAATACGTTTTCTTCATTAGGAAGACACCACTCCATTCTCTAATTGGGAAAAATCACATTTTAATTAAATTGAAAAATTTCAGTTTTGCCATTGCATTGTTTTATTCATAATTTCTTTATTTTAAATCCGTTTGAGTTGATTCAAATTGCGTTAGATTCATATTTTCAAACCCTACACGTTATTGCCTCTGAACAGCAAGTTTGGAAAAATTTAATTTTCGAGTTAATATTATATTAATTATTTTTGTATAGTAAACCTTCGGAAAATCATAACTCCTACGTTTTAAATCCATTTTCAGTGATCTTTATATTGATGTGATCGTTGGAACGAGTAGAATAGTTTTATATCATTTTCAAACTGTTTTCATTCGGTTGGTGTACTGTTCTAATTATTTTTCCTTCGTTTGCTTCGTGTATGATTGCTCGGTGCTTGTGTGGTGATATGATGATCGTGTGAGTAGACGGTGAGCAGTACGTGGAAGATCAAGAGTATCTCTACGAGCAAGACCAGCAGGAGTTCTTTGATCAAGGCAAGTATAACATGGACTATCCTTGTTGTCCTATTCACAATAATCACATTCATATATGCATGTGTCCACCTTGACAACCTTAGAGATTACAACTTAATTATTGAATTTCTGATTCCTTGTTCACCTATTGGGATGTGCATTGGGTAGCTTTTGCTAGTGCTTATTTAATGCCAATGATCTTTTGATATGATTAATGGATTATGCAATGAACATTTAATATGATTTTATTACTGCTCAAAAGGGGGCTAGAGCCTTGGGTTGGATGGTTTGACTCTACTTTCTCTCCATAGGATTTGTGTAAGTGTTTAATCCGGGACATACGTACAACTGTGAGGGCTATATGGCTCTGGCTCTAGTTGTTTAAAAGATCTTTTCTAGCTTGTTAGTGGTTACCCAAAAGGGCGCGAAAGGGGTTTGCCACCTTGCGTGTTGTACAGCTTCTAGTCTTATGAGTATAGCCGTGAAGGAATGTACCATATTGAAAAGGGGGGATTCTACACCTGGCTGCCATTGAAACCTTGTGGCCCTAACTTGTTAGACGAACTTTTAAATAGCTTTATATGGTTAGCTAGTGTGTGGGCGTCATGAACTCATGCATTAGAAAATCATGACTCACAGGTAAAGTGTACACCTCTGCGCAGAGTTTAATAATCTATTATGATAGCCGTGCTCACGGTCACGAGCGGCCTTGTAACTTTTACAGCTAGATGGTTACTATTACATTCATGCTATGTTTATTATTGTTGTTAATGCCTTTGCTATTTATTAACCTTATTACAATTGATCATTGCATTAATTATGGGTTTGCAATCTTGATGCTACTCAATTGCTAAAATGAACATGTATATTAAAAGCTAAATGCAGTCAAACAGTGTCTAACCTTTTGTGCCTCATGAACCCGTGTTGTACATGCTGAGTACGAAATGTGCTCACTCTTGCTATTACCACCACAACAGATGAAGATTGGAATGAGGACTACCGAAATGAGTATTAGGCTTGGTGTCTCCCAGTCGACCGTGTCCCTGTGATGGAGCTTCCGCGAGTGTGACGTCATAATTATTATCTATATTTATGCAAGACTCTGTATTAAATACTTATTCGTTATGTAAACACTGTGATGATACAATTGTAATTTGTTAGCTTATTTGTGCGACTATTCCTGGGGCACATATGAGTTATTTATGCATCCTATTTTGTTCTTAAAATATGGGTGTGACAATTGGGCTGCGAAAATCACTTAAAAAAGAGCTACGAAAATGACTAAAATTGGGCTAGAAACTGGCCCATCTTAGATTTTGGCCTGTTAATAAATGGGCTGAGTTGGTATCCACGTTATCCTCCACGTAAGCATATAGGTAAGCATTCATGATGACATGGCAATTAATCCATGACGATTATTTTTTGTCATAGGAAATCGACTTGGGTTGGGCTAACTAGGCTTTGGGTTCTATCGTGACGATTTAAGATCATCACCGATTCTGTTAATCCGTGATGATTTTTAACAAAACGTCACGCAGGTAAATCCATAACGCTCAATCCATGATGATATCTGAAATCATCACAGATGCTGCTTGCTGACGTTTTTTTGTTGATCCGTGATGAAAAATTATCATCACAGATTACCAGGATTCTTGTAGTGGAGGCCAAGCCTCTCTCGACGCCCGTGGCGACCACTGCGGCCCTTGATGAGGACAAGGAAGGAGAGGTGGTGGACCAGAAGGAGTATCGCAGCATGATCGGATCCTTGCTGTACTTGACGGTGACGTGACCGGATATCCAGTTCGCCGTGTGCTTATGTGCACGGTTCCAGTCTTCACCGAGATCATCTCATCGCCAAGCCGTCAAGCGCATTCTCAGGTATTTGCGATTCACTCCTGAATTCGGCTTATGGTACTCGGCCGCTTCCACCCTTTCTCTCTGTGGCTATTCTGATGCTGACTATGCGGGTTGTTGTGTGTATCGTAAGTCTACGTCTGGCACCTGTCAATTTCTTGGGACTTCCATAGTGTCTTGGTCTTCTAGGAAGCAAAGTGGTATTGTCCAGTCTACCTGTGAGGCTGAGTATGTAGCTGCTGCTACTTGCTGTTCTCAGTTGCTATGGATGGTGCAGACCTTGAGAGACTATGGTCTATCTTTTAGACAAGTTTCACTCTTTTGTGACAGTATGAGCGCCATTAGCGTAGCTAAGAACCCAGTGTTACATTCGAAGACCAAGCATATCGAGGTTAGGTTCCATTTCTTGCGTGATCACTACGAGAAGGGTGACATAGACTTGATTCACGTGGACACACATAACCAGCTAGCTGATATTTTCACTAAGCCACTTGACTTGACCCAGTTTGCTCAGCTGAGGAGTGAACTCGGGGTCTATTTCCCTTTTTAGATGAGGGAACTTTAGATTGTACATTTGTTTTTGATTCTTTTATAGCTTAGAGCTTTGTTTTCTCTTTTGTATCATATTTGCATTTTCATGGCATTTTTGTAACATATCTCATATTGAGCTTCAAGAATATAGCTATGAGTTTGCTTCTATGCTTATCTTGGTATGTTGATACATGTTTAGGCTCTTTTTGATCATTTGAACTCTTGTTGAGTTAAACATGACTTTTAGGTGAACTAGACTAATATTGATGAAATCTGAAAAATTTGTTCACCCTTGAGTTTGGCAACTAGTATATATGGACTAGTTGAGCTCTCATATGCTATCTTATATAAACTTGGTTGCTATGGCTCATACCTCGATTCACTCACTTGCTTAGATTGATCTAGTCACTTTGTGCTAAAATTATGCTATCTAAGTTAAGTTGTGATGAAAAGATCGAGACAGATATGTATTGTACCACCTCAAGGTATCTAGACCGCTTCCTATTGCACATTTGGATGAACTAGAGCTTTGCAGTGGATGACCGAAACCATTGCTTTTAGCTAATTATTGTCTTTGACATAGCCTACGCATGGTTGAAAAGTTAGGCAAAACAATACATATAACCTCTCGCACACATGTCTTGCTAATACTTGTGAAACACCTAATGTAGAGAAATTGGTTAAATTGAAAATTTCACTTGTGTTAGATTCTTCTATGACTTGATGTGTGACCTTGGCTTGGGATGGTTCACCTTGTATACACTTGCTTAGCACTTGATTTGATCTCCATTCTATTTATGCTATGTGCTAGTCTTAGTGGTGAACATTCTATATCTTTGGTATCAAAATTGCTCACTATGCTTCTCTCATATGGATTGTTCTTTTGATCATCTTGAGCAACTACTACCCTTACCTTGATGAGCATTTTGTCAAACTAATGGCTATATTCCTGAAGTTTCTGCATTCATGTGCATTTGCATGCTTGAGAGGAGAAGGTTTTGGGAACCTTGATGTGTGCATGTGTCAACAAGGGGGAGAAATTTCACACACATTCTTTTGGGTTGAGCACACATTCAGGGGGAGTTTGGGAGCTAGTTATGTTGAGCCTCGCCTCTTTCTAGAGGAACTAGCTATCCTTTGCACTTGTGCTTGCTTAGTGACCATGTGTTTGCTTGTCATTGCTTTTGTGGTCTTTTGGGCAGGTTTTCTTCTTTTCCTTCCTTCTTCTTCCTTTTATTCTCACTATATCATGATTATCTGTGTTGGTGTTGATAATGCACTCATCAAGGGGGAGATTGCGGACCCAAGTGTGGACTTGGTCCGGATTGTGATGAGTGATTGTCAGCGGAGTTCACTTGGCATGTTGGTCAGCTTGTGATGTGCAGGTGTTGGGCTCGGATGCAGTGGCGGACGGCGGAGTGAAGGTCAAGTGAGCAGGCCGTGCCGATAGATTGGGAGCGGTGAAGGATGGACGCGGGACTTGGGCCGAGGGACTTGGACGCCGGAGCGCCAGCTGCGGTGGCGGACACTGCGACATCGACAGGCGCGGTCGAGGATGGCAGGAGACTGGAGCGGTACGTGGGCTGGAAGGACGCGGCCCAGGACGATTTTCGGGTTTGGGCCTCAAAACCTGGGCGGAGTGTTGACGGTGGATATACCATGAAAATCCACATTCAAACACCGTCAACAGGCCTCGGATTCAAGGGAGAATAAACATATCATGAACATATTTTATCAATAACTAGTTCCACTTGTACTCTTATCTTGTGAATGCAGGGAAGATCAAAACAGAACAAATTGGAGCAATTGGAGCCCAATATTATGGGTTGGCCGAACCATGTATTTGGGAACCAAGTCATCACGCTTCAACAAATGACTCAAGACATCACTTAGAAGAGAGGAGAGCTCAGTGTGGGCCCATGTGTGGGTCGGCCGACCCCACCATGGGGCCCACCTAGCTTTGGTGACGTGGCAGGATCCGTGTGACACTCTATACAGCTCAATTCCACCATCAGATCAAAATGTGCTTCCATTCAACAGTGGAGAATCAAAGCATACGGATCAAGGCGTGAAACAATACAATCAAGACAGAACCAACACATGGCAACTATGACTGGTAGGGACCACACCTGGCCGGGCCCACCTGTCATAGGGGGTTGGCCAACACCCCTGGTGCCTGGCCAGGTCGGTTGGCCCCCACCGCCTTCCTGCATGTCTTCCACGTGATGAAATCACCGCTGCCGTCCATCCTAAGGCGGTATTGAGGCGGTTCATCTAAGGGTGGAGAGGCAAGGAGCACGCGGATTGCTGACGTGGCGCCCCTCAACCCTCCCCTATAAATAGAGGCTGCCATCACCCTCTTTAACACACCCAAGATACACAAGAGCCACAAGAGACAAGAGAAGCTCCATTCTTTAGAAGTAGTAGTAGTATTAGTCTAGTGTGGGAGTTAGAGTCGAGTCGAGCTACGCTCGGAGTCTCCGGAGTCGTCTACTGGAGAGTCTGGTATAGCTCTTATACCTTTCCTTCTGCAAGACTTTACCTTTATCAATATATTATCTTTACTTTAATAAGTCTCTACTTAGTACATTACTATTCATTATAGTATTGTTGTGTTTTGTTTTAACTTATAGTTGAGTTATATTAGATAGTAATCCTGTAACCAGCTCACGTGTGTAGTTCATCACCTGTCATAGGGTGTTTTAGTTGTTGGTACGCAACTAGAGTAGTAAGGCTTAGTGTAAGTGTGGTGCTTAGACTAGATTTTGCCTTTGAATGCCGCTTGTCGCACGGATTGTTTGTGGGTGCTAGCAGGTGGTGACAGCCCTGTCTAGTCTTAGTATCCCTCCACGTGTTTTAGGCAAGTTCTTAAAAGGCAGGCTCCCATAAGAGAGTAGGCGTTTCGGGTAGAGGTTATATCCTCTATTGTTTCGCACTACCCCCTACACACCGGAAGTTCATCCCATAAGGTAGCTGTTTTAGTATAATTCATCCATTTGATAAGATAGTTCACAAGACTAAAGTAAGTGTCATAGGAGTCTTTTACTCACTCGTTGTCCTCCCACCTAGCTATACTGTACTAGTTATCTTTAATTATCCTAAAACCTTGTCGTGTCTTGGTGTTGTTACCCTTTTCTCTATATATCGATTTACCCCCTATCACTAGTTGATACTAAGTTGGTATAGACTTAAGGATCTCTCACTTTTTATTAATTATTCCTAGCAACCGCCTTCCCTTGGGATAATAAATAACGATACCTTGGAATACTTCCGGGTGAAGTGCTACAGCGGTATATTCTGTACGCTTGCGAAATTATCCAATAGACATAAGAAATACCCTTAGGCACTTCTGACACCGTTATCAGAGATAGCCTAACACCTTGTCTCTGGTGGTTGCGCTAAGAAGTGTCAACAAGCATTTCTGGCACTGTTGCCGGGGAAAGCATCAGTCTAGGAATATTAATAAAAATTGAATCCGGAGTCTATTATCAATTTAGTTATCGATTAGTGTTACGAGCTTACCCCTATCCATGTTTCTCGTTATCGTGAAGCTAGACAGTGCATGAGCGGTTTCCAATTGCCGTCAAATTTTATTGAAGATCCTGAGCAATTATTGAGGAGAACTAGACGCCGTCAAGTTCCACCTCAAAGGTTCATCTCAAACCTGAATCGTTTCAAGGAAAGAGGCTCCGCACTATCAACCAAGGAAGCTATGGCTCAAAAAACCATCTCTGAGTTCTCTGCACCGTCGGCTGACAACATTACCACCGGTCTGCAGCTCAACTTGGGAGATGCTATCTTTGAGCTTAAGCCAGCGCTTATCAACATGGTGCAAGCCAATCCATTCTGTGGAAAGCCGCATGAAGACGCCAATGCCCACCTCCAGTACTTCCTGGAGGTGTGTGGTACCTTCACTATCAAGAATGTCTCGACTGACGCCATCTGTCTTCGCCTGTTCCCATTCTCACTGCTTGGGAAGGCGAAACAATGGTTCTATGCCAACAAGAATGAAGCTACCACCTGAGAGAAGTGCGCCAATGCATTTCTCAAGAAATTCTTCTCAATGGGCAAAACCAGCGCTCTTCGTGGAAAGATCTCAAGCTTCCAACAGCAAGCTGACGAGACAATTTCCGAAGCATGGGAACGTCTCCAGGAGTACATTCGTGCTTGTACTCATCATGGAATTGAAGAATAGCTCCTAATCCAAGGTTTCTACCATGGGCTGACTGGATTAGCCCGTAGTCACCTTGATGCTGCCGCTGGAGGAGCATTCCTGCAACACAATGTCAAAGACGCCAAAGACCTCATTGAAAAGATGGTTATCAACCAAGGATGGAATGAGGAGTGTCTCCAGCCCAAGAAAAGGGGTATACACACCATTCATGAGGTGGACATACTCTCAGCAAAAATGGACCTCTTGATGAAAAAGATTGAGGAAGGTTCCAAAAGTGAACAGGAGGCCATTCGAACCGCTGCCACCGCATAAGCAATCGAAGCTGATCCATGGTGCGAGGTATGTGGAGGAGAAGATCACTCGGGCAACAATTGTCCCGAGACGAAGGAGGAAGTGAGATTCATCAACAATAACAACAACAATGGGTATTGACCCCAACAACAAGGAGGATGGAACTCGCGCCCCTCCTACCAAAGAAATCAAGGTAATGGTTATAACAATAATTTTAATAATTCTTATGGTAACCAACCTTCTCTTAAAGATCTTGTTTTAGACCAATCTAAAATCAATGATAGTATAAACAAGAAAATAATGGCTAATGATAAGATTCTTGAATATCTTAGTGAGAAAATGGATAGCTTTAACACTGTTATGAAAAATCAATTGAGCTTTAATAAAATGCTAGAAACCCAATTAACTCAAATAGCAGCAGCTGTCCCATCCTTCGAGCAAGGTAAGTCCCAGGGAAACCTGAGAAACCAATTGAGGGTGTCAAGTTAATTTCCACGAGGTTTGGTAAGCCTCCGGTTAGGCAAAACCCGGGTTGCCTTCTTGATCCGCCATTCATGGCCAAAAAGAGTGACCCCGGCCATCCTACCATCACCTGCGAAATCGGGCCGCACACCTTCAACAATGTCTTCTGCGACCTTGGATCTGGAGTCAACATCATGTCCAAGGTAATGTATGAGAATATGCTAGGGGGACCTTTGTACCCCACTTTTGTCAAATTGCAGATGGCCGATCAATCTATCCGGTTCCCCGAGGGATTGGCAAGGCACGTCCTTGTCAAAGTTCAAGACGAATACATCCCCGCCGACTTCATCATTCTTGACATGGGGGCCGATGACAAAGTCCCCGTTATCCTGGGAAGGCCGTAACTCAACACCGTGAACGCCATCATCTATGCGGGATCCGGCCAAGTCCACTTCCAACTCCTAGGAAAGAGAATTAAATGTCCTTTCAATGGTTATAAATCAATGCAACAGGCAAGGAAGAGCCTGTGGAGAAACAAGCCACAATATGCACCCCGCCGAAAGAATCAACCGCCAAAGGCCAAAAAGGCCGAACTGGTAAGTAAGGCTGAGGTGGTAAACAAGGCTGACTCCGCTGAATCACAAGCATCAACCAAGAAGGAATGGCAGAAGAAAGAGGTGCGATCATCACGATCCCCATCTCCAGGACCGACCGATGCACCCGAAGAATGAACCAAGAAAAGGAGAGGTCCTGCTCTACGGACCTAAAACATGGAGCCCTTACTGGTAAGATAAATCAGTATTTATCTCATATTTACTCTTCATATTTCAATTCTTGCATTTTTGCATTGCATTTCATATTTAAATTTTGAAATAATTTATTTTGACAGAATAAAATAATTAGATAAATAAAACTTGAAAAGAATTGTGTTGCCCACACCTGAGGTGGTGGGACCACCCAAGGTGGGGTCGGCCAACCCCACCATGGGGCCCACCCACCTCTTGTGGTGTTGGCCTAGTGTAGTGATTCACCTCCTGAATTTTGAACACTATTTTCTTTTGAATTTGGCCGACCACCTTTGGTCATGACCACTTTCACCTGCTCGAAGGAGAATCCAACATCCACTACCATTCAATTCTGAAAAGTGGACACTTTGGCATGCATTAGTGTTCCCATGGTCCATGAGAATCACTTTAAACATGCCCCCACTTTTGTCATACACCTTTTACTTTCACAAAACACTAGGCAAGGGAATCTCTGAAAATTTCAAAACTTTTGGTCCACCACTAGTCTCTACCTTTCTGGATACACTGTTTAAAGCCAAAAAGGGGATCAAACATGGTTCGGCCGACCCATGATTAAAGTCTTGTATGCAGAGTTGTGTTTGAATTCAAATAGATTCCCTGTCCAAAGGTAAAAACAACTCTTAACCTGTCATAAGGGGTTCGGCCGACCCATAAATAAAGTGCCAACAGTAAGGTTGAATTTGAATTCAAATAGATTCCCTGTCCAAAGGTGAAAGCAGAGCTGAGCTGGCCAAGGGGGTCGGCCTAACTTGGCCTAGTGGCCTGACCACCAACCCTTCTCCCCCTACAAATACCCTTGCATTGTGTGCTCAATTCCACACCCAAACCAGCTGAATCATCTCGAGCACATAATCTCTCTTCTTCTCTCTATTTGAGCAAGTTCTTTCTCAAGTTTAGTTGTAGTTAGCCACTCAAATCAAAAACCTAAAAATATTGTAGTAGTAGAAGCTTGTCTTACTCTCATCTTTACTCTCAATAACTTGGTTGTGGAGGTAACCATACCCCGCAAGGACTACTAACATTGCGATAGCTAACGCTAACGCTAATGCTAATCCCTATTGTCCTAGTGAGTTCTTGTGTCATCTCATTGATGCAGGATGAAGAAATTCTCCTCCGTACTCAAGAAGGCCAAGAGTGTCGTAGGGAGTTCCTCCCGACGACCTCGCCATGATGAAGATGAAGGAAGAGAAGCTCCACCAAGACGAAGCTTTGGAGTGCCTCCCGAGAGGACTTTTGACCCCGAGAGCGGCCTCATGTTGAACCAAGAAGAGTAACAAAGGTACCTCTCCATCCGACACCGCGGTTATGAACATACCAGCATCATCGACTCCGTCCTTTTGGACAATACAGGTATGACCACAGAATTTAACACTATTTTCAATATAATTGGGTGGGGAAGCTTTTGGGAAGTGCAAGAACTTGGAATTGAAAAATTCACCATTGAATTCCTATGCTCTTTACAAGCCACTGATAATAATGTCTACTTTCGAATGTTCAACCAAGAGTATAACTTAACTTGGGGAGTTTTTAGTATGACACTTTTTTTATAACAATTGTCATCTAGATCTAGTAAATGCCACATGGAAATTTGATAAAGCTGAATTTTGGAAAGCTATAACTGGATCCAATGATTGCTCTGAGCCTAAAACTGATGAAATTCATAATCCTCCTTTGCGCTTGATCCGCTATTGGATGGCCATTACTCTTCTTCCTGGCTTTAATGTGCAAATTCTTCTTAATGATGAACTAAGACTGCTCTATGCCATAACTAAGAAAATAAAAGTTTCACCTGCTAAAATTTTAGTCCGCTTTTGGCTTGGTATTTTCCATAGAAGCGAGCCCATATTCTTTACTTCTTTTATCACTCGCATTGCTGAAACAATGGACTTGCTAGATGGAAAACACTACTTCGAATATATTGCTTCTCGTAGAGATATTGTGATTGAAGATTTCTTCATAAGTGCTCAAGTCATAAAAAGAGATGAAAATGGTGATCTTAAAATGATTTATCCCGACCATACAACCGAAATCTCTCTCCCAGGTGAGAGGCGTCGGTTGTATGCGCTGCGTACACTAACCATAAATTAGGACCGAGAGGCAAAAAGCTAAAAAGGTTGTAGGAACAAGAAGAGTGACAAGGAGCATGTCACAAGCCACTCAATTTGAGTAAGGCGGCACATCACGAGCTGTAGTGAGATGTGAAGAAAAAGGCGATGAGGCAAGTTTTATGGACATTTCAGGGTCCACGGAACGACCTCAACAGCACACTCCAAGAGTGCGCACTCCCTGTCCGTCCACACGGGCGAGGGTCATCGAAACCAAGGATCGGAAATGGATCAACTCATCAACGACATGGGCGCAATGCAAATTGAGTAAGATGCAACTCTGAGTATGGCACAACAAAATGCCCAACTATTGCAAGCTATCCAAGATGAAGAAGCACAACGCTAGGTGGGATGGTTTTAATACTACCCGCCACCACAATGAGCAAAAGACAAGCTTGGGGGAGATCCTCTCCCTCACCAAGGTAAGTATTTTATCCTAACTATTTATATTATTTTAATTTATTGCATTTTAAAAAAATGCATAAGATAAAAATACCAAAAATATTTCCCTTATTCCCATACGTCTCATGAATGTTTATCTTTCTCATAGAAATGATGAATAGTTGCTCTGTTAATGTTTGTTTAATGCCTAGTTTACAACTTAGTATTTCTTTGAGTATGGATTACTTAGCTCATTTAAATCATCATGAACCTGAAAACTTTATGGATGCTAAGTGTTAGAACTAAGTCTAAATTGTTGTGAGATATGATATAGTGAAACAAGAGCAATTATAATATTGTTCTAAGTATGCATAATTACTGGAGATTTATTTCTTAATCAATCAAAACCTTATTATTCCTCAATGGTGATAAATTCCAACCATAGCCACATATGCTACACATGTTTGAAACCTTCCACATAAACTATTTGCTTTGTATTGAGTTTTGTCAAGTCTTGTTGACCCTTATTGAGAGTCTTATCATGCTCCCAAGATCAAGATCACGTACACACCACATATATGTGCTGCTTCTACACTGGAAGTACGCAACCACATGCCTTTCATTTCCACCAAATAAATTCTCCATGTGTTAAAGTCATAGTAAATCTCTCCTTGTTATTATGGTAGAAGAGACAAAAATGCTATGCAAAATGAAAAGAAAAAGAAATAAAAATGGACACAAGAGAGTCCATAGAAAAGAAAAGAAAAATTTATGAGCAAGTCTAGGCTCATGAATAAAGAAAGAAAATTTGATAGCCATGTCTCGAAAAATTTATTAGAGAGAGATACAATTTCAAATAGAGGAGCACTATAGCTTATATTTTTCACACATTTGCACATCTTGATCTAAGGGCATGACACTTCTCTCTTTGGATCCAAGCTTTGACTCTACGACATATGCAAAGTAAGTATGCTATACTCTTTCATTCCTACCTTAAACTCCACATAAGCCATTTTTAGAAGTAGCATGATAAAGAGAAGGTAACATTTACTTTGTGCCTTGATAAGGAATCATTCACCATTTGAGCGACATGAGAGAACCATATGAGGAACATTAAAGTTTTCTTTTGCAAAAACATTGTTAAAACCTCCAGTATGAAACTTGCAAAGAATGAGAAAAGTAGTGCTCAAGTTAAACTGTTCTGTCTCTCAACCACCTAAGGCAAAGGAAAGGTCATTATCCCCATAAAGGACTAAGGTAAAATGGGTGAATTTTTATAGCCAATTTTTTCATTCAAAAGAGAAGTATTCTGTTGTGCACTTGGTACTAAGGAAATATGAACATTGTAGCAACTCCTGATCCACCGAGGCTAAGTTTAATTATTTGTTCGGGACGAGCGAATGTTGAGCTTGGGGGATCTTGTTGACGGTGGATATACCATGAAAATCCACATTCAAACACCGTCAACAGGCCTCGGATTCAAGGGAGAATAAACATATCATGAATATATTTTATCAATAACTATTTCCACTTGTACTCTTAGCTTATGAATGCAGGGAACATCAAAACAGAATAAATTGGAGCACTTGGAGCCCAATATTATGGGTCGGCCGAACCATGTATTTGGGAACCAAGTCATCACGCTTCAACAAATGACTTAAGACATCACTTAGAAGAGAGGATAGCTCAGTGTGGGCCCATGTGTGGACCATGGGGCCCACCTGGCTCTGGTGATGTGGCAGGATCCGTGTGACACTCTATACAGCTCAATTCCACCATCAGATCAACATGTGCTTCCATTCAACGGTGGAGAATCAAAGCACACGGATCAAGGCGTGAAACAATACAATCAAGACAGAACCAACACAAGGCAATAACCTATGACTGGTGGGGAGTTTGGTATAGCTTTTGTACCTTTCCTTCTGTAAGACTTTACCTTTATCCATACATTATCTTTACTTTACTTTACTAAGTCTCTACTTAGTCCATTACTATTCATTATAGTATTGTTGTATTTTGTCTTAACTTATAATTGAGTTATATTAGATAGTGATCCTGTGACCAGCTCACGTGTGTAGTTCATCGCCTGTCATAGGGTGCTTTAGTTGTTGGTACGCAACTAGAGTAGTAAGGCTTAGTGTAAGCGTGGTGCTTAGACTAGATCTTGCCTTTGAATGCCACTTGTCACACGAATTGTTTGTGGGTGCTAGCAGGTGGTGACAGCCCTGTCTACTCTTAGTATCCCTCCACGTGTTTTAGGCAAGTTCTTAAAAGGTAGGATCCCATAAGAGAGTAGGCGCTTCGGTTAGAGGTTATATCCTCTATTGTTTCGCACTACCCCCTACACACCGGAAGTAAGGTAGCTGTCTTAGTATAATTCATCCATTTGATAAGATAGTTCACAAGAGTAAAGTAAGTGTCATAGGAGTCTTTTACTCACTCGTTGTCCTCCCACCTAGTTATACTCTACTAGTTATGTTTAGTTATCCTAAACCCTTGTCGTGTCTTGGTGTCGTTACCCTTTCCTCTATATATCGATTTACCCTCCTATCACTAGTTGATACTAAGTTGCTATAGACTTAAGGATCTCTTTCTTTTTATTAATTATTCCTAGCAACCGCTTTCCCTTGGGATAAAAATAAATAATGATACCTTGGAATACTCCCGGGTGAAGTGTATAGCGGTATATTCTGTACGCTTGCGGAATTATCCAATAGACATAAGAAATACCCTCAGACACTTCTAGCACCGTTATCAGAGATAGCCTAACACCCTGTCTCTGGTGGTTGCACTAAGAAGTGTCAACACGGAGCTGCTTCCGGCGGGAAGCGGGGCGACACGCGGTGGAATCCCCGAGGTTGCGTCAAGGCGACAGCAACTAGAGCATGAAGCGGGGTCATCCGATCATACCTTGTGTCATAGGCTGTTCCAGAATGTCGTATGGCTAACTGGCTCGCCTGTTTAGCTGTAGCAGTAGGTAGGGGGTTATTTGCAAATTGTACTCATGACGACAAGAGGGGGTATGGCTGCCCCTCCCCCACCTCACCTCTTTCGTTCTCATTCCCCACCTTGTTCTTAGGGTTAGAGCTCCATTAGAGAGAGAGGTCCACTTCCAAACTTATGGTAGTGTAAAACTCGTGATTGTTCCGGGAAATCGAGGCCCTAACCTCATGTCGTCTCCGGGGTTCGGAGTAAGTTCTTGTGTTCCTATGGTGACCTTCGAGTCCCTTGTGTTGTGAGCTTCGATTCGCGAGTTTCTTGTCGTTTTGATTCGTTCTTCTTGTATGTTCTTGTTGTCTACCATGTGAAGAGCCTTTCTACTGAAGGAAATCGTTTGATTCGAACTCTATTCATAGATCGGGCATGTTCTTCACCATGGGTGATTTCATGAGCATATTTGGGGGCGATTCGATTTGTGGGTGATTTGTTTCGAATTGGTTCTTGATCTTTTAGGAGTTGATTCTAGACTACCTAGGGACCTCATGGCCAAAATTTCATGGTAGTTCATCTCCATTTGATCAAATCCCATTCGATTCTTGGTGGAGGCGATTTTCGGGTCGAGCTCTCGGAGCTCTCTGTCCAGTCGCGAATAGTCCGGGCCTGGGGGCCGGACAGTCCAGGAGTCGGGGCCGAGCACAGTGGAGCAGAGGCTCTGCTCGGTTCCAGGTCGCAGAACCGCGGACTGTCTGAGACTGTACCCAGGGGTGAGCAGCTAGGTTTTCTGGAAGTTCAGTTTTTGGGTTTTGGCCGTCGAACAGTCCGCCCCTGGTAGCGGACAGTCCGAGCCTGTGCACCCGACAGCGGCAGAACTTGTGTTGTTCTCTAGTGTTTCTGGAAACTCTACGGCGGATAGTCCGGACCCTACCTCGGATAGTCCAACGTTGAACTTCCAACAGGGCACAGTTTCTATCCGTGGCACTGTTGCTCGTTGGAGCGTGCCGCCGGACAGTCCGAGCCTGCTCGCGGACAGTCTGAGGTCCATACGGCGGACAGTTCGCACCTGGATCCTGGACAGTCCGAATCTGGGCAGTAATCTCTCGTTCGTGTTTTGCTTCCGCATCTTCTTCAGTGTTTCCGAGTATCCCGCTGTGACCTTGTGTCATCCAATCACTAGTTGATTTGTGGATAGCTCGTGAGGGTTCTTTGCTTCTTGGGATCGTGTCTAGGACAGTGGCCTCTTGAATGTTTCGGAAGAAATTTTTGAGGCTCCTATTCACCCCCTCTAGTCGCCTTGCTCGGTCCTTCACTTTATTCATACTAGTCCATCAACACGTGCGAGTGCACGGGTTATAATCATAGATGCAAATATTTATATTATAATACATTTAAGTATCATGAACACATTAATACTCATTTATTTTTAAGCTTACGCCATGTCACTTAAGATTAGTGATAGAGTGTTATGAGAGTTACAGTGAGGAAGACATTCGACACCTATGGTGTATACTAACCTACTTTTCTTGACATGGTTGTTTTTTGTCAACCAAATTAATTGTAACCTCATTATTATCTTTCATAGATTTCTTGAGACGTTAGGCACTTATATTATCTTTCATAATGGCATATTATAACCTCATTTTCTAGAACAGAGATTTCTGAAAATTAGATTACAAATATTTATATATTATATGTTTTATTCAAAATATGTACATCACACACTTTCTATACCTGCATCTTGCATCTTCCACTTCCGAACGATAGCACATCGAACCAAAGATTTTCTTTTTTATTGCAAAACCTAGATTGGGGATCAATTAATTAGACAAAAGATTAAATAAGTATAAATGATCTATACTTTATGTGACCGATTGGCGAAGCCATCGTGAAACTGGCATGTAGCCAAGAATTGTTCTCCAATATAATAAGAGGAGAGAGAGAGGAAGCAGGCATCAGGACGTTGCTTGCCGAGCAGAGGGATGAAAATGGCGGAGAGACCATTCTCACCGCAACTACCAATAGGACAAGCTAGAACAAAACCGTGGTTCTATTCTCCTAGTTCAGTGCTGCAGTTGCCGCCATTGCAGTTTCCGAGCCACATGAAGGTTGAGGTATCGTGGAGAGCAATTTCTAGGATGGATCGGATACTACGTGTACGTTTCCAACTAACCAGGGGGATTGACGATAACTAACTTGATGGATCATTAGGTCATGAAAGTGAATATGATTGGTAGGCCAATCTAATTTTTTATACAACATAGGTAAGGTCGATCAATTTTTCTTGGTATGATCAAATGTGTACACTTTTTCTTTACAGCAAAATTAGTTTATTAATTAATCTAAAAATTTGATGGGTCCTTATACTTTATATTGATATTTAATACATTATTACCAAGTCAACGTGATAGATAGGCCAACCTAATATTTTATATTAACTAACCATATACGTGTTTGTAGATGGATAACTTTTTTGAACGGCAACAATTTTTTCTTTTCTTTAGAAAATAGGTTTTATTCAGTATAATGCTAGAGGTGGGAAACACACGTGTTTGTAGATGGAGATTTTTTCTCTACGTCAACAATTTTTCTTTTTCTTTAGAAAATAGATTTTATTAACAATAATGGCAGAGATGGGTAATTTTGTAAGGATCCAATGGTTACTGATGGCTCAACCCTTTGATTTGATGGTCGGATGTTTCTAATTATTGTGAGATTTTCTTGGATTTATCTATTTTTCTGGTGCGTCTAGTGAGGATTAACATGGAGGCTCTTTGAGGCCTCTAATTAATAATAGTAAGATAGTGTATTAGTGTATTAGTGTATTATATTACGTATCCAAAGCAGAGGACTTATGTTGGCCGACCTCTCCACCTCCCCTTGTTATTTCTTCATGAGTTTGGTGCAGACTTTATGCAGAAATAGCATGAATAAAATTTTTCCAATTGCTGTTTGTTTATAATGTTTTCCTCGAGAGTCTAGAGGAACCTCGTGGTCGCAAGGAATCTTTGTATGTCCTGTCCTCGAAGCATGCTAAGCACCGCTCTTGGCACCTTGCTGGCGCTGGGTATTATATATTCCTGATCAGCAAATCCAAAATAAAACATCAATCATTGAGCCATTCATGTATACATCGATGTAGCTTCGTTCCAAGGTCATCCACTTATTGATGAATGTAATATTTATTGGCAACATGTGATTAGGTATCGGAAAGCATAGCAACTATATATTACTAGCAAAAGTGCCCGTACGTTGTAACGGGAGAGTGTCAAAATAATTTTTCGCCAACTCAATTGCTAGTGACCGTGAGTTGCAGTTAGAGTGCCAAAATAAATTTTTGTTAACTCAATTGGTTTCGTAACCAATCAAAAAAGGGTAATCTAGAAAAAAAGTAATTATTATACGTGTTTGACTTACGTATCAACATCTCTTTTTGCCAAAAAACAAGAAAGATATAAGTTTTCTTAGCAGAATGTCTCTTGTTTTATTTTCATCTCACCTGGTTGTCCTCTCTCGTTTTACCATATGGTACTAATGTCAACCGGATTTGCTAGATTTCTTATTTGGGTTTGGATTTGGATTCCTATGGGGATTTTGATTCAGTCTCGGCTTGATCCACACCTCGCTGCCGATTGATTTGGCAATGTAGTTGAATTTGGTCACTCACTACTCACGTCAGCTTGATCAACATCCAGGAAAGGAAAGCATTTTTAAAAGAAAAAACGGGAGGGAGAAGACAGAGGTGGCGCCGTGGCAGTCAGGCACTGGCAGCGCCTTTTCCGTTCATTCGATCCAGCACTCGGACGGAATGGGCCTCCAGAGCGGTCCAGCCCACGGGGGACCGGGGCACGCATTCACAAAAAAAAAAATGATCATAAAAGAGAGAAGAAATTTTTTCTCTTTAGTAGTAGATATAGATTGAGCCAAAACTTCTAATAATTCGTAAATGCATAGAAACAACCTTACATAGGACAAGGTGTTGCTTCGTCATTTCCACTTGAACTTGCAAAAAACTTTATGGTAGCTTTCCCCACGACTTGGTCCTCTCAAGTTGTCGATCAACGCCTATTGGTACCTAACCAAGATGATTGACGATGAATCCATATGCCCTGCTCCATATTGTTTCCAGTGGCTGACAAAGATCCGCCAGCAAACTAAATTATATTATTCGATAAAGGTTCATAAATTAAAGGCGGATGCTGTGTATTTATTTATTCAAGCTGATGATTTTAGTAAATAGTACTCTCCCCGTTCAAACTGTAAGTCGTTTTAAGAATTTTAGAAAGTTAAAACATCTCAATTTTGATCAAAATTATAAAAAGAAGTAAAGATTTATGACATCAAATATATATACTATAAAAAAATAACTATTCAAAAATTTAACGATACTTAGGTGGCACCATGAATATTATTATTTTATTATATAAATTTGATCAAATTAACTATCTCTTCAAGATTCCTTATAATTTAGAACCATTTGAGTAGTATAATATCCCGATGTCTGTAGCAGTTGGCCTATCTCAAGCACAAAGACGCATGGATACTGCCAAATTGCTAATCATTGTTATCTGTATGAAACAGGCAGAGATGCGATCAACACCAGGCAAGGGTGGACCGGTGGAGTGCCGATGAGGTAGATCCGTAGATACAGACGCGGAGGTCCGGCTCAAATGGAGCTGCTTTTGTTTGATTGTTTCACTTACATGGACGTGGCTCAATAGGTGGTTTGAGAGGGGCCACTGCAATAGACACGGCGAGAGCTAGGTCCCAGCATTTGGGTTGAGCATCTCCAGAGTTGATTGTCTCAACTTGTCATTTATATAATTTTAGCAAATCAAGAAAAAATAGCCTCCAACAGTTTGGCAAAATAACTTGACATCAATAGTGACTTGGCATATCTTCCCTCGACGGGCGCAAATATGCGCGCGCGTATACGCTTGGCATCCGGAGCTTTTCATTGTTTGGCAGAGCTCTTCATTCGTTTAGTGGGGCTCTTCATTCATTTAGCGGGGTTATTCGTTCTCTTAGCGAGCCCTTTCGTTTTGTTAGCGAGGCTTTTTATTTTAACAAATTAAAAATACCAAACTCTTAGAGATGAACTATTTTTTTATTAGACATATCGTTTTGAGAGTTGATAAATCACAAGATTTGCCAAGTAGAATTTGACAAACTCTTGTAAACAATTCCAACCGATCCATGAGTATCTGGTACGCCAGGCCACTCGTGTCCACCTTCCTCTTCCACGATAGGCCTCTGCGCAACATCACCGTCGTCGATGAGGGGCACAGGCATCGGCAAGGCAAGACAGAGGTACACCTCCTCCACACCGCCAGGGAGCTCCCGTCGCTCCTGGTTGTCGCCGTTGCAGCGGAGGACTAGGCAGCAGAACGCGACAGGGGTGTAGATGCGCCTTTCTTCGGAGATTAAGTACCAGGGGATTGTAATAATATCAAAGAATCCTAAGCTAAGCATGAGCTGTCCGCTGGAGCTCCAGCATGCCCCGCCCGGCCCAGAGATTATCGAGTTCCATGAGGTCAGCTGCGTTCAAGTAAAACAGGACAACGCTACTTTTGACTAGCTAGTACTTCCTCTGTATCGGAAATTCAGAATTAGATGATGTTTATGACAATGATATAGTTTCTATAAAAATACTTATTGAAAAGTAATATATATATATATATATTTTTATAAAAGTATATTTGAAGACAAATCCATTTATATAGTTTCCATATTTCCAAACTCAATAATTTATAAGTTATTCATAATTTATATTTCGACCAAGACCTTTGCGAAAACTTCATCTTTTTCGGATATGGAGGGAGTATTTGTTTTTTTGAAAAAAAAAATTGTTCGATCTACCATGTCTGGCTGATTATGTAAAATGTATTTTTGTTTCACTTCAGTTTTTACTAAGTTCCTGAGTTCTTGTGTAATATGTGCTTCATGTAATGATGACAAATCTTATTTTACTTTTTCTAATTCTTGTTGTGCCTCTTAAGTTGGGGACTCATTTGCAACGCTGTCAAAATCAACAAGCGCTCATGTTGGGTGCTTGCCGTAATTTTGAGACTGCGGCATTGAGCACCTTTGCATCTTTCAGATGACATTCAATGTTTAGAATTGGGTATTGACTTTGTTTTATGATACTGCTGTGGCTGCGTTAAAGATTTGGGTTCTAATTTGTTGGTTTGGTTCCTCCTTGATCAGGATGAAGCTAGATATTTTTTCCATCGACCTAGTGGCCTAATCCTACCCCTTTTATAAAAAGATCATGTAAGGGCTAAGGGCCTATGTCTCATTTATAAACAAAATGATATTGCGAGAAAGATGCCTTCTTATCTACGCTATTATAAAAATAGACATGGGACAAAGATTTTAGGTTCCCTGACGTCTCAATCTCAGACCATAATATTGCCCCATCTCTGTCTTCCTGGTGTTGCCAGTCCCAACACTACTGAAATCTGGCTCTTTGCCGAATGCTTTTTCGGGCACTCGGCAAAGAGCCTCTTTGCTGAGTGTAAAAAAAACACTCGACAAATAAAAAAAAACTCGTCAAAAAGCCTCTTTGTAGAGTGTCAAAAAAAATACTCCGCAAAAAAGCCTCTTTGCCGTGTGTAAAAAAAAAACATTCGGCAAAGAGGCCTCTTTGCCGAGTGTAAAAAAAACACTTGGGAATGACCGGATGTATACACTAGTACACAGAATTTCAATAGAGGCGGTTCGTGAGGTATTTTCACTGGCGTTTCTCAGGACCGTCAGTGGGCTGGAGAGGCCTATGGAAATAATTCTCTCCACTGGCTGTTGTGTGAGAACTGCCAGTGGAAATTATTTTTTATAGGCGGTTCTCTTAACCAACCTCCAACGAAAATGGATTTGCACTGCGGTTGTCAGGCAATCGCCAGTGAAAGTTCCTGCCTTTTTTAAAATTCCGGCCCCTCCCGACCCATGCTATATATTTCTATATATGTGTATTTATTATATATATTAAATTCTATTAAATCATAATCAAATATAGCAAAACATAATTTAATTATAACATATATTTATATACATCAAAGTTATGTACTCAAGCTATGTACACATATATGTACATGAAAGTTACATGGAACCTCTAATAATCATCTCGACTAAGTCCTAGCCTATGGATTTTAGTTAGCTCTGTAAACTCTTCACTTCCTAAAGTGCTACTAGGATGGTGATATTTCTCTTGCATGGAATAACATCTCTCATGATGAATGAGCATATTTTTGCAACTACGTTGTATAAAGTCTGAATGCACATGTTCTTTGCTTTGCCTATTTTGTATTTCTACAAAGGAAGTTAATTTATAAACACAATATATTTATACACTTGATAATACATTTGCAACTTTAAGGACATTACTTCATACATGACAATTAATTTCCTTATCTTTGTTCTTGATGTATGGTCCAGACTGTCTCATAAACTCACATATGTAGAATCCACAGAGGACCCGTCCGAGTGGTTGCTTATGGCACTATATAATGGGTAAGTGGTTATTTAATTAGTTGCAGCATCATCTTATGTGTTGTACTCATAAATTATCATACTGGCTAACCGTAATTTAATATCAATGGCCGCCCTATTCGGTCACCGTGCTTTCCACCTTTTATCTTATACCACCTATATGCCCATACGATCTTGATAGAATCATCAAATTATTGTCAAAATCTCATCGAGAAAAGTATGCATGCATATCTCGGCTAACCGCTCTAAGTAGGTCAATAATGTAGCATAAGTAGAGGGATCGTAATCTACAAAGTCAAAGACAACCACTCTTCCCTACCTTGGATAAATATAAAAACAGATCCAGTAGTCCCTGCATGATTTCAAGTTCATGATGCATGAGGCCAGTATTAGACAATAATATTGCAAAAATAAATTATTATTTTGATGTATGTAAACTCAAACATACTTAAAGTTGTATGGGCCATTATGACTTTCCTATCTTGAAACTGAAGCATTGAGGACCCTATGTAGACGCAATATTTGGCCTCAAAGTTTTTTTTAGGCCCTCTATAATCTTCTTAGCTTCTGCCGGTGTCTTGCCCTTTATATCATTATTGTCCTTTTCGATCTTGAATGTATGCCGCTCCTCGGCTATTTCAATTGGGCTGAGATAGCCAATCCTTTCACTGTATGGGAATAAGGATCGTCACCGTATTTCATCTCCTGCTTCTCATGTTTCAGTCTTTAAAGGCACACATGCATGTCACGGATTGAAACTTGATACATCACAATGATACTAGCACATGTGTATAAGTCTGTGGGACACTTACAATGCCCACACCGTTATGAACTGAACGTCGAGTCTCTTGAGGTTCACCATCAAGTGGATGTCCTCGAAGGTAATCATAGCCAAATCTCACCCACTCATAAAAGCTCTTGGTGGTACACATACGTTGATCGTGTCGATGCCAACAGAAGATACTCTTATTTACCAGTCATGCATTCTTTCTAATAAAGATGGTGTTGAAGGTGGATAAGCAATAAAATTCTACACTCTAACACTGTCAACAGACTCAGTTTCTGATGGAAGATCAACATAACATGAACATATTTTATCCAATAACTAGTTCCACTTGTACTCTTAGCCTGTGAATACAGGGAAGATCAAACAGAGCAGAAATGAGCACTTGGAGCCTAATATGTTGGGTTGGCCGAACCACCCACTTGGGCACCAAGCTGTCACACTTCAACAAATGACTCAAGGAGACACATAGAAGAGAGTGGAGCACCTGAAGGGCCCACATGCAGGTCGTGTTGACATTACTAACGTCACCCAATATAACTTTATAACTTTTAACACTAGGGACGAGATTAGAAGATGTATGGTATTTCAATTAACTGATCAATAGCAAATAGCCACTTATCTATTACCAACATTCTTTAGCATGAACTAGGTTATCAATCCTAATTATATATGCTAAGAATAAATAAAGGTTTTATATATTATTCCATGTGACTAGGCAGAAATATAAATAAATATAAATTAAGAACAATTCTGCAAGCGGACAGATAATTATACCATTGTAGCATTTTATCTAGAGTATACCAGGTTGTCGATTTATATTTATACCAGTAGGAAGGTCTAGTAGGACTTAAATTATATCTACAACTTATACTGCTAATGTAAAAGATAAACCATAACTATAATCCTACTCATAACAAGGATCAATCACATAATAAAGATATATAGGATAAATATGATCAGTCATCATCATAAATAGGTAAATATCAGAGCTCATCTAGTCATAACAATAGCTAGGCAATGGATAGATAAAGGAATTAATATCTAAAGTAATTCTATAACTACGTCAATAAATACTATGATTAATGCAATTACATCTACCAATCATTGTTTAGCTCTACCTACATCATGATTAAATGTAAAGGAGCATCATCTAATGAGGATATTAAGACACAAGGGTCACCTCCTTCGCGACCGCGCTCTGCTCGTCCTACGTACGGGGGGTGGACTACACAGGACACAACGCAGCTGTCACCTACGCGATCTACCACACGACCCGGCACGTCAGTGCACTCGCAGATAAGCAAGATATCTAAACACCACGTCTATATACTGCCAATCATTCATCCATGATATCTCTAGATAAACTCTATACGAGCAATTACATAAATTCAATAGGATCAAACTAACTATGCTAGACATATAATCAAAGTGAACAATGACTATTGTAATTAAGAATATATATAAGATTAAGAACAATGTTTCCCAAATCATAATGTTGAATGCAATAAGAGAAAAGAACTAGAACTATACCAAACTCCGCGCTCCAGACAAACGCCAAGGGCTTCGGATCCCGCTGAAGAACTAGAACTCCTCTACTTCTAATCTAACTTGGCTAAAGCTATGAACTAGAGAGGCTCTGATGAACTAGAGAGGCTCTGGATGGCTTGATCTCCAAATGACTTGATGATCCAGGGAGGGGGGTCTGCCCCTTTATTTATAGCCCGGTGGGATGAACGTGCGCCGTTGGATCAAACCGACTTCAACAAAGGGCCGAAATGACTCCTAAGAGGCGGCGGAAGAATACTCCAGAAGCGGGGGCCGAAACCCTATGGGGTGGGGCCGGCCGGCCCACCTTGGCGCCGGCCGGCGCCCAAGTGTGGGCTTCCGGGCCCATCTTCGTCGAGGTGCTTCCACACCCTTCCTGGGTCTTCGTGATGATGTTTCCTTGGCGGTTAAGTTTCGTGTCTTTTATGCTCTTTAACCCTTCTTTTATGCTTTTCTAGAATAGCCCCTGGAAAATACAGAACATGCAAAACTCGTGAAAATTGTCAGTTAAAACCCTAGACTAGTGTATATTCATGTGTCCTTTCATGTCTAAAGTTCTAATAAAAGTTAACGTTATCGACCGTTAACAGGTCGGCCGACCCACATGTGGGGCCCACCAGGGCTCTGCTGATATGGCATGATCCGTGTGACACTCCACTCAGCTCAATTCCACCATTGGATCAAAGTTGTGTTTCCAATCAATGGTGAAAGATCAAAGCACATGGATCAAGGCATGAACCAACAAGACCAAGGGGAAACCAGTACATAGCAACACTCTATGGCCAGTGGGGACCACAGTGGTGGGCCCACCTTGCCATAGGTGGGTCGGCCGACCCACCCATTATGGGCCCAGGCCACCGCCATGCTCCAACGACTTCCTGCATGCTTCCCACGTGATGGTTTTGTCATTGCCGTCCATCTAAGGCGGTTTCAATGATGGTTTATCCAAGGGAGGAGAATGAAGGAGCATGCGGATCGCTGACGTGGCACCTCTTCGCTTCCCCCTATATATAGAGGCTGCCTCCACCCTCTCAAGACATGATTCAATCAAGATACAAGTGGAGATCAATGTAGTTCCATCTCTAGTAGTAGTGTAGTCTAGTGTGGGAGTTAGAGTTGAGTCAAGCGGCGCTCGGGGTCTCCGGAGTCGTCTGCTGGAGAGTCTGGTATAGCTCTTGTATCTTTCTCTTTATGTAAGACTTATTTACTTTAATATAATATTCCTTCTTTACTTTACTGAGTCTTTACTTAGTGCAATATTATTCTTGCTATAGTATTGTTGTGAGTTATCATATTACTTGGCCGGCATACATTAGATTGTGATCCTGTAACCAACTCACGTGTGTACTTCATCACCTTTCGTAGGGTGCTCTAGTTGCCTTGGCCACAGCTAGAGTAGTGAGAATTAGTGTAAGCGTGGTGCTTAGACTAGATCTTACCTTTGAATGCCGCTTGTCGCACGGATTGTTTGTGGGTGCTAGCAGGTGGTGACAGCCCTGTCTAGTCTTAGTATCTCTCCACGTGTTTTAGGCAAGTTCTTAAAAGGCAGGCTCCCATAAGAGCATAGGCGCTTCAGGTAGAGGTTATATCCTCTATTGTTTCGCACTATCCCCTACACACCGGAAGTAAGGTAGCAGTCTTAGTGTATCTCGTCCATTTGATAGGATAGATCACAGGGGTAGAGTTTGAATCACAATAACCTTTCTCACTCGTTCTCCTCCCACCTAGCTATACTACACTAGTTATCCTTTACCATCTTCTTTGTTTATCTTTGAATCATCACCTTCCTATCATACTTTAATTACACCCTCTACGCCAGTTGCTAGTAAGTTGAGATAGGATCTCCTTCTATTAACATTTCTAGCAACTGCTTTCCCTTGGGATAAAATAAATAACAATACCTTGGAATACTCCCGGCTGAAGTGCTACATCGGTATATTCTGTGCGCTTGCGAAATTATCCAATAGACATAAGAAATACCCTTAGGCACTTTTGGTGCCGTTATCAGAGATAGCCTAACACCCTGTCTCTGGTGGTTGCGTTAAGAAGTGTCAACAAGCATTTCCGGCGCCGTTGTCGGGGAAAGCATAGCTTAGAAATTTTAATAAGATCGAATCCGGAACCTATCATCAATTTAGTACCAATTAGTTATAGTAGGGTTTACCCTTGCCTCTGCTTCTCTTCATCGTGAAGCAAGGCATTATATGAGTGGATTCTAGTTTCGAGCCATAACAATAAAAAATTCAGGGACATCCACCAGGAGTTCTGGACATCGTCCAGCCTCCACTTGGAAGTCCGATTCGGTTTTGAAACCACTCAAGGAAGGAGGCTCTGCATTTTCACCTAAGGAACCTATGGCCCAAAAGACCATCGCCACCCGTCCGCAGCCTAGCTTGGGGATGTCACTTTTGAGCTCAAGCCTTCTCTTATCAATATGGTGTAAGCCAACCCATTCAGCGGAAAGCCCCATGAGGATGCAAATGCGCATCTCCAAGATTTCCTAGAGTTGTGTGGCACTATTGCCATAAAAGGAGTCAAAGTGGACGCCATCTGTCTTCGCCTTTTTTCGTTCTCCTTGCTTGGAAGGCAAAACAATGGTTCTACACTTATCCTAAAGATATTGGCAATTGGACAAGCTGCGCCAAAACATTCCTCAAGAAATTTTTCCCAATGGGCAAAACTACTGCTCTTCAAGGAAAGATTTCAGGCTTTCTGACTTGAGATCCATGTTCCAGATTTTAATTGCCCAGTGAGCTCTATGTTCAAGCTCAACAGGCAAATGGCAACTTTTTCCATAGATCAGCTGATATGGTGACATCCCGATGGGTGTTTTGTAAGCTGTCCTGTATGCCCAAAGCGCATCAGGTAACTTTTCTTTCCATCCTCTTCCCATCTCGTTCACTGTTTTCTGAAGGATGTTTTTAATTTGTTTGTTTGAAGTCTCGGCTTGTCGACTGGTTTGGGGGTGATAAGGAGTAGCTATGTTGTGCTTGGCTCCCAATTCTCGCAGGAATGCTCTGAAAGTTTTGTCAATGAAGTGTGAGCCCCCGTCGCTTATCACCATCCTTGGTGTTCCAAAGCGAGGGAAGATCACTTCATGAAACATCTTTCTTGCATGTTTTGCATCCGCTGCTCGACAAGGTAGCGCTTCGACCCATTTCGAGACATAGTCAACTGCCACGAGGATGTACTCACAGTCTCCCGACTTTTGGAATGGTCCCATGAAGTCAATGCCCTAGACGTCGAAGACTTCTATTTGGAGGTTGAAATGAAGGGGCATGGCGTTGCGGGAGCTAATATTGCCTTGCAGCTGACATTGTCGACACCTTCGAATGAATTCATTGGTGTCATTATACATTGTTGGCCAATAGAATCCGCACTGCCAAATTTTGGCTTGTGTGCGGAAAACTCCATAATGGCCCCCTTATGGTGCTGCATGACACCTCTCAATGATTTGTGCACCCTCGGTAGTAGGCACGCATCTTCTCAACAGTCCATCGGCACAAACCCGGTATAGGTAGGGTTCATCCCAGAAGTGGTGTCTGCTTTCATATTCTAGCTTCTTTCTGAATTCGCCTGGGGGTACATACCCTGAAACCATGTAGTTCACAATATTTGCATACCATGGGTTTGTGTCGGTGACCATGAGGAGCATGTCGTCACATAAGAAGTCATTGATCTCCTGTTCCTGCATGTTAGTGACTTGCATACGCGAAAGATGGTCGGCAACAGTGTTTTCTACTCCTTTTTTATCTTTTATTTCAATATCAAATTCTTGTAATAACAAGATCCAGCGGATCAAACGAGGTTTAGCATCTTTCTTGGTGAGCAAATATTTTAAAGCAGCATGATCAGTGTAAATAATTATCTTTGCTCCCACCAAGTAAGATCTAAATTTATCAATAGCAAAGACTACTGCGAGGAGCTCCTTCTCGGTTGTGGCATAATTAAGCTGGGGTCCTGTTAGAGTCTTGCTAGCGTAAGCGATCGCGTGATGCTTATTATCTTTGGTTTGGCCCAGGACCGCACCAACAGCATAGTCACTAGCATCACACATGATCTCGAAGGGTAGCGTCCAATCCGGAGGTTGGATGATGGGCGCAGAGATGAGTGTTTTCTTGATGGTTTCAAAAGCTTTTAAACACTCATCTGTGAACTCAAAAGGTACGTCTTTTGCTAGCAGGTTAGTCAAGGGTCTGGTTATTTGTGAAAAATCTTTGATAAAACGCCTGTAGAACCCCGCATGTCCTAGAAAGCTTCGGATCCCTTTGATGTTCACAGGGGGAGGTAGTTGCTCAATAACTTGTATTTTTGCCTTATCTACTTCTATCCCCCTTTCGGACACTAAATGTCCAAGAACAATGCCTTCATGGACCATGAAATGGCACTTTTCCCAGTTAAGTACTAGGTCCTTCTCTTGGCATCTTTGCAAAACTTTGTCTAAATTCTCGAGGCAATGATCAAATGTTTTTCCATAGACTGAAAACTTGTCCATGAAAACTTCCATGATCTCCTCAATCATTTCTGAGAAAATAGACATCATGCAGCGCTGGAACGACGCGGGTGCATTGCAAAGCCCGAACGACATTCTCCTATATGCATACGTTCCATACGAGCATGTAAACATTGTTTTGCTTTGGTCGTCGGGATGGATGGGGATTTGGTGATATCCAGAATACCCATCGAGGAAACAAAAGAAAGATTGTTTTGCCAACCGCTCCAACATCTCATCGATGGAGGGCAGTGGGAAATGATCCTTTCGTGTTGCCGCATTGAGTTTTCTATAATCAATGCACAACCTCCATCCCGTGACAGTACGTTGTGGGATAAGCTCGTTTTTAGCATTCTCGACTACCGTCATTCCTCCTTTCTTAAAAACCACTTGGACGGGACTAACCCAGTCACTGTGTGGTATGGGATAAATAATCCCAGCGTGAAGAAGTTTGAGGACTTCCTTCTTCACGACTTCCCTCATCGCATTATTGAGCCTACGCTGTGGTTCGCGTGATGGTGTGCTGGCAGGGTCAACAGGGATGTGATGAGTACAGAGCATTGGGCTAATCCCCTTAAGGTCTTGTAATGAATATCCGAAGACTGATCTATGTTTTTCTAAAACGGCGATAAGCCTTTTTGTCTCCTCGTCTGAAACACTAATAATGACGGGAGTGCTTTTGTTGCCATTTAGAAAAACATAACGTAATCCTTCCGACAAGGTTTTTAGCGCAACGGGAGGTGGAGCCGGCACTTCCTCTTTAGGAAGGTCAAAAGTCTCCCCAGTGCCTTCCTCTTCTTCTATAAAGAAGTTAGCATCTTTTTCTAAGGATGACTCAGGGGGTTCAAAGGGGGAAACCGACATAACCTCCACGGGCAAGGTAGGACAGGGAGAGGGTCTGCCATCGAGTTTTTAGCTCGATGAAAAGGTATGGAATAATCATTCCTCCCCAGCTTAACATTCAATTCCCCTGTTCTTTTTGCATTGGAGAGAAATTTCTCCAGGGGATGCCCGATCAGCACGTTGAAGTCTACATCGTCAAATATATGAAAATCTAAGGTCAAGACTACGTCATCGTGCTGAATATTGATGTTGTGAACCAACCCTTGTCCTAACTGACAAGTACGCGAGCTGTTTCTCATGGATAGGGTTGTAGGAGCAAAATGTCTATCACTCAAATGGGTGCGTGCAAAACTTGTAGACACTAGGTTTGCTCCTACCGTGGGGTTGTACAACATCTCCACCCAGTTATCCTGGATTTTACAACGGATGGTTCACGAAGGGGAGCGAATCTGAATTACTTCAGATGAAGACTCCCTTTCATTTGTCCATTCGTCACTCATGATAGCCTTCAACTCCCTAATGGATTCCTTTAAAGAATCGAGGCAAGGTTTTGTAGTGATAGGGACATCGGTGCTTTTTCTGTATGCATACTTCGAGACATTCCCGAAATCATCGAAGAAGTCGTCATCGAAGTATGGAAGACCTGAAGGTTGGAGACCTTTTTCGGATCTTCTGGTTCGGGTGAGGATGTCTCTATAGGTATTGACGGTTCAGCCTCGGCCGAAGAGACTTCCTCATGACACAGCTTTGGCTCTACATGGAGGGGTTCTAATGGAGGAGTATTCTCTAGAATGCGATCTAGAAGGGCCTCTCCTTCGGCTGTGGTTTTGTGTGTGAATGACCCTCCTGCGGCAATGTCAAGTTGTAGGGTAGAGTCCTTGCTAAGTCCTAACCAAAAGTGCTGTAAGAGCACGTGGTTGGGAATAGACAAGTCTGGGCCCGATTTTGTTAAAATTATAAATCTTTCCCAAGCTGCACCTATGGATTCCTTCTCATTTTGTTGGAAGTTGAGAATCTCTTGACGTAGGGCAGCGATTCGGGATATAGGGAAGAATGCTATGCAAAATTTGTTTCGCAATTCCTCCCAATCACCAACTACCTTCCCTACGTTGAGGGCGTACCATTGTTTCGCTCTCTCATCAAGCGAGAAAGGAAACAATTTCCACCGCATTGTTTCATGTGACATGCCGGCAATGGTTAGGCATGCACAGAGCTGCTCAAACTCCCTTAGGTGGTGATATGGATTTTCATAATCTAATCCTGAGAAGGTTTGTTCCCGAACCATGGCTATAAAAGCTGGGCGGAGTTCGTAGCTGGAAGCTATGATTGGCTTCGCGGATTGTGGAGGTTCAACGAACTCGCCCTTGGGAGCAAAAAGTTTGAAAATGGTGGTTTGCTCCATTAAAACAAAAGAGGTAAAAGAAAAGAAAGGTAAAAACAAAGGATACACGAGCAACTAGGTTCGGATACTAAAAACGACAACCGTTCCTCGGCAACGGCGCCAGAAATGCTTGTTGGCATTTCTTAACATTGTTATAAAAGATAGACTAAGAGTCCATCCCCGGCAACGGCGCTAGAAATGCTTGTTGGCGCTTCTTAGCGACAGCAGAAAAATCCGCAAGTGCACGGAAGTACCGTTGTAGCACTTCACCCGGAAGTATTCAGGGTATCGTATTTTCCCAAAGGAACGACTTAAGTTAAAGGTCTCTTAGCTAGTTGACCATAGAAAAGATAGAAGGGATAACTTGGGTGAAGAGGATACAATAAGTCTGGAAACACTAAGTGAAGATGACTTTCCCACTACTTGCTTGCTTCAGGCCCACTGACGCAGCTGGTCTGCCAGCCGATACCAGTATCAGCGCTATTCCGCGGCCGAACGTGGGGGAGTTCAGATACGAGTGGACAGGGCTGTCACCACCTGCCACCTACCCCTCTGCCCGTGGGCGCGCGCAACATACGAAGGTAGACTCCGACTTAGACACCATGTCTACGAAGGCGACTACTACTCTAGCGATGGCCAGGAACTTCCGTCTCTATCAGGAGTCCTCTAACTAGAGCACCCGTCCAAAGGACGAGCGACGATCCCACAAACAAGTAGCTTTATAAAAGTAACTCACTTAATGGATCAAAACTAGAATGTATCACAAACCTCTTACTTCAAGCAGCAAGATGGTTGTAGAGGTACAAGTTGGATGTGAGAGCCGACAGGTCTGGCACTTCGTCTACCCGAGAGTAGAATGCTTTGACCCCGCTCTCACTTCTCAAGCTTCTATCTCTCTCTAACCCTATACTAGCCTAGCTAGAAGCTACACTAATGGAAAATGGTGGTACTCCCTTCCTCTTCTCTATTGTATCATGTTCTTCTTCACGGAGGGGGTGAGGGCCTCATTTTATAGCTCTACAGGTCGGTTTCGGCGTAGATAAATATGGAAGGAGGTGAAACCGCCTTCAGGGAACCGCCATGAGCATTATCACTGAAACTGGGCCCGGGAAGTGCCATCTAGAGGGCCGCCGCCCCCGGGGGCAGTCGGTCCCTGGGAGGTGGCAACTGGCCACCGCCTTCGGGTGGTCGGTTGCACCCTGGGCCTGGGCCTCCCCGTGGTTACGGATGGATCCCGTTTGATGTTTTGATGGACTTTTCTCTTTTATTCTTGATTTGCGCCTTTTCTGAATATGTTTTCTGGAAGTGCGCTTTCCGGTGATTTTTATGCATTTCCACGTGTTCGACTTGCAAGTCACATGTGCAACAAAACTCGTGGAAGGGTTAGATAAAAGCCCTACCTTCTATTTATTTTTGTATTAAAATGATGTTATATTTTGGTTGTTAAGGACCACCAACAGACATTCATGTAGTCACACCCTTGGAGATTGAGACAGATGATGACATCAGTGAGCACGGAAGTTTTTTCATAAGCACCTCATTAGATCCGCGCTCACAAGAGCAAGCTCCTGAGTCAACAAGTCTCTCTATCGTTGCCACACTTAAGATCTCCAACCCCCTCATTCTACCTGTCCATAGAATTTTGAAACGGGTGGTTTTAGATGCATATGTTTATCATAAACATTGCAAATCTTGAGGTAGGTATATAGAATTTGGTGTTGGAGGGGAAACCACTTCACCAACTTGATGTCATTAGAAGGTTTCCTAAGAACAAACTTGCACCCTTTTTGCTATGATGTCCTTGTAGCATAGAAACATAATTGTGAAAATATTGCTTGGGTATTGTTTGTCACTAACCATTTCAAGACTAAAAGCAAAAAGGATGAAGAATGCCGACTCCAAGGTATGTCCAACCAACCATTTTGCAACATTGATCACATCCATCCAGACTTAATTTTTGCCTTGCAAAATTCAAGCTTGGGGATGGGCTTTTCTGAAAAATCCTATACTATGTTGCTAATTCATCTTGGTTGTCATTACCTTTCATCTCCACTTGAGTAAATCTCTTTAGTGCTATCATGCTACCTTTATCTATTATACTATGCTAAGGTTTGGAGTATTCTCATACACCTTTTAAATAGGTATAGTGCTTAGTTTAACCTGTTTTCCAGAATTAAATTAAACATGGTGTTTAGTCTAATTCTTGAACCAAAAAGGTGTGTTGATTTTACTTTCAAAGGCTTTTAAGTTAAGCAGGGTGCTTAGGTTAAAATGCCTTCCTGAATCAAATTAGACGTGGTGTCTAGGTTGATTTTTGAGCCAATAGTATGCTATAGTAGATATTGGGTATTTTGTTAGACTAACCCCTGCAGGAAACTCTCAAATCAATCTGGGGAAGTCAAAGGATGGACTCAAATCAGAGATGATGCAAGAAACATGAATCCCAACAGTTGTGCATAAGGGAGAGGTCTTGCCCAACGGACCTAAGAACCAGGAGCCATCGCTGTCCAGTTAAAGCATAAGAAAGGAAGACTAAATTCCACCAAAGATGATCTGACCATGGTCTTCCTCCTCTCAAGCTCCCGTCACTCAGGCACGTTGGTTTGCAATCACTCTACTCACCATTACCTTACTTCTATAAGTTTGATTAGTTCTACAAATGGCATATATGAAAATCAAACTTAAGACAACATAAAATCAAACCTCCATAGAAGAAGTAATGGTGAATAATAAATGTTTTATGTTCAAACAACTTCTCTACCTCATAAAAAGACCCTTGGCTTTATGACAACACTATCCCTGTTATTACTTGTATATTTCTTTGGGTATGTGTTGTCCACTAATGCTTTGCAGGAATAACGAAAGGTTCGAACCCAGCTCAAAAAGGAAGAACAAAAGGATGTCATAGGAGACAAGCCACTCATGAACAAGACACTACAAATTCCTGCCCAAGCAGACACATACTAAAGCAGTGAGGATGATCAACTTGGTTCAGGCTGAATACGATCACCTCTTTGCATCACACCACCTGCTAAGGCTTGACGATCCAGTTGTGCCAACGATCGAGTATACCTGAGAATCTTCCACAAGATCTTCTGCAAACTTCAGCATAATGGAAAAAATAACAAACCAGATGTTCAGGTTCCCAGAGAGGACTCAGAATCAATATGTCCCTCTGACTTCTTGGTCCTAGACATGGGCGAGGAAGAGTATGATCCACCGATTATACTTGGAAGACCGTTCCTCAGCACTACACAAGCAATCATCTCTAAGAGATCAGGAAAGGTCTACTCCCAATCCCACAGAAACGGAGCGCTACTACTTCAACAGCTATGCAACTTATGAGCGTCCAAAGAAAAAATAGACCAAGGAGGAGAAATCGCTCATCCCAACATCAGAAGAACCAACCACCAAGGATGGTCAGGCAGATAATAAAGGAGAAGTTGTAAGGAGCGATCAGACCACTACATCAGAAGATAAGAAGAGAAGAAAGAAGAGACTGTGAAGGATGAGTCCCCAACCTCAACATCAATATTAACTTCACCGACCATAAAGGAATGGAGGAAGAAGGAGTAACCTTCCAGCACATTATCATAGGTACAATCAGGGTCTCTATCTCAACCCGATGATGTACCAAGTGAGGAATGAACAAGACAAGAAGTCCTGTTCGGAGGGCTTTAAAACCACCGAGCCTTCGCCAAAAGGTAAATTTGGTACTTATCCATATTTCTTTGAGCATTGCATAATTTTCCTTTAGCATATTAGTATAATTAGTTGCATATTTACCTTGCTACATTTGCATAGAAAAGAAAATAAAAATATTTACTTACTGCATTGCATTGAGAAAATATATAAGCCCCATGTGACTAATCTTGTGGCGTAGCTCATAAAGACTATTCACTGTGGTGGCACAAAAATAATTCGCATGCATCTAGAATAGACTTCTGCATCATATTTACTTTCTGCATTCATAAACTTAAAATCCAAAAATATGTGGGCACATGAAGGTCCACACATTAAGGGAGCTTTTTGCTGGAAATTTTGCCACTAACCATGGAGCGATATTATCCTAACCCCTCCATGAGAATTGGTACTCTTGTTGGCAATTGAGTTTTACAGGACAATATATGATCAAAGAGCTAGTCAACCTGACGCCCTTACACTGCCAGTACACATGCTCCTAGAAGGATCACTCAACTTGCAATATCACGACAACGCTATCATCTAGCTTAGGGGAGAGTATCCTCCACTTAAACCAGCTAAGTATAAGCTTCCCATGCTATTACTGTATATATTGATTTTTGAGTGTGTTAGCTAGTGAAATAAAATTTGAAAACCAAATAAAGATTTATTTAGTTTGATTATTTAGGTTTGCTTAGGTTTGAATAAAATACTTACAGATGTTGTTGCCTAGATAAAATGAACTCCATAGATCAACATCATGCATGAAATTGATAAGTAGCACCCCACTATGATTCCTCATAACACTTAGTTTTCAACCTTGAATCATCCCAAGTTTTAGACACAACCATTTTAACTTGAAGATTTACTTTGAACCTGAAACTTGTGGGGTAGCAAATGCTTGATCTAAGTCTAAGTAATTGATGGATATGATATGCAAAGTATGAGCTTCTATTTATTTTGTTCCTAGTGATACTTGAATTCTGGAGATTTATTTTGAAAATCTTTAAAACCACATGATGAGTTCTTGTATGACAAGAGCTTTACATTCCTACCACAGCAACACATGCTAGATTAGAAAAAACATACACATTATATGCTACTTGCTTTGTTTTGAGTTTAGTCAAGCTTTGTTTATACCTTAGGAACTTGTCATGCTTTTACAATCACGATCATGTGCACTCCACCCATAATGCACTACTCATCCTGAGTAGGCGCATCCATATTCCATACATTCCACATATTCCATCTATTCCACCCAAAAATATACCCCATTGGTTACCCCAGATCAATGCTCCAAAGTTCTTGTTGCTATCTCTCAAAAGAAAAAGAAAAAGAGAAGTATTATTGCAAAGAAGAGACATGTGGTTATGCAAAAGAGTGAGATGAGAGAAAACAATGGGTACAAAGATGCCCGCCTGAGAGGTAAAAATGGACAAGTGTCCGCATTTATCAAAACAATGGGTACTCTGATGCCCGCCTAAAAAAAGAGAAGAAAAGAAAGATAGCCCATGTTGTCCTAGAGCACAATTCCCTAGTGCTGAAAAAAGAGAGAGATGTTCTCAAGGAGTAAAAGAGTAGAATTAGGATCAGCCACCATATATATCCACCTACCACCTCACATGCACATGTTGATTCAATTGTATGACTTGTTTCTTTGGATCCATTGTTTGACTTTACAACATATTCATTACAAGTATGTATGAGCTGTCTCCTTACCCATAAGCTCCACATAAGCCATTAGTTATAGGGTGAGAGAGAGAAGACATGCATCACTATTGCCTTGGTGAGGATTTGCAAATACCGCATACTGAGAGACTTGAAAGAGTCATACGAAGGAAACTCTGAGTTTTATTTTGAAAACTTTGCAAAAAGCTCCAAGATGAGAGTTGAACCACAGAGCTTGAGACATTGTGCTTAACCTAGACATTTTGTCCTTCAATTGCCCAAGACCTAAGAGAAAGCTACAAGCTCCATGGTCAAAGGTAATAAAGGTAAGTCTAAAGGTTAGCTTGGTCTACTCTAATCCTTGATTACTTCTTGGTATGAAACTGAATACTTGTGAAGGGTAGCTATAACTTATAATATCTGCTAAAGTTTGGCTTTACTAAGGGACTAGCAAAGGTTAAGCTTGGGGAAGCTTGTTGACGGTAATTATTGTATGATTTTACTCGTCAACTAAACATGAAAAGGGTATAAAAGCAAACACCAACATAGGTTTAGGGGTTGAACTGACAGAATTCCATGAGTTTTGGTGAATCTGTGTTTCCACAAGGTGTTATGCAGAAAGAATCAAAGGAGCCCCACATGTCGGACTAAAACATCGAATTTCACCACGAAAGGAAATCAGGAAGAATCTAGAAGACGCCAGAGACTCGCCAGAGAAGACAGGACCCATTTGGACTCCGAAGAGTTCGGCCGACCTGGCAGTGACACGAAACTGCCTCCGCTTCGACGTGGACCCACATCCCGATATTTCACGCAATCTAGACCGTCCGTCAAAGTCGGTTTGATCCAAGGGCTATGGTTCATCCCACCGGCCTCTATATAGACCCCTAGACCCCCAGGGTTTCATACCAATTCATACCAATTCATTCTATCACATGTAAACAATAATGAAGAGGTGTCCCATGAAAGGATACCTTCTCATTAGGATCTAGGGACTAGATAGTAGAGAGATGGAGAGCGAGGGAAGAGTTAGGAGGAGTTGCCGGCCTGTCGGTGATCCTTCTACGGCTTGTACTTCAGTAGGATCTAGCTCTACTTGAGCTAGCTCTTAAGATGTCTCGGGCAACCAACTTTGGATTAAAGTAAGTTTATGTTTATATTGTTCTTCTGGTTTACGAGTCTCTTTGAGTGCTTTAATCTATCCAGCTTAGATTAGAGTAATATTCGTAGTATAAGCGTGGTGCTTAGACTCGGTATCTCGTAAATACACCCTGCTGTCCGGATCGGTGGTAGATCATGGTAGACTTAGTCCTTGACGCAACCGTTGAGTCCTTTGTAGTCTACCTCCCGTCAGTAGTACCATGTAGGACTTGTTGCTAAGGAATAGCATCATCTTTTGATGTCTACTCCTTATGTTCATCCCCAGTTGAGCAATAGAAGACATGAGCTTGCCCAAGTTAGAAGTAGAAACCCCTAGTTATCCTCTCTACACTCCTATTATCTACAACCTAGATCACCATAGCCATATTATCAACACCCTTGATTACTTTAGCCATAACCTTAGTTGCAACACTACCATTTTTGATTGCATCACTACACCCATCATTGACTACCACCTTTTGACTTAGTTTTACCTTTACTTATTGACTACCCCTAGTTAAGTTAGATCATAGTTGACCAAGCCCATTTCCCTGTGGATACGATATTTAAAACCCTCCAGGTGAAAGCTACAACGGTATCCGTGCGCTTGCGGATTTATCTGTGTGCACTTAAAAATACCAACAACAACCATTCATATAATAGTACCTACACAAATATCATATAACTGATTATATAATGACAACATAAGCACTAATATGTAACATTACTTTGTCATCATTTACATGCCATACATATAGATCAGAAGTCTAGAATACATTTGACATCAACAACCTCATGAAACATCTTTTAGTCCCGGTTCGTAACACCAACCGGGACTAAAGCCGGGACTAAAGGACCTTTAGTCCCGGTTGGTGTTATGAACCGGGACTAAAGGACCTTTTAGTCCCGGTTGGAGGACGGACTGGGAGTAAAAGTGTTTACTCCCGGTTGGTATCCAATCGGGAGTAATTCTTCCTTTATTCCCGAACACAAAATATACTGGGACTAAAGCCCAAACCTGATATAGATCAAAAATCAATTTATCTACTAGTGATCGACGTTCATTTAAATCATCATCTATAGCCCTCGGTCTTCAGTAGTTCAAACATCTGTAAGACGGCAATTGGGGGGAGGGGTGGTGATCAACTATGGTTGGCGCTAGGGGAGGGGCCTGTTGAGATGCAGGGGAGAAGACCGAGGCTTAGAACAGAGGGAAGGGATAGAGGAGCCTAAGCCCACTTCTTTGCTTGACATTGAAATACTACATAGCCCCTCTATAGTTGTGTGGAGACATAGCCCCTAAAGAATCTAAACTAGTTTCTTTATCAATCCCCATCTTATTTCCCAAACTAATCCAATCAAACCCTATCTAATCTGGCAGCAATGGCTGCGCGACAGTACAACAAATGACCAATACCCATGGTGCTACAGTGCCTGCGGGTAGTGTTCACGCCAGGTCCACTTTGGGCCTATCCGAGCACCTTGGCCCAAGCCCTGCTTACACACGGAGACCCTCCATTAATCGTATGAAATCATCATCTAAAATGTTCTAGTCACATTAAAATTGCAGACTTGGATAGATTCCAAAATATCCGAGTCACAGTAAAATTCAATGTAGCCACGACAAAAAGTCTGGCTTAGCCAAATTTATATATACATTATTTTATAGTATCTCATAAAAAATGCAACCAAATTTGACATTACCAGGTCATGGTAAAAATTTAAGGGTGTCCAACTCATGAAAATCTGTGGTTAAGGTTGAATTTAGCGGTCGATGCCACGATTTACGGCAATTGATAGCATAGTCTCTAAATGCTCCCAGAAGTGTCGCATCTACGACAAAGGTTCGCTATCTACTTGATGACATTGGCATTTCAATGCCTTGCTCCCTAGTCATAAGCTATGGCATTACTAGAGTTCGTACTAGAGATGTAGGCACTAGCTTCGCAATCCCAGAACGCAAATACCATGGTGCCGACATTCCAGAAGAGTACTGCAGGATCGAAGTTGTGACCGTCATGCAAGGACACGAGGACAACTTGCTAGACATACCTTGTGTCGAGGGCATTGAGAAACTCGGACAAGCTATCAAGAATTTCATCCTTTGGCCTAGGCGAGACATCAGGTTGAGTGGGCTACCACCGTCCACCCAACATGCCGATCCTCTTCCTAATGATCCACCATTATCACCTACCCGGCCTCTTCCTAGCTCACCATCTTCACCTCCCTGGCCCATTCCTAGCTCACCGTCTTCACCTCCCCAGCAACTTCCTGACACTCTGCCACCACCATCTCCAATCAATTATCCATCATCCCTATCATCCACATCCAAATATCCTGAACAAATTTTGACCCCACCAGCCTCCCACAAGCCAAACAACCTGAAGAAACTTCCACACCACCAGTGCCCCACGAGCCAAAGAAAAAACTGCTAGGACGATCCTATGTATGTCAGGAATTGCATGTACCTGCACATCCCGTGTCACTTTGAAACATCCTCGATTTTCCACGAAGGGAAAATCCACGGAATGAGATATAATGTGATAAAACCAAAGATTGATCTCATCGCATTATCATATATCAGTTGATATTAAAGTCATACATCGAGAATACTTACAAAATATTACATCAACTGAGTGGACCCCTATTACAGGGTTAATCTAGCGGAAGCGTATGTAGTCATCTTCAGAGTTGGCAGAATACGTCATCGAGTGAAGGCTCCTCCTTCATAGGCATCGTCAGAGTTATTGCTGGCGCAGTGTTGTCTTCATCTCCTGAACCAAACTTGAGCGTAGGAACGAGACCTTCTAATTCTTCTAATCTCGATATTTATGTTAGTCAGGTAATCTGCACACCACCAGATATGTGCAGGCCTTGGTCAGCACCGATGAGCTTTAGTGGAAAAGAGAAAACAAAGGATCTGGCGATCCTAATATTTGGCTATGGTTTGCATCCTAAGCACGTGCAAAATAGTTTCAAGTAATAATATCATAATAGTTTGTCAAGTTTTAACCCATTTCATCAATTCCCATTAGTCTATCACAAATCCATCATCCCACCCATACACCAGCTCACACACACACCTCACGCTCAGTCGACGGGCCCAACTCCTTCTCGGGTCCTGTCTCAACGGCACACTGCCACACCGGGCACACTGCCGGACAATCATCATCCAGGGAAGAAAAGAATACCACTCACTACACCAGTAGAAGACCACAGGAAAGGTCCATAGCCGACAAGTCGGCATATGTATCGATCGATCAACCATAACACTCTGCAGAGGTTTTACCACTCACAAGATTAGCCATCATCGATGCTATACAATCATCTAGGCAGAATTCCGGGTGCTTGCTTGCCTAGGTCGATGCCACCCTACCACTCAGCCCTGGGTAACTTCGGCCCTACGCCGAAACGCTGAGACTGGGAGACGCAGTACCGGGCCCAATCAGTGGTACTGCACATCTAGGATGGTACGGGAACTTCCGACATCCGCCACCGCCCACCCTATCACCTCACAACCTAGCAGTAGTGGCACCGCTCTACCAAGTAGTCCAGCCGTCTCCCGCCCATCAGGAGCGAGTGAGCAGTAAAGGATTTCTATGAGCCTAAGTACCAGTAGATCCTAGGTTGACCAAGCAGGCATCTTCTCTTAGGGGATACTCTCCCCGTGCCTCCACGGCACCTTCTTTCATGGGGTTTCAAACCACGCAGGCTATCCATCCCGAAACCTCCTCATAAACCATTACCCGCCACAGGTATCTCTCGTGGGAATGCCCAGATGCAACTCCCGGCAAGACTTGCTTACACAGCTCGTCGTGTATCCCACTTGGTCGACTCGACCCTCACCACACAACCAAGACACACGCAGCACGCTCACATTCCACCAGTCCGGCATCCCAAGCCAAACCATTCCCAGGGGTTCACCACCAGCATCACATCACAGATACAATGCGAGTGGAGTTAATAAATATATAGTGATGTAACATGCAAGCAAGCAGGTAGATAGGAATATATTATAAGAGCGTGAGCGCGAAGCTGGGTAGTGTAGTAGAGTGGTTGCAGGCAGGGTAATAATGGCTTAGGTAGTAACATGCATCATATACTAGCAAAGGAGTAAATATAAAGCGCTAGCAATTATAAATTTGCAATGTCTAATAGGATTCTCTAAAAGAAGGTGCTGCCATGATACCTGCGTTGTCGAGGAAGTAGTGGTATGAACGTTCTCCAGTTAGTGTAGCCGACCAGACCACCTCCTCCTAGGATGACTCCATTCCACGGGTGCTGTCGTTGTCCATGTGCTCCTCCTCCCTCGGTTCTCGATCCGATCGGTGCTAATCCGGAATGGCTACTCCGTGAAGCAATACAAGGCAAGAAAACACCCAATATACCGAAAGACGATGGGACACGAGAGATCCATTAACGCCGAAGAAATAATAGAAGGTACACAATTTAGCCCTCTCGACGTATGTCCGATTTCATCGGGCCAAAGAGAAATAAGAATGGGATTTGCTCGTACAATCTTATGTCACGGCCAAGCCAGTATGGCTTAAATAATAAATGGTTTAGGCCATAGCTTATCCAAAGCAAACACCACGGCACACGATCTTCCGATTCGTATGCCACGGAGAAGACGAGAATCGGAGGACGGGTCAAGCAAGGAGAAGAACGAGGGATTTCATCGACAAGAAATATTATATGAGACAATACGAGTGTTTAATTCACTTGTAGGGTTCCAAGGCGGTGATTCAAACGGGTACAAACCTACAAGTGCTTAAACACCAAGAATTAGGAGAGAGAGAGAGAAGTTAGCTAGGCACATCCATATCGTATTCTCGGTCACATCCTCAAAGAAAATGGTTTTAAGCGGTCGATTGGTTCGACCCGTATAGCTCCGAGATCTTGATATAGACCATAGCTTTGCTAACTAAAAAGGATTAGTCTGGTCTTTGATCCTATCGCCACGAACAAGGCGGGATCGAACAGAGCGGGCTAGACTAAGAACGAGAAAAATAATTATGCGGTGGTCTACCTCTTCCAACACGCACGCCACAGAATTAGACGGAGCGTCAGAAGAGAACGACAAGTAAAAGACGCAAGTGCGCAAACCACTCGTAGGGTACCACGACCTGGGTGCATTGGCACTAAGTCATTACTCAGATTCATAGCGATGCGGTTGTCACCGTTAGAATCAGAGGAATGCGACGGTCGCGCAGGGTACGAGCATGCGAGGGTCGGTGCACGAAAAGTTAGCGAGAGACAGCGTGAGGTCAGGTTACACTCGGTGTTACGGTCATGGCGGAACAGATCCCGCGATCACAACATACGAATGAAGTATGACCCCACAACCGGCTCGAAGGCACGGCACACAGACAGACAACAAGAACAACCAACAATAAAATCCAAAGACACGACCAAAAGACAAAGCGACTCGACAGGACAGTGGAGTAGCACAATTCCATAGCACAAAGAGGGATGGATCCTGTATTACAGATACATGTACAGACAGAGTGTAAGGGTAGGGTACAACAATTAGATGTAGAGATAAATCGTAGAGATAAGGTACAACAGATACATGAACAGATGGGTCATAAGAACTGGGTACAATATGGAGGACAGGTGTACAGGAAGTAAGATAAAGGGTTCTTCAATAATCCGGCATCGTATATCACTTTGGCTTTCCAACCGTCCAATATGATCTATCAATTGGGCTTTCCAACAGTCCGGCATCATCTACAGTGCCTCAAGATCTAGCAACGGTTTACGACATGAAGGCCGAACAGGGTCGATGTCGAAGGAAAAACAGTGAGGCTTGCTGCTGCACGTTTCGGTTCCTCTCAGCCATCTTCTGGTAGCTTCTGGCCGACTGTGACTTGCTGTTGGCTAGCTGCGGCTAGTCGTGGTCTACTGCTGGCGGGTCGCGGCTTCGCCAGACGGGGCTGTGGCTGGCCGGATGCTGGCTGGAGGTGGCTTCAAGTGGCCGGGAGGTGGTGGAGCATGGCCGGGTTCTCAACAAGGTATTGGATCACCGCACGAAGGCCTATGTCAACGGCGATGCCCGTCGTATATGTTCCGGGTGTGTCGTCCGGTTGGTTGGGTTTAGTCCGGTGTGCGTGAGTGCGTCGTGTTATTCCTGAGCCGGTGGTGGCTCTGCCGTTGCGTACCCTGGGGTAGGACGCGGTGGCGTACATGGCGGGTCCAAGAAACTGGTGGTGCTCACCATGGTGCTGACGAAGATAGGATGGTGGTGCAGTGAGGAGTTGATGCCGTGCAGGGTGATCGCAGTGCCGTGCCGATCCGCGTCGGTGGCACCGGTTCCATCTTGGTGGCGGATCTGCTCATCGTGAGCGGGGCGCCGGTCGGCATCCGGTTCACGGTCACCGTGGACGGGGATATCATCATGGCTTGCGGATGGGGTCGTGGCCAGCCTTCCTGTAGTGGTAGAGTGAGTGGCATGAAGGCCAACCTCAGCAACACAGTGATGGCAACAGGGATGAATAGGCAGGGCCTGCTCCATGAAGCTCACTGGTGATGGCGAATGAGCGCGGAGGGACACGGTGTGGTGAAGCGGTGCTGCAAGTCGACGAGGGCGCGTCCCTCATGGAGGCGAGTCCGTTCGGCACTGGCCTCCAGTGCACGCGATGGTGGCAAGATGTAGTGTTCGCCGATGGCGGACGCAAGCGCGGTGTGGCGCGTCGCGGCCGAGACCGCTGGCCGCAGCTGCGATGCGCAGAGCGCTGCGCAGGTCGGAGTAGAAGGTTGTAGTGGCGAGTGGCTCGTCTGGGCACTGAGGAAGCTCGTGGTGGCCGGCTGGACACTGGACGGTGGCGCTGATTGGCTTCACGGCCTCGGCAGCTCGGTGAGAAGGAGGTGACCCCAGTGGCCGGCTGCGAGCTGGAGGGACGCCGGTGGCCTCCGAGGCGAGCAGAAGAGGCAGGACGATGCGTCTGCTGCTCTGGTTCGTGGTGGTGCACACCGGTGGAGCCGTACCGGGTCGACGAGGAGCTGGCGGTGCAGGGCGAGATGCTGCTGTTGCCGCTGTGTAGTCGTGGTTGGCGACGACGTCCCCAGGACGCACAGGCGTGGCAGAGGCCCGCGGTGGCATGGTCACCGCAGCGAAGCTGTCGGAGGGGCTCCTGGTGGCGGGGCGAGGCGATGACGGCGTCGAGATCCGGTGACGAGGCGTGGCGAGCAGCTAGGACGGGGTGACGGTGGCGTTGCCGGTGAAGACGAGCTCGCCGCAGTGTTGGCTGTGGTTCTCTTCGTCGGAGAGAAGGCCAGCGACGAGGCGGTGCTGTGCGGGCCCGGTGGTGCTGCCGTTCCTCCCCGTGGCGACGCAGATGCACAGCGTCACGGCATGGAGAGGCATCGGTGAAGCTCGGTGGTCGATGGTGGCGAGCAGGGGAGCCATGGCGGCGGCGGCCATGGGAGAACAGGAAGGGGTGGCGGCTTCAGCTTTTATACTGCACACGGCTAGGGCTAGGGTTGGCCGTCTTGGCGTTGGTGCCATTGGATGGGATGGCCGGGACACGCGGCAGGCATCGAAGCGCGGAAGTCAAGGAAGGGGCGGGATCGCGTACGCGCGTGCTACGCGTGCCAGGAGGCGGTGGCGGCGGCCTGAAGGCTCCATTCGCTAGGGTTTGGGCAGGGGACGCGGTAGCGGGCCGGCTGGGCCAGTTGGGCTGTGTGCTCGCGTGCGCGGGTTGGGCCATGAAGGCAAGCTGGGCCTGTGAGCGATGGGCCAGTGACATTGCTGCGCTGGTTGGGTTGTGGCCTGCGGCCGTTGCTGGGCCTGTGGCCTTGCGCGGTTTAGGAGGGGAGAGGAGGCAGGCTGGTTTGCACGGGAGAAGTGGTAGGCTGGTTGGTGTGGAATGAAGAGAAAATAGATTTCCTCATTACACATTGTATGGTGTATGGATTTTGACGAGGTGGGTTTAGAAGAAATTTGAGATGGGTTTGTGAGAGAATGGAGATAAAAGAATTTAGTGGTAATCGCTATGGAACTGTGCTCTCTGACACCAAACCCTAGACCGACTAAGGAACTTCGATAGAAATCCTGCAAGCAATTCTATATGTATGCAACGTTGTTAGCGTGTTAGTCGCGATTCGACCTAAGTTCTACATGCTTCATATAATTGCAAGAAAAATTTTAGAAAGTTCGGACTTTTGGTTCTCGGAAAACCCGGGTTGTTACACACTGACTATGTCGATGCCGAGCAATTAGCGAAATCATCTTCGAAGACCATAGAGATCAGGAGGCTAACAAAAGAGGATTGCAAATATGTCCCTGACAAATATGTGCCTGGCAGCCCTCTACTCCGTTGGGAAAAACTAAAAAGCTTCCCATCTATTGACACTTCTTAATGCAACCACTAGAGACAGGGTGTTAGGCTATCTCTGATAACGGCGTCAGAAGTGCCTGAGGGTATTTCTTATGTCTATTGGATAATTCCGCAAGCGCACAGAATATACGGATGTAGCACTTCACCCGGGAGTATTCCAAGGTATCGTTATTTATTTTATCCCAAGGGAAAGCGGTTGCTAGAAATGTTAATAGAAGGAGATCCTTAAATTTATCTCAACTTACTAGCAACTAGCGTAGAGGGTGTAATCAAAGTATGATAGGAAGGTGATGATTCAAATATAAACAAAGAAGATGGTAAAGGATAACTAATGTAGTATAGCTAGATGGGAGGACAACGAGTGAGAAAGGTTCCTGTGACCTATCCTATCAAATGGACGAGATACACTAAGACTACTACCTTACTTCCGGTGTGTAGTGGATAGTGCAAAACAATAGAGGATATAACCTCTACTCGAAGCGCCTATGCTCTTAGGGAAGCCTACCTTTTAAGAACTTGCCTAAAACATGTGGAGGCATACTAAGAATAGAAAGGGCTGTCACCACCTGCTAGCACACATAAACAATCCGTGCGACAAGCGGCATTCAAAGGTAAGATCTAGTCTAAGCACCACGCTTACACTAATTCTCACTACTCTAGCTGTGGCCAAGGCAAATAGAGCACACTACGAAAGGCGATGAACTACAGACGTGAGTTGGTTACAGGATCACAATCTAATGTATGCCGGCCAAGTAATATGATAACTCACAACAATACTATCGCAAGAATAATATTGCACTAAGTAAAGACTCAGTAAAGTAAAGCAGGAATATTATATTAAAGTAAATAAGTCTTACATAAAGAGAAAGATACAAGAGCTATACCAGACTCTCCAGCAGACAACTCCGGAGACCCCGAGCACCGCTTGACTCAACTCTAACTCCCACACTAGACTACACTACTACTAGAGGTGGAACTACATTGATCTCCACTTGTATCTTGATTGAATCATATCTTGAGAGGGTGGAGGCAGCCTCTATATATAGGGGGAAGTGGAGAGGTGCCATGTTAGCGATCCGCGTGCTCCTTCATTCTTCTCCCTTGGATAAACCGTCATTGAAATCGCCTTAGATGGACGGCAGCGGCAAAACCATCACGTGGAAAGCATGCAGGAAGTCGGTGGAGCATGGCGGTGACCTAGGCCCACCATGGGTGGGTCGAACGACCCACCTATGGCAAGGTGGGCCCACCACTGTGGTCCCCACTGGTCATAGAGTGTGGCTATGTAATGGTTTCCCCTTGGTCTTGTTGATTCACGCCTTGATCCATGTGCTTTGATCTTCCACCGTTGATTAGAAACGCAACTTTGATCCAATGGTGGAATTGAGCTGAGTGGAGTGTCACATGGATCATACCATGTCAATAGAGCCCTGGTCGGCCCCACATGTGGGTCGGTCGACCTGCATGTGGGCCCTCCTAGTGCTCCATTCTCTTCTAAGTGCCTTCTTGAGTCATTTGTTGAAGTGTGACAGCTTGGTGCCCAAGTGGGTGGTTCGGCCGACCCAACATCTTGGGCTCCAAGTGCTCATTTCCGCTCTATTTGATCTTCCCTGCATTCACAGGCTAAGAGTACAAGTGGAACTAGTTATTGGATAAAATATGTTCATGTTATGTTGATCTTCCATCAGAAACCGAGTCTGTTGATGGTGTTAGAGTGTGGAATTTTATTGCTTATCCACCGTCAACAAGATCCCCCAAGCTATAATATTCATATTTCAATAGTATCATGTGTACAACAAAATACTTCTCTTTTGAATAAAAAATTGGCTCTAAAAACTCTTCCATATTACCTTAGTTCTTTATGGAGCTTATGGCCTTTTCTTTGCCTTAGGTGGTCGAGAGACAGAACAATTTGACTTGAGCACTAATTTTCTCATTCTTTGCAAGTTTCATACTGGAGGTTTTAGCAATGTTTTTCAAAAGAAAACTTAATGTTCCTCAGATGGTTCTCTCTTGTCGCTCTAATGGTGTATGATTCCTTACCAAGGCTCAAAGTAAATGTTGCGTTCTTTTTGTCATCCTACTTCTAAAAATGGCTTATGTGGAGCTTAAGGTAGGAATGAAAGAGTATAGCATACTTACTTTTCATGTATTGCAGAGTCAAAGCTTGAATCCAAAGAGAGAAGTGTCATGCCCTTAGATCAAGATGTGCAAGTGTGTGGAAAATAGTGGACTATAATGCTCCTCTATTTGAGATGATCTCTCTACTTTATTTTGTGACATGGCTATCATTTTTCTTTTCTTTTATTCATGAACCTAGACTTGCTCATATTTTCTTTTTCTTTTCTATGGACTTTTTTGTGTCCATCTTTCTTTCTTTTTCTTTTATTTTGCATAGCCTTTTGTCTCTTCTATCAAATTAACTAAAAGAGATATTCTATGACTTAACACATGGAGCATTTATTTGGTGGAAATAAGAGGCATGTTATTGCGTACTTCCAGTGTAGAAGTAGCATATTTATGTGGAGTGTACGTGATCTTGATCTTGGGAGCATGATAAGTCTCTCAATAAGGGTCAACAGGACTTGACAAAACTCAATACAAAGCAAATAGCTTATTTGGAGGGTTCAAGACATGTGTAACATATTTGGCTGTGGTAGGAATTTGTCACCATTGAGGAACAATAAGGTTTTGATTGTTTTAAGAAATTAATCTCCAGTAATCATGTATGTTTAGAACAATATTATAGTAGTTCTTGTCTCACTATATCATATCTTACAACAATTTAGACTTATTTCTAACACTTGCAACCCACAAGGTTTTCAGGTTCATGATGATTTTAAATGATCCAAATGATCCATATTCAAGAAATACTAAGTTGTAAACTAGGCATTAAAGAAACATTAACAGAGCAACTATTCATCATTTCCATGAGGAAGATAAACATTCATGAAACATATGAGACAAAGAAAATATTTTGATGTTTTTATTTTATTTTATTTTTATTTTTATTTAAATGCCTCAAATTAAAAACAATGCTAAGATAGGATTCTTACCTTAGTGGGAGGAGAGAATTTCCCCCAAGTTTGCCCTTTTGCAGATGCCTCATTGAGGTGGACGTGACGGATATGGTGGTGGATAGTGAGAAGGATACCGTGGTGGATATGCTGGTGGATATGGTTGCGGGAACTGTTGGGGCTGCTATGGGATTTGAACTGTGACATTATGTCCTCATGGCTGGCCCGCAGCACACCAAACTGCCTGACTTCTCCCTCCAGAACTGGAGGTCTGCATGGCATTTGAACTGCCTGCATAGGTGTTGTCATCTTCTTCGGAGTGTTCTGCAAACTGTGCAGCTCGTGCACATCCCCGAGTAACAGGTTTTGTAAAACTCCAGCGGCCACCTACTCCTGAAATGTTAGGTACTAAAGGGTGGCCACCATACAGTTTTAATTCTGCACATGGCAGGGTGAGTCTTGCAGCGGTATTATGGAATTTAAATTCAATTGTTCCTTGGGGACCACCCGCAATAATATGTGCCTTTATAAAATGATCTGCATCTAGGATGGTTCTAGGGCTGATTAGGTACCAGTTGTACCCATTAAGCATCTCAAGGTAGCTACAAAATTCTGTGATGATAGATGTGAAATCAAATGAGCCAATTCTAGAGGGTGCAGAAATCCAATGTTCTAGCATGGCTTTTACTGGTGACACTCAAATTTTACGTACCATGGTATACATTATTCTTAAATCATCTTCTCTAACAATTCTAACATCATCCCTGGGGAAAAGAGTGATTCCCAACCATCTATGCAGAAAGCGAAGCATAGGGTTGCAAATATGACTAGTGCGCAGTTTTCCCATTTTATTTTCACCCGTTATTTCATGCCAAAATTCATGCTTATTGATCCTATGGGTAGTAGATTCCAAATTTGTGGTGCATTTTATAAAACCTAGACAAGCAGTAAATTGCTCCCATCAAGATCATAATCTTGATTAAACAAGCAAAAATAGAAGTTGTCTCTAGTTGTTTTTACCGTGCAGATGAATTCTAAAGTGAGAAGCCTGCTACCAGGGAAGTTTAGAGAAATCCCAAAATTCACCTCAACCTATTGCACCAAAAACATTAAAGAACTCCTCATACATACCTATGCGTTGGAGAAGTCCTAAATAAATTACCTGGGTGTGTTCGAAGTTGCGGTTGCGGATCGAGTTGAGGATGAGCAGTTCTTGTGGAGTGACCCAAATGCCTATTTCTGGGTCTTGTGTTCTGACAGGTTGCTCTTCTTCTTCGGATTCCTCATTAACTTCCTCATGATCGTGAGATGGTTGTTCAATGTTCTCCATGTTGTCGCTCCGCACAGGTAAAGGTTCTCCAGAAGTTTGTTCATCTTGTGACCCCGAGAGTCATATCTCGGTGTCATGGGAGGGTTGCCCCTCCTATGATGAACGTCGTGAACTCCCACTCAATGTTGTGTGCACCTTCCTTGCTGCGGATCTGAATGGATTCTTCATGCTTGCAAGAGAAGAAGATGAACAAAGCTAGCACTAGGGGGTTAGATTAATTCAATGAACCTTCTTACCGGATGAGTACCCCTCTGGAGTTCTTTGGGGGATGAACACTTGATTGGAGAGAGGGTTAAAGGAGCAGAGTTCTTGAGTGTTGAAGTTCTCTAGATGAAGGAAGGCTAGTCTCCTTCAGGTGCTTTTAAAATGAAAGGAAGAGGAGGAGAGTTGTGGGTCGAACGACCCCCATCCTTCAATAATTTGCAGGAATCTTTGCTAGGGTCTCTAGTGTGTTGAAAGTAGAGAGAACATGTGAAGTGGCAAGCCAATTGATGGGTCGGCCGACCCATCCAACACCTCCATTTTTCAGGAATATTGATGCTTTGCAAAGTGTGTTGGAACTAGAGCAAGTGGGTGTGGTCAGGGGTCATCTCAATGGGTCGGCCGACCCCACCCTTCATCTCCAAATTTTGCACAAAGCTGAAGAATGGTGTTGCCATACTAGTGGCTCACTCTTGTGTTTGAATTCCTCTCAAAATGAAAGTTTGCTCAAGTGGGAAACAAGGATGGGATGTGAAAGTGAGTGGGAGACGAGGATGGGATATGAAAGTTCCCATTCTCACAAGGGGACAATCAACAAGTATGGTTATTATTTTATGTGCACACAAAGTTAGATTAAGAAGGATTCTTTCATCATAAACACTATTGATCACCACATCCATTGATTTTTTTGATTAGCTGCTAACCCCAAATTCATGTCAACAAATGGGAGAGGGAGACCTCCTAGGGCAGGTCGGCCGACCCCTCCTTTTGTCTCATTTAAATTCTCAATCAATGTGATGCAACCTATATCATTGTAGGGGTAAAGTGGAAGATGGTAGGTCCATTGGGGGGTCGACCGACCCCTCCCTGGACTCTACTTAGGGTTGCAAATTCACCCAGGGGTGTAGTAAAATGTTTAATTAGTGTTTAGCTAATCAAGGTTGAGAAAGAAAGAAAGACAAATAAATGATAGAGTAAATACTAAATAAAAAATTGAGTACTTACCTTGGCGGGAGATTTACCTTCTCAAGTCCTTGAAGCAGGAATTACCTTGATGAATTTGCTGAATTGCTCGTCAGTGAGTTGCTTACTTGGCCTTCAGAAGGTGGCGACTCTTCTTCTTCTTTATCATTCTCCTGGTCTTTTCTTGCAGCCTTTCCTGCCATGTTAGGATGTGGCTGATCGCGAGTGGACTTACCTCCCCTCATGGATACCGCATTGACATTTGAAGTATTGCAAGCATTTTAGGAGAAGAAGTAGTAGCAACTAGGTGAGCTAATTGAGATTTTAACATTTTATTAAAGCTCATTTGTTCCTTTACAGAACAAGAAAGAAGATCCATCCTAGTATTTAGTGTTTTAAGGGTCTTGTCATTTGCTATCAGCCTTTTATTCATGTTTTCATTTTATCTTGGTTCATGACAAGGTCTTTTATTGATAATTGGTTACCAAAATTTGCATTACCTTGAAACTTGGAGTGTGACGTCCATCTTCCTTGTTGAGGATAGTTTGCATTATTGTAGACGGCGTCTATCTCCTCAAGCTTCTTCCCTGAATGTGTTGTACTACATACATGATTCCATTGATGCCTGGAAGCATAATGTTAGATGGCCTCTCGATCTTTCTTGAAGTTGGCACGTTCTTCCAGCCTTCTCAATAAGAGATCCACCTTCTCATAGATTGCATCTACTTCCTCGATGGTATGTGTACTCTTTTTCTTAGATTGGAGTCGGTCTTCATTCCACCCTTGATTTATCACCATCTTTTCTATCAAGTTCTTGGCTTGTGTGACATTGAGTGAAGTGAATGCTCTTCTAGTAGCGGCTTCAAGGTGACTATGGGCTATCGGGGTTAGCCCATGGTAGAAACCTTGAGTCAGGAGCCATTCCGGAATCCCATGGTGGGAACATTCCTGAATGTATTCCTGGAGACATTCCCATGCTTCGGGAACATTCCTGGTAAGAATAGGCAGAAACAAATAGCAGAACTAGAAGAATGGCGAGAAAAGGCCTATTATAGTGCCAAGCTCTACAAAGAACGAACGAAGAGATGGCATGATCGAAGGATTCAACACAAAGAATTCAAGATAGGCTACAAAGTTCTGCTCTTCAATTCAAGAGTCAAATTATTCAGGAAAGGCAAGCTCAGAAGTAAATGGGACAGACCTTACACCATCATCAACGTATCGTCACATGGAGCAATCACAATAGAAGACGATGACGGTAACATCCATAAGGTAAATGGCCGACGTCTCAAGGTATTTCTTGAACCTGAACTGAATTTCATTGATGAAATAAACATAATATCTTTCAAAGAGTTCATTAAAAACTTATAAAAAATATATATAATAATAAATAAATAAATAAATATAAATAAACATTTTTTATACTTTACTATTTTATAAATAAATAGATGATTGTAGAGTAATAGTGTCGCATTTATGAAATACCAAAAAAAGCCCCTATGATCTTTCCTTTTATTTACACAAAATCCTTTTGATCATAGGAATATTCTCTCATAAATGCATGATAGTGTAATCTTGAGATATTTTGTCAAATTTACACTCAATCGCTGAAGCAGCAGGAGTCGAGCACATTCTCTAAATATCTTTAAAAACGCTCCTGCTACACAAATAATTAGGCACACATTTTTTCTCTTCATGATCTTTTATTTTACAATCATGTCCACTCTCAATGTAATGTGCCTATTTGATGTATTAATGGAAAAGAAGTCTTTTATCTTTACATATTGCACACTTGTTTTTCTCTATATATTGTGACTAATCAAGACAGGAAAGAAAACAAGTGTGGGGGAAGGACTCTTCAAATTTAAACTGCACAAGAACAAAAATCAAATTCGGTCTGTGCAAACATCTCCCCTCTCTCTCCCTAACTAAAAAGTCTTTAAGATAAAGTTTAAATAATGATGTCCCCTTCATACTCCATCAAACATGTGTTCCTATGTTCAAAATGTTTGCATACTTTTTTATTCCTTACTAATATTCCTACAAGATTTATGAACACTGATCAGGGACCCCGTTTTATCTACATGATGCTTACTCGTTCTTGCAAAGTACTTGGGATTGATTTTTACAAAAAATTCAATTAGCTTGTTCCTTGAATGATTAACAAATACCTATCAAGGCCATATATGGTTCTTTATGATGAAACCTTCCACATATGCCACTTATTTTGTGTTGAGTTTGGTCAAATTTTGTGACCGCTGTTGAGAGATGTTTCATGCTCCCAAGATCAGAATTCACATGCACCCACCAAATTAAGCCAATTCTCACCCTGAGAATTGCGCAAAACACGCATCCATCCATCCACCAAAAATATGCCAACTCTTACACTAGGAGTTGCGTAGTTTTCCTCCACCAAATAAAAGTACTGTTTTTATCCTAAGAAACACGCACCGTTGATGCAAAACTTTACTCATCCATCATGATATCTCCTCATTCAAAATATGTCATATGCCAATAAAAGATTTAGGGCTATGCTAAAAAAACAAAGAAGAAACTATGCCAAGGGGCATCAGAAAATAAACGGGAAAGAAGATTCCAAATACCCGTTCAAAAAAAATAAAAATAAAATAAAAAAATAAAATATAAAATATATATATATAATAGTGATGAAGATTCTATAGCCCATATCTTGTCTTTTTCAAAAAGGAGAATCATGATGCATAAAGTATCAAAAAGATTTAGAATTAGGTTTCCACCTTCATATTCTCCACACACATGAACATTCTGATCTAAGAGTACGACGCACTCCCTCCGGTATGGTCTGAGGTTTGACTCGACAATATATGCAGGATAAGTGTGCCTCATCATTTCCATTCCTACCTAAGACTCCAGATAAGCCTTTTTAGAGGTAGGATGACCATGTGAAGGCATTATTTTTATGCCTTGGTGAGGAAACACTTACATACATGATCGATTTGAGAGAATCATTCAAGGAGCATGAGCTATTCTTATGATTTTCAAAAGCTTACAAAAACCCAAGTTTCTACGCATGAACATCCTAAGCAGATTTGAATCCAGACTATTCCATTTTGCAATTACTCAAGATAATTTGGTAGACACATTGAAGTTCATAAATCCAGGTGAAGTTTGGAATAAAATGTATGCAGATCTTTATGAATAAGGAAAATGGACCCATTTGGTCCTTAGAACTTTACTCGAGGACGAGTAAAGGACCAAGTGTGGGGGAGTTGTTGGCGGTCCCTAACAACCAAAATATAACATCATTCTAATACTAAAATAAATAGAAGGTAGGGCTTTTATCCAACCCTTCCACGAGTTTTGTTGCACATGTCACTTGCAAGTCGAACACGTGAAAATGTATAAAAATCATCGGAAAGCGCACTTCCAGAAAACATATTCAGAAAAGGCGCAAATCAAGAATAAAAGAGAAAAGTCCATCAAAACATCAAACGGGATCCATCCGTAACCACGGGGGAGGCCCAGGCCCAGGGTGCAACTGACCACCCAAAGGCAGTGGCCAGTTGCCACCTCCCAGGGACCGACCGCCCCCGGGGGCGGCCGCCCCCCAAATGGCACTTCCCGGGCCCAGTTTCAGTGACAATGCTCATGGTGGTTCCCTGAAGGCGGTTTCACCTCCTTCCACATTTATCTACGCCGAAACCGACCTGTAGAGCTATAAAATGAGGCCCTCACCCCCTCCATGAAGAAGAACATGATACAATAGAGAAGAGGAAGGGAGTACCACCATTTTCCATTAGTGTAGCTTCTAGCTAGGCTAGTATAGGGTTAGAGAGAGATAGAAGCTTGAGAAGTGAGAGCGGGGTCGAAGCAGTTCTACTCTCGGGTGGACGAAGTGCCAGACCTGTCGGCTCTCACATCCAACTTGTACCTCTACAACCATCTTGCTGCTTGAAGTAAGAGGTTTGTGACACATTCTAGTTTTGATCCATTAAGTGAGTTACTTTTATAAAGCTACTTGTTTGTGGGATCGTCGCTCGTCCTTTGGACGGGTGCTCTAGTTAGAGGACTCCTGATAGAGACGAAAGTTCCTGGCCATCGCTAGAGTAGTAGTCGCCTTCGTAGACGTGGTGTCTAAGTCGGAGTCTACCTTCGTATGTTGCGCGCCCACGGGCAGAGGGGTAGGTGGCAGATGGTGACAGCCCTGTCCACTCGTATCTGAACTCCCCCACGTTCGGCCGCGGAATAGCGCTGATACTGGTATCCGCTGGCAGACCAGCTGCGTCAGTTGGCCTGAAGCAAGCAAGTAGTGGGAAAGTCATCTTCACTTAGTGTTTCCAGACTTAGTGTATCCTCTCCACCCAAGTTATCCCTTCTATCTTTTCTAGGGTCAACTAGCTAGGAGACCTTTAACTTAAGCCGTTCCTTTGGGAAAATACGATACCCTGAATACTTCCGGTTGAAGTGCTACAACGGTACTTCCGTGCGCTTGCGGATTTTTCTGCTGTTGCTAAGAAGCGCCAACAAGCATTTCTGGCACTGTTATCGGGGATGGACTCTTAGTCTATCTTTTGTAACGATGTTAAGAAATGCCAACAATGTCTATCGGGAAAAACATTGTCTCTTTCATTCCATGCCTAAGACATTCATTGGACATTTCATTGTCCAAGGTCTCCTTTGAATGGGTGTCTCTCAGGTTGATCTCGCCTAGGGCCTCCATACTTGGATGAGTTATAAGTTCATCATTTGGATCTGAACCAAGTATGGATTCCATCCATAAGGCTTCGTATCTGTCCATCCATCCCACACATTCTTGCCATTGTTGTAGCTCTTCTTAATCTTCCTTGTGGTCTTGATGACTCCTATGCTTTGGATATCTAAGTGGGTTTCTAGGATCAAGAGAGAGCACAAGATGGATCATTGGGATCAAGGATGGGTTTAAAGATGGGTTTAGATGAATCATCTACTGTGGGCATAGAAGGGGAGAAGATAGGATTGGCTTCTAACTGGCTTGGCTCTCCTTCTATGGCATCACTAGACATGCTGTTGGTATAAATTAACTGCACTCTACTAAATATTATTATTCTCAGATTATCCGCAAGCGCATAGATATAATACCGATGTAGCACTTCACCCAGAGGTTTTCAATATCGAATCCATAATGAACAGTAGGTGATAATGACCAAGCCGATGAACTTCACCCTACAATTAGGCGAGATAATATCAAGAAAGAGGAAATACTTAATGATTATCTAGTTCCAACAACCGGTAAGCTTTGAATAATATTGTTCTAACTGGGCAGTGAAATGAATAAGAGTGGAAATCAGAGTTCCCTCCTACCAAACACTTAAACACCTATCGATCCTATCAACGGGAAGTGGACTACAGAGGAATCAATATAGCTGTCACCTACGCGAACTACCACTATTCGGCCAATCAGGGGATATTCACAAGTAAATCTAGCCTAGGCACCACGCCTACACTAAGAAATACTACTTCAATCAAGTAATGACCAAGATTAAAGTACTCAATATGAGTTGCAAACTTATGAATGAATAAGAACAAATGCTTACTTGAATTAGAAGTTGAATACAAAAGTACCTCAGAACGCAGCTCCAAGCGAGGAAGCTGAATCCAAAAGAATACAGCTATGAAGAAGCGCCGACAGGCCGGAATTCCTCCGAATCTCTACTCCACTACTCTATCTCTCTACTTCTCTAAACAAGACTAGATTTAGAAGAACTAGTCTCTCCTAATTGCTACATCTAACCCTAATTGGAGATACTGAATTGAAGCTCAGGAATAGGGATGCCTCCAGGGGGGTCTGCCCTTTTATTTATAGCCCGGTGGGATGAATATGCGCCATTGGATCAAACCGACTTAACCAAGGGCTGAGTTGACTCCTCAAAGGCTGTAGAGGAAGACTCCAGAAGGTGAGGCCCACAGTCCAGCAGAGGGGCACCGGCCGGCCCCACCCTAGGGCCGGCCGGCTCTACTTTGTGGGATCCGGGGCCCTGGTTGCTCGGGTGTGTTCCAGATCCTTCCCACGTCCTGATGACGATGTTTCCTTCGCGGTTATGTTTTGTGTCTTTTACGCACTTTAATCCCTCTTTTACGCTTTTCTGGAATACTCCCTAGAAAATACAGAATATGCAAAACTCGTGGAAATTGTCTGTTAAAACCCTAGACTAGTGTGTATTCATGTGTCTTTTCATGTCTAAAGTTCTAATAAAAGTTGACGTTATCCACCGTCAACAACTCCCCCAAACTTACCTTTTGCCAGTCCCTTGGCAAACAAACTAAGCCTAATTGCTAATAAACTTGGATCAGGAGTTGCTACAATGCTTCGTGCCTTCCATGTACACATGCTTTCAAACAGAAATTCTCCTCCGGATTAGACAAAACTGCTCTAACTTTCAAACTTACCCATTGTACCTTTAACTATGGAGCTTCTCAGCTTTTGCATAAGTCTTGAGCAATCGAAAGGTAGAACAATCAAGTCAAGCACTATGTCTCAAATTCTTCACAGTACCAATATTCCGGAGTTTTGCAAGTTTTCGAAATAAAACTCAGAGCTTAATTGTATGACACCCTCAAGTCTCTTAATATATGTGGTATTTATGGATCTCACTGAGGCATTAATAATGTTATTATGCCTTCCTACAACTAAGGATTATAGTGGAGCTTATAGGAGTGGCAATAACAAGGATGAGCATATTTGCAATTCGTATACTGTAAAGTCAAACAATGAATCCACAAAGAGTCAAGTCATACAATTAGACCAAGATGTGCATGTGTATGGAATATGGTGGATGGGTGTATATAAGGTCGCTAATCCTAGTTCTACTTTTGCTCTTTGAAGATGACTCACTCTCTTTTTTGGAACTTAGAACTTTCACGGGAAAACATGGGCAATCTTTATTTTCTTTTTCTTCTTTTCTTTCTCTCTCTTTTTTCAGGGAGACGGGCATCTCAGTACCCATTGTTTTAATTGCTGGGACACTTGTCCATCTTTTACTCCCTTTTCTTTTTCTTCTTCTTTTTTTCAATACTTTTGCATAGCCACATGCATCCTTTGAATATAAATAATTGGAGAGATAATGATAAGAACTTAGAGCAATTAAACAGGGGTTGTCTTATAGGGTATATTTTTGGGTGTTTACTCCCAATATAGGATTAAAACATTTTTAAGGTGGATCTGGTTGGAAGTGAAAAATGATTGCGCTTGCTCTCAGAGTAGGAGTAATGCATATGTGGGTGAAGTGTGTAAGTGATCTTGATTTTAAAAGCATGACAAGACTCTCATAAGGTATAAACAAAGGTTGACTAAACTCAATGCAAAACAAGTAGCATAAATGTGCAAAGGTTTTTCTATCTCTAAATGTATCATATATGGCTTTGGTAGGAATTTACATTTTGTCATACAAGAGCTCATCATGTAAGATTTTAAATTTAAAATAAATCTCCAGAACTTAGTATTGCTAGGAATAAGATAAATAGCAGCTCAACCTTCATGTATCATATCAATCAATCACCTAGACTTAACTCAAGCATATGCCTCCACACGTTTCAGGTTCAAAGTAAATTCTTAAGCCAAAATAGTAGTATCCAAAACTCGAAAGAATTTAAGGTTGAAAATTAGACACTTGAAAGGAATTACGGCAGAGCAACTATTCATCATCTCCAAGATAAAATTTTAATATTCTCCAGTTTTTATTTGACTCTAACCTAAACTGACTATAGACACACTCTAAGACCACTCTAATATATAGCTAAGTTTTTATTTGGTTTTCAAATTTTATCTTACTAGCTAAACACGAAAAAAGCGATATGGTACAATAATAACAAGGTGGAAAACTTATTCTTAGCTGGATTTTAAATGGAGGGTGCCCTCCCCCAAGCTGGACGTTTGACAGGGTTTTTGATGTTGCAAATTGAGTGATTCTTCTAGGCAACAAGTGTATCGGCAGTGTAAGGGCGTCAGGTTGACTAGCTCTTTGATCTTGTATTTTCCTGTGAAACTCAATTGCCAACAAAAATACCAAATCTCATGGAGAGGGTTAGGTTTAGTACCACTCCATGGTAAGTGATTGATTTTATATTTTCAGCAGAAGTTTCCTAATTGGGTGGACCTTCATGTGCCCACATATTTTTTGGGTTTTTCTAAAAACTGTGGACCTTCATGTGCACACATATTTTTGGTATTTTTAGATATTCCTATGATACTATTGTGAACCTTCATGTGCTCACATACTTTTGGTATTTTATGACTTTATAAAACAGACTCGATAATCACATAGGCATAGTTACCTGATAACTAGGGGATGCTCCTCCCCCAAACTAAATGTTTGCAATACTTGGTGTTGATGATCTTTTAGAGCAAGCTTGTCAGCAACAGTCCTAGTGGGCTCCACTGATGGACTCACTCCTCAGTCATAGTGTCATTCCTTGTAACAACCCTAAAAATCCACACAATCTAAAAATCCCAACCAATTAAAATTTTTCATTTATTTATTGTGAAAACCTATTTTTCTTGTGCAAGCATATAGGTTTCATTATGAAATTGGTAAATAAAGGAGTGTAGTTTGCATTTTAATTCCATTCACATAGAATAATAACTTATGCATCACATTTGGGATTTATTGCAATTTATGTTTGTATTTACTCAATATGTTAAATGGGCAATATATGTATATATACACTAAATTGAAAATAGAAAAGGAGAAAGAGAGTTAGGCCAGCCATTCGTTTCGGCCAGCCGGGTCGCTAAGTCAGCCCAAGCCAGCCCGACCTTCCTCTCCTCACCTCACCGCGCGCGGCCCACGTTGCGGCTCGGCAGCGCGCGCGACCGGCACACACACGCTCGCGCTCGCTGCCAACCCGACCCCGCCTGTCAGCCGCTCTCGCCCCCCCCCCACTGTTCTTCTTCCTCACTAAGGCGACGCGCCTGCCGGGGGTGTCGCGCGAATGGCGTGACCCCGGTCCCACAGCCGACAGCATGGCAGAGCCCTGACCCCGCTGTCCCCCTCCTGTCCCCCCTTTCTTGGCCGCCAAGCGAGCCCGCGTGCACCCTGAAGCCCTAGCGTCGAGCGGCCGAAGCCCTCTGATCTACCGAGATCAATCGCGGCCGTCCGCCATGGGAACCTGCCAAGCTCGCCTATAAATTGGAGCACCCCGAAGCCCTACCCTCATTTCCCCCCGCCGCCACCGCAGCACAGACCGGCACACCGCACCAAACCGAGAGAGAGAGCGTAGGAGAAGGGCGGAGCAGAGGAGGAGAAGCTGCCGGAGCGCCGCCGCCGCGGAGCACGCCGGAGCCGGACACGGAGGAGAAGCCCGAGCTGCGGACGAGGAGCGGCACGGCACTGCGATCGCTCTGCACGGCTCCGACTCGCCACTGCACTGCCATCCTAGCTTCACCGACACCACGGTGAGCCACCGCACGCCATGTCCGAACCTTGCCCTGCTTTTGCCATGGCGTTCCACCCTCGGGACGCGCAGGCACGAGCCTATACCGGCTCGGGAAGATCACCTGCACCATGCACTCATTCGACCGGCCGAAACCCCCGGACTACAAGCATGCTAGACCGAGAACGCAGCACGACGCGTTCTCGGCGGAGCGCGCTCACCACCGACGCGTTCCGACGCCGAATCACCAGTTCCGAGCAATCCGTCTAGCAACCGTATAGGTTAGAGCGTCGTGGAGCACCGCCACGACCCCCTCGAGCTAGCTACGCGGATCTAAGCGCTAGAGGAAGCCTGAATCGCCTTGGCCGCGTGCGCCGCGACCTTACCGGAGCGCCGCCGCGAGCCGTCGCCAAAAGAAGGTCATGCCATGGCTAAAGTTCACCACCAGAATGTTGTATGCTTCTCTGGCCTCACCAATTTGACAAGACCGCATTCGATTGAACCAATACATGGTCGTAGCCGCGTTGCCGCCTTCCGCCGTCGTCGGCGACACGCCGCCGCCACAACCGAGCACCTTGGAAAGCTCGGTAGCCAAAATTGGTAGTTGGTATACCATCGCCATAGACCCTGGACGCGTATAGATCTCCTAGAAGACCTCCTTAGCCCCGCCGGAACCTCACCGTCGCGACGACATCGCCGCCGACAGGTTCCGCCTCGCCTAAATCCGTTCCGAGTACCCCCGGTCGCCTCGCGCTGCGGAGAAAGGCCGCCGAGGTTCGCCAAGTCTGCCTCGGCACTGCCGCTAGATAGCCGAGCCCCGAATCATGACTGTCGCCTTGGCTACGTGCGCCTCCAACTCGTCGGAGAACCGCCGTATGCCGAGGCAGAGAAGGAGGCCATACCACGACTCTAACCCGCCACCATCTGGTCGGACGACTGTCTGAGCAGGCCAATTGGGGAAAGCCGAGCCCTGTCTTGCCGAAATATGGTCATCGCCGCCCTGTCATCGTCCGCCGCACCGGAGAGACACCGCCGCCATGAACAGACGCCCTGGAACCCTGCTAGCACCGAATCTCCGATTCGCCTGAGCCTCCCCAGGAGAGCTCGGGAGAGCGGCACCCTCGGCGCCCCGAATCTCCGATTCGCCCGAGCCCCGCCGAGCTAAACCGAACTACGCCGAGCACCGCCAAGCTACCCCCGAGCACCGCCGAGCTATGCCGAGCTCCGCCGAGATACCCCCCAACCACAGCCGAGCTACCACCGACCACCGCCGAGCCACGCCGAACTACGCCAACTCCGGCAACTCTCTGGGAACCAGCATCGAACACCTGGTGGGCGACCATCGGGTTTGTGTTCTGATGAGGCGACGCATGCCGCACTACTGCACCGCGCGCCACGTGGACCAATCCCGAGCTGCCCCTGATTAACCGACCAGTTTTCCCATTTTCAGAAAATAGGATAATCTTCAGATATTCATAACTTATTCATACGAAGTCCAAAAATTGCGCACCATATATCAAAATTCTCAGACAAATGAGATCTACAATCTATGACTGTGTTTGTGTGCATTTGGCTCTTTATTTTATTGGATTTTTCTGAAATACTCTATAGGAGTCGCTGACGCGACTATTTCGTGTTCGATTTCAGAGCCGGAGGAGGATCTGACTAAGGAAGACGACCACGAGTACTTTCAGGAGCTAGGAGACGACTACGAAGGTGCCACGTCCCACCAAATCCTTAGATCCTAATTACGCATTGCAAATGACATTGTTGCTATTGCTTTATGATTATGTATGGATTGGTTGCATGGTAGTATATTTGAATTCCCTGCCTTGATAAGACTTTACCTTGCTATCCACTGTTAGGTTAGCTGCTGCTTAATTTACTGTTACTCTTCCACTACTTTCTACTTGCTATATGCTATGTGGTGGAATTGGGACGGTGTATAACTGATTATAACCACTGGGAGAGAGTGCTGCGTGCGTCTTGGGTGCGTGGTAAGGGTTGATGTCGACCAAGTGGGATGTGAGACGAGCCCATGGGGCAAGTCGTGCCGGGGGTGCAACCTGGGCATCCCCAAGCGAGATACCTGTGGCAGGTAAAGTTGTTGCGGAGGTTCCGGGTGGGATAGCCTTGGTGGTTTGAAGCCCGTGGACGGAGGTGCTGTGATAGCACGGGGAGAGTATCCCCTAAGTGGAGATGCCTGCTTGGTCAAACCTAGGATGGACTAGTTTCAGGTTCATGGGAATCCTTTTCTACTCACTCGCTTCTGATGGGCGGGAGACGGCTGGACTACTTGGTAGGACGGTGCCACTACTGCTAGGTTGAAAGGTGATAAGGGTGGGCGGAGACGGTCGATGGGTTCCCGTTCCGTTCTAGATGCACAGTACCACTGGAAGGGCCCGGTACTGTGTCTCCCAGTCTCAGCATAACGGTGTAGGATCCGAAATATCCCAGGGCTGAGTGGTAGGGTGGCATCGACCTAGGCAAGCAAGCACCCGGAATTCTGCCTAGGTGTTTGCGCAACACCTATGATGGCTAATCTTGTGAGTAGTGAAACCTCTGCAGAGTGTACGGTTGATCGATCGATACATATGCCAACCTGTTGGCTATGGACCTTTCCTGTGAAGCTTCTACTAGTGTAGTGAGTGTTCTCTTCTCCCCCTGGATAACATTTTTCCGGCAGTGTACCCGTTGTGGTAGTGTGCCGCTGAGATAGGCCCGAGAGGGAGTTGGGCCTGTCGAATGAGAGCGAGGTGCGGGTAAGTGAGATGTGGTGATGGGAAAAGGGATGATGGTGTTAACTGGTGATAAAACTTGACTAATTAAACATTGATTACAGCTGCATAGGAAAACCTCAGCCTATAGGTCTGCTTGTATAGCCTTGCATCCACTTTCCACAAAGCAAATGCTGCATAGGTGGGCTCCGTGGCCAGTACAAATCGTACTGATAAATTTGCTGTCAGGTGACGAGAATGAGTACGACTTCGAGGGAGATGATGACGAGGAATAGGGTCACGTGCTACACTCAAGTTGGCCGTGAAGGATGAATCGCTTCTGCATCTTCTAAAGCTTCTCTGATTGTTGATTCCGCCAGTGTGGCGATGTAATAAATATTTATGTAAGACTTATTTACCGTTGTATGGATCCTGGTGTCAACTGAGATATGGGTAATTTCATGGATTGTCCCAAGCAATCTGTTGAATTACAATTCGAGCCTGTGGATTTCCCTTCGTGGAAATCGAGGTCATTTCATTCCTGCAGAATTATACTCCAACGAGAAAACCGAAACTCGAGGCTCGAATTTAATAAGAGGTTAGCGATCAGCCAATAAGTAATTGATTATTCTTTTGAGTTGATTTTAAATTGATAGGTTCTAGCAGGATTCTTTTTAGGATTTTCTGATTTTCTTATGCAGAAAAGTAAATATGTATGCATGATGTATATTTTATTTTTATGCCACCACTGAGAATATTTATTCTCATGGGGCTTAGGATTTTCATAATGCAAGAAAGTAAATACAGATGCTATTATTATTTTTTATGCCACCACAATAAATACTCCTACAGGGTTACCATAAGTTTATTCACGTGGGGCTTTAATATTTTGTGATGCAGTAAATAAGACAATAAAGATTTTTATTTTTTTCTTTTTCGTTTTGATATGCATAAAGATGAATATGCTAAAGTGAAATTACTAATATAGATAGAAATACTAATTAATTAGATAACTACCATATTACCTTATGGCAAAGGTGTGAGATTTAAAGTCTACCATTATGACTTTTTCTTCAACTCTTGTGTATCTCTCCGTCTTAGATATGGAGGTCTTGATGGTTGCACCTCTTGTGATGATGATGTCACTTTTATCCTTTGTTTGGCCAGCAGGTTGGAGTAGAGCATTAATAGTTGGATCTGGCAGCATCTTGCTCAGTGTGCATGTTCACAAAACTTTCACTTGTAGAATTTTGGGAATCAATAAACTTTGGTCGAAGTGTTGTCCTGTTTGCAAAACCAAGGTAGAGATCAAGTGTGTGGGTTCTGCTGGTGGAAAAACACCAATAGAACCGAATCTATCTCTTTATTTTCTCTACCCTTAGGCACATTGAACAAGACGAAATTGGTGTTGCATAATTTGCTTACTTATGACATGAGTGGTAAGATCAGACGATTAAGCATTTATGTTGCATTTAAGTTCATATGGCAGAAAAGATTTAAATTACTTAACCAAAGGAAAGGTTGTCCATCTCTACATAATATATAAGTTTTCACATGAGTTTGACTATCATCTTCCAAAGATAGAATACAATGTTTAGCACATTTGGCTAAGACTGAGATCAAAAGAATGATGTCATGAACAATCTTAAAGGACAAAGCATGTTGAGTTAATTAGGTTAATCCATTAAAGCTGTAACTCTAACATATTGCATCTTCATTTATGTGCATACCAAGATCAAGAGGAGAATAGTGACCACTTACCTTAAAATATTACCTTCATTATAAGATTGTGATGGCCCTAAGTAATGAAGGGTAGATGACTGGTGGTCCTTTTGTTCTCTTGCATCTTGAGTTGTTCATGAGCATCTTGTCTCTTTATTGCTTATCCCCTTTGCCGTCTTTTGCTTCTTTGATTTTATGACACCATATCACTCCATTCATTATTATGCCTGCAACAAATTAGTGGACAACACATACCCGAAGGAATGTATAACTTTGGAACATATGTTGTTTGTCCATAATTTTATCATGTTCCATCTATGCTACTAAGAAGATAGGGTTGATATTACGTTAGCATAGACCATGTTCTATACAGGCATGGCTTGAGGTAAAGTAACTTGCAGTAGAAGATGAAGTGAATGAATCATTAATACTCACAATTCTTCCATTCATGATGAATGAGCTGTGTCTTCCTCTGCAAAGTTATTGAAGTTCAGCATGTGCCCTGTCTTATCGCCGATTTGAATTCACCTCATGACTTACCCAGATTAATTGTGAAAGTTTCCTGCAGGGGTTAGTCCAACAAAATATCCAATGTCTACTACAGTAATTTTCTAGTTCAATAACCAAACCAAACTCCATGTTTAATTTTAGTTAAGGAAGGCTAGTTAACCTAAGCACCACACTTAATTTAAATGCCTATAGAAGTAGGATCAGTACCTCTAAACCAAAACTCACTATGGCAGACAAAGGTGAAATGAAAGCACTTATAGAGATTTATTCATTTAGAGACGAAATGGCGAACAATCGAACATGGATTAGAAAGGTAGAGACAACCAATACTAGCAACATAAGATTTTCTAATTGAACTCATTCCCCCAAGCTGGAATTTTGCAAAGCAAAGTTAAACTTGGATGGATATAATTCAATATTGCATGATGATTGGTTGTACATACCTTGCGTTGTTACTCTTCTACTTCAAACCTAAAATGGTTAGTGACAAAAATACCCGAGGGAATATTTTTATAATTTTAATTCTATGCTCAATTCAAAAGGACATTGTAGTAAAATTAAAGGTGCAAACTCAATTCATTTTCAAGAGTGGTTATTTTGTGACACAAAGTCATTCTTGGGAAACCTTCATTCATGGGGTGGTTTCCTCTAGAACACCAGTCTTTGTGCACCTATATCAAGATTACAACGAGATCTACAATATTTATGATAAACATATGCATCTACAACCACCCTTTCGAAAAATTTATGAACAGGTAGAATGAGGAGGTTGAAGATCTCATGTGTGATAATGTTAGAGAGACCAATTGATCCAGGAGATTTCTCATATGAGCATGGATTCGATGAGGTGTTAATGAAATAATTCCCATGCTCATTGATGTGATCTCTCTTTTTAAACTTCAAGGGTGTTTCTTCATAGATGTCTATAGGCAACAAGTTTGTCTCTATTATTTTATATCTACATTCATTGGATGTTTTATTTTCTAGGATTTCCCATGGATTGGTGTCTCTAAGTTTGGTCTCATCTAAGGCTTTCTCTAAACTTGGATGAGTTATGTTTACTACAGAAATTGATTTAAGCTCACCATTTGAATCTAGACCAAGTTTAGATGCTAGTACTAAGGCTTCATCTGCTTCTATCCATTCTTTGATAATTGCAAATGTATTTTTCATATGTTCTATGCATTCCTGCAATTGTCGTCGCTCTTCTTGGTCATTCCAATAATCTTCGTGACTCCTATTCTTGGGATGTCTTAATGGGATCCTAGGGTCATTATGAGACTTAGGAGAGAGCATAAGAAGGATCATCAGGGTCAAGGATGGGTTTAGAGATGGGTTCAGATGAGGCTTTTAATGTGAGCATAGAAGGGGAGAAGATAGGATTGATTCCTAAGTGGCTTGGGTCTCCTTCTATGGCATCACTAGACATGCCATCCTTGTATTCTTCCCAATGTCTTTCAGGGGGAAAGGAAGTTGACGATATTTTTTCCAAGATGCTCTTCTGAGAAGATCTGGTTTACATTAATTGATAAGCATCTTAGCTAATTCGAAGTCTAAATCATCAAAGTGGGGTTTCGATGGTTTAGCATTGACAGCTAAATCTTGGCATTGGAGTGGTTATGTTTTACCTACCAAAACTTTCTCTTCTTGTTCGGGGTGTGATTCCTTCTCTTCCTCGAGGAGCTTAAAATTAGCTAGAGCAACCTTGTTAATCATTGCTCTTGCTTTACTTATAGGCAAATAAGGAAAGGCTCCTCCAGAGGATAAATCAAGGGATTCCCTAGAATTCTTGGTAAGACTCAAATAAAAATATTGAATAAGTACGGGGTCCGAAAAACCAAGGTCAGGGCCAGATGTAACAATTTTATTAAAACGATCCCATGATGTACTAAGAGATTCTTCTTCTAGTTGCCTAAAAATTAGAAAAACCTCTTTTCGAAGGTTAACTACTCTATGGATGGGAAAGAAATATAAACAAAATTCAGAGCATAAAGTTTTCCAATCCACTTGCATGCTTCCTACGGCTCGATTATACCAACGTTTAGCTCTTCCGGTCAAAGAGAACGGAAAAAGCTTCCATCTTAAGATCTTATCAGACATGCCAGCAATGTGCAATCATGCACAGGTCTGCTCGAATTCTTGTAGGTGTAAGTATGGATTTTCGTTTCCTTCTCCCGAGAAGGGTTTATCCCGAATCATATTAATTAGACATGGGCGTAGCTCATAGCCAGGTGTTATGATAGACTCTATAGATTTTGATGGCTCAAAGCTTTTGTGCATGCCATAAAGACAGATAGGCGTGGAATTTAAAGTATCCATAAGGATGAACATAAAATGATGAAAAGGTAGGGATAAAATAGAAAAGATAAAAGTATAATACAAGATTAAGCTAAACTAAGTCAAAATCAGCAAACCGTTTACCGGCAACGGCAACAGAAATGCTTGTTGGTATAAATTAACTACACTGTACTAAATATTATTATTCTCAGATTATCCGCAAGCGCACAGATATAATACCAATGTAGCACTTCACCCGGAGGTTCTAAATATCGAATCCACAAGGAACAGTAGGTGATAATGACCAAGCCGATGAACTTAACCCTACAATTAGGCTAGATAATATCAAGAAAGAGGAAATAGCTAATGATTATCTAGTTCCAACAACCGGTAAGCTTTGAATAATATCGTTCTAACTGGGCAGTGAAATGAATAAGAGTGGAAATCAGAGTTCCCTCCTACCAAACACTTATACACCTATCGATCCTATCAACGGGAAGTGGACTACAGAGGAATCAACGTAGCTATCACTTACGCGAACTACCACTATCCGGCCAATCAGGGGACATTCACAAGTAAACCTAGCCTAGGCACCACACCTACACTACGAAATACTACTTTAATCAAGTAATGACCAAGATCAAAGTACTCAATATGAGTTGCAAACTTAAGAACGAATAAGAACAAATGCTTACTTGAATTAGAAGTTGAATACAAAAGTACCTCAGAACACAGCTCTGGGCAAGGAAGCTGAATCCAGAAGAATACAGCTATGAAGAAGCGCCGACAGGCCAGAACTCCTCCGAATCTCTACTCCTCTACTCTACCTCTCTACTTCTCTAAACAAGACTAGATCTAGAAGAACTAGTCTCTCTCCTAATTGCTACATCTAACCCTAACTGGAGATATTGAATTGAAGCTCAGGAATAGGGATGCCTCCAGGGGGGTCTGCCCCTTTATTTATAGCCCGGTGGGATGAATACGCGCCGTTGGATCAAACCGACTTAAACAAGGGCCAAGATGACTCATCAAAGACGGTGGAGGAAGACTCCAGAAGGCGGGGCCCGCAGTCCAGCAGGGGGCGCTGGCCGGCCCCACCCTAGGGTCGGCCGGCCTCACATTGTGGGGTCCGGAGCCTCGGTTGCTCGGGTGTCTTCTAAATCCTTCCCACATCCTGATGACAATGTTTCCTTCGCAGTTAAGTTTCGTGTCTTTAACGCACTTTAATCCCTCTTTTACGCTTTTCTGGAATACTCCCTGGAAAATACAGAATATGCAAAACTCATGAAAACCCTAGACTAGTGTGTATTCATGTGTCCTTTCATGTCTAAAGTTTTAATAAAAGTTGACGTTATCCACCATCAACACATGCCATCATCGAATTCTTCCCAATGGGAATAAGGACGTTTATAAGGAGACTCTTCCATAAGATGATTTGAAATATGATCACTTGGAGGTCTCTTATGTGGACAAGAGTTCCTTGTCCTCCTAAAATCATTGAGGTTGCCCTCAAATTCAAAAGAGTTTTACAAAAGTGGAATTTCTCCTTCTCTTGGTGGATTTTGGGATACTGATGATTCGGGATGGATAGCCAAATCTTGGGATTGGAATGATTGTGATTTGGCTATCGAAATGTCCTCTTCTTGCTCGGGAGATGAGTCCTTCTCTTTCTCTAGGAATTTATCATGAATGCTAGTGAAGGTGATGTGTCCACTGATCTTGTCAAGGACAAGCCTTGCTTCACCAAGAGATAGATAAAGAAAAGATCCTCTAGAGGCTACATCAAGGGATTCCCTAGGTTTCTTGCAAAGACCCATGTAAAAATGTTGAATGAGTATGGGGTCTAGAATAGCAAGGTCTGGGCCAGTGATAATGAGTTCATTAAAACGATCCCATGATGTATCAAGAGATTCTTCTTCTAGTTGCCTAAAAGTCAGAACCTCTAAGCGAAGGCTGACAACTTCACGGATGGGAAAGAAACGTAGACAAAAGTTAGAGCATAACTTCTCCCAATCTCCGCGCATTCTCTCTATGGTGAGTTTGTACCACTGTTTAGCTATTCCCGTCAAAGAGAATGGAAACAACTTCCATCTTAAGGTTTCGTCATGCATGCCAGCGATATGCAAGCATGCACAGATTTGGTCAAACTCCCATAGGTGAGAGTATGGGTTTTCATCGCCTTCTCCCGAGAAGGGTTGATCCCGAATTAGTTGTATAAAGAATGGGTGCAGCTCGTAGGAAGGCGTTAGGATAGGTTTTGAAGATTGTGGTGGCCTATGGCTAGTGCTCGTGGGTGCCCCATATTTGCAAATGGGGGTGGAATCCATGATAAAAATAAAAGGATTAAGCTAGGCTTGTAGCTAATTTAGCAACCGTTTCCCTGGCAACGGCACTAGAAAGCTTGTTGGTGTTTTTAAGTGCACACAGATAAATCCGCAAGCGCACGGATACCGTTGTAACTTTCACTCGGAGGGTTTTAAATATCGTATCCATAGGGAAACGGGCTTGGTCAACTATGATCTAACTTAAACAGGGGTAGTCAATAAGTAAAGGTAAAACTAAGTCAAAAGGTGGTAGTCAATGATGGGTGTAGTGATGCAATCAAGAATGGTGGTGTTGCAACTAAGGTTATGGCTAAAGTAATCAAGGGTGTTGATAATATGGCTATGGTGATCTAGGTTGTAGATAATAGGAGTATAGAGAGGATAACTAGGGGTTTCTACTTCTAACTTGGGCAAGCTCATGTCTTCTATTGCTCAACTGGGGATGAACATAAGGAGTAGACATCAAAAGATGATGTTATTCCTTAGCAACAAGTCCTACATGGTACTACTGACGGGAGGTGGACTACAAAGGACTCAACGGTTGTGTCAAGGACTAAGTCTACCGTGATCTACCACCGATCCGGACAGCAGGGTGTATTTACGAGATACCGAGTCTAAGCACCACGCTTACACTACGAATATTATTCTAATCTAAGCCGGATAGATTAAAGCACTCAAAGAGACTCGTAAACCAGAAGAACAATATAAACATAAACTTACTTTAATCCGAAGTTGGTTGCCCGAGACATCTTAGGAGCTAGCTCAAGTAGAGCTAGATCCTACCGAAGTCCAAGCTGTAGAGGGATCACCGACAGGCCGGCAACTCCTCCTAACTCTTCCCTCGCTCTCCATCTCTCTACTATCTAGTCCCTAGATCCAACTGAGAAGTTATCCTTTCATGGGACACCTCTCGATTAGGGTTTACATGTGATAGAATGAATTGGTATGAAACCCTAGGGGGTCTAGGGGTCTATATATAGGCCGGTGGGATGAACCGTAGCCCTTGGATCAAACTGACTTTGACGAACGGTCTAGATTGCGTGAAATATCGGGATGTGGGTCCACGTTGAAGTGGAGGCGGTTTCGTGTCACTGACAGGTCGGCCGAACTAGGGGCCAGTTCGGTCGACCCTCTTCAGAGTCCAAACGGGTTTCGTCTTCTCTGGCGAGTCTCTGATGTCTTCTAGATTCTTCCTGATTTTCTTTCATGCTGAAATTCGATGTTTTAGTCCGACATGTGGGGTTCCTTTGATTCTTTCTGCATAACACCCTGCAGAAACACAGATTCACCAAAACTCGTGGAATTCTGTCAGTTCAACCCCTAAAGCTATGTTGGTGTTTGCTTTTATACCCTTTTCATGTTTGGTTGACGGGTAAAATCGTACGATAATTGCCGTCAACAGTTGTCTGAAATTATAAATAAATAAATAAGGTCTTTGTGTACAATTTTCTGTTGGAATCAAGTTGACAAAAAAATATTTCCTGTCGGGCGAATGCTATACTTTTGATGGCTTCAAAATATATTTTCTATCGGTGCATTAGATTTTCCTGTCAGTTTAAGACGACAGAAATATCTTTTCAGACCTGACGGAAGATAATTTTCCTATTGACGGCATATCGACAGGAAAATTTACTTACCGACAGGAAAATTTTATACTCCACAGAAAAATTCTATTTCTCTGTCGCTTTAGTTATATCGGTCATTTCCTGTTGGTGAACCGACAGTAAAATTGAAAACATATTTTTCCTGTCGGTATTTTGCATTTTTTTGTCGGTTTCGCACTGACAGGGAATTTTGCATTCCCAATAGTGTTGTTAACACTAATCAGGACTAAAAAGTCATCTGCGGGTTAGCTGAAAAGGAAAACATCCTGCCTATAGTCACAGGTGTCGCGTAGGTTGGGTGGTAAGTTATATGCGAGGCTATCTATAAGGTCTTGGGTTCGAATCTCATAAGATGTATTCTTTTCTTTTAGTGCGAGGAGACCTTCAGCGGATTCGGTTGTCCACTAGGACTAAAGCCCCTTTCCAACTAGGACTAAAACTCCTTTTGTCTACTAGTGGATGTATTTGGCCTCTAAAATGGTACCTACAAGAGAAGGTTTGTTGTTTGTATATGAGTGCAGGGTCTGGGTTTCGGGTACAGCCAGCACAACAATTCGTTGATATCGTTTTAAAGCCACATGTCTTCTCCATGCTTGTTGATGTGGTGCCCTGTGACCCTTAGACCAGTCTTAATGGAAATTTAATGAAAGTTTTATGGGCATTAATTATACTAATAATGTGGTACAGTATTAATAAGATAGACGTAAAAAACATTTAATAGGATGAAATGACTTTGATGTGGATTAAACTTATTTTTTGTACTGTTTCCGACACCTGTAAATCTTGGAAACTGAGTCGTCATGGCCTTATTGATGTGGTCTGATGTCCGATATACATTATCTGCAACTTTTTTTTTTCCTCCATGTATATGTACTCTCTCTATACCTGTAAAGCAAGTCGTTTAGCACAATATTGAAATAGTCTCCAAAGCATGACTTAGACTTCATATATCTATAAAAATATTTATTGAAAAATGATATATACATACTTCTTTGAGAGTATATTTCAAGACAAATTTATTTATGTAGTTTTCAAATTTCTAAACTCAGCAACTTAAAAGTTATTCATGATTTATATTTCCAGTGTTTAACCAAAACTTTGTCTAAAATAACTTGCATTACAAGTATGGAGGGAGTACATTGCAGTAGCTGAGATTCTCTGAGTAGGTATTGCTGCAGGATGTGCACATATCATCTTTATACTAATCCCATATATCTGTTCTGTCCTTCTTGAATCTTGATGTGTTTGGGATTTTCTTTGAGGCTTCCCAGTTGGTCCGAGACGAGCAAGGCCAGAAGCTCATGGGCCATCATCCTCATCCTGATACACAGCGCAGGACAAACAGGTGGAACGCCACCAAGATGTCACCAGCACGACCTCGTACGTCCACAAGAATCCGGCATTTCATCTAACCCCAGCCGGAGAGCCGTATACATTCCAGCAGCCAGCAGGTGGTTCGTGCCACCGACGATTTTTCCGCTGCGGCGCTCCACCTCTCTACGTCGTTCCAATAATATATTTACATTTCACCTTAAAATGTAGTATGTTCGTCATCGGCAAGGTGTACTCGTTTTGATACACAAATTTACAGATGCCGCCTGAGGTGGTGGTTGGGTGGTCCTGTCTACCACACTTATTTTAAGGTTGGGTGGCTTTTTCTCTCGATCGGACTCATCGTCCGTTTTTCATTAAGCCCTGTTTAGTTGCCAAAATTTAATACTATTTTTCATCACATTAATTGTACTTTTCGTCTACATGGAGCATTAAATGAAGTAGCAGTTGTTGCATGTTTGTACTTTTTTCTTGGCTAGTTCAAGATGAATCTTTTGAGTCTATTCGGGCTATGATTGCACAAAAGTTGTTAAATACAAATAAAAGTATTACGGTACACTTTTCACCCCCACCAACTAAACACCCCCTAAGAGGAGTTGCAACAGGAGTTTGCGGATACAGGATAGGACATAGTGGCGAGGAGCCAACTGTCCTAGACTATCAACCAAAGCAAGATACAAGAAAGAGAGAAGACAACGACCACACTCAACACCCTACCAGAGACTTTGCAGAGTCAATGCTAAAGTGGATAGGCCATTGTGAACGTTGGGAAGAGGCATGTTCCTACTCTGATACTTGAGTCTTTTGAAGTGGGAGCCCATGTGATACAACCTCGATACCACCCTTTTTTATTTTTCTTGAGAAAAATACATACGTATCGAGATCCAGGCCGATCGTGGTTTGCATGATATGAATCTGCAGTGTGAAGGCCAGCAAGTAAGCCAGCAGTCACAGCTTTGTCTTATTCACACAGTGTAAAAGTTCTCTTTACCTAGAAGTACCTTTCGGCGGCTAAAACCAAAAGCATCTATCAAAGGTCTGACATGGGTGCAAGTATAATTATATTTGGTACCAGCTCTACGCCAAAAGCAACACCTAATGCTTCCACACACACACACACACACACACACACACACACACACACACACACACACACACATACATACATACATATATATATATATATATATATATATATATATATATATATATATATATATATATATATATATATATATATATATAAAAACCTAGACTAGAGGTTAACGTGCGTATCTGTCCTCAAGTTTGATTTGCAAACTTAGAAGCAAGACCTCCGATATCATGTTCCCATAATCATCAGGTACGTCTAATTTACAGTACATTTTTCATTCCTTGGTTTTCCTCGAAATAATGTTTCGATTTGTATGATGTGCATCATACATATGTATGCCTCGAAATTCATTCTTTTGCCTCAAATGTTTGATTCTAGCACTTATTTCGCCTCGGGAAAAGCGACCGCTGGTGCGACGTGCGTGATACCCTTGGTAGTTGGACTTATTACGCTTAGGCCCTAATCTTTTTATAATTAGATAGAGTCCAAGGCGACTCAACCTCTTACATGTATCGAAAGGGTCGAGGCCGCGACAGCCAGCGACGTCTTCTGGGCAGCCTGAGCCCGAGCTAGCTGCCTCTATTCTGATCGTCCGGTCTCCGCCTTGATCTTTGGAGGATCAAGGATGACAGGATGCCAAGGATTTGGGGGCAATTGTGCGTTGCAGATAGCAAGCGGTATGAAGTAGTTATATATATATCTGTCTGCTTCTTATTTCTGGATCAGGGTTTCAGTTTACTATGAAAGAAACTAGTAGCTCCTAAAATTACAGACAGTGCTTATGAATTTTCTCTGGTTGCTTGTTAGTGAATGAATTGAATCAGCATGAAAAAAAGGTCATTTTGCCCATGGTTTGGTTACTCCCTTCTGGCTGGTGCCCGAAATGATGGGTTTTCTTTTAGAGTCCGGCCTGAAAGAGATGAATAAGATGAATTTTCTTTTCTTCTGCTAATATCGCTGTTAAATTAGTCCTTCCTACCCAGACATAAATTTTTGGTCCTCGGGTTCTTCTTTTTATGGTAATTCGTGGCATTTAGAGTTGTTGTTGCCAGAAGGGGTTTCATCTATATAAACCGAATATTGGGTTCAGAGATAAAACTATTTTGTGGCAAAAGATAGGTTGAACAGATAACGCTGCAACTTCAGGAACACCATTTGTTTTTAATTATCACTTTTTGCATAAATTAAAATGCCAAGTCTGCTCCTCGTTCACCCACCCCCCACCTCATCATCTTTCTCGGATTTAGCTCCACGCCTCCACACCCATTCTTCTTCTGCTTGTTATTCTCCGTACTTCTTCTCTTTATTTTCATCAACGAAAGACGATTTGGTGTACCGTGCCAAGAAGAGACATTAGCAGTCTCGTGATCACTTGTCAGTTTCTCACATATGCAGAAGACTGGTGTTTTTAATAACCCTACAAAAAATGTTTCCTTGAAGAAAAACACAGCAATGACAATGACAATTCATTTTTATTTCTATTAATACTTCAGATAAAAAAATGTTATGTTCTAACACAGTTTATACCTCCTTAATGAAATACACGTGAAGTCGTGTTCAAGAAAAAAAAAACACAGTTTATACGCTTGGGCTGAAACATTATCACATATAAATACTGGTAATTTAATTTTAAGTACTACACATGTAATTTTGTGACACTGTAGAAAACAGACCTTTGATTTTTTACTTTAGTCCCGTGTTTTGGGCCCAGAACTAATGTGAACATTAGTCTAGGGACCAAGTTTCGCCGGGACTAAACACATGGACTAAGGGGTTCACCGTTAGTTTCAATGATAACACCACTTTAATTCCGGTTGGTAACACTAATCTGTCTCGGTTGATGTTATCAACCTAGACTGAAGGGTGTTCCATGGGTTAGTTCAAAAGAAAAGTATCCTATTTATGGTCACATATGCTATGTAGATGGAGTGGAAAAGTATGCATGAGGTAATGCATGGGGTCTTGAGTCTAATGAATCACAGGGAGTTGGAGGTTGTGCTAAATTATTTTTTAGCCTTGGGGGACTTTTAATCTTAGTTATCCCAACCGGACTAAATGGCATGTCCTTTAGTCCTAGATGCCTAGCCTCGGTTGAGGAAATTGGGACTGAAGTGTATTCCCAACCAAGACTATAGCCTATTTCTCCACTAATGTGATAAAATAAGTTCAACCTGTTGAGTGCCACGATTCAAACTGAAACAACTATTTATACATCGCTTGAGCTAGGTCCAGCTTATTTTTATCCACAACAGTATTTTTCTCTCATAACAATTCAACCGCAAAATTCAGCTCAGCCAAATTTCAGCATAGCCGAACAGAGTGATTATAAGAACCAAGAGGGTCTCTAGGCACTATGAAAATTTGAATAAGAGATACAATACAAAGTAGAGTTTTAACTTAACATGTTGATAAAAATATTGTAACAACTAGATTAAAAGTTGAAAACGACACGACATATTCATGATGTCAAAGAAACAGATGAAACAAGAGCTTATACAACCTGAGCTTAGGTTTAAACTAAACAAACATCACCTTGGATAAATCCTAGAAATTCTAACTAGAGGGTCCGTAATGAAGCCTGCTTGTTAATTCTCATGAGGCCTGCTAGACAAAATGTGAAATACTAGAAATTGTCACCAAAATCAGAAACAGCTGAGTCACGAACTAATGATACTAACAAGTTATTTAAAATTATTAATAACCATGACAAAAAAAAAATATATGTTACTTTTTAATGTATATATTTATAAATTGTAACTAAAACATTTGATATCTATATTGATTGATAATCGTTAATGCACATATAGTTTTCTTATCAGAAAATTCAAATATCTTGTGATGAGGAGAGGTTGGTGCAAACTAGAGATGGCTATATCTTTCTGATGAGATTCCTTTGGAGTAAGTATTTATTAAAAGGCTCAAATATTAAAATCCTAATGATGCAGCACCATTTTATCCATCATTGATCTATCTTCAAGCTCTACCACAGATCTTAAGTGATATGATGCACGATTTAAATGATTCTTTATGCCTTCAAAGTATTTACCAATGTAATATATGACCAAAAGTCCTCATTTTTAAAATTACAAAGGAGTCTTAATAAAAGATACAATAAGACTAATATTTGGAAATTAAAATTTAGATTTAGGACTTCATAACATATTGGCTGCAACAAGAACAACAATAGTTTGAGCTAATTAAAGCTTCAAATAAATGTATATTGATGACACCCAGAGGTGCCATGTAAAATGAAAAAGAACTTTGAATGAAAAAAGACCATATAGATTGGTGATTTGTAAATTTACAACAGCTAGATAGAGACTACATAGTATCAATGATTTCTGTTGCATTGGAAAATGAGCAAAAAAAATGTACAATTTAATAAAAGTAATTTGTATTAGTCAGAGTTAAAAAACAGTAACTGTTGCATATTTGTTGTCATAAGATTCTAGCCTTTGCAAGAGCATCCAAAGTACTTTCCGGTTCCCAAAATACCTTGGAGTTGTCATTTACTTTTAGATTATATCACGGGACACTCAGATAACTTCACTATTTTCCCACTTGTGGCAAGGCGCTAGACATAATCCGTGTCAGCCCTAGCTAGCTTCACCTGCATGCTGTCCCAGTGATGTGTGCCTTCATATAAACCTTCGGTTGTCTAAGGGTTGAGGAAGGGGTCCTGATAGCTTAACACTCTGCGTCCCTCTTGATCATAGAACACTACTACAGACAATATCTTTAGAGGCATAGATGAGATCTAGAGGCGGTTAGGACAGCCACCTATACGTAAGTGTTGCTGCAAATGCACACTTCATAGAAATGACTGGTCAGCCGCTACTAGAAATGTTTTGCGGTTCAAACCTAGGACCTCCAGGCCTCGGCCTCACATGAGCCAATTTGGCCACCTGGCCCCAACATCACATATGCTTGGAAAGAGGATGCATTCCTTTTATATCTAATAATGATAGCTATCTTCGAGATGGTGATGACCCTTGGAAGTGTCTGCATCCTGGTGTCTCTGTGTTTCTTCTTGCTATCGTGTTTTGTGCCATCTGCGCGGTTGCTCGCCGAGTGTAAATTTATTTGGATCCGAGAGTTATGTAGGCTGATGTTCAACACCCTTCATTCATAAATGAAATGATAATCATATGGTCTTTCTAATACCATCTCAAATGTTATACCTTGCTATACAAATGCTATAAGAGGAGAATCATCCACTATAAATTGATTAGGAATATGTGTTATTTTACAAGATGGTAGCAGTAACTTAGGATGGCCATGATGCTATTACTTTATAAGAAAACAAATAGCATCATTCTCTGTTTTCGCTAAGCTTAGGTCCTGTTTAGTCCTACATCGGTAGTTTGTGGTGGGACATGACATATAAGGCGGGGCAACTCTCACCTACCAGACTAGCCTTTTTGGTTGAGTTATAATTATCTATATGCTTCCGAGATATGGAAACCTAATCAATTTAGACCATGATGTTGTTTGATTGGCATGTTGAACATTGCATGTAAAGTAAACTACATATTTAACTAGAACATGTCTTTCAAACTTTTAGAGGTTTATGAAGCTTCGAAGCTAAGTGGCGAAAGCTTGATTACCAAGGAGAAGGTGATTTCAAGGTTTGCCACGTGAATTTCCCTATTTTCTTTATTTTATGTTTTGTAGTATGAGAAGAATCACAAATGAATATCTTCCCATATTTGTCTTATTAATGTTTGAATGGTTATCTATTTTTTGGGATTTCTTATATGCATGGCCGAATCGTTGGTATGACTGTTTTATAGCTGAAGGCAATTCACGGTGTATTGTAGCATGTGTTGTCGTTCGTGAGGTTATGAATTCCTGGTGAGTTAGAACTCTAAATCTAGGGCTCTAGTTTTGAGTAATTTAGCTAAACTAACCAATACTACGGCTAAATTGGTGCTCTTCTTGGTGTAGAACCACAAGTTTTGTTACCTATAGCCAGTCATACCATCTAGCTTGTTGGGGCTAGTTAATTACCATCAGGAAAGATTGCCCACTTCCCTTTATCCTGCGCTTTTGTATGTGATCAGTTTGTTCGGTTTGTTCGGTGCCATATAGAATCGAGACTAAAAAACAGACTGACGCTTGTATGCTTGCTGCTGCCTGCACCTGTTACTCGGTTTGTTCAGTGAAACCGAATACCTAACCTATAAAAGCAGGCACCGAACTTGTTGTTCTTAGTTCCGTATGCAAACCAAAATTTAGAGAAACACAACTTTCGGTTTAAATGATTTTAACGCACTATAATCCAAACAGCTCAGATCCACTTTGCACAATAAGTGAACCACAAATACAACTAGAGCCATTTTGCACGATAAGTGAACCACAAATACGCTGAGTGTACCACACCTACTGCTAACCCACTTATGTTTCTGTCTTGACTTCGCGTAAAAGGCTTAACCCAAAGATTGTTGGATGAACTCTAGATTCCCTATATATTGGTTTAACTCACCCTCAACAGCGGGACTAAACCCCCGTAATTTCTAATCAACATAGCATGGGCCACTATGGGCCAAATCCAAATTAGACCAGATGTGACAATAATTGTCCTGTCCTAGTCTCACGTATGGTTAATGTGGAGGATCCAGGGGACGTCTAGTTAGAATATCTATAATTTATCTTTTTCTAATATGATATGTATTTATTTTTTTTAGATAAAGAAACAAAGTTCCAGCCTTTACCATGCGAGAATGGTACACAGCTAAGAATAGCATTATTACAAACCAAAGCCATTAGGCTTGTACACACACAAGACGAGACACAAGACAGGTTCAACCCACATAGCGCGCGGGCACATCAAAAAAATAAGAGAACCTAAGCCTCAAGACGATTTGAGAAGTTTCATCCAAACTTTGCAAAGACAGCCATGATTATAGTCTCCCACCATCTGCAGTCATCTCTAAATAGTGGTCGCACTTCCTCTTTATGCAGCATGGACCACTATCAAATCCAATATGTGGTCCTGAAAATTTCCTGCATCGATATATTAGATTTAACTTTGTTAAATACCATATCATTCCTATTCAACCATGTGGACCAACATAGTGCCGTAGCTCCTAATCGGATTTGGTTTTTAAGCTTTAAGCTTAAACCATGTAACCAGGAACCAAGCAACTTTTCAAAGTTAGTAGGTGGTTGAATTCCAAATCAAAAGTGATATGCACGGTATTCCAAACAAAGCGAACAAAGCGGCAATCAAAGAACAAATGTTAAAAAGTTTCATCCGAACTACAAAAGCAACATTTGGCACTTCCTTGCCAGTTACTCTTAGCTAAGTTGTCTTTTGTAAGGATTACCCCTTTCTTTAAATACCACATAAATTTTTGATTCTAAGCAGTATTTTTAATTTCCAAAGAGGACTTTTATCGGCGAGACAGTTTCTCGGATGAGAGCTAAGTACAAGGACCGGACTGTGAACAAGACGTTCTTAGTAAGATTCCATAAAAAAAACATCCTTCCCATTTATGAGGTTCACATGGATTACCTTTGAAACTAAGTCAAACCAGGCCGTTCGGTTTTCATTAATCAAACCACGTCTAAAGGACATATTTAGTGGTACAGAGCTAAGGACGACATTGGCCATTTTGTCATCTTTGCGCCACACAATTCGAAATAAGGTAGGATAAACCTCGCTAAAAGGCCTGACTCGTAACCATACATCTTTCCAAAAGCGCACTTGTTCCCCATTAAAAGTGCCACATGAAAGAAATGTATCCTTTGCCTTCATTTAGTTAGGCTTATTAAGTTATATAAACTGTTCTTTTGCATGCCTTTGCGTGATAAGGACATCTTAACGTATTTAAGCTTTCAACTTTCAATATTATTAGTTGTGTTATTTTTAATCCACGAGATACATTAAAACTACAGTGCTTATTGTATCTTTTATTCTAAACTAGGTACATACCCGTGCGTTGCAACGGGTGTTATCAACCTTTAATTGAGATTTTCTTTGAACACAGTTCATGACTTCACAACAAGTCAGATTTCTACCTTTTTAAGCATGCTTTAAAATTCTTTGATCTTTTCATCGTGATAATTATGTGAGAAATGAAAAAGAAAACAGTAAGTTACAATTAGGACATGGATTTTATATTTCCTACGAACTTATAATGACTTAAAATTTTTCAATGGTGCCTTTGGTTCTGACTGGTTAACCCCCAATCTGGGTAAAGCATGCTATCTCAGGAACATGAGTTCCCCCAATCTGGGTAATGCACAAACTTAACATAGACGTTGCGTACCAAGAAAAAAAAAAGCAGGAGAGCACATGCTGTAGATAAATGATGCTTCATGCAAGCAACCCATTGGAAAAGAGATATCAAGGTTAACAACCTCCCCTGTGTAAAAAATATGAATATGGTTCATTGCCCGTTTGTCAAGAGTTGAGTTACGGTAACCAATGACGTGAGAGAAAATATCCATGGATGGAGCTTTATCAGAAGGTTCAGCACAAACAAAAGTATTGTACTAAAGATGAACAAAAGGGTTATATTTTGACTAATATGCTGACGGTTACTAAAAAAAATAAAAAAAAAAACACTGACGGTTACAAACTGAAGCTCAAGCTATTGAAATCAAGGTTGTACATCGGAAACACCAAAAGCTTACTTTCCTCGATCGTGATAGAAGAAAACAATTCCTAGACGACAACAAAGGAGATGACGTTACCAAAGCTAGGTGGGTTGAAAGAGTCTTCTATGCATAGTTGAGGTTAAGGACCAGCATCAAGTCCTTTCGGAGGCGCTTCCCTAGCTCGGAGTCTACCTCGCATTCCGCCAATCCTCAACCTGAGATTCAGAGAATGTCAAGATGTATCTCAATCCCACAAAAACCTAAATGTATATGGAACAGCAATAGTGTTGCATAATGAAAAATGGAAGACTTACATACAAACCTATCACAAGAATCCAGAATTAAACATCTCAATGCAATTGGGCAGTCGGCGTGTTGTTTGTCAATTGTAGCATAGCATGCTACTGCTGCCAAGCTTCCCACAAACCTGTCAGTGTGAGATACATGGAAAAATTGCCAGCATCAGTTAGGAAGACATAGATGTCCTTAATTTTAAAACCATACAAAAGGAAAATTTATTTTCATGGATGAAAGGTTTTCAACAACCAGCTAGTTGTCAATATCAATTATCAAGCACGTGAAAAAACATTACAGATGGTTTGGGCATCATAAAGTGAAGCATAAAGAGATATGTGAATATTGCCCTATGCTAGTTGTCAATAAATTGTGATGGAATGACTTGATCTCCACTAAAGATAACTTTTCTCATTTGAGGCAGTGCACCTAGCAAATATACATCTACAAATAATATATGCTACCATTCAGCAAGCCAAGAATAATGTCAAGATAGTCGGTTTAGTACTATTCTCTTTTTACTTGATGGCATGGTTCCCATGAACTCGTGATCATCCATTTGTGATATTCACTCAACATGTCATCAGCTCCGAATACCCAGGACCTGCCAGCACTCTGCCACACTAATTCAAGAGCCTGGAAAAATTAATATAAGCAACACAGGAATAAGAAAAGGCATTAAAATCCTGAAATTAAGAGCCCAATAGATGAATAAACAAACCCAAAAGGCCCTTCTAAAATTTCAACATAAAGAACTGAGTGGGCATCTGCTTGTTTACCTCCAAAGATATTGTATAAACTACAGTAAGTGATTATTTGAAGATAGAGAAGGGAACCTCACTTCAGGAAAAGACCAACGAAAGCAAACATCCATCAGAGAGCAGCTTCTCTTACGGTCTTACCATGTGAAACAGAAAAGGTGTTTTACCACTCTAGGTGACCCAGAGTAGATAAATTGGACTATAAGTTTAATTGAAGCCTTGAGAAGGTGTTTAGAATTTTCAGACTGATATTCCTTGAAACAGGAGGTTGTTTTGTTGTGGTAGAAAGATGTAACTGAATCCAAATAGATTGTCTTGGTAGTTTTGCTTGTGTGACTATGCATTTACATAGCTCATCCGTGATGACATGAAATTTCATGACGCCAAAAATATCTTTTAAGTTCTCATGATTATCAAGCTTAGCATGAACTCAGGTGTATACTATAACCAGTCTACTTAGCCTGACTTACATGACAGAATTGATTGTGAAATAAGGCAAGAATTATTTTTCTCCATATTCCAGGATCAGGATTTAGGACTAGAACAATTCCTGGGACTCAGGATTATTAGTGATAACAATTATTACTTTTTGGCTCGACCATTGCACTTAAGTCATGGGTTATACAATTAAGCTAGCTGCACAAAGGCTATGCCCAGCAGGGAGGTGGCTGGGCCTTGGACAGCAGCAATGGGGCATAGTTAAGCCAAGTGCATCACTATATGATAAATATCAATAGCTATAGGCATGTGACATCACTATATGATAAATATCAATAGAAACTTACCTTGCCAAGACCCAAGAACTTTGATGCGTGAGAGCAATTTGTTTATTTAGGAAAAACATGGACTTTGAGCTCAGCAGTCAAGAATACATGGACTTTGAGCTCAGCAGTCAAGAATACTGAGAAGAGATAGTCAGACTTAAAAGTTAAAATAGTAGATTCTACCTGAACCAAATAGTCAGGCAAGAAAGTTATCTTGACCAAGTTTGAGGTAGTGGTAGAATTTCTTTAATGTTGATTCCTAATTCCTAAACATTACAGACAGTATATAATAATCAATAAATAGCCAAAGGCAAACCTCTCAAACTTAATAAGATAATAATCAAGTATCCAATATGGTAGTGTATTTACTCAGGCACGAAAGTTATCTTGACCAAGTTTGAGGCAGTGGTAGAATTTCTTTAATCTTGATTCCTAATTCCTAAACATTACAGAATTAATCTTATCATCACCATCCCTATTTAATCTTTAATTTTAGAAGTAATTGGTAGAAGAGACACATTCCAAGATAGTTCAGTTTCATACAGAATTAATCTTAGGATGCATAAATTCAGTTGCAGGCAACACCTCTAAGTGATGAACATAAAGTAAATTACCTATCAGGTGGAAATTCTTTATTAACAAAAATCTTTTCCATGCTTCACATTATTTTTAAATTCTGTACAGAAAAGGAATCTGAGCAGACTGTAACTAAAACTGCTACGCAAATAATACCAAAGCTGTATAAAAAATTAGGTATCTGAAATAAATTAATTGATGAACACTCTCAAAATGGGAAAGAGAGAACCATAAGCAGTATATAAATAGGAGATCAGGTTAACACCATTGCAACACCGAATATTTTATAATGTGAAACGAACACAGAATTTAATTTAAAAAAAGGATGATACTTATTGCAATATTGGAGGAAGAACTATCAAACAAGATGTTTTAAAATAATAAAAACCCATGCTACGTAGTTCAAAAGGCTAATTGGAGCTATTCAGTTAATTTCTAGAAGTATCAGTCAGATGTATCATACAAAACCAGACACTGTAGGCTCAAAGTGACAATTAAGTCATCATCTGCTGGAAGCCTGGAACACACGATGAGTTCTGCTGCTTCATGTGATGCATGCGTGGTGTCAGATTTTCACCTAGTTTTTTCATGTGATGCATTGAACACCATTAGTCCAGCTTTGGAACATCACGGCTAAGGAGAATGTTACCAGCATCCAGAGGATATAGGTCAGCCTTTTCTTTTCTTCTTTTCTTTGTTGCCTCACATTCTGTCGAGTTCCTCATACATGTTTATGATGTAAACCAGCTATAAAAAAGCATCAATCCTATGAACAGTTAGACTTTTTTTACAACCAGCTATAAAATGGATTAAATTGACAACTGAATGAAACCTTAGAATAAGGAAATCATTCTGAAACTATTCTAACTTCAGCATGCCCCTAATGCTAAGTTCTGAAATCAGCACGTAAGCAAATGTGCAAATCACACAGGACTGCAGGCGCAGATGCAGTAAAGGACATGAGTGTGCACATGTACCCATGATAATAATCTTTAAAACGGGAAAGGGGGGCATAATACATGTAGGAACATGTAATTAGTTCAGATCTGAATACAAATAGCCAATTAGTTTAAGGGCTTGGGTGCTCCGTTTCACACAGCAGTAAGGGGAGAGAAACGGGTTGGCACACCTGGTGGTTCTCCTCGCCGGCAAAGTGCCAGGTTAAGACCTGCCGAAGGGCACAACGAAGACCTGAGGAGGCTGGACGCGGCAGCGAGGTGCGAGGCCTCCGGGTCAACGAAGGCGTGCGGATCCGGGGGGCACGTCACGAGGGGCGGCGGCGGGACCTCGGCGCGGTGGGGCGGCCTTGGCTGGGGCGACGCGGCGGCGGCGAGGAGCCGCGACCGGCAGCTTTGGGACGGCCTCGGCTGGGTCGACACGGCGGCGGCGAGGAGCCGCGACCCGCGGGCGCCGCGGCGGCCTTGGCTGGGCCGACGCTGCGGGGTCGAGGAGCAGCGGCCTCGGGCGGCGCGGTGGCGCGGCTTCGGCTGGGTCGACGCGGCGGGGGCGAGGAGCGGCAAAAGAGGGGGAGCGGCGGCCGCGGGCGGCGCGGCCTCCCGCTGGGTCGACGTTGCAGGGTCGAGGAGCCGCGACCGCGGGCGCGCGGCGGCCTCAGGGCGGTGGCGCGGAGGCGCGGAGAGGATGGGGGCCCGGCGAGGAGCCGAGGAGAGGATGGCGGCGGGGGCGCGCGACGAGGCAGCTGGACAAGGACGAAGGAGGGGACGGGGGCGGGGACGAGTCGCGCCGCTCCGCCGCTCGGACGAGGCGCGGGGGCGGGGACGAGGTGCGCCGCCTCCGCCGCTCGGACGAGGCGCGGGGGCGGAGACGAGGCGCGGTGGCGGGGCGCGCCGCCTCCGCTGCTCGGACGAGGCGGGGCGCGGGGGCGGGCGCGGGGAAGGGGGCGGGGGGCGAGGCGCGGGGGCGTTGCAGCCGGCGGTTGGAGCGGGCGGCGGTTTCCTTCTAACCGCGAGCGAGGGAGCGGAGGCGAGGGAGCGAGGTTGGACGATTTGGTTTCGCATGTTTTAGTGGTAGAGATTTTCTCTTTTTTGTATTATAAAAGTGTCTAGGCATAAGTCTTAGTTATTCGAGGATATAAATAGTCATGTTAGCTTGCATGGCAGTACTCTAGATGTTGAATCTGTTATATGCAAGAATTTTAAGTATAATAGTATTGTTCTAACAAAACATATAGAGTTTAAATTTAAATTAGCAGTATTGATGTGACATAGTATTTCAGTTAAGATATATATTTATTTCAGATGGCAACTTACAAATTTTATTGTCAGTGTCACATTTAATAATATGTTGTTTGTTAAGGAGCCACGCTTGATTAATTATTGAAATAAATATTTATCCTAATATATAAGAGTATAATTTAAATATATATATTTATATATATAGTATAATTTGGGGCTATTAATTTTTTTCATAAGCTTATCTTAGTATTTTTCACGTAGATTCTGAAGACATTTTGTAACTTTTATAACAGAGGTGAATAATTTAGAAAAGAATTTTAAAAATCCAAACTCGAATGAAGGATACTTTGCATTGTTATTAATAAAGGCAGATGTGTGTGATTTGTATTAAAAATTAGGAGTTACTTATATGTGGGCAATTTGGTTCCGTTTTTTTTTCTCGAATATGCAAAAGGTTTGCGTATCTTTTTTGATTAAGAAGAAAAAAGGATTACACGGGCGCAGAACCGCCAAGAGGAAGGGGTTTAAAGATTTACAACCAGCACTTCCCTCCCCCCTTCCCTCCAAAAGACCCAAAACAACTACTCACGAAGCAAACTACCCAAACTAAGAGCGCCCGCTTCAATCCAAAGACTGACGGTTTGCTGGATTATGCTGAGCACTTGGTTTATGGTGGAAGGAGAGTCCCTGAAACATCTAGCGTTCCTTTTCTTCCATAATTCCCAAGCTACTAGCGCAAACAAGGTGTCGGCACCCTTCCTCTTGTGTCCTCCACCGCGCTCTCCAACTGTCCCACCATGATAAGGTCGCGTTGCTTCCAACCTCAGTCATGTCCACTCTGAGAAGATCGAGAATTGACCACCATACTTGTCGCGAAAACGAGCAAGCAGCAAGGACGTGATCAATGGATTCTGACTCTTGATCGCACAGCTGTCCAATGCCTCCTTCTCAAGGCTAACCAAAGGAAAATTTTCACCTTGAGTGGCGCCCATGTCCGCCAAATTCTCGCGCATCCAGGCAAAGCGTGTGAGCCGAGATGCAATGCTTTGTACGCCGATTTGGAGGAGTATTTTCCGTCGGCCGTCCATCTCCAAACCAACCTGTCGTCTGCATCACTGAGCTGGGCCTCAGCCACACAGTCCCAAACATGCAGATACTTCGTTAGTGCAGCAGCCGTGACGCCGACGACGATTTGCCTGACCCACGCACGATTCTGCAAGCCCGCCTCAACCGTAGTGGATTGCAGGTTTCTTCTTCCTACAAACTAGATGAGGGTCGGAGCTATCTCCTTAATTGACGATCCCTGAACCCATCTGCCCATCCAGAAAGCAGTTTTTTCTTGCCATTTCCGACTACGACCATCGCTGATGCATCGAAGAAAGCCTGCACCACACTGGTTACCGACACAGGCAGTTCTGCCCAGGCATGCTGGTCATCCGTATGCCGTAACCAGAGCCACCTGGCCTGGAGGGCGACCCCGGTAAGGTGCAGGTTCGGGATCCCGAGCCCACCCAGTTCCGTCGGCCGACAAACAGTAGACCAAGCCACCATACACTTGCCGCGGATGGACCCTTCCTTACCGGTCCAAAGGAGCCGCCTACAGATGCTGTTGATTTCCTTAATGGCCCAAGGCAGCAACCCATCGGCGATCAAGGTATAAATAGGGATGGCCGCGTCACTGATTTAATCCAAACCAGTCGCTCACTCTTTGTCATTAGTGGCCCATGGCAAGCTGGCAGTTTCTTCGCAACAGCATCGACGGCGGACTGGATGCGAGCCTTAGGCACCTTTTTTGTGCTTAGTGGCAGCCCCAGATAAGTGATTGGGAATTCCGAAGTTCTGCACTGCAGAGTGTGCTGCATCTGCTCTACGAAGCCATCCGCGCCGTAGATTGGAGTGAGAGAACATTTGGCCAAGTTCATGACCAGACCGGCTGCGCTGCCAAAAATCCTGAGCAGTTCCTTGATTGCTATAGCCTCTCTAACATCTGGATGCAAGAAGATTATCACATCATCCGCATAGATGCTGCACTGAAATTTCACAGCCTGCGCTCCGAGATCTCTGAGAATGACACGGTCTTGTGCCTTGGTGATCAGTCGCGCGAACACTTCCATAGCTATGATGAATAGAAGTGGGGAGAGGGAGTCCCCTTGCCGCACCCCCCTCCTATGCTTCATCGGTCTCCCCGGCGTGCCGTTGATCAGGATGCGCGAAGTTGCCGAGGACAGAAGCGCCATCACCCACCTTCTCCAGTGCGGCCCAAAACCAATTGCCTGCAAATTGTTCAACAAGAACGGCCAGGCAACTATATCAAAAGCCTCGGATATATCAAGCTTTAGCAACAATTTTGGTATCTTGTTTTTCCTGAAAAATATGGCCGCTTGTCGCACGAACTTGAAATTATCATGAATGGTCCGTCCCTTAATGAAAGCATTCTGATTTGCAGAGATGATTTCCTGCAGTCTCGGCGCCAACCTTAACGCAAGCAGCTTAGACAATAACTTGGCGAAGCTATGTATCATAGAGATCGGCTGGCAGTCCGCTGGCAAGGAAGCATCAGGTTTCTTTGGCAGGAGCACGATTAGCGCATTGTTGAGTTTCTGGAACTCTTTGCAATCACCAAACTGGAAAGTGTTTAGTGCTGCGATCAGATCCTCCTTGATGCAATGCCACGCAGATTTGTAGAACGCGCCCGTGAAACCATCTGGTCCCGGCGCCCGGTCACTCGGTAGATCATTCACTGCAGCTAGCGCTTCATCCTCGCTGAAGGGAAGCTCTAGAGAGGATAGGTCGGCGGTGTGCAGACCCAACGCCTCGAAGTCGAGGGTGAACCCTCCTTCCCCCTGGTGTCCAAAGACTAAGGCGAAATGCTCACTGATGGCTTTCTCCATCTGACCGTGGGATTCGCACAATGTGCCGTTCGGGCTTCTGATATTCAAAATGGTGTTACGACGCTTCCTACCGCGCGCCAGAAGATGAAAATATCTTGTATTTGCATCCCCATCATCCAAGAAGCGAACTCTTGCACGCTGCCACGCAATGGTACGCTCCAACGATGAAAGACCTAGGCACTGCACCTTCAGAGTTTTACGAAGGTCGAACTCCACGTCCAAGAGCGGTCTCTGGTTGGCAGCCCGATCCAGCTGTAGGATGATGGCTCGTGCCATTAGCAACTGCTCCCGTACATTCCCAATTTTGCTCGCAGCCCAGCTCTAAAGCTCTCTCCTTAGGTTGCACATCTTGGCATCAAATCGGCAAATGGGATTAGTGATACCTGACGGACAGTTCCACCCCCTTTCAAGTGCTTCTAGGAATCCTACAGACTTTGGCCAGAATAACTCGAAATGAAATCTTGGCTTTGCATGGAAGGAGAAGTTTGTCCGGAGTAGGAGTGGGCAGTGATCTGATGCATCAGACGATAGTGCCTAGAGGTGACAGTTAGGATGCGCCGCCTCCCAGTCCAGCGAGACCAGAGCGCGATCCAGCCTACCAAGCTCAGCGATCGGCGCTCATTACTCCACGTGTAACGCCTCCCATGTAGGTGTAAATCGAGGAGTTCAAGTTCCGCAACCGCCTGCCGGAACCGATTCAAGTTCCTCCTATTTACCCTAGCATTGATCTTGTCAGCTTCTTCAAGAATGAGGTTGAAGTCGCCAACAACGGCCCAAGGGCCTAGACAGTTGTCCCACACCGCCGCCAGTTCCTCAAGAAACAACTCTTTGTCGCTATCATTCTATGGTCTGTAGACCGTGGTTAACCACCAAGGAGCTCGTGCCCCCATCATCCCCTCATCGCAATGCACCCGAACCGTAACTGAGAAACATCCTAGCCGGACATCGGAAAGCCAAACACGCGGTGCACCCGCAGCCACCAGGATGCCTCCACAAGTCCCAGCCGCAGGAACGAAGGCGTACTCAACGAAACTCATCCCACAGAGAGAAAATACAAGCATTTGTGGTACAACACTTAACTTGGTTTCAACGATACAAACCACATGCGGCCTAACTTCCTGCACTAGAGTGCGAACCGTATTGCGCCTAGCTCTGTCGTTGAGCCCGCGTTCCAGCAAAGAACGTTTGTGCTATCCATGAAAATCGATCTCTAGGGCGCCACGGTGGCGTACTTCGTGCCTCAAACGCGTGCCCCGCGCCTCTTCTGGCGCGACGGTTGCGTGGTGGCGTCTGGGAACAGCTCTTTCATTGCCTCGGCATGAGCGGGAGTGAGTTTCCCCGAGAAAAGGCTTTCAAACGCTTTTTTTGCTGAATCGGTGTGTTCTGCCTTGGCACTTGAAAGCCCCGTTCGTTGCATGACGAGCAGCTCACCCCACTTGGCGACCGGCACCTTGGCTAGAGGCTGTGCCACAATGCGCTTGCTACGCATAGGGGTTGGCGTGGGCGAGTTATGCACGCGGCTCGGTAGAAGCGGCAACGCTGCCTTACGCAGGACCTCGGTCGTGAAGCGCTTGAGCTTTCCCCCGAAAGACGAACTGCCTCTTGCGGGGCTAACACCGCCGTCAGCCACCGTGTCAGCAGGAGCGCGCACCGGGGAGGCCATTGCGGCCATGGCAGGCTTCTCCAAGGGGGGAAGTTCTCCAACAATCCCCGCCTAGATATCTAATGCACAATCCACGCCTGCCTCAACAGACTCCGCAGCGCAGTTATGGACTTCCACATCGCTTTCTCAACTCCCACTAGTACATAACTGGCGTTTAGTCCCGGTCGGGAAGGGCCTTTAGTCCCGGTTATCCCAACCGGGATTAAGAATCCAGGACTAAAGATCCCAATCTTTAGTCCACTAAAAGTCTAAGCAAACTAAAAAATAATTTGTGCCCCACGAGATTCAAACCCAAGAGCTCGTGCATAGCATGCACGTGTCTTACCACCCCACCTACACAGCACATGTGACCATGTACAGGATATTTGCCAGGACTAAAGGGTCTAGGCCTTTAGTCCCGGTTAGTAATATGAACCGGGACTAATATTTAGATCTTTAGTCCCGAACACAATAAAATACCGGGACTAAAGCCAAAACTTGTTACGATCAAAAGCCGTTTCTCTACTAGTATCCCTATTAGAAAAGGTATTGTCTCTAGAAAATGTTTTGTAGTTATGGCGCATGCATGCACACCCTACCATAAGTTCGCAAATGAATACACGTTTAATGATTGAAGGAACGCATGCTTTGTACGTAGGATGGCAGATCATCAGACTGATATTGATTCCTCAGAAAAAGAAGGGCATGAAATTGTGCGTCTGGAATGGAAGCTAGCTGATGATGATGCTGATGACTACTTTGAATTCATCACTGTATTTCGTAAGAAGCTGGCCGACCACACAGAGCATAAATTCATCCAAAGGCCGGATTGGGATTGGATAAGAGATCATCCATTGCTCCCAAAGGAAAAACCTGATAAGCCGACAAGGTGGATGTATATCAAGATATCATTAGCCAGTGGCGAATCTACGACCCTAGTCATCAGGGATGACAATGTATACCTTATCGGCTTCATGAACCACGAAGAAGAAACTTTCGAGTTTGGCTTTGGCAAGAATCAGAAGGATGGTGAAAAGAAGCAGAAGGATGGTGAAAAGAAGCAGAAGGATGGTGAAAAGAAGCAGAAGGTTCGTGGCAAGATGAAGAAGGATGTTCTCCACAAAAGCGTACCCATCATCGGAAGTGATTCCACCTTCCTGAATTGTGATTTCAGTTATGCATGCTTACTTGGTGCCGATGACTCAGTATATATGGATCGGAGCTCCATTGCTTCCGCCGTGAAGAGTCTCGCCAACCACAAGACAGAGAACATAACTACCAACAAACTCAAACGACATTTTGCTCGGCTAATACTGATGGTCTGCGAGCCCGCGCGGATGTACCCACACTTCGAGGAAGCTAATCGTGGCTGGAAGGATGAGGTTAACAACACAATCAGCATCAATCAGCAGCTGTTTAGATACCTGAGAAAATGGACGCAGATGTCCACAGCCGTGCAGACAAATCTGCCACGTGACTTTGCTAGTCTCGAGGGAATAGGGATACGTGACAGGAAATCTGCATTTGAGATAGTTCACCTGATAAAATACGCCGTGGAGGGTGAGCAAGCCCGAGATAATGAGCCCCGGGAGGAGCAACCGGAGCAGCCAGCACCCCCAGAAGAGCACCAACCGGGGCAGCAATCACCTCCACCAGCCGGTGGTGGCGGTGATCAGCACCAGCAGCAGCCGCAGCCACCGCCGCCGCCACCTGCACCTCAACAGCAGCAACAGGTGCAGCAGCGGCAGCACAAACATCATTCCGATGATGGCCGTCCCATGATGGAGGTGTTTTCCCTGCGTGCCACCAACCGTCTTTCAGGCACCATTGCAATCTTCGACGGAAAGCGCGGTCAAGTCATCTATGAAAATAACGGAGATGCAGACGCTCCCAAGGAGGAATTCAGGGTATGCATTCATTAGTAATGGCTAGCTAGAACTGGCTGTTCTCACGTTTTATATCTAACAGTAATTGATTGCTCTTGTAGGAGAATTTGGTGCTCACGGGGCCGTACAGAGCCATCTCAGCTGATGGGTGCGTGGCCTTGAAACATTACGCCGTCCCCGAGAATGATGAGTCCGGCCAATTTAGCAAAGTTCATTGTGAAAGAACGTTTTGGGACTCCTACACCAATGATAATCTGGAGTTTCAGTATGACAAGCTTTTCAGGAAAAACATCACGAGAGATCTTGAGATGTCCTACGCGGTGCTGAGTAGTGCCGAGGAGGCCATAGTGCAGGTCGATGTTCTCCCCTCATGGGACGTCACTGGCGTCTATGGTGAGATCACCGCGGAAACCAGACTCCCTGACGGTAACGACGTCAGCATACTGCTCTTCAGGCGCGAGATAAAGGATTCACTGACGCTCGTCGAGTCTTTTCCTGGTTCGACCATTCCACTAGCTCGATCTGTACTAGCTTGGCAGTTCGGCTCCCCGCTTGCGATAAAGGTAGATCTGCAAGCAACTTCTCTCGCCCAAGAGGGCACAAGTACAGGCAGCATCGTCCCCACTTTCTCCTTTGATGATCACGCGGACAAAATCATTCTTCAGCCATTTGAAGGCATTGGCTACGTCCGGGTTGGTATCAATGTCACTGGAAAGCATTGGGTACCTTGGCAATTGACGAACAAGGTGTGATGGTTACCATACCTTCCCCACAATTTCTTCTTCGATCAAGTTGTGTTTAACTAACCCATAGTAACACATGTTACGATCTGTGTTGCTTGCAGATGGACCCCGCCATGTGTGTTGAGACTGACTACTTGATTGTCCATCCCCCTCAGCTCTGCTTCACCTTGGAGCCAGACAAGCAGATGCCATGCCTGTTGCATGTTACCAATGATACAGATGGTGAGCAGGTCGCCTTTCGGCTTCGCCCTGTCAAGGAATCAGCAGCAGGTTACTTCCACAAAATAACAGAAGTCCGCGGCAAAGTGCCGCCAAATACCACTTCGACCTACCTTGTAAGGCTGCGAAAGCCGCCCCGCGGAAGCATGGATGAACTTGACATTATCCTAGAGAGCTGTGTAGCGCCCGAGGGTGTAGAGGACAAGGACACCACCTTTGGCAACCCAACGCGAGCCAGTAAAGAAATTGAGGTTAGTGGTTGTTATCCAGCTGAAGCGACAATGTTGTCAGAGTTTAGTTATTGTCTTTTTCTTAAGTTCTGGTTAAAAATAACCGAATGGAAAAGATGGTATCATAAAAAAGGCACCTTATTTATTTTCTGTGACAATACTAATTCCTTTTCCTCGTATTTTTTTTCTTTGCCCTTGATGTACCCGGTAGCCAATCCGACAAGCAATCAACGTGGTAAATCCTATGTTTTTTTAGATCTTCTACTTCATTCTTTATTTGTGAAGAAATGTCTCATCGAAAATGATTGCACAGAGCAAACTCGGTGATATGGCCCAAAAAATAGATTTGCATCCAACGGAACCTTGGTAAGTTGCCAGTTCTAAATAATGTTACTAATTTTTTAATGTTACACATACAAACGTATAGTTACTTAGTAATATACCTATCTGAAAGCACCAAAACAAATCTTATCATCTCTTATCTTATACTACTAATATTTGGAGGACACAATGTAACATCATGTTAATTCTAGATATGCACTAGGAAATCTTATTATTACTAATTGGAGGCCTCAACGAAGCCTCCACGTTAATTCCCACGAGAAGCATCAGAAAAAAGATAAATCAAAGGAATTCTCACAATAATTAGAAAGATCTGGCCATTAGTTTTATCTCCGTCGATATTGATAATCGTTGGATTTGTTTTGTTTTCTAAACAATTACCCACCTTTACCATTATAAAAATACATTAAACTAACCTTCTCTATTTATACCTTAATTACCCACTCTGCCATTGTAAAATATAACATAATACTATTGAGAACCCACCTCTCACGCTCAAACATAATAGCATATCTTCTAATTGAAAAAGAAAAATATAATTAATTTGAGTTATATTGATATTTATACTCCATGATATATAACAATTTTCAGAAGTTGTTATGCTAAATAACTTTATAAAGTCTGTTTGCAAAATTATGCCTTATCAATATTGGTAAGTTAATTTAACTACTCTATATTTTATAAAACAACAAATATAATTACATCACAGTGTCATGATGCAAGATGAAAGGACTATTTATACTACTGTAAGAACCATGAGAGAACCTAGAACCTATAATAATTTTTTAACAAAATAAATACTCAGAACTGGGAATAAAAAATACAATAAGTATTAAATTTTCAACCTAACATACGGATAAAAATAATTGCAATAATAGACTAAAAGTTAAATTGAAAGTTTAGGCTCATAATGTGACACAAAGGTATGGAATAATAGCACATATGAGCTTAAATTTTCACTACATAAGTACAACAATAAAAAATGTAAACCCAATAAATTCTAGAAGTCTTCATGTTACAATAAGTCACCAATAGAGCCTTCATGTTAATCCAGTAATACTTAGGAGTCCCACAAGGAAAAAATAAATTCTAGAATTCTTTCAAAAAGCATATGGCCATCAATTATGTAGACTATAATCATCATTGTTGATATTGATATAATAACTATGGGATATGTGTTATCTTTTTAAATAGTGACCCATCCCTATGAATGTGTAAACCAATTTAAGGTAACCCATGAATCATTATTTAAGCTACTCGCTTATTCCATTAAGAAACATGATCTAAAGTAAACATAGATTTGCATCTAATTATCCACATAATATTACACCCTCAAATTATCCACCCTATGATTTACATCTACAATGCTAATTCTAACATTATTTAAAAAATAAATATCATATTAAATCTACATCTAAATTATGAATATATTCTATTATAAAAGTATTTAAAAAAACATAAATCATATATATGTTTCTATAATACCCACTCCTACGAATGTCAACATGTAAAATTTGATTAAAGTAAACCCACATATTGTGCCATCATGATATCAAATACACATGCATGCATGGGAGGTAAATAAATATGTTACATTTCAGCAATTCTGAAAATATTTCCTACATTAATGATACTAAAAGATGTTCAAAAGTTATTGATAACCATGACATTGTGTAAGTTTTTACTTTTGATAAATTAATACACTTTAACATGAGAGGTTAGTGCAGACTACATGTGGCTATATCTTCATGTCATTTGAGAAGGCTCTTGAGGTTAGCATTACTACCCATCCTAGATCTCAGGTCGAGGTTTAAACTGATCTTCAGCAACTTAGCGTAGGTTCAAAATGACTATTCATGCCACAGTAGTACCTAAAAGTGTAGTCTAAAACCTAAAATCCTTATTCTTAAAAGTACAGAAGGAGTGCCAATAAATGATATAATAAGCATGGGAGTTGCAACTTAAATTGAGGGCTAAAAAACTATAGCAATCAATAAGGTAAATTAATTAAAATCAAATTAAGATTCATTATTTATAAGATATATGGATAAAAAACAGATAGATCAATAAATGATAAGTTTACAACAAAGATTTATTGTATCTGTTATGCCTGTTATGTTAAAAATGAACAAAGAAAAAACAATGTAATTTAATATAAGTAATTTTTATTACAAGACTCTAGCCCGTGCAAGAGCACAGGGTGATGGACTAGTAAGTATAAACCGTAGAGCGCTAGAAAAATCCTGGAAATCCAAGAAAAGTAGAAACATCCAGCCTTCCCTTCAATAAATTCTAATTATTATGGATAGTAGTAGCCATTGATCTATCCCTTTTATACAAATAATTCCCACATTTGACATTATAGAAAATTGGAAGGTTGCAGAGCAACTATATATAGTTGTTGCATGTATGAGTGAAAACCTGTATGTTCTTGCTTTGGTCAAATCCAGGCAAGATAATACCACAATTTAATAAAAAAAATAATATATATAGTAGCATAATATGGATGCTATGTATTTGATAGATTGGAAATCTCCACTGTACATTTGAGAATTACGTAGATAGCTTTGGCACTTAGCGGGAGATAATACGGATAGTTTAAGAACTTGATGGTTCATTTTGTATATAGCTTGCATGAAGAGATCAAATTAAGTTAGGTAGGGATGATGTCGCATTATTAAGTGAGATGACCTGCATAGCTTGCAAGTTGACACTGAAAGTTAGCGAGGGAATGATGTATCAGTTACTGGGGTTAAAATGAATAGCTTTCATATTAAAATTGAAAGCTAGTCAGATTTGTGTGGGTCTAGTGAGAGAGAAATCCTACTAGCTTTCAATCTAATGTCACAACACACAATTGTGTTTAAATTACATACCTTGGTAATTGGAATATATATTCTTTGTAACCCTTATTCGTTACTAATTTCCAAAACCAATTATCGCAAAGTAATTGGTAACCATCATTTGTACTTGTATATGATTCAAAATACGGATTTCTACCATCATTAACAGCTATAAGTAAACTTACAAGCTATTGAACTATGAAAGCAAAGTATATCTACCTGCATGAGAGATAAATATATATTTTTCACTGTCCAGTAATAATGGAAATATAGATTTCCTGAATCACATAGCAGTGACACTAATAATTCCTTTTAAATTATATTCTCTATGGAAATACATTAACAAGGGGGCACACCAAAAGTGGTACATCTTAATTATGTGCAAGCCTATTATGAACCATTCCTAGTATTCAATATCTTGTTCATATAAATATTGCCTTGTGTCGTCACTATGCAACCAACGGGAGCCAGTGAGGAAATTGACGCCTGCATCAAAGCAAGCGATATTGACAAGGTAACAATAAAGGTGAAAGTTTGCGATCCAGCGGACAAAACAATGACATCCATGGTAAGTTATTATCTTTTTTTTTCTTGTTCTATTTTATCTGAATGGAAACGATGGATATGATAAAAAATGACACCTTATTATTTATTATCCGTGGCAATACTAATTCTTTTTCCTCATATTTTTTCTTTGCCCATGGTGTACTCGGTATAGCCAATCCGTCAAGGAATCAAGGTGATAAATAAATATCATGCTGTTTAGATCAACTACATCATTCTTTATTTGTTGTGAAGAAAAATCTCACCGACAATGATTGCGCAGATCATACCTACTGATGTTTGGCCATATGCAATACATTTACATCCAATGGAACCTTGGTAAGTCGACAGTTCTAACTAATGTTACTAACCTTTGATATTATAATTACTTAGTTGCATACCTGTCTCAAAGCACCATGCAAATAAAGTATGCATACCTGCAGTCCAGTAATTAATCTTGGAGATTTAACTTTCACGAATCACATAGCAGTGGCACTAGCAATTCTTTTTAAGTTATGTGTACTCCATGAAAATACATTAATAAGAGGCACTCCAAAAATACATCTTAATTATGTGCGAGCTTATGAACAGTTCCTGGTATTCAATATCTTCCTCATGTAAATATCGCCTTGTGTCATCACACAGGATTATTTGCGGGGCCTTTTCTGGATTGATCCGCATTTGGAACTATGAGACAATGGTATGTTGACCCAGCACTCTTCCATAAGATAGAATTTTAAAAAAAAGCATAGTTGTGAACTACTTATAAACTATCACTGGTCCATAGACGTCATAACATAGAAGAATGACATAGAGACCATGGAAAATATGTGAGCATATATTTTACCTTTAGTTGTGACTGAAGTCCACCGCTTTGCTATTGGCACCTGACATTTTGACGAGTCCTGTAATTTATTGTACTTAATGCTATATTGGGCTCAAACCAGTTCCATAAAAGAACATTTTTTTAGAAAATGGAGTAGTTCCGACCTTTGCAGTTGCACACAGACAAGTATTACAACTTTTTAGCTCAATTGCTAAACAAGATCAATAAAGGGGACTGAAAGAAATAAACAGAAGAAAAAATCATAAGCAAATTCTTTTGTTGCTTCTCCATCCGTTCTTGGTGAATATGTCGAAAGCCATGACCTCCAATGCTCTGCTTGTCAAGCGGACATTCTAGTTGTATCTTCACGCTGCAACAATGCCAAAAATCGCAGCCAGTATGTTCCCTTGAATATAGCCTGCATAAAAGAAGTACATTGTTTTTTCGCAAAAACAAGATCATTGCGCGTACACCAGATTGCCCAGCATAAAGCTGCAGCACCCACAAAAATTAGTTTATGTTCCTCTCTCCTGATGCCTGTTAGCCATCTACCAAACATGTGAGATGTGGATCTAGGTGGGGTTAACCCAGTACCTATACGAACAATAATGTTCTAAATAGTACTAGCGCGCTGACAGTCAAAAAGGAGGTGTTTAATTGTTTCTTGGCAATTTCCTTTTAGCTAAATTATCCTTTGTTAAAATTACATCTTGCTGGAGGTACCAAAGGAAAACTTTAATCTTAAGAGGAATTTTTTAAGCCTCCAGAAAAAATTACCTCTAAAATGGAAAAAATATAAAATAGGAACATGGGCCTGTGCATCTAGTCACCTCGAATTAGTAACAAGACATGAAAATGTCAATTTTTTCACTAGCTATTTTTGTAATAGGATACGAATGAAGATGGTTAACACAATTGAGACCCAATACATATTAGTATCACCTTTTTAATATATTTGTAAAATTTTAGTAGATCCAGAATAAGTGAAGTATATAAATGGTCAAATTAAAGAACATATATATTATCCGGAGAGCTTTGTTATAGTGCTTGTAAGGAACCACCGGTTCCTTTCGTCAAATTTATTTACCACAGGTGTTAGTTAAGAAAATAATTAATTATAACTAAGGGAAGTTTAGTACTTTTGCTACTGCACAATCTCTAACTCGTCCGCCCAAATTCCGCGGACTGCATCGTGTACACCGCCCGCTGGAGGACAAGACAAGTTGCGGGTTCCATTGACGCTGGCGAGCTGCCACAACCGGCGTACCTAGTAGCACCTGCAATACTACCTGCAGCCCTTGCATGCCCGGTGACGACCGTGCCCAAGGTGGCGTTGTGCGGCCCGCGTCACCGATCACACCGTGCCTGGGATGTGTTATTGCGACGGCCGCCTATTTAGAGTTTAGACCCCTAGCGTGCTACTGCTTCTCTTCTCCGTGCCGCCCCAAGGCAACTCCAGTAAATTCTGCTCTGGTCCGGTGGGAGAAACTGGAGACCAGTCAGGTTCAATCCGCTCTTCAGAATCCATGGCCACGACGATGCGGCTACGATTGCAAGGCTGGAAACAAGTATGTCGCTGCAACCCGCGAGTGGCATGGCTAGAGGCGGCTCAGCGATATTGCCACGCCGCGTGGCGACCAGAGGGCACAGGTGGGGCTGTGCTCCGGCGAGGTCGCATGTGAGCCGCGCCGCCGGAGGGGGCTACCAAGAGAGATACAGGTCGCACATGGAGATAAGAGGGCAGAAAAATACTATTTTATCCTTTAAATTTATTTTATAAATAATATTTGACATATACATTGTTGGTTCCGGACCCACATATTTTAGGTTCCGGTCCACAGCTTAAGTTCCTCAATAGTTCTTCTTATTTTATAGCCATCCGATCTATCCAGATAGATGGCTCTAGTTTTTCCCAACCACCCTAAAATTTCTCTTACCCGGATACCAAAACTGAAGCTTGTGCTATATGAACATGTATTATTCGTCAGGGTCTCATAAATGTCTCAGACACTTGCTGAATAAGATATGTTTACTTTTGCACAGGCGGATGCAATGCCATCGGCAAGACTCGAAAATACTGTGCGATCGATTAAATTCATTGCTCCGAAACAATGGTTTATTGCTGGGGATTCCAAAGGTTACATCCATGTTTATACGTGTGCTACAGTAATGGAGGAGCTTCGAAAGTTCGAAGCTCACAAGGGCAGGGTCACTTCACTGGCGGTTCACCCAAGCAAGCCACTCGTGCTGTCATCAGGCTGGGGGAATGGGCGTATAAAACTTTGGGACTGGGAGGCTGACTGGAAGTGCATTTAAACATTCGAATCGAAAGACTACTACACATGGGGAAAAGTCATGTTTAACCCATTTGACGGCAACTCTTTTGCCATAACTACGGGAACGGGAGTAAAGGTGTGTCCTTTAATTTCCTTTATTGCACGTACGTACTGCACTTTCCTCTATAACCTAGATAGAAAGTTGTTGTCTAACAAAAGCATGCTTTGAGATTAAAAATTCGCAGATGTGGAACATATCCTCAACCCGTCCTGTCGCCATGTTACTCGGTGGTGTTTATTATGCGGCTGAAGTCGCCTGTTTTGATTATTTCTCCACGGGCGGTGATCAACTATTTATGGTTACAGGTTCTGAAGCTGGAACTGCATGTGTACGTCCCATTTACTATCCCAGATGTGTAACGTGCTACGTACTTCTGCGGTTACACGTCACAGATTAACAACTAATACGATGTAGCAATGTCCCTTCTCTCTCTTTTTTTTTATCAGATCTGGGATTTGAAAAATAAAAGGTGTATTACACGAGTCGAATGCCTCCAAAAAGGCAGAAGGTCGTGGGATTCGCCAAATAATGTTGCTGTGGTCCAGTCCCATCTTGGGCGCCCGATTTTGCTTACAGTTTCAAGGGACCATGCTATTTCTTTGTACGATTGCATTACCTATAGGTATGTAACACTTGTCTTTCTATATATGCCGTGCAACAATCAACAAGGACGGCGCCTGCACGTATATGGGTATATGATTACGTACGTCCCGTTTCATCCTTTTGCAGATGCCAGAGGACGATTGACTTGAAGCTTGGTAAAGTTAAGCATATTTTGTACGCTAAAAGGACCGGAAGGTAACGACAAATTTAAGTTCGTGCGAGTCATGTCTACTTTAATCCCAAATATTTAGAAATGTAAAGAAATTAAACTTTCGCACGTCCATCGTGTAATAACTATCTAACTGAAATTAGTTTCTTTAGTAGATGCCAACATTTTCTTTAGTTGATGTTCAATAATGCTACTTTTCTTTTGGTTGTTCAAACTTCTAACAGAAGCTCCATATGTATGTAGCCTCGTGATTGATTGTGAGGGTGGCATCGCGGTCATGGACCTTGACTACTAATTTTCATTCTCCGGAGAACCGCATGATCCCTGGCAGCAATGAAGATACCCGTGCTTACCACAATATATGTTTATTGTCTTGAGAAGCGCCATGATAGTACTTTGGTCTGTCAGCAGTTGTACTGCTATATATGCCGCACAGTTTGTGATGCATGCTTGAATTGAATGCGACATGCATGTCGTTCCATATATAGACTACTCTCTTTTACATACATTATATATAGTTCTGTATTTCAATAACTAATAAATAATGAAGGGATTGGAATTACTCTCTCCATACCCATAAAACTTGACGTTTTGGACAAGATTTTGGTCAAACATTGGGAATATAAATAATGAATAACTTTTAAGTTGTTGAGTTTGAAAATATAAAAACTATATAAATAGATTTGTCTCCAAATATATTTTTATAAAAGTATGCATATATCACTTTTCAATAAATATTTATATTGAAATATGATGTCAAAGTTAAACTTTGGAGACCGTGTCATTGTCTAAAACGTCAAGTTTTATGTGTATGGAGCAAGTACTTGTGAACGTAGTGACCTCTCCAACTCATTCCACATACAAACAGGGAAAAATACCTGAGGTGACTCCCGTTCTGCGAGTGCAGGTCGTCCGTGCTATTAGGGCACTCACAATGCAAGAAACCATGATGGTTTCTATAGTGTAGGATATTGTACCAAGAAACTACTACTTCACAATGCAAGATTTTCTACTGAAGTCCTGATAAAAATTTGTCCAATCATCCATCGTATTCTTCTCTCCCATCTTTGGATCTTCTGCGCTTTTCTTGGTTTCCTTTTAATCAACTTTTTCACTCGCATCCACGGCGAAGGATGGAGCGGGGCCACTGTCAGCGAGTGCTCAGCAAGGACGAAGCGAGGCTGTCCACAGGTTGTGCTGCTCTGGCTGTCAGCAGCTTGGGCAGAAGCAGTCCCTTCTGGATGTACTCCACCGTGTTCATGCAGAGATCCACGGCGTCAAGTGCATCGTCGTCTCTGGCTCCGCTGGCGTGCTGTCGTTGTCTGGCGAGCCCACGGCCGGCTCTGGCTGGAAGAGACGCCTGGACATGATCCGAACGCCACCGGTGGAGCCTTCCATTTCCTATCACCAAACCAAAAGTTGTCGCTCTTGCTCTTTCTTCTTAGGGGAAACACTGGACCATGCTCCGCAGTCCCGCTGATGTGTTGTGCTGTTGTGGAATCGAATGGAGCTGTGCTGCTGTTGATGGGTAAGGACATGGAATAGAGGGGGGGGGGGGGGGGGGGAGCAGTCCTACCGGCTGGAGAGGAGCGCCGCTTCGAGAGAGGGGCGGAGCTGCCCTGACTGCTCAACGCCGGCGTCCGAGTGGAATTGAGAGGAGGCTGGCTTGGGCGAGAGCGCGTGCAGGATGCGGGAGCGCACGCAGGAGCAGGGGTCGGAGCTGCACGCGGGATGGAAAGCCGGCGACGGTGGGGATGACGTAGGCGCACGGGATCTCGGAAGCTCGATAGAAATTGCTGCCCTCTTGCCCAAGACGGACGGATGTCGTTTCTTCCGCATTGGTCGAAGCGTAGACGTCGTGTCTATGTTAGACTCGGTTTCTTAATTTTTTCTCTCTTTCTTTAACAAATACAGTGCCACATCAGCAAAAATCAATAAATAGAAGGGTAATAAATGATCATGAAAACTATATAGAGTCTGCATTAGGAGTGCCCTTATGGGGGACAGTTGAGCAATATTGGCGTATCCAGCCCCCCAAAAAAAAAGCGGCAGGGCCACTACTGCAACAACCATGGTGGACTTCATGAGCCACCTATGCCGGCCAACATGGCAATACACATGAGGCTTAAATATTGTGATTGGCGCATACTATTACAGATTAGCATAGTATGACTGCAATATCGTGGAACTATGCTTAGCAGCAATGTTTAGCAAATTTGGCTAGCTTCCACATGGCAAGATGATATGATCTCAGGTTAAATTAAATAGTGTCGAACTTAGTAACAAAGCAAAGAACCATAGTGAACGGGAAAAGGCAAGCTAGGCACCTCAGGCAGCGAACGCTGATTTTGCCTGATGCTGATTTGTTCTGAGAAATAAAATACTATTTTATGACTGGTAATAAGTGCTGATTGGTCAAACGAACAGGCCTATGACCCAGCAGTTGACCCTCGGTGCTAGGAAAAGGCAGCGCACGCCGAGTGCTTGGATCCCAGGTCGATAGATAAGAGTCCCCGCTGCTGCCTTCACCGTCATTCTCCTCATGCTCTTTAGCCTTGGGCCTCCTGCGTGTCTTCCGCATGCATCTTCGGTGCCTATATTTCGCATTTGATTTCTCATATTATATTGTTGACCTTTTTTTTTTGTTTGAATGATTTAGTCAATGAATGCATAGCAACCTAGCTAAGGCCATAAGTTTGCCTTTACATAGAATGATTTGCCTACAAGCTCACAGGATCTCTGAAAAGCGCTCCACTCCATTCTTGGATAGATATGTGTTATGTGTTCATAGTTTGGGCCAACCTGCCTTCAGCCTACCTTTTTCTTTCTTTGTTGTTGTTTTTTGTCTTTTGTTCATTTTGTTAATTTTGGTTCAATAAATTCCTAATAGTGGGGGCTTCCTCTGCTGTTGTTCTTTATTTTTAGAATAATGATTCAATTAGCCTGAATAAGAGTAATTAGAGTTAGTGAATCTTTTATTTATCTTCTTATTATTGAACAAACCGCTATTGTACTTTCGATCTTGGTTTCAGGCAAGTATGCGCCAAACAAGACATCATCAGCTTACTTCAGATGTCTCAAAGATCCATGGATCAGTTTGGCAACGCACTGGTCATCTTCAGATCGGCTCACATATCACAATCACAGGCTGGACACAGAGAGGCGCACGGCAACGCCGCTGTTGTCGCGCCTGTTTTCTAGTAAGACTGAAAGACACACTGTATGTATTTACCTCGATTAAGAAAGAACGTCCACTATCCAATGCATCCACATTCATATACTGATATACATATAGGCCGACCAAACAGCTGGAATACGATTTGCCACTATTTTAGAACTCGATCTCCATGGACCAGCATGGACATAAACTCCTGCACGTCGTTATGCACCGCCTGCCTAAAGCAGCACGTCTTCGTCATGTTGTGGTGGTCTTCGTCCTCGTCTCCAGCTAATTCGGCTGCCATTTCCGGCAGTCGCCCGTATGTTACTTCCCCATCCCCAGCTGGATAACTTCTGCACACGTACACCTAAATCCCGAGGACGAAGACCGTGATGAGGACGAAGCACCATCCGAACTGCAAGTTGACGACGGCAATGGCGTGGTGCAGGCTGTCCTCGCCGTCGCAGCGCAGGCTGACGCCACCATCGTCAAGGTAGACCTCACTGATAAGTATATTGTACTCTTCTATTTGCAATAACAAAACCACAGCAGGAATACCTATGCTCTGTTTAAAAAAGCCAACACAGATATTAAATTCAAATTTACTTTGTCCACTTCTACAAGTATCAGCTGGATACAACTTATTTGTTTTTTTGTTTTTTTTATATTGCAGCCGGATACTACTGTAATCTAGAGAAGAGAAGAATTTCCTAGATACTGCTATGTTGATCTTTAACACCACAACAAATAATTTCTATGGGTTTAGTTTCTCACGACGGTCGGACGCACGCGCGCAGGCGTGACTCCCACTCAGCGCACGGTCAGCGTGCCGCCCACCCCCACGGCTGCACTTTTTTTCGTTTTTTTCTTTTTCATTCTTTTTTATTTTTTATTTTGTTTTTTTCCTATTTTTTCTTCTTTTCCCATACATTTTTATTTTTAACATTTATGTTTTTTATTTCTTTAAAGTAGATCAGAGATGTTTTATCAACTATTCGACGTGTATAGCTTTTAAACATCGGTAATGCTACCAGCCAGGCATCCGTCATGCGCCGGACGCGCACACCCGTGTGTGGCTCGCCCCAGCCCCCACCTTCATCCCCATCCGCTGACGCGCCGAATAGTTGATAAAACATCTTCGATCTACTTTTTTTCTATTATTTTTTTTTCTTTTTCTCCTTTTTTCTTTTCTTTTTTATTTTCACTTTTCTTATCTTTTTATTTTAAAATATGTATATATCCTTTTTTATTTTCTTTGTGTATGTCGTAAAAGTAGATTGGTTGCATATGTAACAATTGTTTCAGATGCATATTGTAAGCGTTACTTAAAATATTTCATCTTTTTGGACGTATGTTTTAAGGGTATGTTTCTAATGTTTCATCTTGTTTTTCAAATGAATATTTGCAGGTGTTTATCTGGATGTTTCATATGTTTTAACATATATTGTTGCAATTGTTTTGTCTGAATATTACGTATGTTTGTAAAATGATTTGAAAGTGTTTTTTTTCAATGTTTCATACACATGTTTCGAGTGTTACAGTAGTTTCATATATATTGTAAATGTTGCATCTGGATGTTTCAAAATTAGATCTGGTGTTGTAGAGTGTTTCAGATGCATGTTTGATGCCCATTGGTTAGATTGGGACGTCCGTCACCGGTGGCAACCATTCTCTGCCCTAGCCAGCGCGACCTTGATCTTCCCAGCAAGCATGCATGTTGTAAAAGTATGCATCCAGTGTTTCAGTGATTTTAGAAGTATGTTGCAGGTGTTTCTTATAAATGTTGCAAAAATACATTGGAATGTTGGATATATTGAAAAAATGTCAAAATATATCTATGTGGGGTCTTGTTTTAAAGAATTAATTGCAAAGAACATGATGACGCAATCGGATTTTAATTATAGTGCTTGGTTTATAAGTTATAACTTTTTTAACTCTAAAATCATAAAACGTCATGTACACGTGCACTGAGGTGGAGTAGGTGGGCGTTCGGACTGGCACGTCCGTCCGTCCAGACGTCCGGGCGGAGACACAACCCTTAAATTTCAAACTACAAATCATCCGATTATTAAATCCTAAATCCTGTTGTAATGCGCGGGCATGTTTTGCTACTAACTATGCTTACGTCCCATAAGGTTCTACCCGTCGTACAAGAGCATATGTTGATGGACTAGTGTTTACAAATTACAATAATACTATTTTGTTTCTTGAATTGTTTTGTTAAGATACTAGCAATATATGAACCATAGCCTGAATGAAGATGCTCACTTCAGTAAATAATAAATCTCAACGACCGAGTGACAATAATAAGACTGAAATACACACACTGCATGCACATTTACCTCAATTTAAAAAGAACGTGCAGTGCCCAATGCATCCACATCCATCCATATACATTTTTTTTTTTTGATGAAATCCATCCAAATACATATTTAGCATATATAGGCAGACCGAACAGCTAGAACACGATTTGCCACTATTTTAGAACTCGATCTCCATGGCCATGAACTCCTGTACGTCGTTATGCACCACCTGCTTACAGCTGCACGTCTTCGTCATGTCGTCGCGGTCTTCGTCCTCGTCTGCAGACTCCGCTGCCATTTCCGGCAGCCGCCCGTATGTTATTACTTCCCCATCCCCAGCTGGATACATTTTGCACACGTACACGTAAATCCCGAGGACGAAGACCGTGATGAGCACGAAGCACCATCCGAACTGCAGGTTGACGACGGCAATGGCATGGTGCAGGCTGTCCTCGCCGTCGCAGCGCAGGCTGACGCCACCGTCGTCGAGGTAGCATCCCTGGGGAGCCATCCCAGGGATCCACACGACGCCGATGACGACGCCCCACATCCCCTGGAACGCGAGGGACGCGGACCGGACGAGGCTCGCCGCGAACTGAAGCTCCGCGGGAAGCCGGCCGGCGCCGGCGCCGAGGAGCGCGGTGGCGAGGCAAGTCGCGGCGGCGGCCTGCAGGAACCAGTGGAGCCGGCCCTCGACGCCGGCGTGGTCGGTGGAGTGGACGTGGAACACGAACAGCTCCTGCGCGAAGACCGCCGCCAGGAGGAGCATGCAGAGCGTGCCGTGGCGGCGGCGGTGGCGGTGGCGGTCGAGGTAGATGGCGGAGCTGGCGTAGACGAGGAGCGAGGCGTACATGACGGCGTGCTCGTGGTTCGGCAGGCGTTCCGGCGGGATGGAGCCGTCGGCGTTGAACGGCAGCGGCGAGTAGGCCAGCATCTGGGTGGCGAACCCGTAGACGCCGCCGGCGAGCATGACGATGAGCTCCAGGTAGCGCACCCGTGGCACCGGGAACCATGCCGGCGCGACGTACGATGACGATGACGACGATGACGATGATTTCGTCGGGGCGAGGGAGACGAAGAGCTTGATGTGGTTGAAGAGATGCCACATGCCGAGGCCGGAGAACATCACCCCTCCCAGGATGTGGCTGATGCTTTTATCAATGGCGCCGCGGGGCATCATCGTATTAATTCGTATCTCAGCCTCAGATGCTTATTAGTTGTGTGATCGTTGCATTGCATGCACGTAATTTGATTGGCACGGTGCAGATGCATGTGGGAGTAATATATAGACTAAACTAAAGTGACCATGGCAACATAGAGGAGATCAGGAGGAGTTGCTTGCATGGCTTGTTGTTTGATCCCCTTATTACAAAAGTCAAATGTGAAGATACGATTAGCTATCGGCTGTCACACCAAAGCGGTCGATAGCTGAGTAACCATTGTTATATACTATATACGGTAAAGGATTATATTACTAGCTTTGTCTAGAAAATAATACAATTCTTAGTGTATCTTTAGTGCTTAGAGTTTGATCAAATATAGATAAGAATAAAAATGCTTATATGATGTCAAATAAGTATATGATGAACATATATCTCATGATAATATGATAATAATGATTTCATACGTTCGCTTGAGTTAGGTTCAGCTTATTTTCAGCTACATAAGAATATTTTTTTCTCAAAATAATTCAGCCATACAATTGAGCATAGCTGAATTTTAGCTCAGTCGAATTCTTTTTATATATTATATAGTTATTAGTCAAACTTAATATTCCCTCCACCATTTGAAGTATAAGATTTATTGATATTTCTATATACACAGGTTTCACTAAGCATCTAGATAGATATAAACTAATGTCTGCAAGAAAAGGACAATCAATGCATTTTATAATAGAGGGAGCAGTATACTAAAATTATATTCTTCTATGGATGGAAATAGTACACCACAAGAAACCTCAAATAATAAGTAGCAGAGGTTCGTTTACACGCAACAAACACAAGTATATATATATATATAGCACATGCATATACACGTGTTACTTCCTCAATCAACTAGCTTATTACGTTTGCATTGTTTACACGCAACAAAGTCAACTACATATAGCACACAGGCACACACACGTGTAACTGTTATCCAATCCTCTGCCTGTGCACGCATAAGGGCCGGCCAAGTCAATGCAAAAACGAACTCGGTCGATTGTCCTTTCAATTGATGTTATGTCGTAGTCTATATCGCTCTATATATGTTGTTAGCGAGCTGCCTGACGAATGAGTCTTAATTTTGTCTTGGTGAACTTGACTGTTCACCATATCGTAATTCTACTATCTCCATCCTTACACGCTAGATCCATTGCATTGTAACAGCAACACAACAGCTACCGTACCTGTGAAGGTCATGAAGAGTGATGGACTGATGCGGGCAGAGAATAGATGGTGTACGCCTATGCTGAGCTTGTACTGGGCGTATGCATGTGACATTAATTAAGATTATTTCTATAGCCATTAATTAAGATGTTAACTAACCCAACATGTGACATGCATGTCAACGTGACTGCCGGGGCGAACTACATGACCGTACAGTCGGTTTGCGAGCTTGGCGACTTGGGTGCTGCGCGCGCGTTTGCAGCGCATTCCTGGCGAGAGAAACTAGCAAGCCATCGACGGCTATGAAATGCTAATCAGGTTTATTAGATTATAATAAAATTCTAATCAGCAGGATACCATCTTGTTAGCAATCGGAAGGGAAATAGGGAAACGAGAGTGGCGGAAGGCCTTGGAAGGAAGAAGAACAGAACGAGGCAGAGATGGACGACGAAGGACGATTCGAATTGAGTTCAGTTCTGTGATGTTTGTTACCCTGTTCCTCACGACATTCCCTCTTTCATACAGGCAGCGTTCCAGCATGCCAGAGACACAGGCGCAGCTGCGACGTATTACTCCTACTACTGCCAGATGGGCCCGCTGATCCTGGGGTTGGGACGCCTGGCTCGCGTGCTCTTCCTTGGCTGAGTGTGCGGTCGGCGTCGCTGACACATCTTGGTCCCAAGAGGTGCAGAGTGGTCGCAGAGGGCGCCATTGTCGCTGTCCTGAACAGCTTACTGTAACAGTACGCTTAACACAAATTAAGGCCCTCCAAGGCCCACGAAACGTTGGGTCAGTTTCGGTCTCAAGGGTGTTTGTTGCAAGCCCACCAAGCCCATATGAGTACCTAGAATCAAACAGGCCCGTAAATGATTGCTACCTAGGCCGTCCCGAGACACTGCAGGGTTAAAAAAGTAAACAAAAAAAAGAGGATAGAAGAATATATTTATTTTACACTGTAGGGTGGAAAAAGAAATTATATTTATCAGTTGATTTTTCTAAATTTTTCTCCAATAATATAATTTTCACCAAAGGTATCTGCAGACTGCAGAGCTGTATTTTTCAAATTCAATAAACTTTACATGATAGAAGAATATATTTTACAATGTATTTAGTAACATAAATCTTGAGTTATCAATCAATAAAAAACTTCTAGCTGTTGACGGCCAAATTTATTGGCACAATCCTAATGAGCTTATGTCGATGTAAAGAGAGTATGGAAGTGGAATATGATGAGTTTGCATGCAATTTCTCATTGGACCGTCATAGCAGGCTACACATAGATGTGACACAATATTTGACCTAGTGACATGTCAAATGAACAGGCATCGGATGATCCAGTCTGCTGTTTACAAAAATATTATCAACCTACCATACCATTAATCTGAACCTACAAAAACTTTCCAAGATTCTACCCCTTCCAATAATCTACCTGAAAGGTAAAACTAGTCAAAATGATCTTTAAAGTAAACAACAACAGCCATGCATTGACATCCATTTCCTGCATCGCTGTTGCCAAAATTTTTAAACTAGTCAAAGCAGCTGGAGTGACTTGGTTGCACATCCAACCTGATTAAAGGAAGCATTCAAGTAGAATAAACTGTACATACATGTTGAAATACTTAGGATAGGCACATACATACGACATACACAGATCAGACATGATGGAGACACCAGATGTTGTACGGCATCTACAATGCCACAGGCAGAACAAAAGTTTTGTTGGTTGGTAGAGGTTGGTAATGAGATAGTAGAAGAGTCCACGCCCACAGCCTAGCGCTAGCGAGACGACAAAGAGGAGCTGGAAGTGGTATAAAGTCTTTGCCAGTTGCATCCAGTAGTGTTCGTGACGAGAAGCATTCAAGTAGAACGAAGAATATAGACACAGTTTTTTTGTCAATAATGTTGTTTCAATACCACTGACTACACATTGATCTATAGTTTAATGTTTGAAGCGGAAAAATTATGGATAACAGGCATCTATTCTTTACTACTGGCCTGCCTATTACGGAGCTAAGTTGACAACAAAATAGTTTTGACATCCAAAAAGTGATCACGCACATAACAATGACTTTGACCCTTCTGATTTGTCTACTCACACTGCTTTCACTACTGAAAATCAGCAGTTTGCCGAGTGTCTGAGACACTCGGCAAAGCATCAAAAACACTCGGCAAACGGTTTGCCGAGTGTAACCGCACTTGCCGAGTCAAATGTCGGGCACTCGGCAAACGTTTTGCCGAGTGTCAAATGCGGCACACGGCAAAGACAGACGGTAACGGTTCAAATGGTAACGGCCAGTTTGCCGAGTGTCAGGAGCTGACACTCAGCAAACTTTGCAAGGTTCCATGCACTCTTTGCACACTCGGCAAACCTTGTATCCAGACAAGCCACGTGCCTCCACTTTGCCGAGTGTACGACACTCGGCAAAGCGACCAGAATTTGTGTTTTTCCTTATTGTTCCATTTTTGACAATACACAAATATAATATCACAGAATATATATCACAGAAGTCATAAATCACATTCACAGCAAGCTCACAAGTTTAAATACGCCACAATCACACATTTTCACATATATGACATGCTCAAAACCAAAAGTCCAAATATGCTACAAGTCACAAGTTGACACGTCTACAACCAAATATCTTAACCATAGGTCACAACAACCCACTCATGGCAATTGTAGGGGGGTGAGGAGGCCCGAGATTTGATGCCGGCAACCCTCCGTGTAGATTTGGCGCCATTTGAGATGCCGGTGACCCTTCGAGCCGATTTGGCGCAGCTTGTGATGCCGGCGACCCTCCAACCGATGACCCACCAACATGATTCGATGCCACGGCCGATTGATGCTGAAAAAAAAAGAATGCTGTCAATTAAAAATTTCGGCAGAACCTCCCCTGCACGGGGAGGTTTCTAAACCCCACGAGAAAACAAACGGCACGATGGCCTTCAAACACATATATATCAATACACCGCCACCAACACCACCACCATCACCCAAACACCACTTAAGTGGATAATAGGTGTTAGCACCAATAAGCAAGACGGGCAACTATAATAGTAGAATTAGAATTAGTACTTTGCAAGTAGTAGCGACAATATACATGAGGCAGGGTTCAGTGATGTGTTCATCCAAAGAATTAGTACTATGCTAGTAGAATTAGCATAGTATTACATGGGATATGGGCATGAAGCACAATTATCTGTAGTAGGTTTCAACACTCGTGTAAATATTTAAGCCTACTATTTACTTTCTTCAAACCTCAAGAATAATAGTAGATTTCACAAAATAGCTAGGGAGCTGTCTTTCTAATAAACACCTAACTAACAAAGCAATGCAATCACTTATACATATCACTTCTCCATGTACTGCTCAGCCAACAAGCACAGTCACTTATCCATATATTGGGGCCAAACCAACGTAACAACAGTTGAGGACTATAACAAAATTACTTCAGGTAAGGGACCCCAAAATGCGGCCTTGGCCTCATCCATGACAGCGGGAATCAACCGCGAAAGACAAGAGTTGGCCTCCACACCAATGCCAAACGAGGACCACTTTGCTGGATTTGAGAGCTACATATCATACAGAGACGAGCACGAGATGATTCATCAGCAGAGATCGAGGACTGACCGGGAGACAGAGACGAGCAGGAGACGGACGCGAAGGGGGGGGTGGGTGGGGGGAGAGAGAAGGAGAAGCAGGATGTGGAGCGGAGCTACGGAAGGAGCGAGGAGGACGGAAGGGAGACGGCATAGAAGGGGGGCGAACAAAAACGAGCGCGGCAGGGAGGGGGGGGACGGGGCCGGAAGGGGAGCGAAGGGAGAGAGATCGGTGGCGGGGAAGCCGCGGGGGCGCCGAAGGGGCTCAGCTCGACGGAGGGAGCAAGGCCGCAGGGGGGCGCCGGAGGGCTAGAGCGGGCCGCGGCAGGGGGGACGCGCGGCGGGCTTCGACGGAGGGAGCAGGCTGCAAGGGGCGCCGGCGGGCGGGCGCGGCAGCGGCCCGCACGGCCGCGACGAGGGAGGAGCGGCGGGGGAACCAGGCCGCAGCGGGCGTGGGCGGGCTGGCGCAGCCGCGGCCCGCGCGGCTTGTGGCGGGGGAGGCGCGGTGGGCGCGGCGGGTGAGGCGCGGGGCGGCCGGCGGCGGTGGGTGGCGATCTGCACGGGGAGGGAGCAGGGAGGAGCACGGGGTGTTTTTTTTCATTATTTTGAATGGGCAGGGAGGGAGAGGCTCGAGGATATAAGGCCCAGTTTGGAAACTTTGCCGAGTGTCCCAGATCGGACACTCGGCAAAGTTAGGGTTCAGTTTTCTTTTTTTTTTTAAACAAGCGTTCAGTCATATTGACATCCACCGAAACTAATAAAACATAAAAAAATATCTTTGCCGAGTGCCGGACAAAAGGCACTCGGCAAAGTGACAGGTTTGCCGAGTGTATATTCAAGACACTCGGCAAAGTCACAGGTTTGCCGAGTGTCTACTCAAGACACTCGGCATAATTTTTTTTGATTTTATCTTTCATTTTTTCTGCAGACTTCCTACAATACCTTGACTAATATATTGAAATTTGGCACAATTCTAAGATTTTTTACTATATTTTATCAGTTTATTTTATTTTATTGGATTGTTTTGGAAAGTGCCAATTTGAACTGTAACTGTTTCGAATAATGACATTTCATGAATACAAAATTGATATTCATATTATTGAGTGTTGTTTGAGGCCGTATTCGGGAACAGACCCGAAATTTCTTACATCTTACTCTCGAAACATGGCCACGAACTTGGAGACGCATTGTTTTAAAATTATATAAAATCCAAACGGAGTCCAAAATTCATGAAACTTATCGACCAGTCTTGATATCACATGTGGATACGGTGATAAAAAATTTGAGAAGATTTCGAGCATGTCGTCACATACACTGCTCAGAAACCGTAGTAATACCCGGGTATTACAGCTAATTAATTGTGCCATGTCATCATGTTTATTTTTAAGTACCTGCATATGATTGTGCTTAGAGACTTTAGAGTGATTTATTTGTGAATATAGTTGATGTTGCAATTGAATCCCTAATTGATGATCAAAATTAAAATCAAAAGAAAAATTTAAATTAAGTCCTAATTGGACCCTAAAACCCTAAATCAAAAACTACATAGAATCTGATAAAAATGTCTTAATAAAAGTTGTAGCCCTTGAAAAATGTAACAAATTTTATTTTGGGCAAATTTGAAGTTATTGAGTAGAAATTTGAATTAAATCCTAATTACCACTTTAAAATTTAAATTTGAAGTACTAATTTGAAAACTATTGAGAATCTGACTAAACTGCCTTAATGAAAGTTGCCAAGCTCAACTAATAGAACAATTTTTATTTTGGAATATTTTCATGTTGTGGAGAAAAATTTAGAGAATTTAATTGGATTAGAAATAGAATTCAAATAGTGGTTTTACCTCCTTTTAAATATCTTCAAAATTATTCAAAATCCGAACTTGGTCCCAAAACCAAAGTTGTGCAGAATTCAAAATTCTACAACTTTTGTTTTGGCCAAATTTTGTGTTGCTGCACAAAAACTGGTCAATTTGGTCAAAAACCGTGTGAGAGAGGCATTATGTGCTACAGTGCCCTGCCCCTCTCTCCTGTTCGGCCACAGCGCCGGCAGCCGCCCGCGACGAGCACGCGCGGCGCCGCCCGTGCCGGCCGGGATCTTGCTCCCCGGCGCGGCCGCGCGTGTGGAGGACCCCGCGCCGCCCTGCATCGTCCTGTCCCCTCCCTTCCAGCTCCTCAAAAGGCGACGGTCGCCCGCTCTCCACGTTCTCCCCTCCCGGCCACCGTCGTGTCCACCTCGGAATACAGCGAAATTCGCCCTCACCGAGCCATCACCATTTCCTCTAGCTTACAGTCGACTAGCCAGCTCCCTTGCGCGTCGTTTGCTTCCGATGGTGCGAGCCGTAGTGGCCCGTGCGCGTCGGAACGTTTGTCACCGTCTTCGCGGGTGACTGGAGGGCCGCCGCAGCCATCCCTCACGCGACTAGCTTGCTGTGGTGAGCCTCTCCTCTCTTGGCCTCCCGTTTGTGACTCTCTGTTTCATGCTTAAGCTCATGCTTGCGACGGTTTTCCATTTCGTCCCCTAGGATCGCCGGAACGGGACTTCACCGTCGAAGCCGAGCCGCTGCGTCGGCCGCCATCGTCAAGCTCGCCGCTCCGCTCCGTCTCAGCCTCAACCAGCCATTGGTCTAGAGTCGTGGTGAGCCTCTGGACTTTTCCCCGCTTTTTTCTTAAACGCTACCAAGTTCGGATGGCCGGAACAGGGTTGCCGCCGTTTCCGCCATGGGCGAGTCAAGGCTCGTCGGAGGCGCGTTGGGTAGGGCTAACCAAGCTAGGGTGTTCGCTAGGCTCTAAGGTTCATGTTGGTATGCTTGGCTTCGTTGCTGGAGTCGCCGGCGGCGAGATCCGCGGCGGGCCGCCGCTTGTGCGCGCGCGCGCGAGCACGCAGGAGGAAGAAGAGGGAGCTGACAGGGGGGTCCCGCCTGTCAGCGTCCCTGAGAGAGAGCGCGCGCTGGTGGGCGCGCGGGTGAGTGCTGGGCCGGCCTGCGGTTGTTGGGCCGCCTCGGGCTGAATCCCTTTTCTATTTTTCTGGGGAATTTAAAAGGACTTTTCCATTTTGATTTTTAGGGAATAGTGCTGCTATTTGTTATTTTCATAGGAATATTTTTATTGAACTACAAATCATCAAAATAATTGTTTATGCTTTCTGAAGTATGTAGTTTTTAATAAAAATATTAAATATAAGTTTTGGACATCTTCTGCAGGAACTAAAAGTTAGCATATTAATTAATAAATTCAACTTTGGGCAATTTTAATAAATTCCAGATTAATCCAAAAATTATGAAAATTTATATAGAACTGTTTTAGGGTAAAATCTATCTGTTGGTAAAGTTTAGGGTCAAATGTAAGCTGTTAGATCACCTATTAATTAAGTGTTAGATTTCGTGGATAATAAAACGAATATAAACAATTAACCCCTGTAGGTTTGTGTGATTTTTGGATTGATTGGGTTTATGGATCTTTCACTATGATGATCCTTGACAAAAGTACTGGTGCCACTTGTTGGTTGTAGTAAACCTGTGCAGCGGCTTTCTATGACTGTTAAAATGGTTAATAAAAACAAAGTATGAAAACATCGTTTTGCTTTCTATAAAACGTTTACAACTTCACCGTGAAGGAAAGTTGTACTCAAGGACAAAATGGTTTATTTTTTTAGCATTGCATTCGTTATCTTCATACCATGCTAAGCATGTATCATTGCATAAGTGTAATGCCCGTCACCGAGAAAGCCAAGGTCGAGGCCACTGTTGAAGAGGAGACTCTCGAGGTCATCCAGGGATTCGACATCTGCGGAACCGAGCCCGATCCGACACTTTTCTCAATCCAACGCAAGCTCCGGTGCATCCAGCCCCGCCTTGAGTTTTATAAAATATTTATAACATGAGTTAATTATTGCATTAGGTTTTAGGAGTTGTTTGTCACCTATATTGTTGCATTACCTGCCTTGATATATAATACCCTTTTAAACCTGTTTAAAAATAAAAATGTTCAAAAATGTTTAGCCCTGCTTACTCAATTTAGATTTGCATAAAAAGGCTATTTTGACCAACGGGAATGTGATATTTATGAATTATGAGAAAGGAAAAGGGATATGAGTCCGTTCGGGGATTGTGTACTTGGGTAGCAGCCCCAATGTATCGTCACCGCCAGAAAGGGATTTTCTGTTCGTTGGTTGTGAATTTAGGTTAGAGTCCCAATGCTTGACCATCGGCGGGAAAGGGATTTGAAAACCGTTGGGAAACTTGTACTTGGGTTAGAATCCCAATGCAATGTCGCCGGCGGAAAAAGAATTAGTGACCGTTCGTTGTAGGCTTGCTGGATCGAGACTTTGCAACTACCCACATACTTCGAGAAGCCCTATCTCCAGTGGCTCTACTGCTTGAACCGACAACCACGCACTGGGAGTGGAGAGATGGCGAGAGTAGCGTGTACCCTCGTGGCCGTCGTGCCTGGAGACGAGAGGAGCACTGTGCTCTCGGGTGGCGCAGGACTGGTTCAGGGGTAGAAAAACCGTGGTAAACAGGGTTGGTATATGCAAGCTTAAGTGCTACATATGCAGTGTGGATAGGGATCTCCAGATGGGTATTTAATCGGTTCGAATCGTCGTTGCTCCTCGATAATGGAGACTTGATCCACTGCCCTACCCCGAAAAGTGGTTCGGAACTAGGAGTTTTGAGAATGAGTTAAGAATTGGAAAGTATGAGGAAATATGATAATGAATTTGTAACTATGGATTATGGTTAAAATTAAGATTTGAGATAAAATATTGAAATAGGATAGTAATGCTTTACTGCAAAACTCTTGTACTCTTGCTCAAGCCTTACCTTGACTCCCCTCAGCCTGCATTCCTGAGTCTCACTCTTTTTCTTTAGTCGGGTAAGTCTTGCGGAGTACCCCAGTACTCAGGGTTGTCAACCCCATGTTACAGGGACATAGCAGTCAGAGGTCTACCTAGCCCCCTGCTGTGTTACAGTTGTCCAGGATGGAAGTGAAGAGGAGTAAGGTCGAACCCTTGGGCAGGGTTCTGGTTATTAAGTATTTAATTATGTTGTGTCGTCGATCCACTGCTACCTACTTTTATTTATAGTCTGTAATAACTGCACTTTAATTTTATTTAGACCAATGGATTGTAATCTATGTATTCTATAATCTTTCCGCGTTTTTACTCTAATATAATTTATTATGAATTATTGTAATCCTGTAATGACTTCGCAATGAGATCTTGTCGGAGAAAAACGGGCGCTAATGTAGCCCGACAAGACCTTCTAGATCATTTGGGACACGGGCCCTGCTGTCAGAGGTCACTAGTGACGATGACAGGTGCCTGTGGGCCATGTGATTTAGGCGGTTCTGTTACAGCTGGTATCAGAGCATTCCATTGCTAAATCATTACGGTATTACTTTACAAAACTTCAAAATGTTTTGGATCATAAACTTTAATTTGCTATTTTAGTCCAAATTGCTTACTCTTGTCTTAATCTGTATTATAGATATGGTAGTCAGTGGAATAGCACTACTATTAGCTCTATGTTAAAATTATCTATGTAGTTATTTATTTTGCATTGATTTTAAAATTCCATAAGTACGGTTCATGCATCATTATTGATCCACATGATAAATAACTTCCTCCTTAAAATGGTTTATGGGTTAGGATCTATCAAACCTATTCTTACTAGCCTATATTATATCCCCACTGATCCCAACTTATCTTCTCCAGCATGGCACGCTGCAAGCAGACCGCGCGCAAGATGACGGGACCCAGGGGTGTGCCGCGTCACCAGCTGGCGCCGCGCGATGGGGAGGCTTCCGGCAGTCGTCGCCCCCACCGCCGCCGCGCTGAGTTGCAGGAGGAGATAGAGAGGATGAGGGAGGATGACCGAGGACTTTGCCGCCGCTCGTCAGGAGCACTACCAGGACGTGGCGACGATCGACCGACTGCGGAATTATGTGTCTCATCTGATCGAGCTGAGGGACGCTACCTGGGCACGTGAGGACGTGACCAGGGCGAGGCTGCACGAGCTTGAGATCTACGTGGAGTAGATTGAGGACTACAACGACACACTGCACGAGGAGGTGCATAGGCTCAACAATGAGCTTAACCCAATCTTGCAGCCACGTGTTGAGGACCCCGAGGATGGGGTGGTTGTTGGTCCTGAGGATCAGGACATAGAGGACGTTGACGAGGAGATTGAGCCTCTCCAGGTGGTCGTCGAGGAGGACGCCGACGAGGACGTCGAGGAGGTTGACGAGGACGGGGTCGTCTCTGATGGGACCGTGGGTGACGACGACTAGACTAGCAGTAGGACTAGTAATGTCAGTTATTCGCACTCTTTTGGGTATTGTAATGTCAGTGTTGCCATGAAAACCTTGGCTATGTTTTGGGAACTATGTCGAGTATCGGTTGTGTACCCTGGGTATTGTAATATTATGGTGTGTATTGTATTAAGGCTCGATTAAGTAATCTAAGACTTGGTTTGGCTTAATTATGCACAGATGCCTGTTCACACCCGCTCGACTGGTGCTGGTACTTCTGAGGACGGGGCCATTTCGGAGGCACCGCCGATTCCACCTACTCTAGCAGATGCCATCGCAGCCGTAGCCAACGCTACAGCGCTGCTTACTCAGAACCGAGATGACCGTGGTGGGCGCCGAGGCCGCCACCATGATGAGGAAACAACTTATGTGGACTTTACGGACACTCGTCTACCGGTGTTCACCAAAGCGGATGAGCCGCTGGAGGCAGATGACCGACTCCGTACCATGGAGCAGAAGTTTGGATTGATTCGCTGCACTGAGACCCAGAAACCATTGTTTGCGGCGTAGCAACTTCGAGGCCCTGCGAGCGCTTGGTTTGCAAACCTCCTGTCAGCCCAGCCTAATGGGCACCAACTTACTTGGGCGGAGTTTCGCGAGGCCTTTCGTGCACATTACATCCTTGCGGGTGTGATGAAAATGAAGTTGGATCAGTTCTTGGCTCTGCAACAGAAAGAATCCACAGTCATGCAGTATGTCGGCTAGTTCAACCATCTATTGCAGTATGCCCCTGAGCATACTAACACTGACCAAAAGAAGAATGACTGCTTTGTCAGAGGCTTGAACTACAAGATTCAAAGAAGCTTCGCCAACAACCTCCATTGCACTTATCATGAAGCAGTCAATATTGCGATAGCTTTTCAAGAAAGCGACCGCAAGCATCAAGAAGAGAAGAAAAAGAAGAAATCTGGATCAGCTGGATCTTCTGGCCATCAGAAGCGCTAGAAAATCATCTACCATCCCACTCACCACTCACATCCCCAGTATCCCCATCAGCAGGTCGTAGTTCAAACTGCTGCTACTTCTCACACTTCCAACCAACAAAGTGCCACCCAGCCGAATGCCCCTGGCGTTCGTGTAACCACTCCTCAAACAACCTACAACCAACCCTGCTACAATTGTGGCAAGATGGGACATTGGTCCCGCAACTGCCCATTTCCTAAGCAATACAATGAGAATGCGTAGAAGGCTCTTGGTGGACAGCAACAGCAGCAGACTCAGCACCGTGGCCACCAGCAGCAGGCCCAGAAGGGAAAGGTTGTGAGAAAGGCAGGACAAGTCTACTACACTGTAACACCCGGATTTTCGAAGAAATCCGAATGAGAGTATATGTGGACCCAGGAAGTCCAAAACCACATATACCACAAATTGAACATCATTATGCACGAACAACGAGTATTTAACTTATTACATCATAGAGGGTTCACATCATAGCCAACGGCTTTTATTACAACGGATACGTCCTGGCGAGGCTCTCAAACCACAGGGACACCGACTGGGGGCACACCATCTTCAAGGATCCTGGATGTCCTCCGGAAACTCCACAAACTCATCATCATCGTCTGGTACCCATCCGGGATTTTTGATAATTTGGTGAACAACGACAAGCGTCAGCTCACCCAGCTCAGCAAGTATATAATGGGGATGCAAGGCTCAAAAGACTATATATAGCTTAGCTGCAGTTTAGTTTTAGTTGGTCAACTTTTATTACTATTCTGTTTATCTAAACTATAGAATATCCCTTAGCCCAAAGTTATCATCATTTAATCAAGTTGACATTTCTCCAAAAATCCTCTGAACAACAGACCCAACAAAAAGGATCCAGGCCGCTCATGACCGAGAGCTCGGCTGATATATCAGATGAAGTTAAAACTCTGCAGAGTGTGGACACTTTACCCATGAGACGTGAGTTCCCGATTGCCTGGGGAAGCTACCCCCATAACACTGCCAAGGTGAGCGGGCAGGGAGTCACTACGAAGCCTTTCACTAGTCGCTCTAACAAGTTAGTAGACGCAAGGTTTCGGCTAGGCGAATGGAGGCCCCCTTCAAGAATGGCACACCATGTGACCGCAGCCCAGCACACATCTTGACAGGCTCGAAACCCATTCTTGAACCTAGACCCCCCTCTAGTGCCTTTCGGTAACTACTAACAAGCTAGAGTTAATCTAGTTACTCTTCTAAGATCAGAGCCATGTGATTCTCACGGTTGTACGGGATATTCCTGGGTGGCCGCTTTAAGTAAAAGTCCGAGCGGAGGTGACTAGAGCTCAAAAGGTGTTCACAGCTCTAGTCTCTAATCCATGTTGCTAAAAAGCACATTTTATCAAGTTGCATAAAGTAGTTAACCATCATTAATAATAATCCTTGGTTGAGCGAAGCACTACACAGCTTAATGCAAACCCCCATAGGTATAACAAGGTAATAGGTACAAAATATACTAGGTAAATCCTATGGTTCAACAAGTTGGATATATGCACATGATTATAGTGATAGTATATTCCATAGGTAACAAGGAAACCATATATACACTTGCCTTGATAATCTGCTTACTCCTGGAACTGCTCACAATCGTTCTCTTCGAAGAACTCAGGCTCTAATATCACGAACAACATCATTCAAGCATCAATCCATTCATCACATGCATAGAAACATATGGAACACTATTAGAACAATACACCATGCATCAAAAGATAGAAAATAATAAAATATAATTATTCTACTCGTCTCTACGATCACGCAGATATGTGGATCATCGAAAACGGAGCTAAAATGAGAAAGATATGGCGAAAACCATTTTCCAGGGGCTAAACTACAAAAAGAATATTTATTTTGAAGCCCTTTTATTCAAATCCGACGCTGCTATCGAAATTAAACCTAAAGCAGAGGGGCTAGACAGCAAAACATCAGCCTTGGACCTCGGGGGTGAGATCCAGAGAGTTTCAGGGGCTAAACCAAAAGAAACAGGGCCTCTTTTGAATTACTTTTGAACTGGTTTGGACTGCGGGTCAATTTCCTGAAAACGCAGGGGCTAGAATGCAAAAGCGGCAGGACTGCCGCGCCGGTGGCCGACAGGCCGGCCATGTGGCGGGCGGGGGTTGGCGCGGTCCATGGCACCGTGGTGGACCGGGCGTGCGGGGCTTTCCCCCCTGGTCCACGGTGGACAGAGCACACGGCCAATGGGGGGCGCGGCTTGCCGGAGCGGCGGCCGTGCGGTGGCGCACCATGGGCGGCGTGGCGGTGCTCGCCAGCGGGCGCCCGGGAAGGCGTTAGCGGCCTCGGTTCGCTACGCAGAGGACACCGGAGGGAAGAGGAAGCCGAGGCGAACTCGCAAATGGGCTCGGCTTCGGCGGAGGAGCTCACCAAGGCGGAGTTCGACGACGGTGGCGATCTGCAGAGGAAGGGAGAAGCTCGGGTGAGCACGAAATCATACGGAATGGGGGAAAGAAGGGCTTGGCATGGTCACAAGCGAATGCGGCTTCACCTGGGATGGCGATTCGGCGCAACAGGGATGGCGGAGGGTCACCGGAGGTACTCCGGTGTGCGGCGGCGCTCTGTGGTGGCGGCGAGGTGCGAAAGGAGGGGACCGAGGGGCTCGCCTTTGGCTTTATAGGCTTGAATGGAGGCGGTGATGGGGCGCGAGTGCTCCACCGAGCGCTCGGGTGGCTGGGTGGGCATTAACGCCACCGCGGCGGCGGTTTCGGGAGGCGAGACGGCGGCGGCGCCCAACCGTCGCGAGGTAGGGGATGAGGCGCCAGGTCGCTGACGTGGGCCCGCGCGAGCAGCGCGCGTGTGCGGCCGACAGGCGGGCCCTAATGGCCAGAGAGAGAGAGGGAGGGCAGCGTAGCGGGCTGGCTGCGCAGTTTGGGCCGGGGCGTGGCCCACACGCTTGCGCGCGCGCGAGGGAAAGGAGGGGAGGCAGGCTGGGCCGGCTGCGGCCTGGGCCGGAAGAGAGAAAGGGAGGGAGAGGGAAAAGAAAAGAGTTTTTCTTTTCTAATTTTCACAAACCTTCACACTCTTGAATTTGAATTTTTGAAATATTTTCCAAACAACCTAGCCTGCACTTAAGCATAAATAAAATGCACCAGCATGTATGCAACAATAATTACCAAGCTCTCCTATTATTTATAAAAATTATTATTTGCCTAGTTAAATCAAGATAGGGAAATGTAATTGTTTGGCAAAATTATCCTACTCATGATCAAGAATTGGCCGCCGTTGTCCATGCATTGAAGATTTGGCGTCACTATCTACTCGGCAGTACTTGCAAGATTTACACCGATCACAAGAGCCTAAAGTACATATTTACCCAAGAAGAGTTGAACATGAGACAGCGAAGATGGCTCGAGTTGATCAAGGATTACGATATTGAAGTGCATTACCACCCTGGTAAGGCGAATGTGGTTGCCGATGCACTCTGTCGGAAGGTTCACTGCAGCTGTTTGACAGTGAAGCCCTGAGACCCTTCTTTGTGCGACGAGTTAGAGAAGTTAGGTATAGAAATAATTGAACATGGCTATTTGCACCATATCAGTATTGAGACCACCATCCGTGATGAGATCATCGCTGCTCAGAAAGGAAGCAAGGGCATCAAGCATATCAAGGAAAAGGTCCAAGCCGGTACGGCAGATTGTTTCAGGATTGACGATAAAGGTGTCATTTGGTTCAAAGATCGTCTAGTAGTTCCAAAGGTACCCGAGTTGCGCCAAAAGATTCTCGATGAAGCACATTTGACCAATTCTCTATTCACCCCGGGAGCAACAAGATGTATCAGGATTTGAGGCAAAAATTCTGGTGGACTAAGATAAAAATAAAAATTGCTCGGTATGTAGCTAGATGTGACACTTGTCAGAGAGTTAAGGCTGTGCACATGAAGCCCGGCGGAGAATTGCAACCATTGCCTATCCCTGCATGGAAGTGGGAAGATATCAGCATGGACTTTGTCACAGGTCTGCCCCAAACCGCAAGGGGTTTTGATTCCATTTGGGTAGTCGTAGACCGCCTCACCAAACAAGCTAATTTTATACCGGTCAAAACCAAATATACGGTGGCAAGTTACGCAAAGTTATACATAGAGAATTTGATGAAGCATCACGGAGTGCCAAAAACCATTGTCTCTGATAAAGGTACTCAGTTTGTCTCTAATTTCTAGAAGTCATTCCACAGGTCACTGGGTACAAAACTTCTGCATAGTACAGCATATCATCCGGAAACTGACGGTCAGACTGTGAGAATCAACCAAGTGTTAGAGGACATGTTGAGGGCATGTGCACTTAATTACACAGATACATGGGATGAATGTTTGGCACTGACAGAATTCTCATATAATAACAGTAATTAAGAAAGTATCAAGATCGCGCCATTTGAAGCTGTGTATGGTCGTAGGTGTTGGACTCCACTAAATTAGTCTGAGCCTGGGGAAAGATGGTTCTTTGGAGTCGACTTGGTGGAAGAAACTGAAGAAAAGGTCCAGCAGATACGAAATAATCTGAAGGTTGGACAGTCGCGGCAGAAGAGTTACGCCGATCAAAGACGCCGTCCCTTGATATTCAAGACAGGCGATTATGTTTATCTCAAGGTCTCACCCATGAAAGGAATTAGTTGATTCAGAATCAAAGGCAAGTTAGCTCCTCGATACATTGGACCCTTTCAAATCCTAGAACGTATTGGGAAGGTAGCCTATAAGTTGAGATTGCCAGACCACCTATCCGCGGTGCACAACGTATTCCACGTGTCCCAACTCAAGAAATGTCTTCGAGTACCTGATCAAGTAATTGACGTTGAAGGAGTGGAACTCGAACCGGACATGACCTACTCTGAGTATCCAATCTGGGTTCTGGATCGAAAAGATCACGTCACTCGAAGAACCACCATAAGATGGTACAAGATTCAATGGAGCAAACATTCAGAGGATGAAGCCACCTGGGAATCTGAAGACTACCTCGCCGAAAACTTCCTCGAATTCTTTGCTACCTTGTAAAAGTGAAGCTTCTGGCTGTAAAATGTATAAACTCCTCTGGTTATTTTATGGGCGAGTTTGGACTAGATTTACTTGACACGGTTTCTTATCCATTACTTAGACTTAAACCTTGATCATGTATCAAATCTCAGGATGAGATTTCTTTAAGGGGGAAGGGCTGTAATACCCCGGGTATTACGCCTAATTAATTGTGCCATGTCATCATGTTTATTTTTAAGTACCTGCATATGATTGTGCTTAGAGACTTTAGAGTGACTTATTTATGAATATAGTTGATGTTGCAATTGAATCCCTAATTGATGATTAAAATTAAAATCAAAGGAAAAGTTTAAATTAAGTCCTAATTGGACCCTAAAACCCTAAATCAAAAACTACATGGAACCTGATGAAAGTGTCATAATAAACGTTGTAGCCTTGAAAAATGGAACAACTTTTATTTTGGGCAAATTTGAAGTTATTGAGTAGAAATTTGAATTAAATCCTAATTACCACTTTAAAATTTAAATTTGAAATACTAATTTGAAAACTATTGAGAATCTGACTAAACTGCCTTAATGAAAGTTGCCAAGCTCAATTAATAGAACAACTTTTATTTTGGAAGATTTTCATGTTGTGGAAAAAAATTTAGAGAATTTAATTGGACTAGAAATAGAATTCAAATAGTGGTTTTACCCCCTTTTAAATATCTTCAAAATTATTCAAAATCTGAACTTGGTCCCAAAACCAAAGTTGTGCAGAATTCAAAATCCTATAACTTTTATTTTGGCCAAATTTCATGTTGCTGCACAAAAACTGGTCAATTTGGTCAAAAACCATGTGAGAGAGGCATTATATGCTACAGTGCCCTGCCCCTCCCTCCTGTTCGGCCACAGCGCCGGCAGCCGCCCGCGCCGAGCGCGCGCGGCGCCGCCTGTGCCGGCCGGGATCTTGCTCCCCGGCGCGGCCACGCGTGTGGAGGACCCCTCGTCGCCCAGCATCGACCTGTCCCCTCCCTTCCAGCTCCTCAAAAGGCGACGGTCGCCCGCTCTCCACCGTTCTCCCCTCCCGGCCACCGTCGTGTCCGCCTCGGAATACGGCGAAATTCGCCCTCACCGAGCCATCACCATTGCCTCCAGCTTACAGTCAACTAGCCAGCTCCCTTGCGCGTCGTTTGCTTCCAGTGGTGCGAGCCGTAGTGGCCCGTGCGCTTCGGAACGTTCGTCGCCGTCTTCACGGGTGACCGGAGCGCCGCCGCAGCCATCCCTCACGCGACTTGCTTGCTGTGGTGAGCCTCTCCTCTCTCGGCCTCCCATTTGTGACTCTCTGTTTCATGCTTAAGCTCATGCTTGCGACGGTTTTCCTTTTCATCCCCTAGGATCGCCGGAACGGGACTTCACCGTCGAAGCCGGGCCGCTGCATCCGCCGCCGTCGTCAAGCTCGCCGCTCCGCTCCATCTCAGCCTCAACCAGCCACCGGTCTAGAGTCGTGGTGAGCTTCTAGACTTTTCCTCGCGTTTTTCTTAAACGCTACCGCGTTCGGATGGCCGGAACAGGGTTGCCACGCCGCCGTTTCCGCCATGGGTGAGTCAAGGCCCGTCGGACGCGCGTAGGGTAGGGGCTAACCAAGCTAGGGTGTTCGTTAGGTTTGGGGTTCATGTTGGCACGCTTGGCTTCGTTGCTGGAGTCGCCGGCGGCGAGATCCGCGGCGGGCCGCCGCTTGTGCGCGCGCGCGAGCGCGCAGGAGGAAGAAGAGGGAGCTGACAGGGGGTCCCGCCTATCAGTGTCCATGAGAGAGAAAGCGCGCGCGGGCGAGAGCTGGGCCGGCCTGCGGTTGTTGGGCCGCCTCGGGCTGAATCCCTTTTCTATTTTCCAAGGGGAATTTAAAAGGACTTTTCCATTTTGATTTTTATAGAATAGTACTGCTATTTGTTATTTTCATAGGAATATTTCTGTTGAACTAAAAATCATCAAAATAATTGTGTCTGCTCTCTGAAGTATGTAGTTTTTAATAAAAATATTAAATATAAGTTTTGGACATCTTTTGCATGAACTAAAAGTTAGCATATTAATTAATAAATTCAACTTTGGGCAATTTTAATAAATTCCAGATTAATCCAAAAATCATGAAAATTTATATGGAACTGTTTTAGGATAAGATCTATCTGTTGCTAAAGTTTGGGATCAAATGTAAGCTGTTAGATCACCTATTAATTAAGTGTTAGATTTCTTGGATAATAAAACGAATATAAACAATTAACCCCTGTAGGTCTGTGTGATTTTTGGATTGATTGGGTTTATGGATCTTTCACTATGATGATCCTTGATAAAAGTACTGGTGCTACTTGTTAGTTGTAGTAAAGCTGTGCAGCGGCTTTCTATGACTGCTAAAATGGTTAATAAAAATAAAGTATGAAAACACCGTTTTGCTTTCTGCAAAACGTTTACAACTTTACCGTGAAGAAAAATTGTACTCAAGGACTAAATGGTTTACTTTTGATTATTGCATTCGTTATCTCCATACCATGGTAAGCATGCATCATTGCATACGTGTAGTGCCCGTCACCGAGGAAGTCAAGGTCGGGGCCACTGCTGAAGAGGAGACTCCCGAGGTCGTCCAGGGATTCGACATCTGTGGAACCGAGCCCGATCCGACACTTTTCGCAATCCAAGGCAAGCCCCGGTGTATCCAGCCCCGCCTTGAGTTTTATAAAATATTTATAACTTGAGTCAATTATTGTATTAGGTTTTAGGAGTTATTTGTCACCTATATTGTTGCATACTTGCCTTGATATATAATACCCTTTTAAACCTGTTTAAAAATAAAAATGTTCAAAAATGCTTAGCCCTGCTTACTCAATTTAGATTTGCATAAAAAGGTTATTTTGACCTACGAGAATGTGATATTTATGAATCATGAGAAAGGAAAAGGGATATGAGTCCGTTCGGGGATTGTGTACTTGGGTAGCAGCCCAAATGCATCGTCACCGTCAGAAAGGGATTTTCCGTTCGTTGGTTGTGAATTTGGGTTAGAGTCCCAATGCTTGACCATCGGTGGGAAAGGGATTTGAAAACCGTTGGGACACTTGTACTTAGGTTAGAGTCCCAATGCAATGTCGCCGGCGAAAAAAGAATTAGGGACCGTTCGTTGTAGGCTTGCTGGATCGAGACTTTGCAACTAGCCACATACTCCAGGAAGCCCTATCTCCGGTGGCTCTACTGCTTGAAACGACAACCACGCACTGGGAGTGAAGAGATGGCGAGAGTAGCGTGTACCCTCGTGTCCGTCGTGCCTGGAGATGAGAGGAGTACTGCGCTCTCGGGCGGCGCAGGACCGGTTCAGGTGTAGAAAAACCATGGTAGACGGGGTTGGTATATGCAAGCTTAAGTGCTACATATGCAGTGTGGATAGGGATCCCCAGCTGGGTATTTAATCGGTTCGAATCGTCGTTGCTCCTCGATAATGGAGACTTGATCCACTGCCCTACCCCGAAAAGTGGTTCGGAACTAGGAATTTTGAGAATGAGTTAAGAATTGGAAAGTATGAGGAAATATGATAATGAATTTGTAACTATGGATTATGGTTAAAATTAAGATTTGAAATAAAATATTGAAATAGGATAGTAATGCTTTGCTGCAAAACTCTTGGACTCTTGTTCAAGCCTTACCTTGACTCCCCTCAGCCTGCATTCCTGAGTCTCACTCTTTTTCTTTAGTCGGATAAGTCTTGCGGATTACCCCAGTACTCAGGGTTGTCAACCCCATGTTGCAGGGACACAGCAGTCGGAGGTCTGCCTAGCCCCCTGCTGTGTGACAGTTGTCTAGGATGGGAGTGAAGAGGAGTAAGGTCGAACCCTTGGGCAGGGTTCTAGTTATTAAGTATTTAATTATGTTATATCGTCGATCCACTGCTACCTACTTTTATTTATGGTCTGTAATAACTACACCTTAATTTTATTTGGACGAATGGATTGTAATCTATGTATTCTATAATCCTTCCGCGCTTTTACTCTAATGTAATTTGTTATGAATTGTTGTAATCCTGTAATGACTTCGCAATGGGATCCTGTTGGAGGAAAACGGACGCTAATGTAGTCCGGCAGGACCTTCTAGATCATTTGGGACACGGGTCGGCTGTCAGAGGTCACTAGTGACGATGACAGGTGCCTGTGGACCATGTGATTTAGGCGGTTCTGTTACAACCGTCACATCTCCGCATGTGATATCATTGTGAGTAAGTCTCACATGTTAGGGTTTGTAAGTATCGTATGTGAAGACGTGCTCCAATTCTTTTCAATTTTTTATCACCGCATCTACATATCATATCACGACTTATCGACAAGTTTCATGAATTTCGAACTCCGCTTGGATTTTATATAATTTCAAAACCTTGTCTCCGCAGGCCCCTCTTTATGTTTCAAGAAGAAGACGTGCGAAATTTTGGGTCTCTTCCTGGATACGGCCTCAAACAACACTCAATAACATAATTATCAATTTTATATTAATAAAATGTTATTATTTAATGCACTTACAGTTCAAACTTGCATTTTCAAAAAAATTCAATGAAATTAAATAAATTGAACAAATATAGCAAACTATCTTATACTTGTGCTAAATTTGAACATGTTGATCAAGGTATTGTAGGAAGCCAAGAGAAAAAATTGGAAGCCAAAACTAAAAAAAAAATTATTTTGCCAAGTGTCCTGAAAAAACACTCGGCAAACAGAGCACTTTGCCGAGTGTTGTAGAAGGACACTCGGCAAACCAGCCTGTTTGCCGAGTGTTAAACGGTGGCACTCAGCAAACTGCTGACGGCGGTTACCCCCTGTCAAACTTTGCCGTGTGTATTATTTTGCCGAGTGTACACTCGGCAAAATGTGCAGTTTGCCGTGTGTTGCTTTTTGCCGAGTGTTAACACTCGGCAAACTGTATTTTTACCGAGTGCCAGTTTTTTGCTGAGTGTTTAGTGCCTAATACTCGGCAAACATTCTCTTTGCCGAGTGCCCATGTTTTGACAGTCGGCAAAATATAAAACTCTCGGCAAATCTCAGTTTTCCAGTAGTATTTCTGCAGCCGCTGTTGGCTTCACGCTTCAGATTTGTATATATCCATTCAGAGTCTTGACACCATGATGTTGACCTACCCAGTTGACATCGATGTAAAAGTGGCTGTAACGAGATGACCCTCTCCTGGGCTCTCGATCCGTGTTAAATAGAACAGGAAAAAACGCCTATGTGACTTACAATATTCGAGTTAAATCAACTAACTCCTACAATCACTGGACGTCACTGCATGAACTACAGCCAATGCATGAGCTCCTATGAGTCAAGTCTCTAACTACGGCGCCTGCTCAACATTCCTGAGCCTTGCGCATGTATACTAAGTTTAGACAAAAACCTATTTTCTAACAATCGAAACCAAAATACTTTTATTTGCTAGTCGAACGAACGGTTCATCTGGCTTCCATTTCGTCCATGTTTTATTGTTGAGTTATTTCTCTCTTTTAATGCAGTAAAAATTTACCTTAGTTTTTCTCGCAAGTATGTAACGTAAACCCCAGCACATTACTAAATTAAACATCTAGTAGTCGGTCCATATATAGTTGGTGGGTTTAGTATACCACTTTAATAAAATTTTAGAAGGAGGAGGATCAGCTTATAATTCTAATTGCTCTAAACATAGCACCTCTGATTTGACACTTTTACATGAAACAACAACAAAAATATATAATATAGCTTTTAAATTCATATGTCCACAACTGTTTCGTAACAGCCAGGACTGTGCATAGAAAAGTTAGAAAAAAAATCAGTTCTTGAATCAAAGGAAGACATTGTTTAAATCAACCAAGAATTTCGGTCGTCCATCCCCTCGTCGAACAAACCTCAAATATAACGTGGCAAAATGGCACAAAGGACGAATTATGTACCATGTCATGTCAGTCAGCCTTATCTGGATGTGCTTAGTTTATGATTCACGTATCCATGCATGCATGATGGGCAACACCTTGTCTTTGCATCCACCGTCTCAGTAAATAACTCCATCCATCTTAATGCGCTGTTCCATGGATCGATGCAGTGTTCCATGAATGGTACAGTAATAGCCAAGTAAAGCGCCGTGGTGAACACGGTTTCCGTTCATGTCAAGTTGTCATTAATTTGTTTAGGAAAACCCTTCACCTCAGGCATGACAAACATAAATTTTTCATTTTTACATACAATTGGTTAAAGGGCAGTTGTAAAATTACTGCCCCCCCAGGTTGGGCCGCAAAGTTTGTCAAGGTTTGATGTGATCTGCTACAAGTTGGCAAGGATTGTGGAGTTGACGGTGACGGTGATATTATATGAAACAAATACTAGTCCAAGGTAAAAGCTAGCACAAATCATCTAGGACTAGTCGTTATTAGATTTTTTGAAGAATCCTAGTTATTGGATTAGATGGGGCTAACAATAACCCAATTAAATTAGCTAGATTGCCTAGTTATTTGGCTTACAACTGTTGAATTATTGGCTAAAAATTTAGCTCACGACTTTTGAGACCCCAGCTTGGATAGGCTAGGCCCAAAAATTCATTAATTAGCTAACAATTAGCCCTATGTATCTAAACAGACCTTTATTGGGTCTACTATAGCAATAAAATGTATGAATCACTTAGTAGAACACCATTATATTAATTAGACGCTCCTAAAAAAGATTTCTCAAGAAAAACTGATTGATTAATGGTGTTTTTAGGTGCCATAAGTACAATGATGAGATCGTTCCTAGACAAAAGACTACCTCTGTTGATAGACTGTTGGTTGTCATTCATAGAACATCCAATATAAATAGTTTATTAATAGAGAAAATCTTGTTAAAACGTGATGAGAAGACTTGGATCTTGTAGTAGTAAAAAAATCAAAGAAGAATTGGTGAGTCGGCGCCAAAGAAACCCTCACGAAGAAAACGGTGCGTTGGCATACGTAACAATTCCCATACACATGGCTCCAGCCGATAGGCTCCTTTGGCAACAGGTGCCCACCCGCTACTGGCTTGAGGAGGTGGGTCCTCAATAGCGTCGTTAGCTTCTAATATGTCATTGGATTGGTGACTTCAACGCTCGATGACAACGCTCAATGAAGAATGGGTAGAGCACGGAGCCTATGATGTGATCTTGCTCATGGAGAAGGGAGGGCTACAACGAAGGCATGGGAGATGACAATGAACTAGGAATCATAACCGGTGGTGTAAGAAGAGGGAGATGATGCAGCGGAGTGTTTGAATGACACTAGACCACATTTTTGATATTATTGGGCAGTGATGGAGTGGGCAACTAGGTTCATGTCCACTTTGAATGGATATGTACTGAACCGTGCTCACCTACAAATGATCTAAGGGTTGAGGCGTAAACTACTGAGGAAATAATTGATTTTTGCACAAACTATGTTAGAAAAAAGAAAATCTATTGATTTGCCCATTTCTCTTGAGACTGGGGCATGACATCCAGAAGGTGGTGCACACAAAAGAAAAATAATCATTGACAAAAATTTCCAAACGGTGCAACAAACTTGTCACATCATATGAACATATGATGGTCATGGAATTGTACATCGAGCAACCCTTGAATTAGATTCACTCCGACATTGATAGAGTTCAGGATGCCTAAGAATACAATCATTACCATGAGATTGCGATATCTACTGATCATCCCCTACAAGATGAAGCATGTAGAAGCCTCTTCGATAAGACCAAGACGATGCATCAGGTCTTCAATGCAGACAAAAAGACTATAGTTGGAGAACAGCATAAATCTATACAATGTAATATACAATGTTTTATATTGTGAAGAAGTATGCACTTGAGAGCCATATTTTTTAGATAAAAACTTGAGAACCATATATATTTCAGTGTGACACTTAATGTTTCTAACGATATGACCTAGTTTGATATCTACAGGATGATATTTACATAGTTTTCAGAATGGAAGGACACATTAGGTTTACATTACTTGAAAGCATTTGGAGGAGAGAATTAACATATATGCTTAATATTTGAGTATTAATGTGTGACGTTATTTGTGAGAGCTAAACTGGGTGATTCAATTGTGACCATTTATTTATTAGAAGTTTTAGATTTCACATGCAAAAGTATTGTGATTAAATTGTGGAATATATTGGAAACATAAACAAATTTAAAAAATATGAAAGGATTTATATATTGAGGTTTGAAACTTTATATGGCCGCCATGGTAAAATGATGAATAGAGGCAGGAGACGACATACCTCCCTAAATATTTTCTATATTAGCCATTCCCTGCCTCGTGATTTTTCAAGTTCTCTGTGCATCTTCATTCTTCGCCCCAAAGGGCAGCCCAACTGTTTGGCTCAGACTCTTGCCTTTGAAACCAGTTAGATGGCCAAATTCCAGGGAAATTATTTTGACTTTTAGAAAATTAAAAATATTATTTTTTGGAAATAGAAATCTAGCTTTGGAACCAGTTAGATAGCAAATTATGTCTGGCATTGATAGTTTTGTGGTAAAACTTTTAGTTTGAGAGTTTCATCGTCAAAAACAAACCCAAGCAATTCTTGTTATATCCGTAAATAAGACTTCGTCCTTAGTTTTGATAACAATATGCTACATGCTATAGGATGATTCTTGGGACAAGGCAGTGATTGGGTGGCGCCGTAAAGTGTCATCAGGTAGGATTGAATTGCAAAGCCACGTTAAGCTGACATCCGAAAGCAATTGTGATTACGCGGTAACTACTAGTTTCATCTTGATCGGATCAGGTTGCTATTTATTTTATTCCTAGATCATGCTGCTTCGAGAGGACGCTACCTTTTCTGCGGTGCTATATATTCAGCTCAAACATCCTGCCATACATATCTACACACACCACATACAGACGTAGACGGCATACACACCATACATATCAGACTGCAGATAGAGCATTTGGATAAATAAACTATTACACCAAAGCTGAAAACAGCATTACAATGAAACCATTTCTGTTGTCCCCCATGGCAACAACAGCCATCGCCGTTGCTGCTGTCTGCATCATCCTCTCGGCTACTACCATATCATCTGTGGCCGCGGCGGCTGTCGAGCACACGTTCGTGGTATGAGCATGCGAACCACTTCGATCTCTTGCTATAGCATATGTAGTGTTATTTTTTTTCTGACGTTGGGCATGCATGAATGCATGGACTCGGGGAATTTATTGATGAGTAGGTGAGCCAGGTGAACATGACGCACATGTGTAACGAGATTCCGGTCACTGTGGTGAACAGGCAACTGCCGGGGCCGACGATAGAGGTCACCGAGGGAGACACGGTGATAGTGCATGTTGTCAAACAAGTCGCCCTACAACCTTTCAATCCATTGGTATATAACTAAAGAGTTCTTTCAAATACTTTGATCATAACATATAGCTCAAACTTAACATATATATATTCGTAGATCAACATTCAAACTTTGCGACATATGTATTTGAGCACGTTTTGGTTCATCCAGGCATGGAGTGTATCAGATGCGAAACTGTTGGTACGACGGGGTGCCCATGGTCACCCAACGCCCCATCCAACCCAACCGCAACTTCACCTACGAGTTCGCCATCTCCGGACAGGGAAGCACCCTGTGGTGGCACGCCCATGACGCCTTCCTCCGGGGAACCATCTACGGCGCTCTCATCATACATCCCCGGCAAGGCGCCGCCTCCTATCCATTTCCCAAGCCTCACAAGGAGGTCCCCATTCTCATAGATTTGTTAAATTATGTTCTTCTTGGCACATGATTGCATGCATGAGTGAATCAAATCAGCTAGCATATTATTCATTTCATCATGATCTTAATAAGATGTATATGATGAGCATGGCAGGGGAATGGCGGGAGAAGGACCTTTCAGCGGTGGACAGGAACTTCAGCAGAGGTCAGTATATATGATGAATTCTCCAGTGGGTCCACAATCAACGGCAAGCTTGGAGATCTCTTCAACTGCTCCGGTACCTACTCTACTAGTCAACTCTCTTACTCTTATTACATACTACCTCCCTCCCTCTTAAGACAACTATTTCAATGTTTGCTTACATAATTATTTCTTTTATGCTGAGAAAATTGTTTGTGTACCAATATTTTTATAGAAAATATTTTTAGTCAAAGTGTTATTTTATAAATATGACATTGTTGTCTAACATCTAAACATATCATTTTGTAAAGGAAGCAGTATATACTACTATACCTCCCTCCATCCCAAATTGTAAGTCATTCCAAAAATATTGGAGAGCCAAAGGATGTCAACTTTGACTAAATTTATATAATAATATTTATAACATTAACTAAATATCATTATATTATTCATCAAATGTATTTTATAGTACACTTATTTGTGTCAAAAATCATTGTATTTTTCTTTATAATTTTGGTCAAACTTGAGATGGTTTGACTTTCCAAGATCCTTGAAATGATATGGGTAGATATATATCCATGCTATCCGAAAGAATTCTTGCTACTTTATTTACTGATGAAGTGGTTTTTGTTGACCTGTGTATTATTAGAGTCTCGAACTCTAGATAGCTGAAAATCATATGATGAGCAAATTTTATTGAAAAGGTGCTGAATTGCAGGCGTCTTTGAAGACGGCTACGTGCTGGACGTGGAGCCCGGCAAGACATACCTGCTTCGAATAATCAACGCGGCTCTCTTCTCCGAGTACTTCATCAAGCTCGCCGGGCACAAGTTCACGGTGGTCGGCGCAGACGCCAACTACGTCACGCACTACACCACGGACGTCATGGTGATCGCGCCCGGCGAGACGATGGACGCCCTGGTCGTCGCCGACGCGGCACCCGGCAGGTACTACCTCGCTGCGCAGCCCATCCAGGCGCCGCCGCCGGACACGCAGACGCCGGAGTTCGCCACCCGAGGGACGGTGCAATACAAGTCCACCGGCGGCGGCGACGGCGCCGTGCCTGCCGCCGTGGCGCCGGAGATGCCTGACCAGCACGACACCATCAAGTCCTTCTACTTCCACGGCAACCTGACGGGCCTTCGTCGCCACCGCCGGCAGCGCGCGCGGGTGCCGGCGCGGGCCGACGAGCGGCTCTACGTGACGCTCGGGCTGGGGTCCGTCTGCCGGCGCGGCCGCAAGTCCTGCAGGCGGGGAGACGATCCGGAGAGCATGGTGGTGGCGAACATGAACAACGTGTCCTTCCACGACGCGACGGCGACGCCGATCCTCGAGGCGCACTACTACAACCGCCGTGGCAACGGCGACGGCGGCGGCGGCGTGGGCACGACGGCGGGGCTCCCCGACCATCCGCCGAGCGCGTTCAACTTCACCGACCCGGCGCTGATCCCGTTCGGGCCCGCGGAGATGCGGCTGGAGCCGACGACCAGGGCGACAGTGGTGCGGCGGTTCAGGCACGGCGCCGCCGTGGACATCGTGTTCCAGAGCACGGCCATGCTCCAGGGCGACTCCAACCCGATGCACCTCCATGGCCACGACATGTTCGTGCTCGCTCAGGGGATTGGAAACTATGATGCTGCCACTGATGAGGCCAAGTACAACCTGGTGAACCCGCCGAGGAAGAACACCGTCCTCGTCCCCAATCTTGGCTGGGCGGCCGTTAGATTTGTAGCCGACAATCCAGGTTCGTGTCTTCTTGATTTCCTTGTGCGTCAGTTCTATCGTGTCATATATACAAGCTTGACTAATAATCTGTAGTTTTCATTTCATGGAGTCAAATATTCTCAAGTTTGACTAATAATTATATTAAAAAGAACAAATATTTATCATTTGTAATAAGGATCATTAAGTTAATAATAGAATGAAATTTTATAATAAATCTAGATGGAGATACAACTGTGTGTGTGTGTATATATATATATATATATATATATATATATATATATATACTCACACACACACACACACTGTTTTCTATAATAAATTTGTCAAATTCAACAACATTTGACTTGTCAAACAGAAAAATTTACATTTTATTTTTGGAAAGATGGAATCCAGTCATAATTTTTTTTTTCTTAGTTGGATGCCAAAGTTGAACTCCAAGGAGATCCAGTTCATGGTTTGCTTTGTTTGGCACATACAGGGGCTTGGTTCATACATTGCCACTTTGAGTTCCATTTGGCGATGGGCATGGCTGCAGTGTTCATTGTAGAGGATGGGCCAACACCCAATACATCGCTCCCGCCACCACCACTGGATTTCTTGGACGGAAGGCCATGATAATAGTCTCAAGCTCATTCCATTCATCCAAATAACTAAGAAAAGTCAAGTCTCAGGAGTCTAGAAAATTATATACCTTCCACTGTTAGTAACTTTCGAATAGTGCAATTAACTAATGAATTAATAATGTACAAGTATTCTTAGAGATGAATAAATTAAATAAAACGTTCCTGTATCATTTTCATGTAGCTTCATCAAATATTCATTATGTGGTGCTTGTATGTCCAATCATCTGTGTCTGTAATGTATATATAAGAAAAAGAAATACGAACATATTTTGCTACGGTGTTATCTGAAATACCAGTTCAATGCATGTGCCTAGCTAGGCTGAAGGTACAGATGGTGTCTTGAAAACAAGCCCACGAAAATACACAAACTCACTTGGCAACAAATATCATGTAAACCCCAAGTCCCCAACAAAGTTTACATTATATTGTACCCATTGTCAAAATAAAAGTTTACATTGAACAACTAGGCGGCACTCCACTGCAGCTAGCACACTATTTCCGTCCAATGACTAGTTTGTCACGTGGAGCAAGTAAAAATCTAACGTGATAAGACAGTTATTGAGAGAACAAGAAATCGTTTCTAATTGGTGTGAGTTTTGGAAAAGAAATCGTTTCTAATTGGTGTGAGTTTTAGTCTCCAGCTGGTACGAACTATGAAGTTTCATATGTGGAGGATTGCAGCCATTTGCTGGGGTATTTGGAAAAGTAGAAATAAATCTTGTTTTGAGAGCAAATTGATCAAAAACCCATTAGAAATTATTTGCCATGTTTCTGCGCTTATGAAATATTGGTCAGGTTTATATGAGGAGATGGATAAAGATCAACTCGATAAAGGGCAACTCTAATGCTCAAGGTTGCAAAGGAAGTGCTCGCCGCGCGCAGAGCAAGGCAGGTGACTCAACTTCTTCTACGGAATAAGGGTGAACCAGACCAAGAAGACGACTCTGCCTGAAGACTCTGCTTTGGGGATCGTCAAAATCTGGTTGATGGATGGAATCCTTTAGGACGATGAGTTTCCAGCTGTGATCTGTTATCTTTATCTGAATGTTGGTTGGTAGGTTCGTTATTCGATGGTTTGTTCCTAAAAACCGTAGATGAGTAGAATTCAGGTCTCTTTTCTGATTTCTAGTTTTCTTGCGGGCACAGTTGCTTCCTTGCACTCTTATCTTTCTTCTGTCTAATCTGTAATACTCTGGATGCTTGTATTTCCGATATCATATAACACAAATGGGGTTCCTCGTGTGGAAAGAAAATAAATCCTTTCTAAACAACGAAACGGTGGTGCCTGAATGGGCATGCTCCAAGGACACGAGACGACAAAGGATTTGTTAGATAGCATCAACTTGTGCTCTTAAGAGCAAGAATCTGAACAGATGTAAGCCTTATTTAGTATGTAATACCTCAAACTAATAACAAATACTTAATTAAACTTTACATTTTTATCTTTATTCATTAACACAATAGGCATAATAGATACTCATCCGTAGACTCTCTCTAGTTGTGATAAGTTTATCATTTACTAACCTATATGTGTTTTGGTCCATATGAATGGTTTTCCCCATTTACATGGCAGTATGGCACCTCCGTGTATCTTCAATATAAATTTAGTTGAAACAATAGCATGCATACACCATGGTGGCTCTTGTTGCATCCTATATCTTTTTGACATCATGGATCTAAATTTTCATTTTCCAATAATAGTCTTATTGTTTGCTATAAATTTTTACCATCGAGTTAAGTTTAATCTTTAGTATTTATTTTATCTTCGGTTAGCACTCCTTTCATACTTTTTAAAAATAAGGACTTAGTAAACAGCCAAAAATTTGCCCCATGATGTTTAAGGTCGGTGGTAGAGGTTGAACCGATCGATATATGATGACTAGTAGTGCTAACCTCAAAAGGATATTAATATTTAGCCTTACAATGGATATTTGCTCCAAAGAAATCTAAAATGCTAGGAAGATATATGCAGTCATCTATTATGAGCACCAACCACCACCATTTCTCAAGAATTTTTATTTTTCATATCAAAGACATATGTTTGCTCTAACGATTATCCTATACAGATATATCAAATATTTAATTAGGTAAAATATATAAATAAATATATATATCAAGTAATAGCTTGTTTAAACTGTATGTCATGGTTATTATTTTAGTCAATTAGTTTGAACTATTAATCAGTATATGAGCTGTGAGGAAATATTGAGAGCTGAAACACAGCAACATATGTATTTATCCCTCACACAACAAGGTACAGCACCAGAACAACGACCAGGCTTCATTGACGATAACTGCAAGCACACACTGCATGACATACATGGTACGAACGGATGCAAAGGGAACAAACCATAGTCACAGGGTTCGGGGAGGATGACACTAACCACGTACCAGGTTCGTCGTCCCAAATCCCGGTTCGGGGACGAGATGGGTCACTGTCCCAATCTTGTATGGGTCGCGCACCCATCGCAGCGTCGTTTAACAAGGGACGAGTTCCAATCCTAAATGGATCGTGCACCCATCGTAGCAGGGGTCGAAGAAGGGAAGAGTGCCGGCGTCGTCGGCCGTCGCGTCGAACATTGCCTCGCGATACGATTCCAGCCGCCTCCGCCTGTCCGCCAGTGGCCTCGGAAGCTCTCTTTTTTTTTTTTCTGATGAGACCGAGAGTCTGATGTATAGCTGCATTTTAGGGAAAATTTGTGTGCCATGTGGCGGCAGATTTGCTTCCATAAAATATTCCTGTGATTTGCTTCCTAATGTGTACAGTCGCAGAAAAGGAAAAAAAAAATTGGTTTCAATATACAGTCTCAAATCAACCAGTCAACCACTCAAATACATGGACTCCATTCTTCATACCGGGTCATTGACGTATAGGCTTCGAGTTCATGTACCAAATATTTGGTTCACGTGTACCGCAGAGGTATACCCCTTCGTACAACATTTTTATTGAGTGTCGACCCGCGTCCCTAGACCCGGTCGATCCAGAATCCTTGTGACTATGGAACAAACTAAAAGGCTACAGCTGGTAATTGAAAACCAGCCAACAGTGCCTTGAGCATAGCCTGCATCATGCATGGCTCTTTATTATATTCCAGAGAAACGACGACAGTAAAACACGACGAGGACGACGAGCGAGCAGAGCATGCCTCGAGCCCAGCGGCGGCATTTATTTCTTCAATTTTTCTCTGGCGAAGCATGCAAGGACGCAGACGGCGTCCCGATGGCGTCGATCAGAAGACCTCATCCAGAAACGCCGCAGCCGCAGCTGGCGCCGGCGTGCAGCGCGCTGGCAGAAGTTTGTAAGTATGTCAAAGCAGCTGTAGGTGACGACGGGGCCCGGGCCACGGCCGCCGGGAAAATGCTGATCGTCGGCGGTGACCAAGTTCCTGATCACATTTTAAGTCAAAATGTCTATATAAAAAAAGAAAAATAAAGACAAGAAAAATGCCTACGCGAGCGAGCTGCCTCCGCCACCGCCCGCAGTGGAGGCACAAGGAGCTCTGACGGAGAAGGCGCGAGGCACAACCCTACGATGGGTGTCGAATCGGTGCAGAATGAAAGAGACAAAGGAGGAAGAAGAAGAAGAAGAAGAATGAAAAAATTTGTCAAATGGGTCCCATGTGTCATTGGTATAAGAAGAAAATGCATGAGAAGAGACTGGCAAAGGGGCCTATCTGTTGGTACATGATCCGATTTTTGATGTGCCTAAACCAAACATAAAATGGATCGATTCAGTCCCTTTGTCAACCAAATAGAAAATGTGAATCAGAGTCGGGACCGTTTCATTCCACCTTGACTCCCAGCCAATTGCTACCTAAGCAACGATTATAGCGGAGGAGTTCGTCATCTCCCTCCTTAAGACACTCGTTAGGTTGGGCACATGAGCAGCAGTCATAAAAATTTTAGCATGGTCGGCTCCTACCGCTTTGCAAGAGCCGAGAGCAAGATGGAATTGAGAGAAATTTGATTTCAGTGGACAGTGCCGCAACAGTCAAATAGCAGAGCTTTCAGGATGGGGGACACAACAAATAACAGCACTGCGGTGGGTGGGCGGTGGGCATCAGCACCAGTACTATGGCGTGATGGTGACTTGGTGAGAAAACGTGAGATGTGAGATATCCAGGTTTTGACAGAGAAGCATTTTATTTTTATTATTTTTTTTTTTTTTTGCGAAAGCTGCAAAAACAGATAACGTACTAGTGCAATAGTGGCAGTGGAGACACTAGAATCCTACACGCTAGACCCGCACATTCTCCACATCGCATCTTCTCTCTCATTGTCCTCACAGAAGAAGTAGGAGTAGGTACAACACACGTTGGAGCTTGGAGCAAATAATAATGGCAGTGGAGATACTGGAGTCCTGCGTGGTGACGCCCGCCGAGGCGACGCCCATGCACCAGCTTTGGCCCTCCATCTACGACCTTGTCCAGGGCAGGATCCACACTCTACGAGGGCTCAATCATTACAAATAGGGGAATTGCTACGGTACCCTTAACGACTGTGAGCCGTTTATTTAATTTGATTGAATGGTCATGATCAGATCTTATCTCCTAGGAGGTAATATTTTAAATATATTTTTATTTTTTAATTTATTTATTTTATAAAATAGGATAAAAAAGAAATATTTACGATATGAAAAATCTTTTTTTAATTTGTTTGCATACATCTAGTATATTTGTTTGCATGGGCTAGTGGCGTGCGTGTGTGTGGCTGTTGGTGGCCGTGTGTATGCATGGGTGGCCGAGTGGCCAGATTAGGGACTAAGGTTCTTGATAGTTTGTCGGCATGAACAATGGTGATGGTATTTTTTTAATCTGCAACAAAATTTTATAACTAGTTTTTCTCCCTCGTGCTAGCTCCAAATGTATCATCTTATGGGAACTGGTGTCGGTGCTAGTTTTAGCGGGGCTAACACCGGCTAGTAAATATGTGTTTTGCGGTTGAGGTTATGGATGGTGTGCAAAGGGGAACACAGGAATTATACTGGTTCAGGCCAAGCAAACCCTACGTCCAGTGAAGAAGAGAGTCGTGTTACCTTGCACCGGGGTACTTGTAGTAGGGGGTTACGAGCTAGGCGAGAGAAGGAAGTGCTCCCAGGTCTCTTGTGAGTTTCTAAGTCTATGCAAGTCGTTTGCTGTTGGTGTGTATGTGTGAGTGAGAACTTAGGACTTCCGGGGTTCCCTAAAGCTGGCCTCTGCTCTCCCTTTTATAGTCGCAAGGGAGAGGCAAGGGCAGCGCTTATAATGCTACGTATGTTACAGTGAGGAGTTGTTGTTCCTCGTTTGACTGTCGTCAGCTACGGTCTTGTCTCCGCGTCTTCGGGGTATGGCCGTAGTGGTTCGTACGATATTGGTGAGTTCCGAGGCAGCAACAGTCGTCGGATTACGGCATGCCGTAGGGTCACACCTGATGGCTGTCTTTCTGCACGATGTGACAAGAGGGCGAGTCGTCTCGGGGCGTTGTCTCCCGAGGCTCGGGACTCTTGGAGGTGTGATGGGATGGAGCAGGGTGATATCTCCCCTCAGGCGTATTTTCGGCCTTTGGACAGTACTTCCCGAGGGTTAGGTGGGCCCGGATGGAAGGCGTGCTCGTCCTTTCGAGTGGACAGTGCAGTAGGCGCTTTTTCCGTTCTTGCGTAGCCCGTCGTCAGGCGCTCGGACTGTCGAAGTTGTAGTTGGTAGATCCCGGCGAAAAATGGGGCGGCGCACCATAGACCATACCGTGGAGAGGACGGCCGTAGTGGGCCTATCAAATCCGCTTGCCAGGGAAATCCTGACAGGTGGTATGGCCGTCAGGGGCGTGCGAAGCACAGTCGCGTCGAGAATCTCGCCTGACGGGATAGTGCTTGTAAAGTGGTCAGAGAGGTCTCTTGTGGTCCAAGATTGCTCTGCTGACATCATCTGTGCCTTGGAGGCCTTTGTGAGATTGCGCTCGAGAGGGATGGGGAAGCTCGGGCGAATCGGAGAATGGGCGCCGAGGGTGCCGCTCTCCCGAGCTCTCCCGGGGAGGCTCGGGCGAATCGGAGAATTAGCGCCGAGGGTGCCGCTCTCCCGAACTCTCCCGGGGAGGCTCGGGCGAATCAGAGAATTGGCGCCGAGGGTGCCGCTCTCCCGAGGGTTGGCTGTCATTGGTGCAATGATGTCATGGGCCTCCGTAGACGTGGCCTTCATGGGCTTCGGGCGCGGCCTTCGTGGGCTTCCACTGGCCGGGAATGAGCGTTTTTGCATCAAAGTTGGGAACCCCAAACTTTGGTACCCGACAGTAGCCCCCGAGCCTGTGGTGGAGTGAAGGCACTCCTCCACAGGTTCACGCTGGTTCTTTCTGTCAAAAAGATAAAGTATGGGTTGTTCTTTCCAGTGGGTGCACGCGAGCGCACCCGCCGGGTGTAGCCCCCGAGGCTTTGAGGGATGATATATCCCTTCAAAGGCTTAGAATCGTGTTTATTAGTCCTCGGGTGTTTTTCGATTTATTTAGGAGGGTTGTTTCCTTGGAAGCGGAGCCCCCGAGCCTCCCATCGTGTTCGGAGGTCGTTCGGTGGTCTTTCCAAGGTACAGGGCAAGTTCCCGAGCCTCCGTTTTCGTATCGGAGATCGGTCGGGTTCTTCTCTGTCTTTTTTTAATTCGACCTTCACGCTCTTTTTTCGGGAAGAAGAAAGTTTGGTCCTGCTCGACTTCCCCGCTGGGGCACGAGTCGGCATTTCTAGTGAGCTACAAACGGGTTGGTCCAAGTGGAGGTCCGTGCCACGTTCGTTAGGGGTCGGCTAGCGGTCTGAGCACACTCTAAATGTTTCACGAGGGTCAGTTAGTGGATGTCGGGTCCCTTCGATGGGTCCCGACGGCATGATGCCTCCCACGGAGGGATTCCACGTAACCGACTCGCTACTGGGACTTGGACACAGCATGGGATGTCCCTTGTGATGTTTCGGGCGTCGGGATACTGGCCGTTTCCGTGACCCATCCACTAGCTGTCCCTAACTCGGTTTCCCTGGGGAGACTGTTCGAGCCATGGAGGGCCAGTCTTCGATCCCCTGGGAACGTAACGGGCGCCCAAGCCCAGGGTTCCTTCGTTGGGAAGGAGAGAATGTTGGCGGAATCGAGGTGCGCAGTTGTAATGATTCGGCTCACCATTTGAGGCGCGAAGCCTGACAAACGCGACGGTTCGGCTCAGTCGAGGCGGTTTGCGTACGCGGCGATGGCGGCGACGTGGGGATCGTGGCGGGTTCCACGTAATTAATGCGGTGGATTTACTGCAGATCACGGCTCAGGTGTATAAGAAAAGATCGTGATTTCTTTTTTTTACCTTAGCCATTGGCTCGCACGGCCGCTCGCCTTCTCGCTCCCGTCGCCTGTCTCCTCGCCTTTGCCTCCTCGCTAGAGCCATTGTTGCCGCGGCCGTCGTTCCTCCCGCAGCCCTTCCCCCCCTACGCTTGCCATGGATTCCTCCTCCGCCGCTGTCGATGCCGCTGCCGATGTCGCCGTCACCGACGCCGCTGCCACCGACGCTGCCGCGGCCACCACCGGCGTCCTCAGGCTGGAGCCGTGGCCGAGGAGCACTGTGACGGAGGCGCAGCTGGAGCGCCTCGTCACTCTGGGGCTGCTGCGTCCTTGTACCGATGCGCAGCACCCGGAGTGGGCCGTGCAGCCGCGCGACCACGAGGAGCCGAACCCCGGCGAGGGGTACGTGGTGAGCTTCGTTGCTTACCACGAGCGTGGGCACGGCTCGCCGCCGAGCCGCTTCTGTCGGGCCATCCTCTTCGAGAACAGGCTGGAGCTCCACAACCTCACCCCGAATTCCATCACACAGGCGTCGATTTTCGCCGCCCTGTGTGAAGGCTACATCGGGGTGCCCCCGCACTGGAACCTGTGGTGGCCGCATTTCCTGCGTCGACTGGTACACCAAGTGGGTCGGCACGAGGAAGCCACGGGAGATCCAGCGCGCGGGGATGTGCGGCCTCATGATCCGCTCTTCGTCGTATATCCCCTGTTGGGCCCCCTCCTCCAACAAGGGGTGGCACAGTGGCTGGTTCTACCTTCGCAACGACGGGGGTCTCTTCCCCAAGTTCACGGGAAGGGCGCTCATGGCTCCCCTTCCCCAATGGGAGTGGGGGTGCCCGTCAAAGGAGTCCAAGCACCTGGCCGTCTACTTCGACGCGCTCAAGGAGTTGAAAAAAAGGGGCCTTACAGGGGCCGGCGTGGCGGGGAACTTCCACATGCGGACGGTGCTACCTCTGATGGAGCGCCGTCTGGCGCTCCATCAAATGGTAACCGGGTCGCAGCGGGAGGGCACGGCGATGCTAGCCCGTGACCTTGGCGAGGCGGGGGTCATGCGCCGCGTCGGCTACATGGTGGGGGGTCATCCCACATGGGAGGAGGTGACCCAGGTGCCTATGCGTCCCTGCGCGGGCTTCCCGGCATTGGTAAGTGTCGTTCGTTTGATCGGGCCACTGGTTTCCCCATCTTCCTCCTAACCTTTCTTCTTCGTTCTTCGTAGGGCCTCTTGAGGACCGGGAAGGCTTCCCTTCCGCCCGTCCCGGAGGACAAAGAGTGGCGAACCCAGAACCGCATCCGGGCCACGGAGGAGAAGGCGAGGAAGGACAAGGTGACCACCCGGAAGCAGAAGAGGGCGCGGAAGGTGGAGGAGTCCTCCCAGCGCCGCCGCCGCTTGAGGGAGGCCGGGGAGCCTGAGGTGGATACCCCCACCGAGGACGACGACGACGACGATGATGAAGAGGAATATGATTTCTCCATCTTCGATTTGATGGAGTCTGACCGACCGCTTGCGGCCACACAACCCGCGGTGGGCGCTGACGAGCCTGGAAAGGCTTTGCTATCAGCGTCCGCCGGTGAAAGTGCCGGGGTTCGTGATCCGAACCCTCGGGCAAACCTGCCGGAGACCGCGTCCAAGGACGCGGCTCCTGGCAGGGCGACATCAGGAGGCGTGGCTCCACCCGCCATCAGCAGCGTGGTTCGGCCGAAGGGGCCAGGGACGGGCTCAGGCCCGGCGCCCGAGATGCCCCGAGGCTCCAGTGGGGGGACCGAGGGTCCCCTGTTTCGGCGGACCCGCCCCGCCGACGCGTCGTTGGTCGGCGCGGCGACCGAAGGCGGGGGGAGTGCTGGGAAGACGCCGCCGGAGCCGGAGCCCACCGGCGAAAAGACGCCGGCGCTTGAACTGGGGCCCTCCCAGGCTCAAGCTTCCCCGCCGAGGGGCGGTGACGTCGGGACGACCCCCGGCGCCCAGGCGGAGCCCTCGTCACTGGGCGGCACTGGCTCGGACGCCGGGTTGGCGCCCACTCCTCCGCCGCCGGCGCAGCCCACACCATCCGTCGTCTCGCCGAGCGTGGACGCTACGACGAAGAAAAGGGTGATTCCGAAAACGAGGTAAGTATCTTTAACTTGTAATTCCTTCTGGTGGGGATCCTTTCATGAGCGCTCCTTTCTTCCTTCTCTGCTTCAGGAAACGCTCGGGGGCGGACCTCCAAGTGTCGCACCTGAAGGTCCTGAAGGTGCAGGGCCATGACACGACCGGGGGGAGTGCCCGGTCGGCGGGCGAGGAAGTTCGTCCCCCCACGGGTCCGTCCATGGCGTTCGAGGCTCCTTCCTCGGGGGAGGCTATCTAGGCGGCGGCCGCCGTTGTCGTGCCCGTGATCGACCTGGAGACGGAGCCAGCATGGGCTTCCGAGGCCTCGACCATCGGTTCCGGAGGCGAGGCGCCTCGGAAGCGCCAGCCAATGCCGCCCCCACGGAGCCAGCTGCCACGAGGTCATCCGCCGTGGATGTCAGCGCAGGAGCTCCCCCCGCCAGTGTGGAAGGCCCCTGAGCACTGGCCTTGAGGGGGCCTCAGCCTCGGGAGCGAACCGCCTCCCGGATCGAGTGGGCGGACCGCGCGGACCCTCAAGCGCCGCCCGTCTTCTCGCTCCAGAACGACCTCGAGGCCCCCAAGTGGGACGCCGTTCAGGAGCTCGGGTTCAGGTCGGCGGCGGGGCTCCGCGCGATTGCCGATGTCCTCGAGAAGGACCTCCCGGCCTAGCCTCAGGTAAATCCCCGTGTCTTGTAAACTTTTCCTGCATATGAGCATCGTTCTTACCGTTTCCGCTTCTTCCTTCTTTCCAGGACCTCATGCACACCTCCCGGGACAAGTCCCGCTTCCTTCGTGGCGGGCTCGGGCTCTGGAAGCAACTCGATCTCAAGGGGAAAGCCCTTGCCCGCGCCCGGGGCGAGCTCGCCGCCGCGACCTCCAAGCTTGCCGAAGTTAGTGTCGACAACACTATCCTGAAGGGGGAGGTCACGGAGGCACAGGGCCGAGCCGCTGCCTCGGCAACACGAGTGCAGGAGTTGGAGAGCGCCCTGGCCGCGATGACGAGGGAGCGCGACACCGCCCGAGAGCTCACCGCCGTGAAGATTTCGGCCGCCGAGGTCTTGGCTCTCGACCTGGATGAGACTCGGGAAGCGTTGCGCCAAGCGCTCGGTGCCGCGGACTTGGCCGAGAAGGAGGCACAGAAGGCTCGGGAAGAGGCTAACCGTAAGCGCAGCGTTGTACTTTTTCCATCCTGCTCGTCTTGGTTGCTCGCTGTATTTTTATTCATCTCCGTGCATTGTTCCCACAGTTCTGCAGGCGGCTTACGACGGCGAGTTGGCCAAACACCTGGACCTGCAGAAGGTCGCGCGGGCCCTGTGTGACTCCGTCGGCACCGGTGGAGAACCCTTGGGGATGTCGCTCCGGAGCCGACTGGAAGCACTCCACGGCAGCATGAGCGACCGGATCAAGGAGGCCCTTCTGACGGGTGTCCAAAAGACACTGGCGGTTGTGAAGTCCCACTACGGGAATTTTGACGCCGACCCTGTCAGCGAGAGCTTCCTCGAAGCCGAGACGCCGAGCTCCTGGCGCTGGAGGATTCGATGAAGGGCCTGGAGAAGTGCTGGCGGGCCTCTTCCAAGCCGAGGTCGAGCTCCCTCCTCTGAACCTGCCGTGAAGAAGAAGCGGGCCATAGTGCCCTTGTAAAAAGTAACCTTACGTGAGTGGCTTGAGAGGAAACAAACAATATGGCCGTTCGTGGCCTCAATATTTATGTAAATATTTGCTGAATATTTGTTTCGCTTTGTTTCGTGATTTTTTCCTTAGGCATTTTTTCTTGCCGATCCTGTGCCCGGGCCATCGAGCCATGGGGGACGCTTTTTGGGTGTCGTAGCTTTAGCGTCATAGACGCAGCCGATGTCCTAGGAACTTTGGCAGAAAGAATCCTTAGAAAAAAGGCTTAGACGTTTCCTCCCGAGCCTCCTCCCTTGGCCGAGCGTGGATCTTATAGGTTTTCTTCCGAGTGCGGGTTAGCCTTCGAACGCGGAGTGGCGAGGGGAGATGTTGTGGCCCTAGAGCATAAGCGGTCTCCTCGACTCGGCCGGCTCTGTTCTCTGGGACTTCCCTCACTCTTCCGAATTCTATAAGTTCCGGAGGGAAGCGTGTTTTAGGGAGAAACGAATTCGACGAGTTTTGAAATTTTTGTGTTTCCAAAATTGTTGAATCTCGGGAAAGTCCGGGGGTTCCCCCCGTCCTAGCCTCCAAGGGAGGGTCGGCCTTACCATAGGTTAGGCCGAACCTCGCTTTTAATGCGCGGTGAAATAAAGGGTCATTTCACTCCCGAGTGTAAGCTCGGATTGAAAATCTAAAAATCATGTAAAAAGAGTAGAAGTCGGGTCTTTTCATTGATTTCAAGATTTTACAAAATAGTACAATGCTCGAAATCTTAGGGATAGAAGCGACGTAGCTGTTCGATGTTCCAAGCGTTGCTGTAGACCTCGCCCTTCTCGTTCGTGAGCTTGTATGTGCCGGGGCGTAGCAACTCTACGACAATGAATGGCTTCTTCCCACGTGGTGTGAGCTTGTGACCTGAAGTCCTCTATCGTCCTGTGAACAATAAGTCTTGGCCGAGGTGCCCATGTAAATATTAGACTTTGTGATGAAAGTTGAGGACTTAACATTTTTAGGAATGTCGTAGCCTCCGTGGCGTAGGCAGAGCCAGAGCTATGCCAGTCCGACCCGAGGAGTTCCCACTTTGTCTCACACACAGCTAGGTATCTCAGAGAAAGCTCGAGTGAGATCGTTTTTTACTAAATTTCCCAAACGCCCGTCTCTCGTCTCGCACTTAGGCAAAATTCGCGAAATCTTTCTGGAGCGTAAGTCGACCCTCGGGCGGAGGGTGGTGAGTGGAGGTGCCGTAGCCCGGAGGCGTAGGCGATCTCATGGCTCGGCCGGCCCTGCCCTAAGAGTGTCCTTTTACTTCTTTGGATCTCGCAAGTTTTGCTAGAGTGCAGAAAGGAGTTCGGCGCGGAATTTTCGAAAAAGCCATCGAAAAGGTGCAGAGGAAATTAGATCGTCAGTCCCCAAGCGTCCACCCCTCATCCCATACTTGAAAAATTACATGAAATTGCCTCGAAGCGTAAGTCTCCCGTCGGGCGATGGGTGGTGAGTGGAGGGTGCCGTAGCCCGGAGGCGTAGGCGGTCTCGCGGCTCGGCCAGCCATGCCCTAAGGGTGTTCTCTTGCCTGTTCGGGTTTCATGGATTTTTTCAAGAGTGCTGGAGTGGTTCGAACGCAAGGGAGGTTTCACTTAAAATCTCAAAATCTGTGATAATTAAAGAACGCTTATTTATCGATTCCGAGACCACAAATATGAACAATGCCTGAAAGCTTAAGGGTAACTATGACTTAGCGGCTCGAGCTACTAGCGTTGCGCTGGTGACGATCGTAGAGGCGGTGTCCCGCGCAGGGGGCACCGGGTTGGTCGGGTTGACGCCGATGCGCCTCCCCCGCCTAGTTCGGTGGGAGCGCCGCGTGGCGTTCCCTCCGTTCCCTGAAACGGGTGGAGGTATCGCCGGGGTTCCTTTCCCAGCCACCTGCTGGGCCGCGATCAGGATGATGATGGCCCGGGGCTCAGGTTGGGCGGAGGTTCATCTCGAGGCCGTGGCCAGTGGCCACGAACTCGAGGCTCCCGAACCGGAGCACCGCGCCAGCAGAAAGCGCAGGGACGTTGGCTGCCATTCGCAACCGGGATCAACACGCAAAAATATGTGTTTTGCAGTTCAGACCAAGTAAGCCCTACATCCAGTGGAGAAGAGAGTTGTGTTACCTTGTACCGGGGTGCTGTAGTAGGGGGTTACAAGCTAGGCGAGAGAGGAAAGTGCTCCCAGGTCTCTTGTGAGTGTCTAAGTGTATGCAAGTCGTTTGCTGTTGGTGTGTATGTGTGAGTGAGAACTTAGGACTTCCGAGGTTCCCTAAAGCTGGCCTCTGTTCTCCCTTTTATAGTCGCAAGAGAGAGGCAAGGGCGGCACTTACAATGCTACGTATGTTACAGTGAGGAGTTGTTGTTCCTCGTTTGACTGTCGTCAGCTACGGTTTTTTCTCCGTGTCTTCGGGGTATGGCCGTAGTGGTTTGTACGATCTTGGTGAGTTCCGAGGCAGCAACAGTCGTCGGATTACGGCATGCCGTAGGGTCACACCTGATGGCTGTCTTTCTGCACGATGTGACAAGAGGGCGGGTCGTCTCGGGGCGTTGTCTCCCGAGGCTCGGGACTCCTGGAGACATGATGGGATGGAGCAGGGTGATATCTCCCCTCGGGCGTATTTTCGGCCTTTGGACAGTACTTCTCGAGGGTTAGGTGGGCCCGGAAGGAAGGCGTGCTCGTCCTTTCGAGTGGACAATGCAGTAGGCGCTTTTCCCGTTCTTGCGTAGCCCGTCGTCAGGCGCTCGGACTGTCGCAGTCGTAGTTGGTAGATCCCGGCGGAAAACGGGGCGGCGCACCGTAGACCATACCGTGGAGAGGACGACCGTAGTGGGCCTATCAAATCCGCTTGCCAGGAAAATCCTGACAGGTGGTATGGCCGTCAGGGGCGTGCGAAGCACAGTCGCGTCGAGAATCTCGCCTGACGGGACAGCGCTTGTAAAGTGGTCAGAGAGGTCTCTTGTGGTCCAAGATTGCTCCGCTGACATCACCTGTGCCTTGAATGCCTTTGTGAGATTGCGTTCAAGGGGGATGGGGAAGCTCGGGCGAATCGGAGAATGGGCGCCGAGGGGTCCGCTCTCCCGAGCTGTCTCGGGGAGGCTCGGGCGAATCGGAGAATGGGCGCCGAGGATGCCATTCTCCCGAGCTCTCCCGGGGAGGCTCGGACGAATTGGAGAATTGGCGCCGAGGGTGCCGCTCTTCCGAGGGTTGGCTGTCATTGGTGCAACGACGTCGTGGGCCTCTGTAGACGTGGCCTTCGTGGGCTTCGAGCGCGGCCTTCGTGGGCTTCCACTGGCCTTAATTGGGCCAAGTCGCGTTGGGAATGAGCGTTTTTGCATCAAAGTTGGATGCCCTAAACTTTAGTACCCGACAACTGGCAACGCTTAGAATGCTATGTCATGATAAACTATATTTAAAGTTTTTGTTTTTTAAATTTAAATTTTAAATTATCCTGGTAAAGCCGAGTGGACAAATGATCAAAACAAAATTGTAGATCTGGATGACTTCGGGGGTGGTCGCGCACGTGGCAGCGGTGGCAAAGGCCATGTCGGGCGCGGTTTCTTTCTTCTTTTTTTTACGTGACACCTTCAGGCATGCGATCATGATTGCGGGATTGCGGCACCGGTTTCTTCTTTTTTTACTTAACACCTGCATGCATGCGATCGTGATTGCGGGATTGCGGCACCGGTTTCTTTCCTATTTTTTATCGCATCGCCTAGACGATCGCCGTGCCAAGCCGCCAACTGCCGAGATTTCAGGAGAAGCTGTGGAAATAAATCTCCTTTTCCATGTTTATTAATTTATTATGTATTTTAAAAAAATCTTAATATTTAACCATTCAGATTCATTTGAGATATTACCTCCTATAAGGTAAGATTTGTACCTTGGCATTGCCCCACAAATAGATGATGGTGCTCAAGCATAACAAGATCCATGCGCGTGATCTGTTGAAATATGATTTGTAATCGATCGGGCTACGTACTGACGGTGGACGTGTGATGAATCTGCATGGTTCTTTCTAAATTTGTATGAGCACTGGTCATAAGTCCACGCCAAATAAAGTCGTAAGAGGCATAAGGGCATATATGCGCTTGATCCTACGGTCCTACCAGGCTACCAGCTGAAAGGCGTTGTGAAATGAGCACTGAAGAATGCTATAGCTCCTAAATCGAATGGTACATGGCACTGGACATTGTCGGCGACCAGAGCGAGCAAAGATCGAGGTTCATCGACAGTGTAGCGTGCTAATGAGGAAGGCTGACTCCGTGCATCTTCGTCCCGTTGGTAGAAAGTGCAGCAGCTACGGTCAGAGTTTGGAGGCTGTACCAGCAAAAGTGGTGCATGGCTTCCTGTATCTCAAGGACTGAAGCTTCAAAATGTGGTAAATCTTTGGCTAAGAAGGCCGGACACTTTTGAAATGAGAATGCCCAAGAAGGCCGGACTACCTTTTGTGTTGACGCCCCAATTTTTCAAGGGGAAAAAATTGAATTGTTCATAAATTTTGTTCTTAGTTTTGGTAACGTTCTTGTGAGCTAATAGAACCTATAATAAACTATATATAATCATAAAACTAGCAGAGACTGACCAAAATCAATGAGGTCGACCTGTAAAATATACGTCCAAACAAATAGAAAATCTAACAAAGCCATGTAAATGCTCTAATGTTTTTCGGTTCTGAAAGTGTAAATATGTTTAGAGTCGGGTAAGCTTCAGATAATGCAACTCTTGAAATGTGATCATCATCGATTCATGGATGGTTTGGGTCCTTGACAGTGTGACCCATTGGCCCATACGGCCATACCATGGTGCTTGGTGAATCCATAACCAAATTCCAGATGGACAAATGAACAACAAATGCATCTTGACATTTAAATTCTGTTTAATTAATTTAGTGATGAATTGATGGGTGTTCTGAAGACAAGACAGAGTAGCAGACTACAGGCTAGCCCCGTGCAGTGCTACTTCTTCAGAAGAGTGCGGGTTCAGAAGGCACTCAAAACAGAGGAGAAAGCGGGTTTCCAGGAAAGGCTCCACTGAGGCAGAGTGGGATGTGTTGCGCGAGCTTGGCGTCATGGCGAGATGACTTTGTGTCTCGTTTTTCTTTCCCACCCCATGTTTTCAAGTCTCGGTGGTCACTGAATATCGGATATATCAAAAATCTATCGGCAATAGAATCTTTTTCGAAAAAAAAATTAGACAAAAAACAACTCATTTTATTCAGGAAAGCACATAGATCATTCATAATCCATTTAACACATAAATAACTATAAATCAAACGTATTATTAATTGCTTATTCCACGAGGAGGACAGCGACATGGCAAGAGCCTGCGAGCGTATTGGGGCGGTGGCAACTTAAATCTTGAAGAGAAATTCAAACATGAATTAAGGTTAGAATATTGGTTGGGCTTTTGATAGGCAGATAAATTTTAAAAAAATTAAAATTTTGGGTGAGAGAGTACGGACCCAGCTAATAAACGGGATGTCTCGAAAATTTTAGGATATATCGGTCAATATTTTAAACCCTGCCGTGATGACTTTGCATCTTGTTTTTCTTTTCTTTTCCCTAACAAAGGAAGCGTTTATTACTTTTTTAACGGTAATACACCGAGTTAATATAAAACTTAAAAATACTACTTTCAATCTATGTTTTCCGAACACACGATACGAGCGTGAAGAAAAAAGAAACACTCTAATGACTATCGATTCGAATAGCAGAACGCACGCTGGTAGGGCCCGGAGCGCAGAGACCGGCCAGGCGCAGGTGCCCTATGCCATCCTATCAGCTTGAGTGCTTGACGGCACCCTGAGGTAATCCAGGCAGTAGCGACGACCCCGACGACAGTCGTGGGATCAGAGGCGACTGCGCAAAAATATAATTGGGACGACTTTGCTTGTCTCAGGTGCCGCGCGCTATTGTCCATTATATAGCCAGCTCAATCCATGTCGATACATACATGTCCTAGTAGAATAGAATACGAGTCAATTTGAGGTTTTAATAAAAAATAGTATATCTCTACCCTATACTGAAAACTTTTTGAAGTCCCTATTTTTTTATGACTTTCTCTAACTACCACGTCACGAAAAGCTTATTGTGTCCGGACTTATATGACTCGTGCTTATAAGAGTTTGAATAGATTGCGTATTGATTTTTTTTTACGAATTACACAGTACAGACATAGACACTTACAACGCACGCACACTCACTCCTGTGAATACACGTACGCAAACCCTAACCCTATGAGCACCTCCGGAAGACTGCGCCGGCAGATCTCGAGATTGACGAAGTCACCATAAGCGCCTCGCTGTCGACGGGAACGCCGCCTACCACTAAAAGCACAACGCCGTTAAATCCTAAAACAAATCCAGAAAAGGTACGACAACCAGTATTTGAACCCTACTGGGTAACGTCGCACTGAACAGTCCTACCATTGGACCGTAGGCCCATTCGCAGATTGCGTATTGATATAGAGTCCGATTCTCGCGTCGCCTTCGTGTGATAGTCTCACAGAGCCCATAACCTTTTCCAAGTTCGTGTTCTAATATAGAACGTCCCTAACAGTTATTCGTTTATTTTTTCCATCAAAAAATATCCTTTTTATTATAAATATTAAAAAGTAAAATATAACAAAACTGATCATACACGGAGCCACACCAAACCTACCCTAAGTTCATATTAGCAATAAAATACGATAATGCCCTTTATTTATGATACAATCTTGATAAATTTCCCTCGCCCATTGTATATGCATGTGTTGGTCGAGTAAGATATCAAATTTTCTGAATTCTTTATTTTTTGAAGACCATATATATAAATTTAAGATAGACAAAATAATGGGTGATAGGGAAAAAGAAATAGTTCTTTGCTACTTTGATATTATTAATTTATTATTTGCTACTTTGACGGAGAGTGTTAACTTTGCAAGCACGATGTCTTGTGTACTGGCGGCCGAACAATTTGCCCGTAGCAGGTTTTGGGCAATATTTGTCGTTGTATAAGTGAGGTGTGCGGGCAGAAGGCAGACTGAAAGCAAATACTGAAATGAGTATGGGCCCGTTTGGAACGCAGGAACTCCACAGGAATTTTACATGAATCAGTTCAATTAATGCAGGAATGAGTGAAAAATTCTCCATTTCAAATGGGGCCTATATATAGGAAAGCAATTCTGGTAGGCTACTTTCATGATATGAGCTGGGAAGCTTGAATTTGGTCATGGTGGGCTAACGTGGGAGGATGGGACGAACATGAGCAATAGAGCATGGTACTTTAAGAAAAAAAAAAGCACGGGACTACAGAAAAAGAAAAATCGGAATCTCTCAATCTCTGATCCACCACCACTTTTTTAAAACAACTATACATATAAAAAAATTATGTTACCACATGATTTTTTTGTGTTTCTATTTTTTTCCATTGCAACGCAAGTCTTCAAATATTATGGCTATATAAACACGTGCCGCGTGCACGTGCATGGTTACTGGTTCAACCAAACATGTGAGACATTAGTTCCGGTGGTCCATGTATGTATGTGAGGGCCGAGGCCTTGAGAAGTGCGCTATACGCCATCAGAGATTCAGAGTAACTCTACAACTGATCCAGAGGAATGGAATCTGTTAGATGATAAAGTATTAGATAATTAGACAATTTTCATGTCATTTTAATTCCATAAATTAACATTATGATGACGAAATATAAGAGATATTTAATCATAAAAAACATGATAATAAATATATCCATAATAAAATGGAACATGAGAATAATAAACATGTGAAGCATATGCATAATGAAAACATAAATACATGATACACATATTATAATAGCAACATACTCTGAACAGAATGCGAAACAACATAACAGAACAGGTGAAACATAAGAACATCAACATATGAAACAACATAACTGAATCAATGAAACATGCAGACATGACATATAATTTGTAGCAGAAACAGATAAGCAGAATATTAAACTAGCAGAGACAGACATCACGCAAGATAAGAAACGATATGAAAGGACTACTAAAACAGACACAGAACAGCATATGAAACGACATAAAAGAACTATCGAAACAAGCAGTAACTGCAGAACGAAAAGCAGAATGAAGATGAAGGGACCATACCCTCCCATGCGCTCCGATGATCCGGATCCTTGTCCAACTTCCAGTGTCATACCTCCAGGAAGATGATGAAGTCCACCCGTGAGGAAGAAGAAGACGATGTCGCCGGCAACTTGAGGAAGAAGACAACGAACGACGACGGCGGTGATTTGGGCAGTCGCGAAGACGCTCCCCAAAAACCTAATTGCCGATCCCCCGTGCAAGGTCTCGAACAGCAAGGGCTTCGGAGGCACCTGCCCTCTCGCTTCCCCGTGCGCGCGGAGTTACGAGATGGGGATCACTTTCTTTGCTGCGGAATTTGTTCTTCTGGTGTTTGTCTCGTGTCTGTACCGAAGAGACAGGGTGTTCCCTATATCCCGCCGGCGCACAGTAGAGAGGAGAGGAGGAGAAAGGTCTCAGGCAGTCCAACAGTCAAGCATGCGGAGAGATCAACTTGAAGTTGTAACTCCCGTGGTTAGTGAGTGCTAAAAATTTAACTCGCACGCACGCCACGCCCGCCTGCCTGCCTGCCCGCCTCCCCTCGCCACGCCATGCCCATGCCCGCTCCCTGGCCCGGCCCGGCCCGGCCGGCGGCAGCGGCGGCACGCGCGCGCGCGTGTGGCACGCCTTGGTCTCTCCTTAACTTCTCAAATTAAGTGGAATATTTCTCACCATATAAGTTAAGTCAAAGACCTTTGGAATTACAATCCGGTACAATTAATAATACCCATAGTTACATACCATAGAGTTATTTATTGATTGAATATATAAATGGGCTTGGCCCATAACAAATCCAACAATCTCCAGCAAACTCTAGGGTTTATTACCGTGCAGTTCCAGATTCACAATTCTTTGATATACCAGTGTTTCGATGGAGACTGTTAAGTTGAACATCCACCTAGAGCAAGAGTTTCACTCAGTCACAACTTAACAATAGACTATGCCTTGAATTGACAGTTTTGTGTGAGGTGAGATTCACTCAAGTCCTTTGCTGATACTAGGCTGCAACAAGCATCCCCGCTGTTTGAAGCATATAAGTCACACTTCAGTGCCTTTCATGAGTATTTAGGGATTACCCAAATCCCATAGACTGTGACCAGCAGTCTGACTCATATAGGTGTACTCCTCAAAAGATGTTCTGTAGGACAACATCTCACCTTTATAAGACTCTTGGAATACATTAAGATAAATACCATCCTGCCTTACAGATAGGAAAGATGTGCATCAGAGATGAGTTAAGAAAGGGATCTTTCCTCTCAATCTACTCCTAGCTTGTTTCACCACTCTACTTCACGGGATCTCCGATCACATAGAACAGGTTACCACTATAGTAGATTTCACGTGGGTCTCATACCCATCTCTCTCGATGCACTTTCTATCACATTTGCGTGACAGACCCTTAGTGAATTGATCTGCCAGATTATTCGACATGTGGAGATAATCCACCGTTATAACTCTAGAGTTTCTCAGTTTTCTGACAGATTTCAAACGTCTCATTACATGTCTTGAGGACTTCATGTTATCCTTAGAACTGTTAACCTTGGTAATCACAGTCTGGTTATCACAGTTCATGGAAATAGCCGGTATCGGTTTTTCAACTACCGGTAAATCCAATAGGAAATCACGTAGCCACTCGGCCTCAGCCCCAGCAGTGTCTAATGCTGTGAGTTCTGCTTCCATTGTAGACTTCGTTAAGATAGTCTGCTTGCAAGACTTTCAGGAAACAACGCCACCTCCAAGCAAAAACACATATCCACTCGTGGCATAAAGCTCATCAGCATCAGAGATCCAGTTGGCATCACTGTAGCCTTCCAGCACTCTAGGGTTCCCAGTATAATGAATACCATATGTCATAGTACCTTTAAGATAGCGCAACACTCTCTCAAGAGCACGCCAATGATCATCTCCCGGGTTTGACACAAACTGGCTCAATTTGCTCACAGCATATGAGATGTCAGGCCTTGTTGCACTCGCAAGGTACATAAGTGAGCCTATGATCTGGGAGGATGTCAATTGATCCCTTGCTATTCTCCGGTTTTTCCTCAATAGCACACTAGTGTCATACGGTGTGGGAGCAGGATCACAGTCACTAAAACCAAAGCGACTTAACACCTTTTCCACATAATGGGATTGTAACAAAGTTACCCCACCATCACCTTCTTTAATAAGCTTGATGTTTATAATGACATCAGCTTCTCCCAAATCTTTCATTTCAAGATTGCTCGATAGAAGTTTCTTTACTTCCTCAATCACATTGAGATTTGATCCAAAAATCATAATGTCATCAACATATAGGCAGAGCATAACAGCCTCACCCCCACCATACCGATAATACACACACGTATCTGCCTCATTCACAGCAAAACCAGCAGCTGTAAGAGTATTATCAAATTTTTCATACCATTGCTTAGGTGCTTGTTTTAGGCCATACAACGATTTCAGCAACCTGCACACCTTGTTCTCTTGGGCATCCGCAATGAATCCTTCTGGCTGATTCATATAGATCTCCTCATCCAATTCTCCACTTAGAAAAGCTGTCTTAACATCCATCTGATAAATGATAAGACCATACGAGGCTGCCACGGCAATAAACGTGAGAATTGTGGTCAATCGAGCAACTGGTGAGTAGGTGTCAAAGAAATCTTTCCCCTCTTTTTGGGTGTATCCTTTGGCCACAAGCCTTGCCTTATACCTCTCAGTTGTACCGTCAGGCCTGAGCTTTTTCTTGAAGATCCACTTGCACCCTATAGGTTGACAACCATAAGGAAAGTCTACGACCTCCCATGTTCCATTAGACATAATGGAATTCATCTCACTCCTTACTGCTTCCTTCCACAAGTCAGCATCAGAAGAGGATTATGCCTCTCTAATGGTGGTTGGTGTGTCTTCCACAAGGTACACTATAAAGTCATCACCAAAGGATTTTGCAACCCTCGGTCTCTTGCTCTTTCGAGTGATTATAGTGTCATCCACCTCAGGAATGTGAACGTGAGAATCCTCAGCATGACCTACAGAAATAGACAGTTTGTGCTCATGGGGAATTATAGTCTCATGACTTGTTTCACTAGGTATATTCTTCATGGGAAACTTATTTTCAAAGAATATAGCGTCTCTTGATTCCATGATAGTATCAACATACATATCAGGCACATCAGATTTTATAATTAAGAACCTATATCCTGTGGTGTGAAAGGAATAGCCAAGAAATACACAATCAACAGTTTTAGGCCCAAGTTTACGCTTCTTGTTGATTGGCACATTCACCTTAGCCAAGCAACCCCAAGTGCGCAAATATGAGAGATTTAATCTTCTCTTTTCCCATTCCTCAAATGGAGTGATCTCTTTGTTCTTTGTTGGAACTCTGTTCAGGACATGACACGCTGTCAAAATCGCCTCACCCCACCATTCTTTGGATAATTCCGTTGTACTCAACATAGCATTCACCAAGTCTGTTAGAGTGCGGTTTTTCCGTTCGGCAATCCTATTGGACTATGGTGAGAATAGCGGTGTCCTCTCATGAACAATGCCATGTTCCACGCAGAACTCATCGAACACAGTAGAGAAATATTCTCCACCTCGATCGGACCTTAACCGTTATATTTTCCTTTCAAGTTGGTTCTCAACTTCAGCTTTATAGGCCTTAAAATAATTAAACGCTTCATCTTTAGTTTTTAATAGATACACATAGCAAAATCTGGTGGAGTCATCTATAAAAGTGAGAAAGTATCTTTTGCCGCCTTTAGTCAAAATTCCATTCATCTCGCATAGATCAGAATGAACAAGTTCTAGAGGTGCCAGATTCCTCACCTCAGCAGCCTTGTGTGGCTTGCGGGGTTATTTTGATTCAACACACACATGGCACTTAGACTTTTTGAACAAGTTAAATTTAAGAATTAAATTCAGATTTGCTAACCGCATAAGACAGCCAAAACTTGCATGACAAAAGTGTGAATGGCATAAATCCGAATCATCAGAAATATTCACAGAATTCACCATCTTATTACACACATAATGCAGTAATAAGCGGGACAAGCCTCCGTAATCATATCCTTTGCCAACAAAGGTACCATGTTTTGACACAGCACATTTATTTGACTCAAGAACAACTTTGTACCCATCTCGACATAGCATCGAAGCACTAACAAGATTTTTCTTGATAGAGGGCACATGTTGCACGTTCTTCAATGCCACCGTCTTCCCCGAAGTAAACTTCAGAATGACTGTACCAACACCAAGAACATGAGCACGCGACCCATTTCCCATCAACAAGGCGCCAGACCTCCCGGCCTGGTAGGAAGAAAACAAAGGAACATCAGCACACACATGTATATTTGCACCATTGTCCATCCACCACTCAGGTAAATTACAAACTGAAAGAACAAATGGTAAAGAATTACCATACCCAGATGTTCCTTCTCCAGTTTCAGTAGTAACAATATTTGCTGATTTCTTTTCCTGTTTGAACTTGCGATCAGGACACTCACTTGCCTAGTGCTGTTTACTGCCACACACAAAGCAGCCTCTATTTCTCTTGTTGTTGTTGTTGCTCTTCTTTTTAAACTGTGCTGTTTGAACAGGTTTATTTGTGTTCTCTTGCTTGTTCTGTTTTTTCTTCTTGTTAAACTTGCAGAAATTTCTCTTCTACACCACATTAGCAGTAGAGGTTTCAACACTCTTTCCATTGTCCTTTGCTTTTGCCCTCTCCTCTACATCAAGAGTACCAATGAGCTCTTCCACATTGAACTCCAGTCTCTTATGTTTGAGGGAGGTAGCAAAGTCCTTCCAAGAAGGTGGCAACTTGGCGATTATACCGCCAACCACAAACTTGTTAGGCAAAGGACCAGAAAAAAGTTCAAGTTCCTTAGCTAGTGCCTGAAACTCATGAGCCTGTTCCACTATAGATTGGTTCTCAACCATCTTGTAGTCATACAGCTGCTCCATGAGATACAGCTCGCTACCAGTATCAGTAACTCTAAACTTTCCCACAAGTGCATCCCACAGCTCTTTCCCTGTAGTAAGGATGATGTAGCTTTTCTGAAATTTAGCATTAAGTGCGCTAATCACTGCACCTCGAAAGAGGTTGTCATTAGCCTTAAAATTAACCTCACTCTCAGGAGGTAAGTTAGCAGGCTTGCCCTCAGAGGCATAAAAACATGACATTGCAGTGAGCCACAATTCCATCTTAGCTTTCTAAATCAAAAAGTTTTTACTATCAAAAGGATCAGGCTTTAACACAGCAGCAAAACCTCTGACAGAAAAATACCTAAAATTAGGTTTTTGGATTGTTAGATAATTAGGCAATTTCCATGTCATTTTAATTTCATAAATTAATATTATGATGACGACATATAAGAGATATTTAATCATAGAAAATATGATAACAAATATATCCGTCATAAAATGGAATATGAGCACAATAAACATGTGAAGCATATGCATAATGAAAACATAAATACATGATACACATATTGTAACAGCAACATACTCTGAACAGAATGCGAAACAACATAACAGAACAAGTAAAACATAAGAACAGCAACATATGAAACAACATAACTGAATCACTGAAACATGCAGACATGACATATAATTTATTGCAGAAACAGATAAGCAGAATATTAAACTAGTAGAGACAGACATCACGCAAGATAAGAAATGATATGGAAAAACTACTAAAACAGACACAGAACAGTATATGGAACGACATAAAAGAACTATCGAAACAAGCAGTAACTGCAGAACGAAAAACAGAATGAAGATGAAGGGATCATACCCTCCCATGCGCTCCGATGATCCGAATCCTTGTCCAACTTCTAGCGTCATACCTCCAGGAAGATGATGAAGTCCACCCGTGAGGAAGAAGAAGACGATGTCGCCGGCGACTTGAGGAAGAAGACGACGAACGACGGCGGCGGTGATTTGGGCAGTCGCGAAGATGCTCCCCAAAACCCTAATTGTCGATCCCCCGTGCAAGGTCTCGAACGGCAAGGGCTTCGGAGGCACCTGCCCACTCGGTTCCCCGTGCGCGCGGAGTTACGAGATGGGGATCACTTTCTTTGCTGCAGAATTTGTTCTTCTGGTGTTTGTCTCGTGTCTGTACCGAAGAGACAGGGTGTTCCCTATATCCCGCCGGCGCACAGTAGAGAGGAGAGGAGGAGAAAGGTCTCGGGCAGTCCAACAGTCAAGCATGCGGAGAGATCAACTTGAAGTTGTAACTCCCGTGGTTAGTGAGTGCTAAAAATTTAACTCGCACGCCACGCCCGCCTGCCACGCCCCGGCTCGGCCGGCGGCGGCGGTGGCGCGCGCCGCAGTAGATAACAAAACCGATTGCATTTGAACATTCAGTTTATAGTTGACGGGAGTCTGATGATCTGAAGAAAGGGTAGCAGACTAACCCGTGCAGTGGTTTTACATTTTTACTTCAGAAGTAGGCACTCAAAAACAGGGGAGAAAGCGGGTTTTAGAAAGATCGCCAACGAGGCAAAGTGTGATAGTGAACATTTTGTCGGATTTGGTTTACCACCCAGCCAATAATAATAGTTTTTTTTCTCTACGTAGAAGTAACATATTAATTTTAAATTTCGTGAGGTGATAGCAGATATCGTAATCACCATTAAAAAGCTACATTGTTAACTTTTCATAATCGTGTTTCGTACATCTTTTCTTTTTCTAGTGTTAATTTCTTGCTAGATGTCCTAACTTGTAAAATTATGATAAAATTTATGATACAAGTTATTGTGTGGAGAAGCAATTGAAATAGTTCATAAGGGTAAATCGAACCAAGACACTGGTCAAACTTAGGAGAAGCAATTTGTATATTCTAACATTTTCTTAAATTGGTTTTCAAGTTTTTTGAATTATGGAGTTTGCAATTTCGACCACGAAAATATGCCGTTTGCAATATTGTTTTGGGCAAATTAAAAAACGAAGCACATGAGGGGGATTTTGCAAGCATACAGAGCCAGGCACGTTGGAGTAACATATTATATATATATATATATATATATATATATATATATATATATATATATATATATATATATATATATATATATACACCCAGGCCACCGCGCCCACCTGGATTGATGATAACACACATCCCGAACACACCTGGTCCAGTGCACCGCACGCTCCCGAGCAAAACCGCGCTTCACTCCCCTCTTCTTCCCGTTGCCGTTGCGCCTTCTTCCCGTCGCCGTTGCGCAGCGGCACCCCGAGCTGCCTCAACCGCGGCGCCCAAGGCCGGCCCCCCACCACCGCCCCTGGCTGGTATGCCGCCGCCGGCCCTGGCACCGAGCTCCCTCCACCGCGGCATGGCCCCTAGGTAGGCCCTCCGCGTCTCCGCTACCGCCGCCGACCCTCCCCTACCGCATCGGTGGCAGTGGCGGCGCCCCCGGGCTGCCTCCACCATGGCCCCCAGGTAGGCCCTCCGCGGCTCCGCCGCCGCCGCTGACCCTCTCCTCCCCCACCTGTATCTGTGGCAGCGGGCTTCCCCCTTCCGATGGCAGCAGCGGCAGCTTCGCCTTAATCATGGCCACAGTGATATTGTAACTATATTTAGTACCCGATTTGTATTTTTGTGATGACTTGTGTAACTACGTTATTATCTTAGTTATAACTGGTAGGGTGTTCTAGTTGCAATTGGTTGACAATTTCGTCTGAATTTCAAACTGAATCATACCTGTTGCTGCAACTTTAATCTGAAGGCGCATCTCTAGTGTGTTGATTTAGTTTTCCTTGATATTGTGCTGGCAAATTTCTAATAAGTTGAACTCTAAAATTTTTTGTATTGAATCTGGGGTTTCATAATAAGATAATTAAACCAGGTTGCAATTAACCATGTTGCAATTCGTAATTACACAGGTTGCAATTGTGTCACATATTATGTTGCAAATGGTGTACAATAGGTGTGCAATTTTGTATTAACTTGAGACTTTTTGCCATCATTCTCATTCTATATTTTTGCTTTCACCAGAATTATAACAAACAACAACTCTTTCTATTTTTGCTTTTACCAGAATTACAACAAACAGCAACTCTGTCCGAAAGCTTCTCTTTCTGTTTTTGTTGAATTCTTACTTGCCATTCAAGACATCCCGTGTACACACATTCTTATTGCAACCAGAACACAACTACGGTTGCAAACACAAAACACACCTTGTTGTAATTGGCACTCGATTCGGACCAAACGGATACGCGGGGCCCACTTTTGCGGGAGGCGCGCGGCCCACGCGCTGGCGGCTGCGCGTGGCCCACGTGTGGGGCGGATGCGGACACACTGGCGGGGCGGGTGGACGTTGTTTGCAGGTCTGTGCATTTGATATACAAATTACACCTTCTTGCATTTTAGTCTCGCCGTGTGTGTGTATATATATATATATATATATATATATATATATATATATATATATATATATATATATATATATATATATATATATGGCTATGTAAATGTGTTTATTGCAATTAATTATTCAGGTGGCAATTCGTCCCCAGCAACAGAGATAAGCAGTAGCAACTCTCAACCGTTCAAGGAGCCAGCGATGGCTTGGATGAGAGCCTCTCTCTCCTTTTTTTTTTTTGTCCACAAGTGCTACCGATCTCTGTTTTTAGAGGGAAACAGCGATGAGCAAGAAAAGTTAATGCTATTTTTCTCTATCCTTGAGAAAAAGCAACTAAATTTTTCATAAAATTATTTTACCTATACTCGTTTTCTCGTGGAATGGTTTTTAAGTGAAAAATAAAATTATTTTTTCCATACGTGCTTTTACCTAATTTTTTTAGTCTGGTGGAACGATTTTCGAAGTGAGAATAAAATAATTTTGCCGCATGCAATTTTACCTAAATTTGTTTCCTGGTGAAACGGTATTCGAAGTGAAAATAAATTATTTTTGCCACATGTGATTTTACTTAAATTAGTCTTTTTGGTGGAATGATTTTTTTGAAAATCAAACATTCTCGTGCATAGAAAGGACGCGATGACGCCAGATTCTCGAAAGAAGCAGACAGCATAGCCCCGAAGCAACGGAGCAGATTGCTCTATTTGAGCACCAACGCTGCATGTGGGACGCTTCCATCCTGTGCTGCCGTCTCATGGTACACCGCCGCTGCTCCCGTGTGTCACACCCGATTTTAAAGACAAAATCGAATGCACAGTATATATATATATGGTAGGATCAATTTTTATATATTTATCGATTTCATTATAATATCATAAAACTGTTAAATACATAGTACATGTCATCGGAGTCAAAGACACCATCTTCAATGTATTTACTAAATAATTTGGTATTTGGTTTATATATAAACCATAAAAATATTTTAATTATTTCATACTAAAATAAAATCGACCAGAGCCTAAACGAGTTGTAAATAATTATTTTTCATCTAATAAAAATTATACAAGAGACATGAATGCATCAAAACAATAAATTAAAATTTGTAAATTATTCTTTTACCCAATTATTAATTGAGAATAATATAGTAAAATTATAAATTGCAAAAATTTAAATTTAGGGTGTTACATCCTGTGCGGCTGTGCCGCGTGCAACGCCATCGATTTTCCTATCCCGTGTGTAGCACGGGTGCTGAAATAGAGCAATCTGCTCTGCCTTGTCGTGGGGCCACGCTGTTGGGTTCTTCCGAGAAGCTGGCGTTGCATCATCTTTTCGACATACAAGCATGTTCGATTTTCAAAAATCATTACACTAGAAAACTAATCCAGGTAAAATCACATGCGAAAAAAATATTATTTTCACTTCGAAAAGTGTTCCACAGAAAATGAATTTAGGTAAAATTACATGCGGGGAAAATAATTTTATGTTCGCATAAAAAATTGTTCCACCAAAAATTGAATTTAGATAAAATAATTTTATAAAAAATGCAATTGCTTTTCTCAAAGACAGAGAAAATAGCATTAACCCTTCTGTGCTCACTGCTCTTTCCTAGAAAACAGAGATCGGTAGCCCATGGAGAAAAAATAGGAGAGAAAGAGGCTCTCATCCTAGCCCTCGCTAGCTCTTTAGACGGCTGAGATGCTGCTACTGCTTATGTTGCAGCAGTAGGAGCAACTGCACCAGATCTTGGTCCAGGGTCCTGTCGCCGCCGCCGCCCACCTCACCGAGATGGCGTCTTCCGCCACGCCACCGGCCGACACGTAGTGACGGCTACTGACACAGTTCCTTCTCGCCTTACAGAAAACTACCTAATATTTGGTCCGTTTACTAGATCGGGTCTCCAGCATTGCAATAGATTGTCCTGATTGGGGTCTTAGGGTTCATGCTTAAATTTGAGCGAATCGTCAGATTTTACTCGATTTTTTTTTTCAAAAGAATCTGGAGTACGAGATATTGTGATAAGCACCGTCCTCTGGATTGGTTAGGTTCCGTCACGAATAGCTACTGTATGTTCATTTCCTGGTTCGATGTCTGTCAAAATGTTTGTTACGGGGCAAGCATCTGTCTATCTGTATGCGAAAAATCGTTAATTTCTGGCAACCATAAAGAACAAGAACCGGTGATATTCAGTCCTGACGGACAAACGAGGTGGAACTTTCTTATTTAGGTTCCACCAGTAACTGTTCATCTGAGGCAATGTAGCATGTAAATGCCCTCTTGAGTTTCAGTAACTTTCAATCTGCTAACGTGCTTTTGTTTCTTGCTGTTATTCTCTCGATTTAATCTAATATGGAACACTATTGATTGTTGACCCCTGACTTACTGTGCTACTTACATGTTGCTGTCATGTTGCATCCATGGGCACCGTCACCAACAACAGGTCAGGGAGCGCAGGAGAATCTGCTTGGTTCATTGCCACTTTTGCTACCAACCACATGTTGTGAGGGCACGGGGCGAAGCTCGGAGAGAGGAGGGGGTTGGGGAAGCGGCAGGGGGCGCAGGTGCGGGCACAAAACACGGTTTGTTCGTTTTAAGTGTGGGCGTCTGGACAATTAGCCTCGTCTGGACGTCCGGCGAGAAGCATAGCCATTAATTTTATTTTAATAAAAGTATGTGTCAATATGTAATTAATGTATAATATAGAATCACAATATATTAATGAAGGTACCTTTCAGATAGAAATCGATACTACATAGCCTTTTCATGTTCTGTATGTATGAGTGTCTGACCACACACTCGCGCATCTTATTCTTGAGCACCATCTACTTGTGTTGGCAGGGTACAATGATTAAGCCCCTCGTAGAACATCTCCTTAAACCTGGACAGTGCTAGTGGCTCCATAGAAACCGTGACGTTGAGCCGGCCATCGCCACCATGTGGGCTAGGCACAAGGAACAGGACCTCGCTCTTGTTGACGAGGGCCCTGCCGACGAACGACGGCTGACCCCAGCCGAAGTCCAAGTCGTTGAGAGACAACCCAATCCAGCTCACGACAAGCAAGTCGTTGTCCGAGATGTCCCACTGCCATAGGTGCTGTCCGGGTGGATGATCATCACTCATGGTCGTGGCGAGCTCCAGCTCCAAGTAGTCCACCAGCGACCGTATGTACTCGTCGCTCAACCGAGCGGCGGCGCCGGAGACGATGTCGGCGACGGCGCCGAGCGGGCTCGACACGATGTCCTTCACCTTGGTCGCCGGCGTCCTCGTGCGCGCGATGGCGTTGCCGAAGTAGCCGTCCGGAAGTGGGGGACGCATGCGCGAGCGAATGCAACCTGCCCCGTATATCCGAGAGCCCGCCGTTCCACTGAGGCCCTTCGCCTTGCACCAGCACCGCCACGCATGCGCCACCACGGCGCTGTAAGTAGTGCAGACGACCTTCTTCTTCTTCTCGCCGCCGGCGCCGGCAGCGGCGCCTTTGAGCGCCATGACTTGGTTCATGGAAACAGGGAAGATGGCAGTGTCGAATGGCAGTAGTAGCTTCGTCTTGGACGGTACGCTGCCACGCCGGGGGTATTCGGAGTGCGGGAAGCGCACCGCCGGCGGCGAACGTCCGCGGAGCAGCGTGCGGTCGAGGCATGGCCGACCAAACAACATGGCCGCCTCGGTGTCGCCCCTCGCGATGGCAGCCCACATCCTCATGAAGTTGCCCGCCGCGCGGCCGTCGAGCAACGTGTGGTGGGTCGCCGTGCCGACGCACATCCCGCCGCACTTGAACAACGTCACCTGGAACATGGCTAGGGCGCCGGCGGCGTGGTCACCGCCGCCGTCGGCGGATGGGACAAGCATCCGCCGCAGCTCGTCGGACGGGGCGGGGTTTCCCAGCGTGTCGAGAGTTGCGTCGGCGCGGGCGGTGACGAAGAGCACGCCGCCGTCGTCGCCGGTGCAGTGGATCTCGGGGCGGCCGGAGCTGTCGGAACGGAGGCGGCCAGCGACAGGGTAGAATGGAACAAGCGCCTTGGACAAAGCTGCCTTCAGCATGTCCGGCGAGAAACCCGGACAGGGGGGGTGGTACAAGTAAACCATGGGAGTGTACGTCCTGCCCAGGACGATGTCGAAGATGGAGAGCCAAATCTGGTGCTTGGGCGTCGCCTCGGCGGGCGTCACCATGCAGGTCTCGAGTATCTCCACCGCCGCCATTATTGTTGGACCAAGCTCCAACGATGTGTTCTATTCTACTGAGAGAGCAATGACAGAAGAAAATAAACATGCATGATGCAATGGAGAAGGTGCAGGTCCAGCGTTTCTTTGCACTAGTTATCTGTTTTTGCATCTATAGTATATCGCAAACAATAGAAATAGAAGATGTCTTTCTGTCTCATCCTCTCACATCTCTCGTTCTCTCACCATTACGCGCTGATGCCCACCGCCCGCCCGCCTGTCCCATCTTAGTATAAATTCATGATTTTGATCCAATGAAGCAGTATTGCAAGGCACAGGGCATTGCTCCAGCCCCTGTGAGGCCCAGCAGAAGTCTTAATCAGGGAGATGCCGATTTATATTCCTCCGCTCTATCCTCGCAGCATTTTTTAGAAAAGGAAATATATATTAATATTCCAGCTTCTGCATCGATTAATACATGTGGCTGTTCATTATTACAAACAATCCAAAAAAAAAGACTAGCTTTTAAATTCTGAAAATCAAACAGGCCTGATTAGTGTAGGAGGTAAGCTTGCTGTCAATTCACACATGCATGCATGGGACACACAGCCAATTAGATCACCTCTCACACTAAAAAGACTAAAGTGCACACTATTTTAGTGCGACAATCCAATATGGGGTCGTTAGTCCACCTTCGATCGTGCACCCCATGATTTTGTTTATGACTCCTCTCCCCACGCGCAGCTCCGACTCCTACTCTCCCGATCTCCCCTCCCCTCCAATCTACAATCGTGTCGGGCGCCGGCCGCTGGGACCGGTGTGTCATATGGCATCCCACAGGCCGCACCATTCGCTGTCACCAGGGTCCTCCCCGTTCGCGTGGACTCGTGGGGCCTACCATCTTCCCCATGCCTGCCCATGATGCTGCCGCACCCCGCGCTCTCCCATGACGCCACAGGCACACCCCACACTCTCCCTACAGTATCCCTGTAAGTAATCCAAGATGTCAGACAAGGAGCGCCACTTCGAGTCAAAGGCTTACGCCGGCGCCTCCAAGACGTCTACTGCGCAACCTTGCCCACATCCCCCCCGGCGATTAGGAGAGACATCGCCACAGCTAAGTCGCCGCGCCAACTCTTCCCTAATGGTGCAGAGCTGCCACCATACCTGCAGGAAAAGAAGCTCCTTCACTACAGCATACTCGTACACATCAAGTCCATTGCTGTCGACGGAATACCGGCGATAGTCTACCGAGGGGTATGCCCAAGGTAGTAGATGAGACGGTGAGGGTGCGCCTGAGACGAACAAGCGTTGCGCAGTAAGCGCGACACACGAGATTTATACAGGTTCAGGCCGCCGCGAGGCGTAATACCCTACGTCCTGTGTGTTGCTGTCTTGTATTATTATGAGTTGAGTTGCCTTGAATTGAGGGGATCTATCCCTGCCCCTCCTTATATAGTCTGAAGGGACAAGGTTACAAGTAAACTATCCAAGTTGGTGCAATAACCGTGCGGTGCAATGTCTTGCGCCGCACATCTTTATCTTCTGGGCCGGTCCAGCTTTGATGGAGTGGCCCATGTTTTGTCTTGTGGTACTGGGGGTCTATATCCCCACAGCTAGTCCCCGAGCGCCTTACATTCGTCGGGAGATGCAGATCTTCAGAGTTGCTTGACCAGACGGATGTAAGGAGCTCAGAAAAAATTTGAAAAGAGCTTCTCTTTGGTGAGGTGTATCCACTTTTGGTTCGCTAGAATCAATACCTTCACCGTTAGGTGAAGTGTATCCACTTAGTCCCCGAGCCTGATAGTAGGTGACGTAGTCACGTGGTGTCAGGGTCAAAATCTTTATTCTTCTGATCATGTGAAGTGTCGAAGTCCCCGAGCAATTTTGCTGTTCGGAAACACTGGACGAAGATGACGAAATCCCCGAGCAGTTTTGCTGCTCGGAAACACTTGACGAAGGCGACAAAGTCCCCGAGCAGCTTTGCTACTCGGAAACACTTGACGAAAGCGACGAAGTCCCCGAGCAGCTTTTGCTGATCGAAAACACATGACGAATATGACGAAGTCCCCGAGCAGATTTGCTGCTCGGAAACACTTGACGAAGGCGACGAAGTCCCCGAGCAGCTTTGCTGCTCGGAAACACTTGACGAAGGCGACGAAATCCCCGAGCAGCTTTGCTACTCGAAAACACTTGACGAAAACGACGAAGTCCCCGAGCAGCTTTGCTGCTCGGAAACACTTGACGAAGGCGACAAAGTCCCCGAACAGCTTTAGTGCTCGGAAACGCTTGACGAAATCGACGAAGTCCCCGAACAATTTTGCTGCTCGGAAACACTTGACGAAGATGACGAAGTCCCCGAGCAGCTTGTTGCTCGGAGACGCTTGATGAAGACGACGATGTTCCCGAGCAGCTTTGCTGCTCGGAAACACTTGACGAAGGCGATGAAATCCCCGAGCAATTTTGCTGTTCGAAAATACTTAACGAAGACGACGAAGTCCCAGGCGTAGTCCGAGCAACGCGAGGACGGCGAGCAGCGACGACGAGTCCCAGCGTGGTCGGAGATGATGTCCGAGCAGCACGAGGACAGCGAGGAGCGACGACGAGTCCCAGCGTGGTCGGAGATGATGTCCGAGCAGCACGAGGACGGCGAGGAGCGACGGCGACGAATCCTCAGCCTGGTCGGAGACTGTGTCTGATCAGCGCGAGGACGGCGAGAAGCGATGATGAGTGTCCGGCGAAGAGTTCCTGCAAAATAAATATGATGTAGATTTTTGGCGAAGAAGGCAGATCCGAATATTGTAGAATGCATGTTAAGATTGTCCGTTTCTTACTCTTGTCAGGTCACATAATTTCCCCTGATAGTTGGCCTGTTACGTTTAAGCACATGACCCGGCGTCTGGTTTAGAGGTTTGTTAACTTGACCATTCGGTTTGACGGCTTACGGGGCGAAGACAGGTTTCACGGATTAAGGCGTGGCTACCAAGGTACGTTAAGCAACCCTTGAGAGGAGAAAACGGAGAGATACTTTGTATCTCATCGGCGGAGAAAATCTTCTGAGTGCCCGAGCGTGGTCGGGGCTTATGTCGGCGAGTTGCCCGAGCTTTGTCGGGGCTTATGGAGAGATCGGTGGCGAAGAATCATGGAGATAATTTCCGGAGATATATGAAGGTCGAAGAATACGGAGAAAAAATATTAAAAATATCACTTAGCTTGATTGACGTCGGGTAGAGTGGTCGGCACGTCGAGGAGTCGTATGACGTGGCTTGCGTGATGGCCCGAACGGTTCCAGGCTTACTGTCGTCGAGGCTGCCGTAGAGTTTTGACGACGAGAAGCGCGATTGATTCTCTAGCTTTTTATTTGATCAGATCTCGATTGCATGGCGAATAGTATATCTTGAATATCGTAGTCGGCTTGCAGCAGATCCGTTCGCCGTCTTCCGTGGTTTCTTGTATGTTGCTTTCAGATCGAATATGGCCATGCATGTACATGCAAGTATTGATCGTTGTACATGGAATCCTGGCTTGCATAGCCTGAAGCTGATGACTGCTGGAACGGTGCCCTCAATTCGAATAAGATGAGGACGCCGGCCAGTCGTGTTGACTTGTAGTAAACCACATATCTATCCGCCGTCGTCGTAGTAGTCTTCGTATGTGGATACGTTGTATCCGGGCAGCGTGGCTATCGCTGTTGGATCGGTGAGTACCAACTGACAAGGTCCGGTGATTGGTGACGGCAAATTATTTGCTTGTATGGCGACATAGATCGAACGTGGCCACACGCATACATGGCGGAGGCGTGTCATGGAGAGTGACGACGACTTGGAGACCTTCTGAAGGTTGGCGAGTCATGGAGAGCAGCGAGGTGCCCGAGCGAGGTCGGGGCTTATTGAGAAGTCGGCGAGGAGTCCTCCACGCCCTGCGTGGTGCCTGTGCTTTTGCCGGGGCTTTTGGAGACGCTGCTAACCTGCCCAAACGTCCTCGGGGTTTACGTGTTAGCGAAGACTTAACGGCCCAGGCGTCCCTAGGGCTTACGTGGTGGCGAAGCTGCCCGCGCCAGGCGGGGGTTACGCTTATCGTGGGCGAAGGCTACCCGATATATCGGGGCAGTCGGTGAAGAGGCGTAGTTGGCGGCCTATCATGTGTAGGGTTTACGCGGCGTCGAGCCAGATGCTGCCCGACGGGTGCAGGGGTTACGCATTAGCGAAGTCGTGCTGCCCGAGCAGTTGCGGGACTTATGCCTTGGTGAAGTTAAGCGGCCCGAGCTAGTTCGGGACTTACGCGTCGACGGAGTTGGACTGCCCGAACAGTTGCGGGACTTACGTATGGCAGAGTTACACTGTCCGAGTAGTTGTGAGACTTATTCGGCGATGAAGTTATACTGCCCGAATCTGGTCAGGGCTTATGTCGGTGGCGGAGAATCTTAGAGATAATCTTGGCGATGATATGTAGTCGGTGCGTAGCAGTTCGAATGATGATCTTGAAAACTCGGACAGCTCGGTAGCTCGGATGGCATGGCGTATTGGAGCCTGACGGAGTCAATTTTGATTAGCCTGAACAGCCGATCAGTATCTTCGGTGGAAAACACTGCCCCACATCTTTATCACCGGCCGTCTTGTGATTGCTAATTGTCGTGATCCGCGACGATGATATTGCGTATTTGATAAAAAATCATGAGCAACAACAAGATGCGATTAGTTTTTTTTTCTGACGGAAATCATGCGGACATACGGATATATCTGGAAGTATTCGTATAACAATAATTTAATTATAAAATGATGACTTAGCTTTCTGGCTGATCGTTGTTGTAGATTGGATGCGGGACATGGGCGTCGTCGTCGATCACGGGCGGGGCTGCCTACCGTATATTGATTTGCATGGTCCTGTAGACCACACGCCTCTTTCCTTGTTTCAGCTAGCTTGTCATCACGTACAGGCATGTGATCCCGTATGTGGTCCTTGTTATCGCGTTCTTTCGCCGCCGTTGCTCAAGTTGTTGGACGCCTCGACTAGGATCTTCTGGCCAGTTGATGATGACGTTGATCGCGTCATGGTTTTGTCGATGGACGGCAGCGACGACCACCGCAACCTCACGACGAGGTGGAGACGGTGTTGATTTCGAGATCCACCGCTATTGGCGCATGACGTCGTAGTCAGATCTCAACTTGAAGAAGGTCGCCATGGATGCTTGGTGATGAATAAGATTTTCATCTGGTTCGCCGCCGCTGAACGCCGTTGCCTTTGTCGACGACGACGAAAATTCTGATGGCTCGACGTGGCTTGTCAGACAGCTCGTCGTGGCTCGGTTGATTCCAAGCTTGCTGTTGTCGAAGTCGCCGCAGAGCGTTGACGGCGAGAAGCACGATGATTTTCTGCCAAAAATATCGTGTAGATTTATGGAGAAATCCGAAAACGAGTCGTAGATAATAACATATCTTAATTAAGATGAATAAATATAACTTAGCTTTTATGCGCATGGGAATCTGGTCATGATCGAAGACGTAAATGAGCAAACAAATTTCAGACGTATATATGCCCCATATGTCATTCGTGGTTGGGCATGCATGGCTGATGTCGGCGATGATTCTGTAGACTTTCCCATATGAATTTCACTGGAAGGTGACGCATCTGAGTCGACTTGCATAGTCCGGTGGATGTGCACGGCGTGGTGGGTCTTCGCTTGTCCCAAGCCGATTGCTCCGTACGGGTCGGGCTTCATCATTGGATGGATCTGACCAGGCGATGAAATCATCGAGTTGTAGATGAATTCGGTGAAGTAGCAGACCGGTCCGATAGCACGAAGCGACGGGACCGTCGTAGTAGGTAGCTTATTTCCTTGTACGAGGGTGATGCCGCCGCCGTTGGCAGCATGCTGGCTCGAGCTGGATCCGTCACCGTGGATGATGCTGATGAATAAAAATTCCATCTGTTCGCTGCCGCCGGACGGTGTTGCCGTGGTTGGTGACGACGAAAATTCGGATCTGGCTCGCCGCCGCCGGATGCCGACGACGATGAAATAAATTTCCATCTTGCTCGCCATGGAATCAGGAAGCATACCCCCTACCTGGCGCGCCAACTGTCGATGGAATACCGTCGATAGTCTACCGAGGGGTATGCCCAAGGTAGTAGATGAGACGGTGAGGGTGCGCCTGAGACGAACAAGCGTTGCGCAGTAAGCGCGACACACGAGATTTATACAGGTTCAGGCCGCCGCGAGGCGTAATACCCTACGTCCTGTGTGTTGCTGTCTTGTATTATTATGAGTTGAGTTGCCTTGAATTGAGGGGATCTATCCCTGCCCCTCCTTATATAGTCTGAAGGGACAAGGTTATAAGTAAACTATCTAAGTTGGTGCAATAACCGTGCGGTGCAATGCATTGCGCCGCACATCTTTATCTTCTGGGCCAGGCCAGCTTTGATGGTGTGGCCCATGTTTTGTCTTGTGGTACTGGGGGTCTATATCCCCACAATTGCCGACTTGACCCAAGATTGTAGTCATTGGACCCTTCCCCGCCCTCGAGACATCGGTGATAGCGGCCATGACGGGAACCTAGATCACCGGCAATTCGGCATTGGGGTGGCCCTAGAGATTCATTGTTACTTCCATTGCAATCATGGCATCACCGACGATGTGGTGACTAGTCGGCGGCATGGCCAACAGGGAGCCGGTGTCAGTGGTGAGCATGTGGGCCACGGTGGCGATCATGATACAGCTCCCACATCGGATCCTCATACGGTGGATGGCTTGTATGTTGAGATATTGTAGTGGGGATTAACTTTATTGGACATATTGATTGAGCAGGCCTCTCTTCTTTGAGAAGCCTGTAGAATAACTTTCAGTGCTAGCTATCTTGTTGGGTGACATTCAAGTGATTCTAGTTTTATCAAACCCTCTCATCTTTCTGAGAGGAATATTTGTCATGTATAAGTATTGGTATATTAATCATGGTACATATTTTCATTATAAACTTACTTGGTACAAATATATTGATATTATTTTATAGTTCATTACACTTAGAAGTGAGATGTGCAATTATTTTAGGATGGAGGGAGTATGTGTCAACTGATGGTTCGAGCGAATTATTTGGTTTTGGCAACTAATACTTCACCATTTATAAATCAAAATATAGATATAGATATATTGATAGATGTGAGGTGGGGACAATTTCAAAAACAGCTAATCAAAATGATTAATTGGCATTGGAGAAATGAAAAAGGGATTAAAGAAAATAAAAAATACAAGTAACTATCAATTGATTGATCGCGATTTATATGGACCAACTATCTGTGCATCCGAGATCTTCTACTTTCATTAGTTGGATGCTACTTTTGTGTGTATAGAGGATCTTCATTCTACTTATTTCGTAAAAAAAAAAGAATGTAACTCTCCTTATCGAGATGTTAAACATTTTCATGTTTGACCAAATTTATATAAAAATTTACTAACATTTATAATAACGAATAAGTATCAGTAGATCTATTATGGAATATTGATAAGCTATAACTAGAGATACAAATAATGATATTTTTCATAAAATTGCTCATACAAAAAAAAAACTTGTCCAAAACCTGGAATTGTATTGTTTTTGGATGAAGGGTGTACCATCATTTGGCCTAGTACCATCATGGTAAGTGTTTTGTTGCACCTCTAAACTTTAGTTCCTGTCACATCAGAAGTTTGGACATTGATTTGAAGAATAAATATAGACTAGTTACAAAATCAATTTCACAGATGGTTTATGCATAAGAAAGTTTATTAAACCTGAATAGTCCATGATTTAACAATGTGGCGCTACTGACAATGGATTAATTAGCATTCCTAGATTCATCTCGTAAATTAGTCTCTATTTAGATTATTAGTTTTGTAAATAGTCTAGTTTAACATTTCTACATAATATTCAAACATTCGATATAACATCGCCTAAACTTTCGTCCGAACTAAAAATGAATGCTGATTTTAGCTAATTTATTGTAAGAGTAAAACCCTACTCTAATAAGCTCAAAGCGAACAGGCCATGCATGCCTGTTTGATTCTCTCTAAGCTTCAGCACTTAAAAGCAGCGACGATGATAGCAGATGAATTCGGCATCTGCCTCATGAAAAATCATATAATCAGTTCGCTTCGTCGACTCCTACCGTACCGCTACCGCTATGTGAGAGGACGAGGGAATTGATTGAAATTTGACTCTAGCGATTAGTGAACAGTGCCGCGACAGTGAAATAGCAGCGCCGTTGGGTGGGCGGTGGGCACCAGCACCAGTACTATGGTACGTGATGGTGAGAACAAGAGGTGAGATCTGAGATCCAGGCTGAGACACAGAATTTTCTATTTTTTTCGCGTAAGGTGCAAAAATAGATAGCGCAATAGTGGCAGTGGAGATACTAGAATCCTGCACCTTCTCCTCCGTTGCGTTGCATCTTCTCTCTCGTTGTCCTCTCAGAAAAAGTAGGTAGAACATACGTTGGAGCTTGGTTCCAATAATGGCAGTGGAGATACTGGAGTCCTGCGTGGTGACGCCCGCCGAGGCGACGCCCAAGCACCAGCTTTGGCTCTCCATCATCGACCTTGTCCAGGGCAGGACCCACACTCCGGCGGTCTACTTGTACCGCCGTCCCTGCCCTGGCTCCGCCGCCGCCTTCTCGCCGGACTTGCTGAAGGCAGCTCTGTCCAAGGCGCTTGTTCCCTTCTACCCCATCGCTGGCCGCCTCCGTTCTGACAGCTATGGCCGCCCCGAGATCCACTGCACCAGCGACGACGGCGTGCTCTTCGTCACCGCCCGCGCGGACGCAACCCTCGACACGCTGCAAAACCCTGCCCCGTCCGATGAGCTGCGGCGGATGCTTGTCCCGTTCGCCGACGACGCCGGCGACGACTTCTTAGCCGTGTTCCAGGTCAGGTGACTCCTTCCTTCTGCAGCGCGGCCCGTGTAGCTCGCATCGATCACTGACGTCCTTGCTAGTTGTTGTCTTGTCGATCGACCGGCGGCGGCGGCGCAGGTGACGTTGTTCAAGTGCGGCGGGATGTGCCTCGGCACGGCAATCCACCACACGGTGTGCGACGGCGGCCGCGCGGCCGGCAACTTCATGAAGATGTGGGCTGCCATGGCGAGTGGCGACGACAGCGAGCTGGCAGCCATGTCGTCGTCGTTGCGGCCATGCCACGACCGCACGCTGCTCCGCGGACGCTCGCCGCCGGCGGTGCGCTTCCCGCACTCCGAGTACCCCCGGCGTGGCAGCGTGCCGTCCAAGACGAAGGCGCCATTCGACACTGCCGTCTTCCCCGTTTCCAAGAACCAAGTCGACGCGCTCAAAAGCGTCGCCGCCGGCACGAAGAAGGTCGTCGTCTCCACTTACAGCGCCATGGTGGCGCACGTGTGGCGGTGCTCGTGCACGGCGAAGCGCCTCAGTGGAACGGCGGAGTCTCGGATGTACGGGGCAGGTTGCATTCGCTCGCGCATGCGTCCGCCGCTCCCGGACGGCTACTTCGGCAACGCCATCGCGCGCACGAGGACGGCGGCGACCACCAAGGTGAAGGACATCGTGTCGAGCCCGCTCGGCACCGTCGCCGACATGGTCTCCGCCGCCGCTGCCCGGTTGAGCGACGACGAGTACATACGGTCGCTGGTGGACTACTTGGAGCTCGCCATGAGTGGTGGTGACACTACGCCGGGACTGCACCTAGGCCAGTGGGCCGTCTCGGACAACGACTTGCTTGTGGTGAGCTGGATTGGGGTGTCCGCTAACGACTTGGACTTCGGCTGGGGCCGGCCGTCGTTCATCGGCCGGACCCTCCTCAATCAGAGCAACCTCCTGTACCTTGTGCCTAGCCCACGTGGCGATGGGGCACTCAACGTCACTGTATCTATGGAGCCACGAGCACTGTCAAGGTTCAAGGAGCTGTTCTACAAGGGGCTCAATCATTATACCCTGGCATCACAGATAGATGAACAAGAAGCGCGTGTGATCAAACATACAAAACTTTGATCACGTCATCTGTTGCAATAATAATATGATTTGTAATCGATCGGCCTCTGTGTGTTTACGTTGGACTTGTAATGAATTTGCATGGTTCTAAATTGTATGAGCACAGATCATAAGCCTATATGCCAACTGTGTGTTTACGTTGGACGTGTGTGATGAATTTTCATGGTTCTAAATTGTATGAGAGCGGATCGTAAGTCTATGCCAAATAACATCTAGGGAGAGGCATAAGGGTATTGTGCGTGTCCACAGCTCTGCATTCGGTCCTACCATCTAAGACTTTAGCAGAGACCCATGTGCCGGGCAATGCTAGCTGCCGACCTGGTCCGACAGCAGCGACCTTTTGACCACGCATCTCCCTTCCACTCCGTTCTAAAATTGCTGACATCAGCGTATTTCCTATCTTTTTTATACATGAATTTGTATAGCGCTTGCTCATTGATATCATGGGTGAATGACCGATGAAATGTAAGCATAGTGTTTAAACGTGGTTTATCTGTAATTGCACCCTATATTCTAGATTCTCTGGTAGATCACGGATGTGATACTCCCGTTGAGTACTTTGTAGCCCACTCCTCGAATATTGGGATAGTAGTTAGGAAACTATCATTACTATAAAAGACTTGCTATGTTCCTGATATTCCTTAGTTAGGTATCTAGTATTTTTGCCATGATTGGTAGTATAATTGCACTAATCTAAGTATGACTTTGATAGTATAGTTAGAATGACTTAGGAATATTCTCGTACTTCTGCCTAATACCATGCTAGTGCTTAGATAGGGAATGCTATAAGTGAACTTTATTATTTATGATCTGATCATCTTTATCATTTATCATTATTATCTTTATCTTGTAATGAGTAGATCGAGCATATATTGTTATCTCTCCATTGCATGTACATATGAGTTATCATCTATCCACTATTTCCTTATTATCGCATGTCAGTCCTTTTCTAGTGGTAAAATATAAACCGATAGCCCGTAATACTCTTAGGCGTAAAATGCTACAATGATATATTTTATTTGTGCGTTTGCAGATACTTAGTTTTCATATTTATTCAGCCACTTGTCATAATTTCTTTGCGGTAGGCATAGATATCTTTTAGATCCATGTTAGAGATGACAACCTAGTTATTCTAGAGATATAGGTTAAGTGTAGGTGACTAGATAGTTCAATCAGGTGGCACGTTAATTTATACCAACAAGTATTTTTGGCATCGTTCCCGCGGAAGGTTGATGGCAATGATAAGGAATGAATAGATAGATGCTCTATGCACCACACCAATGTGATTGAGAAACAATATAACTCTTTACTCGAATAGGCTTACCCTAGTTTTGTCTAGTTGTGTATCTTATGCAGGGTAATGTAAGAGTGGATTTGATCTTCGAAGAATTTTATTGAAGATCCAGAAGCTTTGATCGGGAAAACTCGAGCTCAGCGCAGAAAAACTCCAGATGCGCCACCGGAAACCACTCGTCCAAGAAGAAGTTTAACACTAGAGTTTGAAGCCATGGCCAACAAAAGCCTACGTGAATTCTCTGCTCCAACTACAGCTAACATCCGCACTGGACCCACTACTGATGTTGGAAATGAGGGATTCAAACTCAAGCCTACGCTTATCAACATGATGTAATAAAGTCAATTTTGTGGAAAGGTGCACGAAGATACAAGTGCACAACTTCAACACTTTCTAGATATTTGCATAACTTTCACCATCAAGGGAGTAGCTAGAGATACTATTTTGCTCCGCCTATTTCTATTCTCGCTATTGGAAAAAGCACTTTAGCGGTTCTACGCCAACAAAGACAAGAACGCTAAATGGGATATCTTCTCTACTACTTTCATAGCGAAGTTCTTTCCTATGGGCAAGACAAATGCTCTACGGGGAAAGATTACAAGTTTTCCCTTGTATAGAATCATCTGTTTTAGAAACCATGGATTGGGAAGAGTAGTTTCTACTAAATATAATTACTCTCTTTCTCTCTTGAAAACTACATCTAGAAATTATCTATTGGGACTGCCCTAAGTAGGCTCAATAGATTTGTTTTGTGGGTTTTACAATAACTATGCAAACATGCAAAAGATTTATCTATATTTAATGCTACATGCATATGTCTAAACATTTGATATGACGAAGATTTTGAAATTTAGAAGTACATCTAATAAACAGGGCCTAACAAAGCAGACTTAAGCTAGGACTTGCTAATTAGTGGTTGTGAATGATATGTTTAGTTTAACGATGCTGGTTAAACTAGTGCATGCCAACTTGTCGGTGTTGTTTTTCAGGGTCTCAATCGAGCTGGAGTGGATGCCGCCGCATGCCTGGAAGGAAGACACGGCGGCGAAGCTTGTAGCACCATCATGCTCCATCGATTTTGAGACGGCGGCCGGCTGCACGTGACTCTCCATGTTCAAGCTCACTGCCTGGACGCAGGACGCACAATCGTGCCCACATCCCCTTAGCGATTAGGCTAGACATCGCCAAGGCGAGGCGCTGCACCAACTCTTCCTTGGTGGTGCAGAGCTGCCAAAATACCTGCAGGAAAAGAAGCTCCTTGGCTATTACCGGAAAATCGAAATTTACCGAGTGCTAGATAGTTTGCCGAGTGCAACTTTTTGCTCTTTACTGAGTGTAAAAAAACATTCGGCGAAAAAAACACTCGGTAAAGAGGGTCTTTGACGAGTTTTTTTTTTTTTTACTCTGGCAAAGACGGTCTTTGCCTAGTTTTTTTTGCACTCGTTGCCGATCGTTTTTTTCTGACATTTGATAAAGAGGGTCTTTGCTGAGTGTTTTTTTAACCCGGCAAACAAGGTCTACAAAGCATGTTTTTAGGCTCTAAATGAATTCAAATTAAAAAGATATTCAACTACAAAGCCATATAACTTCTCAAGATGTATAAGTTTTGTTTTTGTCATTTTTTCTTTCAACAAAGCGATAGTAACGTTGTTCATAAAATCTACATTTCTGGATTTAGTTTCATGAAAACTAGAAGGGAGATCTCTAAGTTTTGTAAACAATATTACTATCACTATGTTGGATGAACAAATGATGGTGTAGTGTAGTGTCAACTAGATAGAAAATGCATGGATCCGTCCCATCCCATGAATCAGAGTCGGGACTGTCCCGTTCCATCCTTGAATCTCAACCAAACGCTACCTAAGCAACGATTATAGCGGAGGAATTCATCATCTCCCTCATTAAGACACTCGTTGGGTTAGGCACATGAGCAGAGGAAATTTTAGCTTGGTCGGCTCCTACCGCTTTGCGAGAGCAAGAGGGAATTGAGAGAAATTTGATTCCAGTGGGCAGTGCTGCAACAGTGAAATAGCAGAGCTTTCAGGATGGGGGACACAACAAATAACAGCACTGCGGTGGGCGGGCGGTGGGCATCAGCGCCAGTACTATGGCGTGATGGTGAGAGAACGAGAGTCGTGAGATCCAGGCTGAGACAGAGAAGCATTTTCAATTTTTTTGCGAAAGGTGCAAAAATAGTAGATAACTAGTGCAATAGTGGCAGTGGAGATACTGGAATCCTGCACCTTCTCCTCCATCCCATTGCATCATCTTTAAAGACACGCTAGACCGGCACATTCTCCACATCTCCAACAGAACCCAGATCTGAGTCTTCTCTCTCCTTGAAACCCATATAGAGAGATTCTCATTTAGGTGTTGTTATTGGAGAAGATTAAAAATGGGTATTAAATATATTCACTATAGCGCACCTCAAACGTGAAATGGGTATTGTATTTTTGGTGTTGTTCTTGAGATATTTTGATTAATGCTGGAAACCCATTTTGCTGGAGGGCTGCATGTGGGTGGCTCTATGTCCAATGACCCATTGATGCCGGAAACCCATATTGCTGCAGGGCTGCCTGTGACCGGGTGGCTCTCTGTGAGTCAGTGAGTCTATCCAAGGACACTTGTTCAAACGCCCTGTGCTGTCGGAATGACTTGCAGCATCTGGTGCGTCTAGGCAACACAAAAATGTTTCGGCATTTGGCAGATGAATTTACTTATGCCTGGCAAGACACCGGAAGAAGTGTGAAATACAAGGTAACCAAGATATTGGCATGACTCATGACTCGACACACAATAACAGCTGCAAAAGGGAACAAAAATCAAAGGACCACACGAACAATAGCTGGTAAAACGAAAACCAACACCAACAGTGCGAGCTATAGCATGCATCACGCATGTATATGGCTCTTTATTTAATAGAAACGAAACACACTGACGACGACCATGCAAGAGTAAGCAACTCGATTTGCCATGGCATGGCATGACATGCCTGAATCCGCTTGCAGCAGATCGACGGGGCGGCATCGCATCGACGATGCCATCGATCAGAAGGCCTCACCCAGGAACGCCGCAGCCGGCGTCATGGTGCAGCGGCGCTGGCAGAAGTTTGTGATCATGTCCGCGCATTGGAAGGCGCCGGCGGTGACCATGCTCCTGACGCACTTCTTGCACTCCGGGTGGCACCCGTTCGCGGAAATGTCCTTGCACCGGCACTCCGGCGGGAACTTCCTGTTGCAAAGACCGCAGTCGTCGCAGCACGGCCACGACGAGTTCCCTGCAGCTGGTGTGCCCACGCATGTTCAGTCAAAAAAAAAATGTCTAGTGTGCATATATGCATACATCGTACCAAGTGATCTATCTATATATCCAGATGAAATTCTGATAATTGAAATAATTAAACGGCAAATTAAAAGCATTCTGACTCGTCACCTTCGCCGAGCGGCAGAGCTGCGAGCACGCCGAGAACAGCCAGAGTGACGACGAGGAGTACCACCTGAGGCCTCATCTTTAGTCTCCGGGCAAGAACCAGGCCACAATGCATGCCAAGTTTGTTGCTTGGATTTCCTTCCTACGTATGCGGCTATCTGTATGAGGCGCTGGAGGTCTTCTTATAGGAGGGGAGGGGAGAGTGCGGCTTGATCACAGATGCGAAGATGCCCAGGCAGGCACCAGGCCTCCAGTTCACTAGTATTCAATATTTTTAGGGCATGCTTGGATCTCATAGGGTAACAACAAGTTGCTAAATTTTAGGCCTTCTTGAGGGTACAGATAGGAGAGCTAATCGGTGGGCTAAAGTTTAAAGATCCAAATCTCAACTAGTTATTACTCCCTCTGTCCACAGAAACATGCAACTAAGTTAAAAAAAAAACATGCAACTATATATTGCGGGCCAGAAAAGATAGTTCACGTTTAACTAAATTTTCAGTGAATAGTATTCATATTTATGGCTCAAAATTAATTTATTATAAAAACATATTTTATAATTAATCTAATGATGTCTGTTTAATATTATAAATATTTATAGTTTTTTATCTATAATTAATTAAACTTGATATACTAAAACATACTACTGTGCTGAATTGCATGTTTTCTTGGACGGAGGAAATAGTTCACTAGTCCTTCAAACCCAAATTACAAGGGCTATTGCTACAAATATAAGAAAAAGTCATCTCTGTCCTTTACTTCCGCTCTGGCCAAGTTAGAGATAAATGGTATGAGGGAGGGTATTTTTGTCTAGGAGCTCGTTTTTAGCTGAAGATTTAAACAAACAAGGGCTAACAACTAGTTGGCTAGCAACTTGTTCTTTTGACCAATCAGCGCTTATTTTCAGCCACGAAACAGTATTTTTCTCTCACAACAAATCAGCACGAGTCAAAATCAGCGCTTATTTTCAGCCAAAAGAACAGGCTGTAGATTTAAACTGGCTGTCTTTTAACCACATGACTAATAACTAGTCCTACTACTAATGATATAAATAAAAAACAAAACGCTGAAGATTGTGTTATATGGACTATTGTTAAAAATGATGTCTCAGTAACGCTTCTTAGGTGGCATATGGGCCCAAAAGATCACTGCACTGGCGTCTCTAGCTCCTCCTATTTGCCGCTAGTAGAAAGCAGGTGACGTTAGTGAAAATTGTTTTTGTACTAATACATGTCTTTTAGTAACAGAGATGGCCATGGGCAGTCGCATGCGCTATCTTCATTATTACTAGTACTTTTTTTTTTTTTTTTGCAGTTTTGCTGTGCTTTGGCCTTTGGAGGATCCGCGTGTTGCGAATCATAGACGCTAGTGCGCAGGTGCGTGCGTGCACGTGCGTCGCACAGCATCATCGTCTAGGCACACAACATGTGCACATGCACGTGTGTAGCAACAGCAAACATCTAATGTAACAATACATGCACGTGCGTCGTGAAGATAGTTTACGCACACCTGCCTACCATATCCTTTAGTTACGCACAGAGAATTAATTGTTACCACCCTTCAAATACAAACTCGATCTTCCTTAATAAATAAAAATAAAAAATATAACTGCTGGCTATAAAACCGATATCTCCGTGTGTGTGTGTGTGTTGCAAACATGTAAATGCTAAGCACGTATATGTAATATATAGTACTTCTATATACTATACCGAATATTGGAAGAGGGAACAGGTGTGTTTGGCGGCTGAACATCAACTCCAAACTCTAATGAGAATGGCTCCAAATTTCGTTTCTCTCACCTCTCACTATTACATAAAAGTTTTTATGAGGAAAATACCTAAATACTAACGGAGATAGACATAAAATCTGCTATTCTAAAATAAGCACCTATTTTTGAGGAAAAAGGACCATTTTGGAGGCACCAAATGTTTTTTTTTGACCATTTTGGAGGCACCAAATGTTGGGGGGCACCCTCAATGCCTAACCCCTTCATCGTTCTAGACTAGATCGCACCACTGCCTTTGACCGCGGGCGTGCCCAAATTATGCAATAAGGACTCTCGAGCATGGGCACCGGTGAGCGGACCTTGTTAAGGATCGGTGAGAAGGACGACAGGGAGTCCATGGTTGATGGTGACGGAGGTTACCGATCTTCCTCTAGGTGATAATAACTATCGTATTATTGGTGGAGTAGGGCGTACTAATCGGCCGGCTTTAGATCTAAATATCCAAACCCTGCATTTATCAACTGTCACTACCAACAAAGACAAAGAGATTGAAGTGGGAGTAACTACAAGGTGATGGATTCAAGTATGAGTTGAAGATGGAGCTTTACGTCCACACTCCAAGTTGCCTATAGGAATGGAAGGTCCGCACTCCAAGTTGAAGACTGAGTTTTTAGTATTTTTTTTTTACTAACACGTCTGATGAGAATTAACATATGAGAATTAACATAAAGGCTGAGCCTAGAAGCTGAGCATGATCGTCTCTTGCATTGCCTGATGATGGAGCAGTGTTGCCGTCTGCTTAAGGGCGGCGATGTCGACACCTTTAATTGGGGCCATCAACCGTGCACGGCATGGGCGTTCCCATTTGGGCAGTTTATCTGGTTCTTGTGCGTGCGCAGCAATTGTTGACCAACAAGGTCTGATGGTGATGCCGGCCGTTCAAAGTTTGGGACAAGACGACAGAATCGAGCCTGGTCATGAGGCGCACGAGGGAGGAAGAGGAAGGACAGTCGTGCAGGCAAACATCACAAACGTGCGCGTTATAGTAGGTGGACGCCGTGTGCATACAGAAGAAAATGAAGGTGTGCCGAAAACTTTATATCTCGTCACATCAAATATTTGGACATATAAAGTATTAATATAGATAAAAAATTAATTATACAGTTTGTATGTAAATCGTAAGACGAAAATCGTTACCGGAGGAACTAAACACACCGAAATCATGTGGGGGCCTGCTGTCTGCATGCTCTCGCCAGTGGATCTGGATGGGAGGCGCTGCATGCCTTGCTACCTTTTGCGTGTACACGTGAGCTAGGTGGGCATCTCGTTTGCCTGCATTCTCTCTATCTTGCCTACTTCAGGTCAGGTGGGAACGGGAGCCCAGCATGCATGCATGCATGGTCAGCAGCATGCAGTAGCGCTGGTTGCACCTGCACATGTGCGTGTTCGGGCGATATGCCCTGCCACCTGGAAAGAAGAAGGCGACATGCTGCCCTGTTGGGCGTTGGCCACCGCCTTGCATTCGAGTAGGCACATGCTCTGATTGTTGACCGTGGAGAGTGGGCAGCAAAGTCTAGTCGTCTTCACGGAGAATTCGCGCGGGTATCGTGGGGGTGTTTAGTGGCTTGGTATAAAACTTTTTTTTTATTATATCACATATATATGCTAACTTTAGGCTTAAAAAAGATTCGTCTCATGACTTAAATACAAGCTGTGTAATTAATCTTTTTATCTATATTTAATGTTTCATGCATGTCTCCGAACATTCAATGTGATCAGTGTAAAGTTTTTCATAATGTAACTAAACATCCCCTCAATAGGCGAATCGGCACTAGTAAAGAAACTCCCTTTAGTCCTGGTATGTACCCAAGTCGTCTTGTTCGCTTGAATGTATTAGCACTTATTTTAAGCTACAAAACGATATTTTTTCTCACAATAAATTATTAATTATATCAACCATATAGTCCGCGTTTATTTTTTGAGCCAAGCAAGCAGGGATTGTCATGACTTGACACGATAACAGTGGGTTGAGCATAGCTGATGGCTCTTCAATTTATTCAGAAACGGTACTTAATAATAATACATACATACATACATACACACGGACGACGCACAAGAGCATGCAATCGCGAGCAGAGCGGCGACATTTATTTTAATTTATTTCTTCTCTATCTGCATGAAGCTCGAGAGAAGCAAACTCGACTTGGCATCCAGCAGAGATGCATGGACACGTACGGCGGCGCCCCGGCCGTTCATGCCTCAGGCGGCCGGCGGCGACGCCGGCGTGCAGCGTTGCTGGCAGAAGTTTGTGAGAATGTCGGCGCAGCGGTAGGTGACGACGGGGCCTATTCCACCGCGGGGAGGAATCCCTGCACCGATCTTGACGCAGTTCTTGCACTCCGGGTGGCATCCCTGCACCGAGATGTCATTGCACTGGCAATCCGGCGGCAACTTCCTGTCGCAAACACCGCAGTTGTCGCAGCACGGCCACGACGACCCTGCATGCATTCCCACACGTCGCATGTTCAAATTGTATATATGTGTATATATCCTGATGAAAATCAAATCAAATAAACTAATAAAACGGCAAATAAAAGGATTCATTCGTCGTCACGTACCTTCGCCGAGCTGCAGAGCTGCGAGCACGCCGAGAGCAACCAGAGTGACGACGAGTATCACCTGAGGCTTCATCTTTAATCTGTCTCTCCTAGCAAGAACAACCAGAGCAACCAGAGCTGGAATGCCAAGTTTGTTGAATGCTTGGATGTCCTTCCTACGGCTATCTCTTAGAGGCTGATCGAAGGTCTTCTTATAGGAGGGGAGGGAGGCTTCCAGCGTCACAGATGCCCGGCCGGGCCCCAGGCCTTATCCAGACTTCACTAGTACTCAAATTGTTTTTTATCGATGATATAAATCAATTAATTGTGCCAGTATTTTGATATACCGCTGATGTGAATAGTATTTTCATGGGTTGTACTCAATCCATCCCACATTTGACTTTTTTGACATCAAATTTGACTAGTCATCTTATTTAAAAATTTATATAAAATATCACATCACTTGCCGTAGCTTAGTTTGTTAATAAAAGTTCTCGAAAAATAAGTTAAATTTGACTATATGTATTTTGCACAAATGTTTTGAATCAGACATGTGGTCAAATCTAAGGTAAAAATAAATCAAATGTCTTGCACTTTGAGACGAAGGGAGTAGTTTGTAACCGCCAGTTTTAATGGAATTTTCACCAACCGCGTAGTTTTCAAAGGGATCTAACTTGTGGCCATCTTCAGAGACCACCTATAAAATCACATTAGTATAGAGAAGGCCAGCACTAGCGATTCTAGTGCTAGAGGCCAGGTGCAAATCTTTGCCCAGAAAATATGTAAATCGGATTTTAAAATTATAATAAATCGCAAGAGAGGCCCACTGAAAATATATATTAAGTCACAAATCATGATATTTTTCGCACAAAATTCACAAGTAGCCACCTCTACCACTAGACCCAATACTCACTTATGCCCATATTACGTTTCAGCTCCCCACATATTACAAAAACTGAAGCGTAAACCGATTGTTTGAGGACCTAAATGAATTCAAATGAAAAAGTTGTCAACTACAAAGTTTCATAACTTTTTAAGATCTACAACTTTTATTTTGGTGGTTTCCCCATCATAGGTCATTTACAAAATTTGAATTTCAAATTTGACAAATTCAAACAGACTTTTCGATGACAAGATGATTTCAAATTAAAAAGTTGTCAACTACAACGTTTCGTAACTTTTTGAGATCTACAACTTTAGTTTTGGTGTTTTTTTCATTTGAGATCATCTGAAAAAACTAAAAAAAATCAATTCCAAATTATTTATATAGGCAGTTCCTAAAGAAAACTGCCACTACAAATCTATTTTCAGAAAACCGTATGTACAAACATGTGATTAGAAAACTGGTAGACTGGCGGTTTTCTTAAGGAGCCGCCTGTATAAATCATGTATTATAAATTTATTTTCAGTGGTGGTTCGTTATTTGGGTCCACCAATTTTATTTCTACTGACGATTCGACAAGGAAAAATCGCTTGTAAAAAAAAATCATGGCGTCCAGACAAATGATCTATGTACTAGTGTGAATCCAAAAATCAGGTAAGTGCTCTTTCTGTACGTACATAGAGCAAGCAGTCACCGAGATCATGGTGCCACGTTGGGCGTACTGGAGTCGTGTGTTCCCATCCCGAGAACCTGGATCAGTTTCGTCACGTGTACGTACTCTTGAGGCGTAGACCTGTTGACCTGATCAATAGCTAGCTGCACTAGACGTTATCCACGGCATGCATGCACAAATGCATCTCGTGGAATTTGTTCCCGATCGAATTTCATTCCACACGCAACCACACCATGTGCATGCATGCATTCAACGTCATCAATGGCTGCAAAGGACACGTTGTGCGTGGCCGGTGGCGTGCGCCTGGACTGGACCTGGGCAAGACGTGGACCGTGCATGCACCGAGTCCACGACGACGCTCGCCGAGTGCACGCTGAACAACAACGGCCGCCCGGACTACATGGACATCTCCCGCGTCGACGGCTTCAACATGCCCCTGTCCTAGCTTCCAGTGCGGCGGCAAGGGACCGAGCTGCAAGGCCAAGTGCCCTTCCGCGCTGAAGGTGCCAGTATCTTCTTTTCCCCCTTTTTTTTTTAGACGAAAACAGGAGGGGCGTGCCCTTACTGGTTTAATTAATAGAAATTATTTGAAAGGTTTCTGGTAACAATAATACAGAGTGTAGAGAGGTGGGGTTGGGTTGAGTTGAGGAAAGGAGAGGAGAGGGTGCACTTCAGGCAGGATACAAAGAAAGAGAGGAAGAAAATCAGCCTGGCTAGATAGATCAAACTAGGTTGTTTGACCATAACTTAATTCTAGGAAAGTAGCCTTTTTTTTCAGACTTGAATTCTCTTATGGCCTGATTGAGTGTGAGTGTAGTCTGTTGTCAAAGATAAGCCCATTTCTTGCTTGCCAGATTGTCCAACACATCAGAATCAATCCTTCCCATGAATAAAGGAACTAGTAATTGTTTCCAACAGCTCGTATAGATCAAGTTGATCATTCACTTGTAAGCCAATCCAGTTCCAACAAGCTGACACAAAAAGACATTTGACAAGCAAGTGACAAATTGTTTCTTCTGTAGATCAGGTGGACAGCACACAATCATAATTTTGCAGTTCCAGGTTCTGGTGTAGATCATGTTGATCAATACTTCCACGAAGAAAAGAACTCGTAATTGTCTCCTAGACAGCTCCAGGTTCTGGTGTAGATCATACTGATCATTCACTTGTAAGCCAATCCAGTTCCAACAAGCTGACACAAAAGGGCATTTGACCAGCAAGTGACAAACTTTAAAGCTCTTGCTTATACTAGTACACAAAGCATTTGTATAGGCGGTTCTAAATGCATTTGTACAGGCGTTTTTTCGAACCGCCTGTGCACGAGGCCTGTAGAAATCAGCCGTTTGTGCAGGCGGTTGCTTGTGAACCGCCAGTACAAATATGATTTGTACAGGCGGTTCACTTAAAAAACCGCCTGCACAAAACTTTTTTCAAAAATCGGGTTTTAAAAATAGTAAAACAAAAAAATTAAATCTGAAAATGCAAGTCGCAGCATTTTTCGCGCAAAATTCGCGCGCTACACGGCCGGTGGGATTCAAACCTGTGACCTCGGGCTCGCGCGGAACCCTTCCTACCACTGCGCTACACCATCACATGCGTCTAAAATAGTTTTCGATTCTCCACATATTATAACAAATAATAGAAAATTGACTATTTGAAGCCCTAAACGAAGTCAAATGAAAAAGTTATCAACTACAAAGTTGCATAACTTTTTGAGATCTACAACTTTTATGTAGAGTGTTTCTCCATCCGAGGCTTATAGAAAAAATTCAAATTTCTAATTTCAAACTTTAACCGTAATTTGCATCAACAAGATGATTTCAAATGAAAACATTGTCAACTACAAAGTTTCATAACTTTTTGAGATCTATAACTTTTATTTTAGAAGTTTCTTCATCTGAGATCGTTTACAAAACTCAAAAAATAAAATTCAAAAAAAATTCTACAGACGGTTGGTAATGAAAACCGCCCGTAGAAATCACCTATTTCTAGTGGCGGTTTGTAATGAAAACCGCCTGTAGAAATAGATTTTTACAGGCGGTTCGTTCTATGGGGTCCATCGATTCATTTTTACGGGCGCCCGATAACTGAGACCGCCTGTAAAAATGAAATGCCGGTGTCAAGAAAAATCGTTTTTGTACTAGTGTTAAACCGATTGGGAGTCCTCCATCTCTCTTAAAGTTTGAAGTAATCATTTCTTTTTCATTCCAATTCATGTCCTGAAGCTTTTTCAGGTGCATAGCACACCGTCATAATTTTGCAGTTCCATGTTTTTCCTTTTGAGGAGCTCTCTAGTACTCAGTGTATCCATAAGGATGAGCTAGGCAAACACCTTGTGCTTATTTTGACATGAGCTGTTCCCGATCTATTTAAAGCTTTTTGTGAACGTGTCTATGGCCACTCAGCTGTTTATAAGCTCTTGCAACTGTAAACTTTCCAGAATTCCATATACATGTCTAGGAGTCAGCTTGATCTTTCAGGACTAACTGTTGGAAGCTTGTTGCAACTTGTTAAGCTATTCGAACGCCTCTTGGGATAAAGGGAGATGAAAAAGTTATAGGATGAGCAGCGGCAGACTTGTCGCATTAGAAACGGTAAAAGCGAAGATATTTAGTTTTTAGCGCTATTGGTTGCAAGCAGCTAATAGCCGCTAATCTCCGGCTATTGCCGCTAAAATATGATCAGTTTTGCCGGCTAAATAGTAGTGGGCCCGAACCGAAAGTCAGGAACGCAAGTTAGTAGGCCGGCCCAACTAGGAAGCATATCCCACCGTATCCAGCTCAGCAACAGCAAGTTAGCAGCCCCTAGCACTCTCGCACGCTCTCACTCGCAGAAAAAGGACGCGGCGGCGGTGCGGCGGTGGCGATTATGGAGGCGGTGGCGCGGGCTCCCTAATTAAGCAGCGCGGCCAGCCGGAGTTCCATCTCCGAGATCGGCCCCCAAGCGGCGCAGTCAACCGGAGCTTCAAGCGGCATCGGCGGCGGCGGCGGCAGCCAGTCGGTGGCGGAGGTCCAAGCGGCGCCGGTGACCCCCAAGCAGCGGCAGAGCTCCAAGCTGGTTCGTCTTCCCCAACCCAAGCAGCAGCAACACCAACCCAAGCTGGTTCATCTTCAGTTCTACGGTTCTTCCTCTTCGCCAACTCTAAGCAGCAGCTAAACGGCATAGCTGCAGCTATCTCCCGCTATAGCTAGTCCTTAGCTGTTGAGAAGGGCAGCCGCCAAGAGGCTTAACCCGCTATTTAAAACCTTGATCATGATCTGTCCCTGATGATTTTGATAACCTAAAGCCGTGTTTCCTCCGTCCCAAAATAAATAGTCGTTTTTGTTTCTTTAAAAAATATTAATATTAAAGGTAAGTAATTAGTATCATTGGAAAGATCTATGATTATAGTTTTTTTTTAAAAATATTTTAGAGATATAAATATTGCATGTATTTTCTATAAATTGAGTTAAACTCCTAACACCAAAACCCAAAGCGACACTTAATTTGGGACGGACTGAGTACATCATTCAGGAACTCTGATTTTTTTATTTCTTTTTTTTTTTGGGAGTGGACGGAATTCAGGAGGAAACTCTGTTGAAGCCCACGTATATGTGGTTTAGAAGGCCCATCTAGGATCGTGTAGGCTGATTTCACAAAAACTTGTGACATCGTAGGCCCATCACTTGCACAGGCCGCTAGGAACAAAACAGGCCTTTCCTCTCGTTATTAGTGGGGGGAAAAAAAAAAGAAACGAGCAGAAGGCCCCCGGCCGAATAAACTCGCGCGAGCAAGCCGACGAAAGGCCCCCCAAACCCTCCTCCATCCCTCCCACCCTAAAACAGCGGCGCACGAGATGGCCGACGACCCCACCACCGACGTCGGCGGCGGCGGCGAGGACCGCGTGGAGGAGGTCGTCCGCGCCGAGGTGAGCGTATCCGGGTCTCCTCCTCCTCCACCTCGCTGCAGGGTGACCCGATCTCTGCCTGCAGTCCGAGCTGCCGCCCTCGTTCCGCGTCGGCCCGTCCCGATCTGCCCGTGCTGGCGGCGCCGCCTCGCGCCTGGTTCGGTTTCGGGCTAGAGACGTCGCGGCGTGGTGTTTCGACGGGTTGGGAATCCGGCGGCCGGGGCGGACGCCGTGCGGATGCGGTGGGGCTGATGCGGGAACTATGTCCCCAGGTGTAGGTGTAGATGGGCTGTGGCCTGATTTTGGTTTATAATGTGTGATTTTTCTGCGGGAGCTTATGGTTATTGGTGATGTACGTTTCTTAGTGGTGCTGACAGATCGATAGCAAATTAGCATTGTCCAGTGCTTGTCTAGCAGGAGGCTTCGATTGGTTCGCCATTTGAGGCTCGGGGATGTACTTACTAGTCCGAGTTCACAAAGCTTGACTTTTGAGCTCTGGAGCTCGAAATCAGACGATATGTGCACTGAGATTTCCTGAATAATTAACCTGCCCACTTCAGGCAGCCATCCCAGTTTCTTGAAGTTGCCATCCAGTTAACGTGCTGGCTGCAGATCTTTTCTATTTCAGTAGCTTATAACACAGAGTTATATTGAGATTGGTGTACCTTTTCTTAATGGATTTTTACATTTACTTTGCCATCAAACAGTCAAGCTGTTTTTCTTCTTAGTCTGCTTGCTGTGGTGGTAAGCACAAAGCTAATATTGTTACATACTCTTATCTATAGGGTGAAACGCAACCGCGTGATGATGGCTCGAAATCCAATAGGGACAAAGATAGAGAAAAGGACAAGGACAGAGAACGTCGCAGGGACCGTGACAGAGATCGAGGGAGAGACAGGGATCGTGATAGAGACAGGGATAGAGATAGGGATAGGGACAGGGATCGGGACAGAGACAAGGATCGCCAAAGTAGGCATCACCGTGAAAGACGGGAACAGCGAGACCGTCCTGATGATCACAGAGGCCGTGATTCTGATAGGTGCGTCTGTTAACGTGCACCTTATTAAGTTATGCAGAATAGTGTTGTGTTTGCAAACCGCAAAAATGACCACTTTGGTTCTTTTGGAGGCATGAGAAGTTTTTCATTTATATATGTTCTGAAGATGGCAGTTTTTAGTGAGAGACTTGCATCTGTCTTACTTGATTTCTTGTGTGTTTTTTTTTTAGGAGAAGAGAACGCGAAAGAGATGGGCATCGTAGGCATCGTTCTCGGTCTCGTTCAAGGGGTAGAGATCGAAGATCTAGGTCACGTTCAAGAAGGTATGAAAGTGAATTTGCTAAGGAATAGATTGTTTACATTTTGGTGAGATCGATATCCAAATAAATATTCCTGCTCCCCCTTCTTCTTCTATACTTATTATTGTCAAGTTGGAGCTGCTTATTGTACCGAGAGTACCTATGCATATTTATTGTTTTGAAGTATATTGTGTTTTGTTTTTTCCATCATTTCTTTGTATTGACTCTTATCCTTTTCAAAACTTATTTGAGCCATGTTTTGAACATGCTAATTGAAGTTTTAATAGATGGCATGTTTCTCTTTGTTATATATGTATATGTGATATGTAATTAGTTCTCTCATGTGGTATTCACTTTCCAGTTTGCACTTTATACCTAAGATTATCACTAGTGAGTAGTAACTGATACTAATTTTATTTAAGCAGCAAGCGAGTTAGTGGATTTGATGCACCACCCCCACAAGCCATGGGTTCAACATTTCCAGTTATTCCAACCCCAAGTATGCTCTCATCTCCTAAGTTAAATATTATGTTTTCATCTTTGCAGTTTTGTTTAATTTACTTGTACTCTGCCAACCACTCCTTTTCATCATGATGTTATATTGTAGTGACGCCAACCGCCATTACTATGTTTCTGTCATATCACCTTCTAATCTTCTATAATACTATAACTTCTGATTCAATAATGGTTAACACTAAATAATGTTTGGCAACTACAAAGCTCTGTTCCTTGATAAAGCATCTCCAGTAGATTCTTGTGTACATGTTCTTTGAGTTGCCATATACCTCTAACACCAATGCAGAATTTGTTCAAATATGCCTAGTAGGTTCCACCATCCTTAAGGTGAAATGCAAGGATCTGGTAAAAGGGACTCTTTGTTGTACACCTTTAGTTAGAACTTTAGGATGCTTGAATGGACAACTTGTGTGAAGAGGTATAGAATTAGAGGGAGTGCCCACAGGTGATTGTTTCTCCGTAGAAGCGCACCCCATTAGTATCCGTTGGGAATACTCTTTTTTGTGTCATTGTGTGATACTGTCTTCTGGTACAAATAAGTTTAAATTTCCATTTTACCATTACTTATCTGATAACTGAGCAAAATTTTCTGCTTTTGTTCTTTGTTGTTTGTCTGTTTTGTGTATGTGTATGGTAAGAAGGCAACCGTGTATGGTAACAAGGCAATCTTGGTTCACTTGCCCCACTTCTGCCAGTGGAATCAGCTGCCTACTGTAGCTTTAATGTACAAGGAAGAATCAGTGCGCCGGTTTGATATCGTCCTGTTCATCTTCAGCTAGCTAGTACTAGGTTACTAGCTTCATGATTATTACATATTTATATCTGTCTTGCTCATATGATGTTAATCCTTGACATGATTACTGCATAGCTGGTTCTTGATCTATACAGCCTTTTAGGAGCAAAATATACCGTACTAATTGCTAATTGATTATGCTTTCTATTAGAAATTTATTGATGTCTTGCAGGTCAGTTACCAGGCTCTTCCCTTCCCAATATTGGTGGCATGTTTCCAAACATGCTCCCTTTTGGTGTTGCTGGGCAGGTAATTCCTTTCTTTAATGTCTTCTTGTAATAACAACCTTGAATCCTTTTTTTTATTTTTATTATGCCTGGACTAATCTTTGTTGTTTTGTGACCGTGCGTTTAATTGAATCAGTTCAATCCCCTTGTCATCCAGCCACAAGCAATGACTCAACAGGTATGGTTCTCTAGTTCTTAATATTCTGCAGCTATCGATAAAAATTGTACCAACACCATTTCCTTTCAGGCTACTCGTCATGCTCGGCGTGTTTATGTTGGCGGCCTTCCTCCATCTGCTAACGAACAGGTCCATACATACTTGAAGTCACTTAGTTTACAACACTGGTGTACACATACTTTGCAACTAATTGTTCAGTTTCTCTTTTTTTTTTTTTTTACTGCAGACAGTGGCAGTTTACTTTAATCAAGTCATGGCTGCTATTGGGGGAAACACTGCTGGTCCAGGGGATGCTGTTCTCAATGTATACATAAATCATGACAAGAAATTTGCTTTTGTAGAGATGAGATCTGTTGAGGAAGCAAGCAATGCAATGGCCCTCGATGGCATTATGTTTGAAGGGGCGCCAGTGAAGGTTAGAAGGCCAACAGACTACAACCCTTCCCTTGCAGCTGCCCTGGGGCCAAGCCAGCCAAGCCCCAATCTGAATCTTGCAGCAGTTGGCCTAACAGCAGGATCTACTGGAGGGCTAGAAGGTCCAGACCGTATTTTTGTGGGTGGCCTTCCGTATTACTTCACTGAAGCTCAAGTTCGGGAGTTGCTTGAATCATTTGGTCCTCTTCGAGGGTTTGATCTTGTGAAGGATAGGGAAACTGGTAACTCAAAAGGCTATGCATTCTGTGTTTACCAGGACCTCACTGTCACTGACATCGCTTGTGCTGCACTAAATGGTATCAAGATGGGTGACAAAACCCTTACTGTCCGACGAGCAAACCAGGGGGCATCTCAGCCCAGACCAGAGCAGGAAAGTATCCTATTGCAGGCACAGCAACAGGTGCAGTTACAGGTATAGACCAACTTTATGTATTCTTTTAGCTAATTAGGTTTTACATTACTGTTCTAGTGTTCTGTGCCTGATATACCCTTTGTAAACAGAAACTTGTGTATCAAGTTGGAGCGCTCCCTACAAAGGTTGTTTGCCTCACCCAGGTGGTAACTGCAGATGAATTGAAAGATGATGAAGAGTATGAGGACATTATGGAAGACATGAGGCTAGAAGCAGGCAAATATGGTATATATATCAGCTGCTTAGTACTCCCGCCATTCCAAATTATAAGTATACTATGCTCTTACTTAGATATACTATGCGTAGATGCATAGTAAAAGAAATGTATCTAGAAAAAAAAAAACGCCTTATAATTTGGAATGGAGGGAGTATCATTTTATTCTCTTGTTTTGGTTTCTACATTGAGGCCACTGATCACCTACTGATCATTGTCTTTTTTTTTTGACCGAACTCAATTGTCTTATTTCTACATCCATCTTCCACTTGTCTTTACCCGTAGTTGAATCCTGTAGCTTTATTTATTTCTTTAGTTTTATTAGGACTTGAAGTTTAGACCTGTTATTTTATTCCCTAATAATTTTTCATCAGGTAATTTAGTGAAAGTTATCATCCCACGTCCTGATCCCAGTGGACAGCCAGTTGCAGGAGTTGGGAAGGTGAGTCTTGACTCTTGTGTTGTACTGACTAGAGAGGTTCTCAAAACTTTGCAGAAATGTTTGCATTCTATTGAGTTATATCTGTGATGCATGACATTTGCTATTGCAGGTGTTCCTTGAATATGAAAATATCGATGGTGCTGCCAAAGCGAAGACAGCATTGCATGGAAGGAAATTTGGTGGGAACCCAGTGGTTGCTGTCTGCTATGCTGAGGACAAGTTTGCCAATGGGGAATATGATGGATGAAAATCTTATCCCGCTTGAACTATAGCAGTAGTCAGTCTTCGGCACATCGCTACCTGTTTTAATTGCAACAAAGATGAACAGTCTCATCTAAGCTGAACCTGTATTTATAGCCCTGGATTTTGCTGAGCATTTGTGAACATTGAAAGATTAGGTTTTGTTTGAGTTGCTCCTCTATTCTGTAATCTTGTATTCTTGTTTGGTTAAAGTTTCCTCTGGATTTTACTAAAAAAAAAAGTTTCCTCTGGATTTCTTGGTGATACTGCTATGGGCAATTTGGCTGGCTGTTGCACAAAGCTAGGAATCTCTTGTAACTAATAAGACCAAAGAGGAGGCAACTTTTTATGCGATATTTCTATGGGGTCGTCCGTCTGCCTCCCCTTCGATCCCCCGCTCCCGCCCGGCAACTAATAAAACTATGAATCTATACAACTAATAAAACTAAAGAGAAGACAGCTTTTTGACGTGACTTTTTTTTTTTCCGTCCGTCTGCCTCCCCCCGCTCCCGCCCGGCATCTTGGCGTCCCCGCAGCCGTCTCCCCACTCCCCCAATCACCGTCACCTCCCCGCTCCCATCTGTCTACCTCTGTGCATGCCCCTCGCATTTCTCGGACCTATCTCCGTGCCTGATCTCCTGCTGGGAAGAGGCATCAGGCCAAGGAGGTGGCAGCGGGCTGACGATGCGGCAGCACTGGTCAGAAGAACCCACCCACGGCCGCCGCACCGGAGCAGAAGAACCCACCAAACAAACCCTACGTCGCCGCGGCGGTCGGAGTGGGCAGGGACCCTGTGCGATGGTGGCGATCTCGATGTACTGCGGGAACCTCCACATTGGCGGCCAGGATAGCGGCGTCCCCGCCCCGCGTCGATGGGAGGCGCCCCGTCCGGCCCTCGACGCGAAGCGTTTCTGCCGCCTCCTGTGCATCTGCTCCCGCGCCGTCGCGCGCCTCGCCGGGACGCCGCCGCGGCAGGCCTCCCTGTCCTCCTCAGGCATGAATGGCGGTCGTGGCGCTGGGGACCCCAAGCGGGAGGCACCGGATGAGGGGGGAAGCGGACGACGGGGGTGAAGAGGAGCAGGGACAGCTGCAGCAGCTTCAGGAACACGAGCAACAGCAGCATCACGAGGAACAGGGGCGGTGCGGCCCCCAACGGTGCTCCGGCTCCAGCGTTTCGGGTGGAAGGTGCGGCCACACTGCTCTCGATTTGGCCAACAAGGTATGTCATCTCTCACCCTGCCTGCTGTGCAAAACTAACTAAATGTTCTCTCTAAAGTGGTTCCACTCTTCCCTGCCGATCTATTATCCGTGCTTGTGTGTTTCGGAGTACTTGTGTGTTATATGGAGTACCGCTCGGATTTTGTTCTGTGATGTAGTCAATAGTAGGGTAAAAATGACTTTTATTGCCAATTAGTAAGATGAGGAACACATTCAATCATGTTCTGGTTGTGATCTCTGTTTTTCCAATCAGTAGGGATGTCGAGCACATGATTAATTTGTATTTTAACTCTGGATCTTACTGTGCTTCATTTACAGTCTTTAGTCCGTCAGTACTCCAACTAAATATAAGAGAAATTCATTACAAAAATTCACAATCTTCAAGAACTAATGACTCAGAATCTAGGATGAATTCAGGAAGTCAAAAGGTCTTCTATTAGTCAGCTCGTATCTGCCCGTGTGAGATTGTCCCGATTTCACCCCTGTCATAGAGGTGGGTTGTATAATTATTTCTCTTGCCAAACGAAAATAAAAGAAAAGGAAATCGATTGAGACTTTCTTGCCTGCAGTTGTAGCATTTTCGTATGGGGCTGACTTTGATGTTGCTGTGCCTGTTGCAGGTGTGAGTTGAAGGTGGTGAACGATGCAAACGCCTTCTTCAATTGAGACCGTCCTGGCGCACCACGGCATGCATGGCTGCTTCTCTGAGATCACCATCAAACTGGCGAGCATCGATACCAGTGGTCGGCTCCTGATCTCACCGTTGTTTAGGAATGACTATTTAATTGTGCATATGTGGGCTCTTTAATTAATTGTTTGTGACTACATATGTGTATTGTAGGAAAAAATATAGAAGCATCATAAAACCGAGATGCTGGTGTTCTTTTATTTTTTTCTAAAAGCATGTTGAACCAAGTAAGTTACTACATTCATCTAATTTAATTTACCACAAGTGTTTCCAATTGTGTCGAATTGGACACTGAAAACTTAATGTTATTTGATGCAGGTAGCTAGAAACGAGCTGCAGGTTTCTGATAAAAAGGATTAAAGGAAATTAAGCATGCAAGGTTGTGAGTATTAAAAGCACATAGATTATCCTGCAGTTTAGTGGATTAGGTTTAAGATTGAGGTTTTTTGAAAAATCATTGTTTATTTGACCATATGTAGAAGAATAAAGACTACAGCGTGTCTCAATAGAAAAAAGTCCATACTTTTCAGAAGTATATCCATGCAGTTGTTAGCACGAGTATGACATCCATCTGAACTTTGATTTTAGCTTTCTCATTTAATATCTAAATAAATCAAATTTAGGAGATGTTTCTGATTTTTGATACACAGGACATATAACCCCGTACAGAGAAAAGCAAGTGTTTTTCTCAAAAAGAAAAAAAAAAAAAGAGAAAAGCAAGTGTTTCCATGTGAAATGCATAATTATGAACCAACAATTAATTCAAGGTTACGATACATTGCATGTTAGCTTTCCATCACCACTGTTTTCATGCAGGTTTTCAGATTAAAATTAGAATTAAGACTCCAATGGAAAGGCAAGTGTTTTTCCATTCAGTTAAAATGGTTGTGCTGCATACTCTTTGCCTCATGTCGCTAAGGAAACCTTAGGCTATAGGCTACTACTGCATTCTGTTCTCAAAGGTCGACAATACAAATTAGTGTATACTATTTTGAAGTTTTCATTCCTTTTACTCCAACAGAACTCATTGCAATTACTTATGGTAGGCTTTTCTGCAACACCCATGTATACTCTATAGTTTGCATCACCCACTGCCTTCGAATCAACTGTTGCCGCTCCTGATGTTGCTACAGTCTCCAGGAGGCTGCGTTCCAAAACAGGTGAGGATGTAGGTAACCTTCAGTTCTGTATTTGTACATGCTCATTTGCTTTGTGTACTTCAGCTTAGTTTGCCATAGTTTACAGTTGCTGCTTCAAGTAATTACCACCGTTTTTTCTGACAGTTTAACATGAAAAGGTAACAACAACAATTATAGAACTAATAATAATTTACACTTATAGGTACTGGACAGCAAGGTAGAGAGCTGAAATATATGAACTCCAAATATTCTGCAATTCTGGCAATTCAATCTAAATTCACATGGGATGGTAGACATGTTTTGCCTTGCTATTTTTTTTGTTACACTAGATGGTAGACATGTTTTGACATCATTCCTTTGCACCTTCAGACCTTGCTTGCTGAATTGGTGTCCCTGTAACAGCAACACCAAGCAGGTCACAAGGTCATCTCTGCACTACAAAATGTCTGTGGGATTGATCTTTGTTTATTTTTGAACAATCTGGTGTAGGTAGGCAAGGAAAAGAATGATGTCTTTTCACTGAAGTTTCATTTGAAGGAAGCTAATGTTTCCCTCGCATCGCCCCGCCTCCCTATCGTGTTGCCACAAGGCCGTTTTGAGAAGGAGAAGGCCCGCCAAGTAGGTGTGCGACCCTCTCCCGCCGCAACGCACGAACCTGGGCAAAGTGTGCTCAATGCACTATTTGTCATGATCACATCTGACATTAATTACCTACCATGGATTTCCTTAGGATAATATGATTGTCCTGATCTTGTTTTTTTTTTCGTCTTAATGCACGGTCATGTGGCGCTATTAATTTCACAAATTTTGCTTTTTAGATTAATTGTAACCTTAACGATGACATCAAATTTTATGGTACTGTTATCTTCTCGTGTGATCCTTGTATATTTTTATGTAAAAGTTTAGATGTCCCGTAATAACGCACGGGCACGTTACCTAGTACCATATAGTCATGAAGATGAATATTCTTTATGTGCATCACTGTTTTTTTTTTGTTCTGATGCATGTATTGGTAAACAGGGAATCATGTCCTTTTAACTTTTTATGCTTTCGTTAACAGAACATGCCATTAGTTACCAAAGGAAAAAAAAAAAAGAAGGTTGTTAGTCAACAGTTCTTGAGAATTCAGATTGACCTACAATGTTTGTAAACTGCTAAGCTATTTCTGGTATAAGGTGTTGCCCATGATTTAGTTAACTATAAGGCTTTTGTTTCAATGTTTGCTGTTTACTGTTTACGCAGTAAGTTCTTTCCACTAAATTGCTAATCTTAAGTATTCGGTCATGTGCGTAGCCTCAAGCCTTCACATATAGACCCAAATCCATATGAATAATAAACAAAGGCATAAATGAATGCCATGTGAAACGATAATTCCGTCCACCAAAGTTAATTCCAGAAATCCAAAGGATATCATATTCCCACATCAATAAATACGATCGAGTTGAGATCATACTGTTTAGGATATGATAATTACATTAGGTGGTGGGCGTCCGAAACCCGACGGCGACCAGCGTTGGCCCATCCATGTTGCCTCTGGGAGCGAACCCTGTGCCTTTGATCTTTGCAGCCCAACTAGAGCCCTGTCGCCATCGATTTTTTTTTCCTTGTGACATGTCGTCATCGGCTGCCTTAGGTGATGAAAGAGCAGAAACTGCGGCCTCTTTGGGTTGCTGCCCGAGCCGCCCTGTGGAGTGATGCCGGGGCTGACGAAAGTTGCTTTTTTCATTTGTATTCGACTGGATTGGTGAGGAAATTAGTTAGTTTTTCAATTCCAATCTATCCGCAATATACGTGGACTGATGTAAATACCAGTAAAAAGGCTTTAGACGGATTCACTCGGATTGTTATTGTAGTGGTTGTCCTGTCCTTACTTTCTTCGTGGTGCTGATTTTGTTCTTGGTTTGTATTAGGTGATTCTTCTCTATTAATACATGTCTGACAAATTTATTGCTCATTGTTTTATTTTTTAATAAAATAATAGTGAGGCCTTGCAGGTCAGTTAGATCAAATATAATAATAAGTGGTAAGGTGGCTAAATTCTGAGGTGGAGGCGAGAGGAGATGGAGAGAAGGAGCGGTATCTGTTATATGAGTAGGGTGAGAGGTACTCACTGCGTCCCTAAATATCTGTCGCCGTTGGTGTCCGTATCATAAGTTTGCCTCGATTTGTAGAAAATGTGCAACATTTGTATCTCCAAATAAATTTATAAAAATATTAAATTTAAAATCTTTCAAGAAATCATAGGGACACTCTGGTCAATCAAGAAGATTCATGAGGCCCGCAACGATATATATATTTCATGACGTCATGCTTCTTGAGAACCAGCTCCCGTGGAGTGTGCATGGTCGACAAGGTCCTGAGGCTCATGGATTCGTCATGGATATCCAAGGAGTTCGCTGCCAGATGGAGGTGCTGTATGATGCCTTACCACTATCGTGAGGGTCCCCCACGAAAACCTTTCATCTGGTACGAAGACTCATCTCCTTTGACCTCCTCCGGTATTACATTGTTGGGCGAAGAACAGACATTGATGGAAACCAATGCCGAGGTGCTCGCCTTCTTCTTGTGCTTCCAGGTTCTGCGCATGGGACCACTCTACTATCGTATCATGGCAGGCATCGAGGAATACAGGGACAAGAGCCCGATAAAGACCCAGCTGCACGCGTTCGTCCACATCCACAAGAAAACCATCGCCAAGGTTGTCACCGGTGTTGGTCCTCTTGTCGGGATCATAGGGACACTCGTGTCTATCAAAAAGGCCATTTGAGTTATACACAAGCGCACACACCCATGGGAATAATGCGTCTGTGCTTTATTTGTAAATTTTCTTTTTTTTTAATCTATACATCTGGTTCTTCCGTGTACTCAAATTGAAGTGTCAGTGTTTTTTTATTATGGAAGCATTTCATTGAACTCAGGATTGATTACATCAAGTTGATGCAACCACCTTGGCGCCTTTTAAGATGATTTATAAAAACTCAACCTATAAAAGTTTTTTTTCTTGTAAAGATAGGGGCACACTTGTGACCATCAAAACCATCGTAGACCGTCATCACCAATACGTGAATAGGTAAGAACTACATTAATTGACTGTTTGAGCCGGTGATTAATTGTTAGGAACGCTGTCATGTGGGCCCGTGGTCAAGTTGGCAAGTGAGACACCGGCTTACATATAGAAAAGCCCGTAGGCCAAGGGGACCTATCGAAAATTTTCCCCTCTAGTTTAGTGTTCGTCTTCCCCAACTCTCCCTTCCTCTTGTACCCAGCTCCAGCCTCTTCATGTGTCTCCTGCTACTGCGTCTCTGATCTATCCCTCTGCTGTGCTTCCTGCCCTAAATTCTAGTGGATTGTATTAGATCATATTTCCTATGCTAATGTATTGGAGTGTTTGAGTTGTGAGTTCATCCTCTACTTTGTGTGCTACTAACAATTGTGTTATGTGGATTATGAGATATGACTTGAATTCGAGAGGGGTCTTCTAACCACCTTCTAAATAGTAAGGGGGGTAGGGCTATATCTCGGTTGTTTCTATTCCTAACCGATTATAAGATCTGGTTTACAATGATTGAGAATATCTAATATTTGTGTAGGACGCTTCCTTGATCGCTAAGGATGCGTCCCGTTGCCATGCGGTACACGTACGCCGACCTATCTCGTGCACCGGTGGCGTGTTCTGACGAGCTGGGCCTTCCCTAACAGCGTGGCGCATATAGCGCCATGTGGGTGTATGGGTCTATACCCCATAGCTAGTCTTTGAGTGCCTTGCATCCATCGAGAAACACCGTTCTGAGCTCTCCGAGAAGGTAGACCTGTTATCGGCCACTAGCTAGGATTGATCCTTCGACCAGTTAAGCAGTTGTCTGGACAGCTAAGGTTACCCAGTCCTAACCAATCGCCGATTAGTTGGAATGGTGGTCTGACTTGTTTAACCATTATTCCAACCTCAGAATTATTCGAACTCAGGTTGGTCAAAAGGATGTAAGAAGATCTAGTTAAATTTTTTGAAAATCAACATTTCTAGTAAAGTGTGCATACATAGATTTTGAGCACTAATAGTGATGCTTAGCATTGTCAAAATGACTGATAGAGAGAAACGTTGGGCCGTCAGTAGAACTTAGTATGTGGAGGCAACGATGCCATAGGCAGTCTGATGCTTGTAGAGCTCAAATAATACACGACCTAGTCATGCATCGTGGAATTTAGTTCCTCAGAAGCACTTAGTACTGCCAGGGATTATATCTTAGGCATAATGGGACACTTAGACCCTGACACCATAACTTAGTTGTGCATCGAGGAACTTAGTTCCTCAACAACACTTAGTACTACTAAAAATTATGTCTTATGCATAGTGGCACTCTTAGATCTCAAAGGCACGAGTTAGTTATGCATCGTGGAACATAATTCCTCAGTAGCACTTAGTATTGTTAAAGATTATGCCTTAGGCGTAGTGGGACACTTAGAGCCCAAGAGAATGCCTTATTCATTTGGCGATATGTTGAGGCCGAGAAATAAACACATTCACCACTACACGAAGTGTGCCCACTTGGTCTCTAAACCTAATAGTAGGTGAATTAGTCACGTGGTGTAACACCCCAGGTATCACGCAAACCTAGGATGCCACACAACTACACCACAAAATGACGAACTAGAAAATTTCGGCAGCAAAAGCCTAGAAACGAGCACAACGCGGAAGCAACGACAGATAGATAGATAAATAGTGCGTGATACTCCACATAACAACTCTATCTTTAACAAACATAAGCAAGGGTACTCTACCATCTCTTAGACTCAGGAGAAAACCTCTTAGAATTATGAGATCATGTAAAAGTGCAGGGTGTGCAACTAACCCATTTCCCTCCATGTTAGCTTCAAAAGGACAACCTGGGGAGGGGAAAACAAGAGTGAGATTGAATAATCTCAGCAAGCGAACAACTGAAACAAGCTATTTAAACCACATTAGATTAATTAATCATTTACTACACAACAGGTATTAAAGGACAACGCTGCATATCCACTCCCTCCTCTAAGAATTAGGTGATCATGGCATGAAAAACAAAGCATTAGTTTGTAATGAGATACTCCTGACGAATAATGTAGGATCCATATAGAACAATAGGAAGTCACCCATAAAAGCCATAACACATAGGTTACCATAACAACCGGGGAAAATGAAGTAACATAAATGCATATCATATCCCATATCAAAATGGAATAACATTTAAAGCATTTGAAGTACTTACGAATGCAAGGAAGAAAGTGCATATAATAACTCCACAATCACATTAGCCATACCGTAAGTCACCTCACTAGAAAGAAGGATCACTTCTCATGTTATTTTGGATGCAACTCAATCAAACCAATATCCAAATATCCATACAGCCCACATGTAGTATATCCAAAGTCGGATAAGCCATAACACAACATAAGACATAATTATTCATAGTATATCGCAATATACTTCATCACACCCAACCTCCAAAACCATACAGAAGTGCATAGAAATGCACATGATCTCCTGCCTTCACACCCATCATTTGTATGAAACTTGCATCGTTGAGCCCAATAAATGATGCTATATGCATATGGATGCACATGAACTCTTGCCTTCATAACCAACAAGGTATGAAGCCGCATCGTTATGACGATGTTGTACTGGTGCGGTTGCGGTTATCAAGCGGCAACATTACTCCAATTGCCAATATACCATAATCCAAATTCATAATGCATATGCAATGCAATTGCTATGTCTCCTGCCTTCATACCCAACAAGGTATGAAGCCGCCTCATTATGATGATGCTGTACCGGTACGGTCGCAACCATAGGTTTGCGACATAACTCCAAATGCCAAGCAATGCAATGTGATGCAATGCCACAATATAAATGCCATCTCTAAAATCCAAATACCACATACTCCATAATGACAATAGAACAAGCCATGATAATATATATGGAAAGATACACAAAGAGCTTATTCAACATAAATAGTATCAACCATGACTGAATGATAGAATCTCATGTATGCCAAGTATCAACAAAATCATCATTCCTCATATCATGTTATCTATAGGTCACCTTCATTTTAACAGGTATATGATAGAATGTAAGTATTATCATTTTAAATATTGTGTAAAGCACCAAATATGTAATCTAAGCCCAAAACATATATATCATATTAAAAAGGAACTTCTAAAATAGAGCTAGTCAACCCAAAACTTAATTCTTAAGTTTGAACACGTATACCCAAGACTTCCACAAACTATTTCTGACCCTACTCATAACCCAAAACTTCATTTGATCCACACGTTTTAGCACTAGAAGACATAAAGTAGCATAAATGGCACAGTTGTTTTCAAACACCAAGATCAACATACCGGCCTCTATAACAAATCCATCAGCTATTAAGCCACTAAGGATTCCATGGACTTCGTCTATAGTAAAAGAATCATGTGATAGTCTAAATTACCATGTATGTATCACATGTGCAATATACTATCAGCCAAGTTCAAAAAGCATCCTCCATTGAACATTCCAGTTATCATTCACCCATGTTGAAGTAAAAGTGATATACCCACTACATACTTGTACAAGTAATACCATATTCATACTTCTTCTATAACTACAAGGACATATAACACCATACAAATTCCGTAAAAAGAATGATAAGTAATCACATATAACACTATGAGCATCACCATGGGACAACGAGCCTCATTCCTTTATACCAACATAAGCATCATCAAACCATAATAAGTAGATAAACATAGAATTCACCTAGAAGCATAGGGGATAAGTCCAAATTAATAAAACATGATTTCAAGGGCCATATTATATCATCCATGGTTTAGAATTTTTCTTCTAAGGTGGAGGCAATAAAAATAGCATGTTAAAGTTGTAGCAATGCAACAGCTACGTTCACTTGCCTTTACCGACCATGTAGACATGGCATGGATGCCTCGTAGTAACACCACCCGCTTGGACAATTTAGGATCAGAAAAACAACTCATTCCAACAAGTATTTACAGCAAGTATAGCATTTCTACGTTCCTAAAACCAACATCCGAGAAAACAGCCAACCACCCCCAAGTGAGCTGCAGTTTAATCCATAAATGCTATGATAGCAAACAAATACATTTTTGCAATTTACACAACAAGACCTATAACTTTCATGAAGGGATTATATTTTTATCATGACTTTAAGATGGCCTAAACTGCGGTTGAAAATAGACTTCAGAATATGTCCAAGAATAGAGACAGCAGGCCTTACATGTTTATATCTCCATATTCTTATGACCAAAAATTCTGGAATTTCACCAGCTAACAAATCATTTCATAGTATACAACTTTCATATTACTCATATTTGCAAATAGGGTCAGCAAGATGGCCTAATGCAAGAGCAAAGCTTAACTAAAAATTCTACAGAGAAAACAATACATCTGACTTTGAAAATCTATATCTAAAGTTGTACTTATCCAAAAGCAATGATTCTTACCAATTTGGAAAGCCATGAGAAACTACTACAAGTTTCTTATAATTTATGAAGTCACATAATGCCTCTAAAGATCTCAAAAGTCCAGAACTTCATCAGAAAACAGCAGCTAACTTCTAAAATCCATATCTCTCAAACCACTTGGCCTAAAATCACAAAAGTTTATGAGCGGATAGATCTTAAGGCCCTCTACAGCTTTCCTATAATCCACTTCTTGAGAAAAAATCATTTAGTTCATCCAAACTGCACGAACAGTAGCTCTGTTTGAGCCACAGGACAGCAGACCCTAAATCGAACCCATAAATCAATTCCTCCCACAAAACCACAAGATTTGTAGGCCAAACACTATCCAAAACACCTCAATCAGAACATACAAGGGTTAAACCATCTCACCTTGGTCGTTCCCAAGCTAGGGCAGCAAGAAACGGGAAGGGAAAATGTCAATCTACACCAAGATTCAGCTCTACTCGATCCTCTCTTCCTCCTCAATCCATTTTATGTATTACACGTGGTATATGGGTCCAAAAGAGAGGTAAGAGCACAAAACCATCCTCAGCTTAGCTGAATATGAAAAAAAACCATGGTCATCACAAAATGACATATACAAACGTAGTCCCTAAGCCTGTTGTCTTCCTAGATACGGCCTCACACAACACTCAGTAACACGAATATTATTTTTGGAATAAAAAAACTCTATTATTCGATGCACGTGCAGTTCAAATTTGTATTATTCAGAAAAGTTAAATAAAATAAAATAAATTAATTAAATATAGGAACACAACACAAAAAACACAAAATTTTAACATGAAGTTCTTTGTACTATAGAAGGGCTGCAGAAAAAAGTTGGAGGACAACATGTTAAAAAAAGCAAACTTTGCCGAGTGCCAGGCCAAGACACTCGGCAAAGGGGTTTTTACCGAGTGCCAAATGACGTACACTCAGCAAAGACTGACGGCATATATGGGTCCGTCGCGTCAGGGTGACTTTGCCGAGAATTGAATTTTGCTGAGGGCCTGACGCTTGGCAAAACCCTTGATTTACTGAGTGTTTTTGTTTGCCGAGAGTCCGGCACTCGGTAAAATGTTCTTTGCCGAGCGTAGCACTCAGTAAAGAGTATCTTTACCGAGTGCCTGATATCTGGCTCTCGGCGAGCACGGGGCACTCAGCAAAGACCGAGTCTCCGGTAGTGATAGGAAAAAGATGTCGTTTTGACAAGATTTTGGTCAAACATTAGAAATATAAATCATGAATAACTTTTAAATTATTGAGTTTGGAAATATGAAAACTCTATAAATAGATTTGTCTTTAAATTACATTCATAAAATTGTGCATATATCACTTGTCAGTAAATATTTTTATAGAAATATGAAGTCAAAATCATGCTTTTGAGACCGTGTCATTGTCCTAAACGATGTCTAAATCCTATAGGAATTAAATGAACCTGCCAAAAATCTGAGGTGGCCCCAGACTAATTAAATAGGGAAAGAGAAGAAAATGAGAAGAAACGGTTTGGTTGCACTGTTTAACAGTCTTGTTGTAGCATTTAGTCCTTGTGTTTTTTTATGATCAAATATGCTAAATGCACTTTGTACCTGTTGTGTTCGGATCAAATTTATCACGTACAACTGCATACTAGGGATCAAACTAATTCATGTACATACAGCTGCATGCATGTCAAATGATCAAATAAATATAGTATATAATATATAAACGTGTGGCTGTGCATGCCAAATAATTGAGGTATGAGGAAGGAGGATGGGCCGCCGTGCATGTGGGGTCAAGGACGATGGAACTTTTCTCCTCAATGCTGGTTTCATGCTGTTTCCAAGTTGTTAATTTGAAACTGCATATTCTTATTATGTGGGACGAAACGTTTCACATCTCCCTCCTCGTTTCATGTAAAGATTCTATTTTTACTGATGTGTTGCTCTATTTAATGTATATGAAACACTCGTAAAATGCTTATTAAGACTAGCCTTAAACAAGAAACGACATCTTTGCGTGAATCGAGAGTCAAAGAAACCATGCAACTTGCGTTGGGGACAACCCATTGTATTCGTTTCTATCCTCTACATGCTTGGTTGCCAACCCCGGCCGCTGCTGGGTTGCCACTTGCCATAGGGCGAAGGCGCCCAAGATTGGAGCCCAAGGCACATGGTGGCCATGAAATCTGTTGTCACCTATTTGTTGCCCGATGACTATAATTTGTACGAAAACCGAACTATAATTTTCTTTGCTACCAAAATTACTACACCACAACACCGCAACAACGTCAGATATCTGGCGCTAAAATTGTTTTTTGTCGATGGAGGATCTGTCCCTAAAGATATCTTAGAGACTGTCTGACGCCAAATGCTGATTTAACGATCCACTGTTTGTCGCCATAGGTACTTATATTTACCGTGTAACCGTCTGCCGCTAAAACGAGTTATACCGTCCATCTGTCTGTCGCCAAAAGTAAATGGCCCCCCAACCTCCCACAACCGCTCAGCTCACGCGCCACTTGCATTCACCTCCCACGTAAATTTTGGCCTGGTCCATGAGTAAACTCTAGACCTCCTCCTCTCCCCAATCCCAAATCCGCCGCCCGCCACAACCTTGAGGGCGCGTTACCGAATCCCCAATTCTCCTGCCGCCCGCCGCCCTCAAGCTCCTGCTCGTTGTTCGCCCATCCCCGTCCCGTCCTGTCACCGCCCACAAGCTCCCGCTCACCCATCCTCGTCTCGCCCCGTCGCCGCCCTTCTGCCTCCCGCTCGCCCCATCCCTGCTCGCCTCGCCCCGTCCCCAAAAGCTCCCGCTCGTCGCCCCCACCCACCCTCTGATCCCTCCCCGCCGCCGGCCCCTGGAGCAAGCGACGGTGGAGCACTCCCCTGGAGGCCGTGGGCTTCCCTTCGAACATCACATCCAATGCCGCCGCCCTTGAAGCACGTGACGGTGGAGGACGTGCTCCCAAAGCTGAACCATGCCTGCCGCATCACTGCTTCTTTTCCCCGGTAAGCAAGTGGCAAGTGACAGCATCGAGTGCAGGATCTATTTCACCATCGTGAGTACCAAAGTTGAGATATTTTTTTCATGAGCTGTGCATCCATCAGTTTGTTGTGGATTTGTGTGCTGTGGTAGTGTAGCAGTTTTTTCAAATTATTTTTGGTGGACCTGCGGCACCAAACTCCCTGTCTTCTTAGCCCGTACTCATTCAAATAATATTTTTTTAATGATTAATTGTAAATCTAGTATTTGGATTCTAAAAATTGCAAAAATAGCACCCTGTCGGCCGTTGGAGAGCCGATTAGGGACCTGTCGGCCATTGAGGAGCCGACAAGTCCCTATCGGCCGCTCCACGGCCGACTAGTGTCCCACGCCAGCAGGCGCAGGCAGAGATGTTGGGCCTGTCGGCCCCTGGCGACCCGATAGGGGCCTGTCGGCCGCCGAGGAGCCGACAGGTCCCTATACATACCACGGCCGTCTCCTTCCTCCTGACGCTGCGCTCTCTCTCTCTCTCACCGCTCGCTCGCCGCCGCCGGCCGCCGTCCGCCGTCCGCCGCCCCCAGCTGCCAGATCCGGCGGAGGGGCCCCCGCCGCCATCCTCCACCCTCCCCATGCGGGCGCGGAGGCCACGGACGGCGCTCGCCACCGCGGTCGTCGCCCCCCAGTCTGTCGGTAAGTTTTTTTTTTCTGTTTTTTTGTTTCTATTTTTTTTAGTTTAGAAATTTGATTAGTTTAGTTATTTAGTTTATATTAAATTAGTTATTTATGTAGATTTGTTTTAGGGTTAGTTAGATTTAATTAGTATATTTAGTTTTAGGGTTAGGGTTAGATTTAGTTTAAGTTGTAAATTAGTTTAGAGTTAGAGTTAGTATTAGTTGTAGATTAGTTTAGGGTTAGTTTGAGATGTAGTTTCGTTTATGGTTATTTTTAGTCGTACATTAGTTTAGGATTCATTTTAGTTGTAGATGAGTTTAGGGTTATTTATAGTTGTAGATTCGATTAGGGTAACTTTTAGTTATAGATTATTGTTCCGTATATGGTTTTAGGGTTATTTAGTTTTTTATTAGGGCTAGTTAGGGTTAGGTTAGTTTCTTTAGTTGTTTATTTAGGGTTAGGTTAGTTGATTTAGTTAGTTTTTCGGATTAGTTTATTTATTAGGATTATTTATTAGAATTTTTGGAATAGTTAGTGTTAGTTTATTTATGTAGTTAGTGTTAGTTTATTTTTAGGATTATTTTTTATTTTGTCTAGTAGTACTTGTTTATTTGATTTAGGGTTATTTGAGTTAGGAATTTTTTTGCCTACTTGTATTAGTATTTGTAATTAATTTCTGGGTAGGGTTTAGGGGTTATAGCAATATTCAACTGACAGTGTAATTTTAACGATGGGAGCAGGAATGTCGTCCGATCTAGTTCGTTTCAGAAACTATGGCAAGGGTGAAATCAGAACTGGAGATAGCGGTGTAGACCTTAGTCTATTCCAGTTCTTTGACACACAACTGAACTCACCGCTGGATCATAGCCGGAGACAAGTATTAGTCTGGTTGCATGAATGGTTTGGTTTTCCGCCTGTTAACACCAAATTTTGGGCTGAGAGCCGATAGCCGATACCAGAGGAAGATAGCCGATCTCGGAAGCAGATTCCGTCCAGCGGAGCGAAGGAAAATAGCTGATTGCACGGTGAATCGGTTATCGGGCCAAGGTGACAGGAGGCGCGCAGCGTCGGTATTGATGACGTCATCCAGAGTCCGCGCCGCCAGGGTGCGATCACGATCGGAGTCCGTTATGGAAAGGGAAGGAGGGACTCCAAGTTACCATAGATATAGGATAGTTTGTTAGTTTCCTTATCTATTGATGAGTTGTAATTCGACTAGGACTCTATCTACGCTCAGGGTATAAATATAGGCCCTCAGCCATTGAAAAATAATAAACACATCATCAATACAACACAACTTTCGGCTTCGGCCAACAAACCCTAGAGCCAGTCGACCAAAGTAAAGGTGTTAACCTCCGAACGGGCTAAGAAGAACTCCTCGGTTGATACCGATGCGCAGATCACAGCTGAGGAGCTAGCGCTGATCAAAGAAAGGAGGGAGCAGAACCAGAGGCAGCTGGAGAAGGGAGAGTCCAGCGGCACCAAGAGTAGGAGGCCCACGCACCAGCATCTCCTGAATAAGTGGCGGCGACAGAAGGAGAAGGACCATCAGAGGCAGCTGCAGCACGAAGAGGAGGAATACCGCAGGTGGATTCGCGAGGAAGAATAGGCGCGCTATCACGAAGAAATGGCTCACCACCGGGAAGGTGAGGAGGATCACTGGCATTGCCCGTTTTTCCGACACTGCTAGAATGAAGGCTTGAGACTACCGACGCTGCGCAACTGTCCGGAGTGCAGTGATCAATACCGAGAGTACAGGTAGTCCCAGGTCAACCGCCGGTCCGTGCACCAGAGGCTAGGGAGCCCCCGTAGCCCGCGGGATCAGCGTGAGAAAAGGGACCTGCACGATCGGCTTGATGAGGCGGTGGTTGAACGCCGACAGCCGGTTTGGCAGGAGAACCAGTGGTGCCCGAGAGATCTAACTAGAAGCCAAAGGCGCCGGGTGCAGCGGCTCAGGAACAGGGAGCTCCAGGCTGAGGGGCGCGCGAAGCAGGTGTGGCGCGAAAAGCCTTCACATAGTAATGGAAAAGCTGTAGCCGATGCACAGATAGTGTTTGTGCTACCTGTAGAGTTTAGAGGCAGGAAGTACGATACCGATTCCGACTCAGATGACTTAGAATCAGAAGAAGGAGTGGCCAAGTTAGTGCTCGCACAGCAAGCTACTTTTGATAAGCCGGCCAAGAATCGACATCTGAAGGCCCTCTATCTCAAAGGTTATGTCGACGGCATGCCCATGACGAAGATGCTGGTGGACGGCGGCGCCACTGTCAATCTCATGCCCTACACCACATTCCGCAAGTTAGGCAAGGGTCCCGATGATCTGATAGAAACCGATCTGATGCTCAAGGATTTCGGGGGCAACTCTTCCAACACTCGGGTGGCAATCAACGTCGAGCTGACAGTGGGGAAGAAGACACTGCTTACCACCTTTTTTGTGATCGACAGTAAGGGCGCCTACAGCTTGCTGCTCGGATGCGACTGGATCCATGCCAACTGCTGCGTGCCATCCACCATGCATCAGTGTCTCATTTAGTGGCATGGCGATGAGGTCGAAGTGGTCCCGGCCGACGACTCGGTCAGCGTGGCGACAGCGGATGCCACATACTGGGAAGCTGGGGATCATGATTGTTTCTCCGGCAAGGTTTGGGAAGGAGGCTCCATCAAGGTCAACGATGAGAGTCAACAGCTGATCAGGGCAATCGGCTCTGAGTCTTTTTATTAAATGGAGAACCCGATCGACGGTACAGAGGGTAAGTTGGGGCAAGGATTCACGTCGGCCGACAAGCTCGAAGAAGTAGATGTTGGACCCGGCGACAGGCCAAGGCCGATGTTTATTGCCGCCAACCTAGACCCGGATTTCAGGCAGGAGCTGATTCTACTGCTGAAGGAGTACAAAGATTGCTTCGCCTGGGAATATTATGAGATGCCTGGATTGGACAAATCTATTGTTGAGCACAGGCTACCTATCAAGCCAGGGTTTCGGCCACACAAGTGGCCTCCACGTCGGTTTAGAGAGGACGCTCTGCCCGACATTAAGGCGGAAATCACGAGGCTGTTAGAAGCCAAGTTCATTCAAGCTTGCCAATATGCCGAGTGGATATCGAACATCGTCCCTGTGTACAAGAAAAATGGTAAATTGCGAATCTGCATTGACTTCAGAGATTTAAATAGAGCTACACCGATGGATGGCTACCCTATGCCAATAGCCGATATGTTGGTAGACTCGGCTGCTGGGCACCAGGTTGTTAGCTTCATGGATGGCAATGCTGATTATAATCAAATTTTTATGGCTGATGAAGACATCCCGAAGACTGCTTTCAGGTGTCCTGGTGCGCTTGGTTTGTTCGAATGGGTGGTCATGACGTTTGGTTTGAAGAATGCCGGTGCAACTTATCAGAGAGCTATGAATTACATATTTCACAACTTGATCGGACAAAATCGTTGAAATCTATACAGATGACGTGGTGGTGAAATCCAAGAGCTATAAAGATCACCTGGCCGATCTGAGGGCCACTCTGGAGTGCACAAGGAGACATGGTTTGAAGATGAATCCTAACAAATGTGCGTTCGGCGTGTCAGCTGGCGAATTTCTGGGATTCATGGTCCACCGCAAAGGGATAGAGATCGGCAGCAAGAGCAAGAAGGCGATCGATGAACTCGTACCTCCAACCAACAAGAAAGAATTGCAATCCTTGCTCGGTAAGATTAACTTTATCAGAAGGTTTATCGCCAACTTATCAGAGAAGGTGCTGCCGTTTTCGCCATTGTTGAAGCTCAAGAATGATCAAGAGTTCAAATGGGGTGACGTGCAACAGAAGGCTTTTGATGAAATCAGAGAATACATGAAAACTCCACCTGTCTTAGTACCGCCACGGACAGGAAAGCCTTTTAAGTTGTACGTGACGGCCGAAAGCCATACTATTGGATCGGCCCTTTTTCAAGAGTTTGAAGGGAAAGAGAGAGAGTTTTCTACCTGAGCAGGCGGCTCCTTGACCCTGAGACAAGATATACACCGACCGAAAAGTTGTGTTTGTGCCCATTCTATTCATGCACCAAGTTGAGGCACTACCTGCTTGCCTCGGAGTGTGTGGTGGTGTCCAAGGAGGATGTCATCAAGCACGTGCTTTCGATGCCAATTTTAAATGGTCGGATCAGCAAATGGATCCTGGCGCTCTCAGAGTTTGACTTAAGGTTCGAATCGGCTAAGACAGTCAAAGGCCATGCGATAGCCGATTTCATCACGCAGCATTACGGAGGATCGGCTAATGTAGCAGATATAGCGCCATGGACTATGTTCTTTGATGGCTCTTCGTGCAAGCAAGGTGGTGGCGCCGGAGTAGTGCTCATCTCGCCGCGGGGTGTGCGCTTTGAGTATGCTTTCCAGATCGGGCCGATTGTCACAAACAATCAGGCTGAATATGAAGCCGCGTGGAAAGGTTTTCAGCTTCTGCATGAAGCAAAAGCCGATGCAGTTGAAGTATTTGGCGATTCAAAACTAGTCATCAACCAATTGCTCGGCCTGTATGAGTGTAAAGACGAGATACTCAGAGGCTACTATGATCAGTGCCAGGCTCTCATCAAGAAGTTCATGACGGTATCTCTCTGTCACATCCCCAGGGCTCAGAATCAGGAAGCTAATCGGTTGGCGCAGAACACGTCGGGTAATCGACCGATGCAGGAGATTTGTAACAGCGAGGAATCAGCTGATGACTGGAGGGGTGAGATAGCAGGTTACCTGGCAAATCCTTCACAACGAGTCAACAGAAAGCTAAGGTACAAAGCCACCAAGTACGTGTTGCAGGATGGTCAGTTGTATTACAAGACTGTTGAAGGAGTGCTGCTCAAATGCCTGGGGACAGAGGAATCAGTGAAGCTGATGAGCGAAGTACACGATGGAGTCTGCGGTGCACATCAATCGGCTCACAAGATGAAGTAGATCATCAGGAGGACTGGTTACTATTGGCCTACGATGCTAGAAGATTGTTTCAAATATTATAAAGGGTGTCAAGAATGCCAGAAGTTCAGAAATATACAAAAGTCTCCAGCCTCTGCTATGAATCCTATAATCAAGCCATGGCTGTTTAGAGGATGGGGTATCGATCTAATCGGCCAAATCTACCCACCATCGAGCAAGGGTCACAAGTGGATCCTGGTGGCGACTGATTACTTCACCAAGTGGGTAGAAGCCATTCCTTTGAGGAACGCCACTTCAGCTGTCGTGATCGAATTTGTAAAGGAGCACATTATTTACAGGTTTGGCATACCTCAGACGATCACAACCGAGCAGGGGACAATGTTCACTTCAGAGGAGTTTATGACATTTGCCGACGATATGGGCATCAAGATTTATAATTCATCGCCGTATTATGCCCAAGCCAACGGACAAGTAGAGGCCTCCAATAAAATTTTGATCAAGGTCATCAAGAAAAAGATTAAGCAGAACCCCAGAAAGTGGTATTTGCATCAGAGCGAGGCGCTATGGGCATATCGCATGGCACAACATGGATCGATCAAAGCTTCACCTTATGAGCTAGTCTATGGACACGCTGCTGTCCTGCCATGGGAAATTCAGTCTGAGACACGGCGCGTCACGTTGCAGAACAAGCTTACAGCCGGTGAATACAAAGACATTATGATGGACAGTTTAGAGGATTTGCACTGCCATCGGCTTAGGGCTTTGGAATACATTGAAAGGAACAAGTACGGGTGGCCAAGTATTACAATACTAAGGTAAGAAGCAAGAGCTTCACCGAATCAGAGCTAGTATGGAAAGTCATTCTGCCTATTGGTACAAAAGATAGCCGATTCGGTAAGTGGTCGCCAAACTGGGAAGGCCCGTATCGTGTGGTTAAATGCGCCCCGGGTAATGCTTACATCCTTGAGGATTTAGAAGGACAGAGACACGCTAGGGCCATCAGCGGGAAGTATCTGAAGAAATACTACCCTAGCATCCCAGTTGGGGGGTGATAGCCGATTCATGTGAATCTGGCTCTAACAGCCGATGCCGTGTGAGCGGGTCGCCTTCAGGACAAAAAATGGCCGACATCGTAGTAACGAGTCGCCCTTAGCACAAAAATAAAATACCCTCGATGGGGTATAACAGTCGATGCGACAAACATCGCCTTTGGAGCAAAAAAATAAAAACAAAATATACAGCCTTGCAGATTGGATTGTTTCGGGCATAACGAGTTCAGGTATCATATACATCAAAATGCCTAGTACAATCTAGTTTGGATTATTGACGCCATCCCGGATCACGTCCTCGGCGTCGATGGACGCGGAGAGACCGTCGGCAGGAGAAACGAAGGCGACCATCAGCGTGCCGAACTCCTCCATGTATTGACCTACCCGGATCCCCAGTTCGACGTTCTCCAGCACGATGCCGAAGTTAATCTGGGCGGCGGCCAGAGCTCCCGCGGCACCATGACGGACGCCGCTCATCGCCACCTGGCGGACGCGGTGGTGCACGTCCGCAAGCTGCTCCACCTGCGTTTGGCCCCGCGCGCGGAGGACGTTGGTGGCACTCGCCGCGGCCACGCGCAGTTCATGCAGCTACGCCGTCAGGGCTGCATAAACAAGGAAGGTTAGTGCTGGAAAACGCGCCGTGCACGCCATTGGACGAAGCGAGAGATTACCTGCCACGGCGGCCTGCGACTCCGCGAGGTTGGCCCGCGCCTCCGCCAAATCGATGTTGGCGGCAACGAGCGCGACGGCCTGGTCCTCATTCTCCTTCTCCAGCCGGCCGGCTTCTTTGGTAGCCTCGGAGTAGAGATTGCGGTACCGCACCATCTCATGGTGGAAGTGGCGGCCGTCGGCGGCGGTGTAGGAGTCGCGGGAACTCGAAGATGATTCCGAGTTCGATCCTGCTCCGGAGGTGAAGCTGCGAGCCGGAGCGTGACAAGATGGATGATTTTCATTGGCTCCTACATCTTCAACGATGGTATGTGGAACTCTACCCTCGTAGTTTCAAAGTTTAAAGTTGAAAATGTTTAAAAGGCAGAATTTTAAAATCTTGAGAATAATTCCACTCTGCTAATATGTGATATAAATGTTTTAGCTTATCCATTGTTGAAATGATGAATAGATGCTCTGTTTTATGTTTCACCTGTGTCTAGTTTATAATTTTGATTTCTTCAAAATTTGGGTTTAGTGGTTTAATATTTGTCTTGAAATCTTTAGAACCTGTGGGTTGCATAAAGTTTGAACTTTGTCTAAAAGTGGTTGTAGAATGTGAATAGAGATGGAATTTGCTATGACATTATTCTAAGAGATACTTGAAATCCGGAGAGTTTTTGTAAAGTGATTAATAAAATTTACTTGATGTCATATTGAGCTTTGTCAAACTGTTGTAACCGTTAGTGAGATTATAGTCATATTCCCAGGATCAAGATTCACGTACACGTTATAAATTAATAAAATTCCTTAATGAGCCATGGACATTCTCTCTTTGATTAAGATAAGATATGAGGCTATTCTATAAACTCAGAAATAAAAACGACGGGCACGTGTCCGCCAGAACTGAGAAAAGAAAAAAATGAAAAAAATGACGATCGCGTGATCGCCAAATAAAATAAAAGATGGCCAAAGGCCCAATAGCCTCATAGTTTTAAAATGATTAGAGAGAATGACATGTGCAAGGAAAATAAAAATACAAAAAATATTCACCTGCACTTCTTGATCTAAGTATATGACTTGTATCTCCTTCTGGTTCGGTTTTTGACTTTGCAATATTATGTGATACAATTTTATCTAATAACAAAACTCTGGAAGAAAAGTGATCAAGGGATAAAAGATAAGCAGTTCTATAGCTATTCTGTTTTACGATTGCTTGAGGGCTTAGTGAGAAGTAAACGCCTCATGGTTGAAAAGATGGATGGATGAGTAAAGTACCATTTTATTTAAATTTAAAAGAAATCTTGGTTATAAACTTGATACTCACGAGATGTAATCGGCATTGTAGCATCTTCTGATCAACAATATCTAAGAATGGATACAACTATAATATTTATACACATATGCATTTGCTACTAATCTATTTCCACATGTATTGGAGAATTGTTGTTTTACAGGATTTATATGCAGAAGTGTGGAAGTATGGTGAAGGAAGAGGGACTATCACCGCCAGTGGATTTCTCAGCTCTTTCAAGAAGGCCATGAGATTAAAATAGTTCGAAGCATGAGAAATCATACTCCAAACTGGGGGGCCTGTGTTAACACCAAATTTTGGGCTGGGAGCCGATAGCCGATACCAGGAGCCGATAGCCAATATCAGAGGAAGATAGCCGATCTCGGAAGCAGATTCCGTCCAGCGGAGGGAAGGAAAATAGACGATTGCACGGTGAATCGGTTATCGGGCCAAGATGACAAGAGGCGCGCAGCGTCGGTATTGATGACATCATCCAAAGTCCGCGCCGCCAGGGTGCGATCACGATCGGAGTCCGTTATGGAAAGGGAAGGAGGGACTCCAAGTTACCTTAGATATAGGATAGTTTGTTATTTTCCTTATCTATTGATGAGTTGTAATTCGACTAGAACTCTATCTACGCTCAGGGTATAAATATAAGCCCTCAGCCATTGAAAAATAATAAACACATCATCAATACAACACAACTTTCGGCTCCGGCCAACAAACCCTAGAGCCAGTCGAGTCCGGCGAGTTACTTCATCCAGGCTGGGTGTCATCCGGTGGACGCAGGCTTGCTTGTAAGTATCGTCAACCCCCTGTTAAACTATGTCTTTTTAGCGTCATCCGGTGGACGCGGAAGCATTGGCGGACCAGGGTCCTTGCTAAGCTTAGTTTCTTTGGCGTCATCCGGTGGACGCGGGAAGCATAGTGAGTCAAGGATGATTCACGCTGGTTTACTCGATCAATCTGTGTTAACCGTCATCCGGTGGACGAGATGCAGATTAGGACGGTTTTCACGCGCGAATTAGTTATCAATTCGTGTTTGTTTGCTTGATTAATCTATTAGTTAATGTCATCCGGTAGACAGGCTATAGATTGAGATGGTTTGCACGCATGGATTAGTTATCAGCTCTAGCTAAATATGGCAATTTAGTTAGATTCATTAAGTTATCAAGATGTTATTTGTTGTTTATTGTTTATTTATCAATATAACATCTCTCTGCGCGATCAAGATTGATAGATTTGGCCTTAGATTCACTTGAATATGATCGTCATTTATGCTTTCTTGTGCTTATGTTACCATGATGATCGGTTCCATGCTTACATCGGCTAATTTCCTATCAATCTTGTTCGTTACATGTTGTGCGTTCGGTGCTAGTTGAGATATAAGTAGTTCTGAGGTTATCGTAAGTCTTATTTTCGTGTCCTTGTTTAAGTTAAACTGAGTGTCATCCGGTGGAACAGGTTTAACCTAAACAAGTGTCGCTTGATTAGACCTGCTTTAATTTGGGTCTGTTTATGACTACGATAGCATTCGTTCGTACTTCATGGACCCTGCATCGGCTAAAGAGCCGATTCAGTTATGCTTTCACGAATAGATCATGCATATAGACTTATTTGGATATCAAACGATCTAGCTTTATTTGCTGGGTTTGTTAAAGCCCGCTGGCCGTTAGACCAGGTGAACGCAGACTTGGTGAACTTAGCGAAGAGGATTTGCTAAAGCCGCCGGCCTTCTAGACCAGCTTTAGCTGATCTCTGCTTGTTTGACGTACAGATCAGATCTGTACACATGATCTATTTTCTTTTATACACATTAACTGATCTAGATCGGCTAGTACGTCATTATCTTCATATGAGTATCCTGATAGCCGTTTTACTTCATTATTATACTATCGGTTCATAACATGACGGAATCGGCTTTCTAGTCGATCTCCGATTATACTGGCTCTTTGAACCGTACAGTTGGAACTATTTGGATTCACCAGTTAGTTCCGCCTTGGGTTACTGATTATATCTGTTTTCTTGTCAATTGCAGATCAAATTGACTGGCACGCTTGGGTGTTACCGACACTTTCAGACCGGGTTCGAAGCTAGCTGGATCTGCGAAAGCTCTGCTGCCTTCAAGGGTCGTTTCCGGCTTCGCTGGTGTGTTGGGCTTAGGGAACCACTTTTTGCGCCAACACCGTCGTTGCAGCAACGTTTGAAGATTAGTATGTTGGTGCCCAGGTTAAGGGACAATGGATGGAAATGGGAGCTATACGAGGAAAGCAATACGAACAAATAGAAGATTCTCGTCAGTAAGGTTTTGGAACGTGGGTATGACAACATCATGCTTGTTTAGTTCATCGATGGTGCCATGCAAGAAGAGAGTAGCAGCACAGTTCGAGAAGTAGAGGACTTAGAGGGCACAAATAAAGAGCAGACCTATGTTCACGATTCTGACGATGTTCAGTTGGGGACAGAGGGTGTAGGAGAACAAGAATATGCAACAAATGCTGAGCAGACCTTGGTTTCCGATTCTCGAGGGGTTGAGCATTGGACAGAGGATGCGGAAGAACAAGGTTTTAGTACAAACATGGAAGCTGACGAGGGCGAGGAGGATGAAAGAATCGTGGAACAGATGGAACTTGACAATGCAGAGCACCTGGCATTTGTGGATGAGCACGCTGGCAGGAGGTTCGAAGACGAGACCGACGTCCCCACGGAATGGACTAACTTCTCTCCAGATGCCATGACGGTGGACGATAGTCATCACTCGGCATGGGAATATTCAAGGGTGGAGGTGATGCAGGGGCAGATGTTTCATGATAAGGTTCATCTGCAGCACGCCGTCAGGCAGGTGGGCTTATTGTGATAAGAGGCAGTTTAGGGTCGTTATTTTCAACCCCAAGACGTGTGACGTTAAGTGCGTCAGCTCAGGGTGCATTTGGCGTGTTCATGGTCATATACCACGTACGGAGAGCAACTTCATAGCTACTATTGTGCAGCCACATAGTTGCTTGCTGGAGGCGACGCTGACCAAGCATCGAAACATGACAGCACAGTTCGTGGCAAATGAGATGCATGTGGACATTGTTGAAAAACTTGGCATACCTCCTTTCTGGATAATGCTGGCTATACGGAACAGATATGGCTATGACATATCTTACGACATGGCTTGGAGAGCAAAACAATTAGCTTTGGAGAAGAGATTTGGAACGTACAAGGATTCATATCACCACCTTCCAACACTCTTACAAACCCTACAAGCTAGAAACCCTGGCACCATAATTGATTATGAGGATTATATCAACGTCGAAGGGGACCGTGTCCTTAAGAGAGCCTTTTGGTGCTTCGGGTGCATGAGACGGGGGTTCAAGTATTGCCGACATGTGCTATGCGTGGATGGTACATTCCTGACTAGGCAATACAGAGGTACTTTGTTAACAGCTATTGGGGTTGATGGTAACAGTCAGGTTGTTCCCATTGCTTTTGCCTTGGTTGAATCGGAAAACAACAAGAGTTGGTTGTGGTTCCTTAAGTGGCTCAAACGAGCTTTGGTGGAAGAAAGGGATAATGTTTGTGTGTTGCATGATCGGAATGCAGGTTTACTGAATGCGGTGCAGAAGTTGAAGAATGGTGAGGATGCAGAGGTTCAATGGCCCGATATACAAAGTCATTGGTACATGAGGCATTTAGCTGTAAATTTTTATAAACAGTTCAAGAGCAAGCGTCTGCAGGACCTGTTCAAGCGGCTATGTAAGCAGAATCAGAAAAGAAAATTTGACTTCATCTGGGAATGGCTAGATGAGCTAACCCGGAGCCACATGAAAGATGTGCGCAGGTGACCTGTTGTGGCAACAGAGGAGGAGCCGCAAGGCCTTCCACCACTACCAAGCGAGCCTAGAAGCAAGACTAGTCGCCGTAAGGGGGGCAGGTTAGTAACTTATTTCTCAGAATGGATTAAAGAGGAGGACCCAGAGAAGTGGTCTTTGTTACATGACATACACGGTGCACGTTATGGCACAATGACCACGAATCTCGCAGAGGTTTACAACTGGGTGCTGAAGGGTACACGATCCCTTCCTTTGGTTGCACTTTTGGAGGGTATCCTGAGAGGTACAATGGTTTATCTGCGAAAACGTTGTGCAGCAGCGACCTTAGTAGCCCAGAATCCAACTATGACATATATGTTCAAGATTTCTGCATACCTAGATGAAAAAAGTGCGAAAGGGGTCATGCATAACGTCTTTTACGTTGGCAATCGGGACCTCATTTTCGAGGTTAGGGTGCGTGATAAGGGTGGACTTGGCACTGGTCCGAGCGAATTAATTATGGAGTGTCAGCTGTGGCCGGAACTGAACAAGTGTGAGTGCACATGCAACAAGCCAAAGTACTACCATTATCCGTGCTCCCATGTGCTTGATGCTTGCGGGAAATGCAACGTTCCGATGACATTTGTGTCCCCATACTTCAGAAAGGAGAATGTGCTCAACACATGGTCTGGCGAGCTTCGAGGGTGGCGGGCCATTGCTGATTTTACAAGGCGAGTTGCGGATTGCGATCGTTATTGGTCGCCGGATCCCGAAAAAAGGGTTGACACAAAGGGACGTCGCAAGAGTCGTCATATTAGGAATGATATGGATGCTTCTGAAGCTGGTGAGAAGCGTCCATACTGCCTTGCTTGCGGTGGCAACCATTTGAGGAAAAAATGTGATATGTATCCGACAGAAAGGCTTACTGATGGTATGGAAGTGCGGCTTATTCCATATCGATCATCTCGAAAAGGGCAGTCGAGGCGGCCCTTCCGCATAGCAATGCTTCGAAAGTGTTATAGTTTTTTTAGTGTGTACTACTTATATTGTGCAAGTGTTGTAATTTAAGACCTGTAGTGTTGTAATTTTGTAGTACGTATTACTTACATTGCGCAAGTGTTGTAATATAAGACTTGTAGTGTTGTAATTTTTTAGTATGTGCTACTTATTTTGTGCAAGTGCTGTAATATAACACTTGTGGTGTCGTAATTTATTTAGTATGTACTACTTGTATTACGTAACTGTTCTGTATTATTATGATTTCAGTTTTCTATAATTTCGATATGGTTTTAATTTTATTATTCTGAACAATGGCAGGTATGGAGCTGATCGACCCCGTTGTCGACCAGAGGCACCGCTCGAACTTGGTGGATGGGCAGCTTCCACCAGCCCTCTGCCTACGTACCCACGACGAGCTGTGGCTGCTTGATCCACGCTAGGTTCCGAGGTAACTGTTGTACTTACCTTGTACGAAGTTTTGTGACACATTGCATTGTACTAATGTGTGTAATATTGTTGCTTACAGGCTACGTGCAGCTGGTCTTCTCCCGTTCGCTCGTCCTGTAGAGCGACATCGAGAGCGGAGCGCACGTTTCCCGGTGGATCGTGCCCTACTCTCCGCTTGGGTGGACCGTTGGCGACCGGAGACGCACATGTTCCACCTTCCAATTGACGAGGTCACCATCACTTTGGAGGACATGGCCATGCTGTTCGGCCTACCCCTCGCCGGTGCTCCTGTAAGCCCGGTCGCCGTGCCCGGGGACTGAGAGGACCAGGTACTGGAGCGGTTCCAGGGTGCGCTCAACCCTCAGGCCGGACTGGAGCAGTTCGGCTTCTACGACTGCCACGGCCCGCCCAAGGCGTGGTTGTCTCAGTTCCGTGCGGAGAGGCTCACGGAGGCCGACCACGAGTGGAGGGTGGAGCGACACCTGGAGGCGTACTTGTTGTGGTTGTTCGGTTGGGTACTCTTCACCAGCTCCCACCACAACACCGTCGACAAGCACTTCGTCGACTACGCGGTGCAGATAGCGTACACACCACTCGACGCTATCCCCCAGTACAGCTGGGGCTCGGCGGTGCTGGCAGGTACGTACCGAGCACTTTGTGACGCGTGCACTCGGAGGACAGCGACAGGCACGTTGGCTGATTGTCCGCTGCTGCTGATGCTATGGTCCCTTGAGCGGTTCGACATCGAGAGGCCGACCCTGTCGTCGTACGAGGAGTACGATGACGGGATGTACGTGTTCAACGAGTTTGGTGTGCCTGACGAGATCGACGCGCCGACGATGGGCACACTTTGGTTGTGTCGCGACGTACGTATCCTCCTTTCAGCTTAGTTTTTTGTACTGTGACGACGAGTCCTAATGGTTGTTGTTTTGCAGCCGAGGTGGGCAACAGGCACGGCTAGAGGCACATATACGGCATACGTCGCCGCGATGGACTAGCTTACACCGGACAGGGTTCGGTGGACTCCCGATGCAGCACACGACGTACAGGCCAGGGCTCCACATGGCGTGTCCGAGTTGTGCTACCGTGACCAGGAGTTCTGGTTCACGAGGAAACGACTGGTGTTCGACATTTGCGTCGAGCCGTACTGTCCGGACCGTGTGGCTCGTCAGTTTGGCCGCGCGCAGATGTTCCCTCATCCTCGGCTTCAGCTTGACGCGTCCCACGAGTATGTGTTCTGTTAATTCCATCCATTCGTTTTGGTTCAACAACTTTATTTATTATTTGTTGTTTTGCAGGTGGAGTCAGAAAGGCCAAGGGATAGCGTTCGAGCAGTCTTGGGTGGATAGGGTAGCGCCCTCGGTGGCCGCGTGGGCAGAGGCGGCGACCGACGTGCATGACCTAGGTGGGCCTTTCGAGGTGGCCGGCTACCCCCAGTACTTGCGTTGGTTGCACGGAGCTATGCGCGTTCGTTGCTTCCCAGTGCCAGTGGAGGCCGAGCCACACGAAGCAGAGATCACGGACACCTTCGCGATGGAGCCACCAGCTGCGTTCCATGCGCTGGTAACGATAATTTTTTAATTAATTTCATTGTTATTATGACTTTGTTAATGACTAACAACAATATCTCAAATGATATATGACTAGTTTGCAGACATATATATGCACGGATGTTGGCCACGAGCTTCTGTCGTACGTGCAGCGGTACGAGCAGAACCCTCGACAGGTTTTAGGCTCGAGTTGGTGGCCGCCCTTCGACGACTGGGGCAACGGTGCTTGGCGGGCGTACGTCGAGCATCGTGCCGGTACACCATGGACGTCGTTGGGCACGACGACCAGGGCCTGCCTGCAGGTACTCCCGTGCCTCCCGGAGCGGGCTCCGTACGACGTTCTCGTCCCACGCGCCTAGGTACCTCTTCGATGGCCATTTATTTAATACATTTGTATATTACATGCACCGCATGTGTGACATGACCACACTTTGGTTTGTGCAGGGACACTTCCTTCTGGCAGCGAGTACACAGAGGGGGCTAGCAGCTTCGGGAGCTTTGACATAGGCGGTACTCCGCCTAGTCGTCCGGATGAGGCCGGCCCCTCACAGCTTTTTTGTGCACCGCTGCCGACCCAGCCGACGTAGCCGTCTCAGCCTGTAGACCCGACCCCGCTACCACGCCAGCGTCGCCCTCCACAGCAGTTCACTTTTCCTACGGAGTAGCTTCGTCGCCAGGGCCGTAAGTGTGGGCGTCGTGTAGATTGAGGGCGCATGCATGTATGATCACAAGTTTCCATGGATGTTACGTACTAATGCATTACTGTTCTGTCCAATCGGATTTGTGGTTTTCATTGCATTCAATGGAGGCAATGCTCCATTACGCTTGAATTACGGACATTTCTTCTCTTCTCGAACTTATTACGAAATGATACGAACAAGCACAACACATGAAAAGGCATGTGTGGACCCTAACATGCCTTTGAAAATTAAAACATACAACGAATACACGAAATGGCATGTGAGAATCTGAACCAAACAAGGGTTACGACTCTCTGCACTAGACCTAACATGCCTTAGGTAATTGAAGCATGTGCCACACACATAGACAGACAATCGGACAGCCTACTAGTAGTGCTGCCACATATTAAGCTGAGTGGCACCTTCCCCATAGTAACCGCCCATTGGCGGAGGTGGTGGCGGTGGCGATTTCGGCGGAGTGCCACTGTTCTTGTGATGAGGGCAGCGGCAGTACGGGTCTGTGCATTTTGGCTCATGTGATGTCGCCCTACTGTTGCCTCCTTCCTCATCTTCCTCCTTGTTGTGGCTTGAGCTGTAGCTTGGGCCGAGCGAGCCGATACGGTCCTGCAGGTACCAGATGTACTCCAAATGCGGGGTAATAGGTAGAGGGTCCACCCACTTAGTGAACCCACAACTGTCTTCTGCCCACGAGGTCTGCGATGAATAGATTTGTTAACATTCGTTTATGTTGCGAAATACATTACTGAAAAGAGACAATAAAACACTACATATGCATAGGGACACTTGAAGAATCACCGACCCCCATGTATCCCGCCCTCGGTGTACATCTGCACAAGGCAGTCCTCACCATGCCTGCACTTCGGCCACACTTCTTTATCCTTCTTCACGTACTCCCTCAGAGGTCTTTGTGGACCATAATCACTCTTGCTCTCTTATGGAAACCTGTCGATGGGTTCGTCGAACTCATCGGGACCAAGACTACCCCATCATCCCATATTATTGGCGGGCCCTTGCTCTCCACCGTGCCCTTGAGCTTCCCAACCCCAAACCCCCATTTCTTTGGTCCAGACATCTTGTATTGCTGGTGATGTTCCCCCAGCACCGTCCCATATTTATAGAGGCAGCAGAGGGGTGACATTGCGTTTGAATAGAAATGAATTAGTGCAGGGTTAATTGAGCACAATACTTTGAAGTACTCTGAAAAGGCTAGATTCTCGGTCTGCCAAAGTCACTAAAAAGGCTAGTCACTGTGCAGTCGCAATCACTGAAGACGCCATGAATTGAATTGACAACTCGCTGAAAAGGCTATGCACTAAAAAGCCTATTCGCAAGCCCTCTGAATCACTGAAAAGGCTAGATTCTCGGTCTGCCAAAGTCACTGAAAAAGCTAGTCACTGTGCAGTCGCAATCACTGAAAAGGCTATGCACTGAAAAGCCTATTCGCAAGCCCTCTGAATCACTGAAAAGGCTAGTCGCTGTTAATTCTGACTGATTGAACAGGCTACTCTTGATTTGCCAATACACTGAAAAGGCTACTCACTATGTAATCTGAGGCGAGCAACAGGCTACTCGCAATTATTTGTGTTCTACCAATCACTTGAAAGGCTAGGGCATATGCACTTATTGTGAAAAACAAACTCTGTAAAGCTTATAAAGGACTAAGTCTAAAAAGGCTGGGGTCTATGAAATTACTGCTTTACTCCATGCCTGACCTATTTAAAGACATCCGACGAGTTAGCATACCACACATTTTCTTCTCTAAACCCTCCTCATTCAACTACAATGTCGTCATGGACAACTGACCTAACTCAGCTACCGTCATGGCATGAGCGGCCAAAGTGTCGTTGTGGGTTTGTCACTAGGTTGTGCATGTGGATGGAGTTGGACCGACACTATGGCTGTAGGTACTTCGGGTGCCCAGATCTGGATGATGACTTCATGGTACTATCAACAACTTCTTTCATTTCTTGTAAACTATACACAATTTGATCATTTACTTCCACACATGTAGCCTTGCAAGTGGATGCAATGGGTGGATCGGGAGATGCCCGCATGGCCACAGAGGCGCCCGAAGGAGCTTGAAGACAAAGCTCAATATCTTCTGAGGATGAATGAGGCTCGTGAGGTTGACCGCAAAATCAGGGAGGACAAAGAGTGATGGATCAGGGCCGATCAGATACGTCTCAGAGCTAAGGAGGAAGATCTTGCCAGGAGAAGGGAGGAGTTAAGCTTGCGTGAAGCAATCATCAAGCGTAAAGAGGAAGAGCTTAAAGCTCGAGAGGCAGCACTCAAGAACAAGAGGGATGCAGCGGAACCGTCTTCACAGCGCGACAACAAGGGCAAACAACCACGCTGTACCCAGTAGAACAATGTAATAGACCCAGCAAGTTACCCTAAGGCATGTTTACAATAGTCTGTGGCTTCTTACCAGAGTCACACACACATGCCATTGCAAACCACCGTTCTGTTCACTTTCCCTAAGGCATGTTAGGATTAGGTTTGGTACAACCTAGAGTACCACACATGCCATGCACCGCTCATTTCATGTATCGCTGGGTTACTCTTTTAAATTGAACATGTGTTGTTTTAATTCTATTTCTCGTAGTTTGCAACACACTTCATTTATATAACAGTCTTGAAAGAAGCGAGTAAGTTTTCGGATCGAACCGTATAACGAATATGAAAAAAACGTGAAAATGAACATCAAAATGAAAAAGGACATGGAACTAGTGGCCTGTAGGCTTACGGTATGCCAACAGGCCTATCAGCCGCCCGCCAGCCGACTGGACCTATCGGCCCACCAATAGCCGATAGGCCTGCTGTCGGCGCCGACAGCCGCTGCCGACGCTTGTCGGCTGCTTGGCAGTTGACACGTAAGCCTATCGGCTTCTGGATGGCTAGCCGACAGGATGCTATTTTTGCAATTTTTCGAATCCAAATACTAGATTTGCAATTAATCATTAAAAAATATTATTTAAAAAAAATCGTATTGTGCTACTGTAATCTCTAGTTTACATGCCCCCAATAGTGAATAGCATGAAAAAGTGGGTTGAAGATGTATCACAGTATCCACCAAAAGGATTATTAGGACTAGTATATTATTATATTCAGGCAATCATTTGCAGGTTAACAAAGGAAGCTTTCCAGGTTAAGTGCTGCACTGCTGTAATACTTGTACTCAACCTTTCCATGTTTCTGCTTTGTCTTTCCTGTTAGATTGATGGCACCTAATGGACTAAAGATTTAAAGATATTAGATTGTGCTTTGTCTTCCCATGTTTTCTTCTTACTGAAACCATTCTGAAAATAATCAGGGGTCTATATACTTGTTCTTACTGTAAGCCCGAAACCATTATGGGAATTTTGTTGGGGCTCCAATATTTTTTTCTTACTAGACAACCATCCTGGGAAATCTATGTCCTAAATTAACTATTGAATTCTGAATGTATGTATTTGGGGTAGCAGTTTTGAGGCTACATCACACCTGAAGCTATGGGCATCATTTTTAGTTAGCTACTGAAGAAATCAATTTCCATGCTTTATGAACATGCTTCATTTCACTTATAGTTGAGTACATCCAGTATATCTAAGTTCAAGAGATCATCCTACAATTACCATGATATTGATATATTTAGTATATTAAGAGATTGTTGTTTACCGGTGTTACAAGCAGGCATAGTTGATTTATTCTCTCTGATTCATTTCAGCTACCTAGGTGAAAGTATTGTGGTGCTGGCCCAGTAAACCGAACAAGTTCTAGATCTGCTGCATCGACGTATTCTTCTCATTGCTTGCAGTTGCACCCAACAGATTCAAGTACTGTAGGTATTCGCTCAATGCACATGAAGACACATGGATAAATCATGGATTAATAGTGATACTAGGCACAAAGAGGCATACTTACAAGGGGTCAACAGTTTCCTAGCTTTTGCATTTAGAAATTCAGCGGTAGGGGACAAGATACTATGCCCTTGCAGAAAGTGTGTTAACTCATTTTGGAGAGACTCAAGTGATGTATGAGAGCACTTGATATGTGATGGGTTTCTAAAAGGGTACACAACTTGGAATTTACATGGGGAAGCTAGTTCCTCTTATGTAAATACTGACAATGGTGATGGTGCTGATTCTGTGGAAGAGTCTAGTGAAGAGGATGACATATCTGCATTACTTAGAGACCTAGCTTGTGGTTTAGATAATAGAGGGGATTTCGAAGACAATAGTTCCGTTGAGCTTCCTAAAGAACTAGTCGACCTCCAAAAGTTGGTAGAAGCCCATAGTCAAGAATTACTTCCTAATTGCAAGAAGTACACTAAATTGCGTTTCCTGATTAGGCTTCTTCACATCAAGCTCCTTGGAGGATGGACTGATAGAAGTTTTGACCTTACGCTAGATCTATTTAATGATATCTTACCTGAGGGTTCAACACTACCCAGAAACTACTATGAAACTAAGAAATTGATTAAGTCCATAGGACTTGGGTACATTAGTATTTATGCCTGTGAAAATAATTGCATGCTATATTGGAAGGAACATGAAAAATCTGAATCATGCCCAAAGTGCAAGGTTTCACGTTGGAAATCGGCTAGGAAGAGTCTAGATGGGAAACATGTGTACAAGGTTCCTAAGAAGGTTCTTCAGTACCTTCCAATAAAGAAAAGGCTCCAAAGATTATTTCTATGTTCTAAAACAGCAAGTCTAACAAGATGGCATGACGAGGAGAGAACGAGAGATGATGTTATTAGGCATCCTGCAGATTCTCCTCTATGGAAAGACTTTGATCTTAAACACCCTGAGTTTGCTAAGGAAAGTAGAAACATATGTCTTGCATTTGCCACTGATGGTTTTAATCCTTATAGAACCAAAGATATTAGCTATAGCATTTGGCCTGGTACATGTATTCCCTACAATTTTCCACCATCAATGTGCATCAAGCAATCAAATTTTATACTCTCTTTGCTAATTCTTGGAAAACAAGCTCCCGGTAGTGATATGGATGTGTTTCTCTAGCCACTTGTGAATGATTTGTTAGATATGTTTGTCAAGGGGGTTAGAACTAATGATGCATCGAAGGGCGAGTACTTCCAATTAAGGGCAGCAGTCTTGTGGACAATTACAGACTTCCTGGGTCTAGGCTATGCATCAGGTTGTGTCACAGCTGGTGAAGCGGCATGTCTTGCTATATGGGCCATCGTAGGTTTTTGGACGAAAACCACCCATTTAGGTTCGATGTTGATAAGTTTGGCTCACCTAAATTTAGGCAGGCACCTACTCCACTCTCTGGGGAGGAAGTGTTGGAGTGTACTAAAGATATCCTTACAGTTTTTGGTAAGGATCCATCTGGAAAGAAACCAGCCAGGAAGAAACGCAAGAAAGGGAAGCCATTAGTCATTTTTAAAAGGAGGTCTACTTGGTTTAAACTTCCCTATTGGAAAGATTTGATGCCGCGCCATAATTTTGATGTCATGCACATAGGGAAAAACATGTATGAGAGCTTTGTTAATACATTCTTGGGAACCGATGGGAAAACTAAGGATAATTTGAATTCTCGCTTGGACCTTCAAGCTTTAGGTATTAGAAGTGATCTCCACCCTGTTGATGTTGAAGACCAATTTTATTTACCACCTGCACCATATACAATGAGTAATGATGAGCAGAAATTATTTTGTGAAGTACTGAAAGGGGTAAAGTTTCCTGCTGGCTATACATCTGATATACGTCACAATGTTCATGTAAATGAGAGAAAGGTGTTTGGGCTTAAGAGTCATGAATGCCACATCGTTCTACAACACTTACTACCACTTGCTGTGCGGAAAGTATTGCCAGAAGTAGTTAGTGCTGCAGTGATACGTGTTAGTCATTTCTTCAAAAAAAAATTTGTGCTCCCGTCTTCCGCACGATATGGATAGTCTAGAGGCTGAAATAGGTGAAACCTTAAGCCTTCTGGAGACTATATTCCTTCCCTCCTTTTTTGACATAATGGTACATCTGATGGTCCACCTTTCGGCCCAAGCAAGACTAGCTGGTCCAGTACATTTCCGTAGCATGTGGCCCATTGAGAGGTAATTTCTATGAGGGTATTGCTGCATACGTACAAAAAATACATATTATTTTTACAACATGACGAACCTATTATATTATATTTGTATATAGGTTTTTGCTGAGATTGAAAGGTGATGTTTGTACAAAAAGCCATCCAGAGGGATCAATTATGGAGGGTTCTATGTTTTATGAGAGCCTTACACTATGTGGGCACTATTTACAGAGATGAACACTTAGAAATGTTGAAGGGCAGCAAGCTGAGAATTCCATAACCCCTTTCTTTGATAGCATTGGTCGGGGTTTAGCTGGGAAGTGCACAGTGAGTTTAGACCACAAGACTTGGCTGCAAGCACATAGATATGTTTTGTTCAACTATGCAAATATAGGGCCTTACTTGGAGTAAGTAATCTGTTTCACCTCACACAATATGTTTAGATTCTCTTGCACGATAAGTTGATAAATTCACCTTTGCTGAAAATATTCTCACTATCTATCCTCAATTGGTGTTCGAAACCAACGAGCTATCAACCGAATGCAGCATGAATGCTTTCATGAGTGGTTTAGGTTGCATGTAAGTAGGAAGAGAACTTAACACATGCTATCTAAGTTGAACTTCTCATTTACCTTAATAATAATATTTCTTACTAATCATAGGTGGAAGAAATGTGTGAGGAAATACCAGATGAGATACAAATCTTAGCCAAGGCGCCAATCATGAGTGTACAAAAATATAGTAGCTACATAATAAATGGATTTGATTTTCACACTGAGTCCTATGATGTGGGTAGGTGTGTCCAAAATAGTGGGGTTGCTCTGGTTGCAGAATCCACATGCTTTCAGAGGGGCGATAATGATACTGTGATAATAGGACACAAGACTTATTATGGCATTATAAAGGAGATAGTTGAATTGAATTATAACCACAAAGGAAATGTTGTTCTTTTCAAGTGTGATTGGGTTGACAACCGTGTGCGGGGCAAATGGGTGAAAACTGATCAGTTTGGAGTCACCACTGTCAACTTTAAACATTTATTCAATACTGGTGAAAAACTATCAGATGAGCCTTTCATACTAGCATCACAAGCAGTGCAAGTCTTCTATGTTCCTGAACATGCTGGTTCTGAGTGGGTTTCTGTTCATCAGTCCAAACCAAGAGACTTCTATGATATGGATAATTTGGATAGTGAACACCTAGATAATGGCAATGGACTAGTTCTGCCATTGCCTAATCTAAATGCCAAGGTGATTGTGGATGTTATTAATGGGTTTGTCCCCGCATTTAGGACAGACATAGATGGTATAATTGTGGAGCCTAAAAAGTAAGTGTTATTTATATAGTTTGTGACTGCCTCATCGATTACTTGAAAAGTTTATTCCCTTCAGTTTGTATTATTTCTTATACAAGATGCAGATTGCTAATTCCTTTGTGTCCTTTTAGGAGGCAAAATGTCAAGCGCAAGAGGAAGAGGTAACGAAGATGAGGGCATGACTGAGTATGAGAGGCATAAATGGGAACAAGTTGCAAGAAACCAGAAGAAAATGGAATCCCTTCGTCTTCATCAGCTGAGCGCCGAACTCCAGCCTGCCCAACCAAATAAAAGAATAAAGGTTAGCCTTGTACAATAGCGCAAGCATTGTTAACTAGAAGAATTATACATGTAGCTACTGGCAATACAATTAGATTGTATACATTTGCTGGTTGAAATACAAGTGCAGTTGGATTGTAACAACTAGACCAGTAAGGAATGTACATTTGCTAAAAAAATACTGCATATTATTGACAAACAAATGTCGTAGCTGTAGTATCCATTTATCCTGCACTTGCTCGTGACATAAATAGCATTGGAAAGGATAATTTCTTTTGAAATAGCGATTTCTAAACTAGTACAAATACTAATTGTCATTGTCATGTGCATTTTCCAGTAGAGAACTCGTAACACAAGTGATGCAGCCATTGAACATCATAATTTGCGACCAAGACCACAAAGAAATTATGTTGAGAATGCAAATGAGCAGATTATAGATGATCCTGATTATGAAGTAGTTGGAGACTTCTTATGTGACAATGAAGGTATTGTATTTCTGAAAAATTCTGAGAACATTTCTGCAATTTGTGGCTACAACTTCTGAGAACATATGCTAATATTTTCTGAAAATACTCACATTTATGTTGTCATATGTACAGATGTGCACAATGGTACTCAAAAGAGGAATAGAAGGAAAATCACCACAATGAATGACATATTCTCAAGGACAGTTGACATGCCTAAAATCAAAATAAAAATCAATGAATATGGACAGCCTGTAGGAGAAACTTCTAGGAAGTTTGCTAGTGCCATTGGTTGTCAAGTGAGAAAGAAATTACCAGTTGGATATAATGATTGGAGGGCTGTTCCCCTTGTAAAGAAGCTTCAAGTTTGGGCTGACATGCAGGTATAGCATTTGTCTTCCCTTGTGCAAGTTATCCAATTTGTACATGATCTGATGGCTCCTTTTCAATGGTAAATTAGGCGTTCTATAATCTGGATGAGGTTGTCAAGAAATGGTTCATGGATACAGCTGCAAAGAAGTGGAAGGACTACAAGGCAGACTTAAAATAGAAGTATTTTGATGAAGCATTAATAGATGAACAACTCAAGAAAAGACTTAAAAATATAGGAAACGATGATGACATCAACAATCTTATTGAGTTTTGGAGGTCTCCTGGATGTCAAGTAAGAATAATACTTATGAATATCTCTTTTCTATTACTTGTTTATTAATGTGCAAATCTCAATGATTTCTACCATAGGATCGCACTGAAAGGGGAAAAGCAAATCGTGCGAAGTTGAGGATTCATCATACATCTGGAAGTGTTAGCTGTGCATGCCATAGTTATAATCTGGTACAGGAGGGGTTTCACTCTTTTCAGTATAGAAGTTGGTTTCATTCAGTAATCATTTTTCTAGCATATACCTCATGACTGTTAGATAGCTGCTGTGTTTACTATTTTTTTAATCACTTCTACTTTATTTTGGGGCATTTTCATTGGTACATAGCTATAAAACTTGTAGGGTAAAGCACTTGGACGCCCCCCTCGAAGACATGAAGTGTACATTAGTACACATACAAGAAAAAATGGTGTACCTTTAAGGGAGGCAGCAGGAATGATTGTAAGTTTCCCACAAATAAAGAAACATGGATCTGTTCTATACACTTTTCATATACATATTTTGTAGGATGAGCTTAAAGCCATTGTTGAAGCTCGACCAGATTTGAAGGATAGAACAATTCAAGAAGGCGATGCGTATGCTACTGTTTGTGGAGCAAAGGAGCCAAGAGGACGCGTTTGTGTTTTGGGTCTGGGACCAACTCCCCAAGAGGTTGGTACCCCAGGGCTCAAAGCACTCATGTCAACAAGGATGCAAATGGAAATTTGGGCTCGACAGAAAGCTGAAAGTATGAACAAAACTCTTGAGCAACGCATTGTGGAATTGGAAGAGGAAAGGATAGCACAAGGACAAATGTTGGAGGCCTGTCACAACATGGCTCTAATTCACGACAGTACGCGGTATAGAACTCAAACTAAATTATGTCTTTGCATGTCTTAATGTGCACATACATTTGTCAACTACCAGCCAATGAATAATATTTTTTTGATTCTTGTGTAGAGTCCGACACCTGAAGGGCCTCGGCATGAAGAATATGATAATAATGTAGAGGATGAAGAATATGATCAGTATGACGAAGAGGATGAGAATTTGCTTCCCCTTGCAGCCCGATCAGCTATGAACACTACAACAACAAGAAGTGTTTGTCCTTGCTTTGCAAATAGTACAGATGTAATCTTCTTGTGGCCTGCAAAGTATTTGTTTGTGATCTTGAAAATGTTCCCTGTATTACATTTCTCATGAGTGCATTGTTTATTTCAGGGTGAAATGCAAGAGAGCTTGACACCCTCTAGGCCTGTTGTAGCCCCATAAATTAGGAACATGACTACTGCACCAACAAATGATACACATGTAATCTTGCCGTGTTGCTACAATTGTTCTCTTTGTGAATTCAAATCTGTTCTCTACTCTATAGTTCTTATGAGTGCATCATTTATTTCAGGTTGCAATGGAACAGAGGTTGCTTCCCTCTAGGCCTGCTGCAGCCCGATCATCTATTAACATGACTACTGCACAGGCAAATGATATGGATAATCGTTTTGCAAATGATACACATGTAATCTTGCAATGCTGAGCAATGTTTCTCTGTGATTTTAAATATGTTCCATGTTTTGCAGCTCTCATGAGTATATCTTTGCTTTAGGCTGGAACTGATGAGAACTTGCTCCCCCATAGACATGATGCAGCCCGTTTACCTACAAACAAGACAACAACAACAAATAACCTTGTAATCTTCTCTTGTCTTCCTACATTCTTTTGTGGTTTCATATACATTCCTTGCTTTAAAATTCTTATGTGTGCATCATTTATTTCAGGTTGGAAAAGATATAATATTATTTGCTATATTGAGATCTGAGTTACCTGTGGCTAGAGGAACAATCATTTCAGCTAATCCAAACACCCTGGTAGGAGGCCAGCCTCTTGGTAAAGAATACTGTGAAGTAGTAGTTAATGTTGTGATGGCAAGGGATGCTATCCTGCCTTGGCCTTATGGCAAGGTGCAGAATATGGCTAGTCTCTCAAGATGAGCATTGCATGGCCATGCAATAAAGTAATAAACTTGACATAATTTTCATTTTGGTTTGATGCATGACCAATGTGGCTAATTAAACCTATGTGTGTGATAGGTAAAGGAATGTAAGAAGAAGGAATTATGCAAGAAGGTATCTGGTACATCTCTCAAGGGTGCTGCAGGTATGTCCCTAAATTTATATTCAGACTGTACAGACCTAGTGACCACTTGTAAAAACCTAGCGAGTAAATTCAGCACATAGAAATATATTTGGAAGTCAATTATGAACTGTACCTGAAATAACAAACCTACAATAGGAGTAATGAAAATTACCACATCCTGAAATAAGAAACCTGCAGTAGGATGAATGAATTGTACCTGAAATAAATAACCTGCAGTAGAAGGAATGAAAATAAGAAACCTGCAATCTTGGCAACTATTCACCATGTAACAATTTTGTAAGCTTCCACCACTGATAAAAAACGAGCAACAACAAAAGCATTGTCAATGTGCACGCACTATGAACTGTAGTTTGTAGAAAATAGATGTCTACACTCGCTGATTACAAACTTATATTGCAACACACCTTCACATATTTTCTCCAATTGCTTAATTACATGCTTCTTTTATTTTTTCAGGAAGTGTTGGGCAGCCTTTCACTTCAGTTTCTAGAAAATGGTTCTCCACATAACCTGATGGATGTGCTTTTGGGTTTTAGTTCCTAGAAATGATTGTGTGTGTGCACAAACCTTAGTATATCAAACACAAACTATTATATGCTTGATGGGTGTGCATTCATGTAAGCTTTTGGTGCCTGACTATATGTTGAATAATGTATTGTGCAAGACAAGATTGTATGCTATATGTGTAGTGACCTCCCTGTGATGGATGTGCTTATGTTTATGTGATGGACATTAAGCTTAAATGTGGGTTTGATATGTGCTAAATGTTTTCTAATGGTATTTATTTTTTTAATATTTTAATTGTTCTATTGAACAATCTATCGCTATAAGTACGCTGTCTGTCTGATGGATGATCTGTCACTGTAAACTTGGTTAGAGGGCATCTGACGCTAAAAATAACCATCAGACTGTCTGTCGCTATAAATATTTAGCGTGTCAGACGATCTGTCGCTATAAGTACTGTCTGACGCTAAAGATTGTTAGTGTCAGGACTTACACCGGCAGCAGAAGTCTGACGCTATATCTTTTTAGCGTCAGATCATCGGTCGTTGTATCCCTTTATACCGTCAGATCGTCCATCACTAAACTTAGTGTTGTGGTGTAGTGAATTCAACGGGACGTGAAAAATTAATTTGTACAGAGAAGATCTACGTCCAACATCCGGGAGGTGACGACCGCCGGCTGTGCACGGGAGCTCCAGCAGCGCTACGGACGCACGCAAGCCGCCCTCGCCGCCAAGGAGTTGGCAGGCCGTACAGAAGCTCCGGCGGCGCCGCGGCCACATGTGCAAGCCAATTCTGGCCGTGTGGACACCGGCCGGAGCAAATCGTCCATCACGATTATGAGCGGCTCATGTCGGAATTGAACCTGCGGCCAGGGTACACGTTAGAAGTCGAGAAGCAAGCAAGTTCTGTTGGATGTGATCTTTAGGCTAATCCCAAAATTAGGGATAATCACAAATTAATGGCAAATCCAATCAATTAGTCCACCTGCCATTTTCTCCAACTAATTAGTACTTGCCATGATCGGAGGCACTCCTACCATATTTAGGATTCGGCCCCCTGACCCACAATGCTTATAAATAAGAGGGAGGTGTCCCTGGCACACTAATCCCTATTCCTCTCAATTACAAACCGATCACTCAGGCGCTGGAGGGTTTAGAAAGACCGTCTTCCACGTCCACTAACCGTTGCTGCAGATCGACACCGAGTTCTTCGTCAAGCGAGAGTTCTTACTCTCAATTGGTGAAGATCAACATATCTACTACACCTACGACCTCCACCGCAGCATAGATGGCATCTACCGACTCTGGTTAGTCACTAAGATCTATTCCGCATAAGTTTAGTTAGTGATCATGTTTAGGCTAAGATTAAGATCCTTTTTAGTCTAAGATTAATTTCAACAATTGGTATCAAGAGCCTGCTTAGTCCTAACGTGATCCTAGGCCAGACTGTATTAGATTTATGCCTCTGTTATATTAGTTACAACTCATGGCAGATTAGATGGAGTAATGTTTTCATGCACTTCTCAATGTTGTAATTGATCTGTTGATGCATGACTCTGCAGTATTAGATTAGCGTTTAAGTAAGTTTCAAACAGTTTTAGTTAGGCTTAGGGTTTTACATTAAATTGCAATTAGTCTTAGTTTAAGCCTGGTTTTACGCAGATTAGTTTATTTTTTCACTGTTTCGTGACTGAGTAAGCATTAAGGAGGAGAAGATTTGGGCAAATCACGATTAAAGTCCCAATATTTCTCATTTTTTCCACAGATTTTTAAGAACTCTAACCCTAAGATTAAGCACCAGGCATTGAGATTAAGATTGAGTTTACGATTAAGGTTCAGAGCTCACCTCAGTGGCTCGTACTCAGCATCCAGGCCGAGTCGCCACCGCCGGAGCAGCGTCGGACTACGCCGAGCACTGAGCACCGCCACGCGCCGTGCTGCTGTGCGAGCAGAGGCCGCCGCACGCACCTCCCGAGAGGCCGCGAGCCAACGCCCTGCCGCACTCCGGCCGCCGCTGCGCGCGAACGCTGTGCGCCGCTGCGTGTTCCACCCGGGGCCGCCGCGCGCGCAGCTTCAGCGGGCCACCGCGCGCCACGAGCTGGCAGCCTACCGCGCTGCGTGCTCAGGTCGCGCCCCGGGCGCTCCGACGTCCACGCACTGAGCGAACCGAGCCGCCACGCTCTGCAGGGGAAGCGCCTCGCGCCCGTTTGTGCCTCGCACACCGCCATGGCCTCAGCGGCGCAGGTCGGATGCCATCTCGTCCATGCGCCATGAACAGATAACTCTCAGCTTGTTCTTTTGACCAATCAGCGCTTATTTTCAGCCACGAAACAGTATTTTTCTCTCACAACAAATCAGCACGAGCTGAAATCAGCGCTTATTTTCAGCCAAAAGAACAGGCTGTATGGCCGCCGCGACTTCGCGCACCGGCGTGGCCCGCTCGACGGAGCCGCGCGCAGGCCACTGCCGCACGCTCGCGCCGTTGCCGTACCAAGGGCCGCCAAGTGCTCGCCTCTCTCTCTGTTTCATGTCGGCTGTAAGAAGGAAAGCAGGGGAGAGAAAATAGAAAGAGAGTGATTTGGGGAATTAGGGTTTCTTTTTTTTTTATATGAGCTAAGATGTTTCGTGACTGTTCGATCGGATTGGACGGCTCGGATCGAATTCAGATTAGGGTTTTCCTTCGCGGGCCGGTACTGGGCCTTAGAGGCACGCCGAGCAGGCCGCTGACCGGCCAGGCAGGCCGCACCTACGGGCCGAGCAGGCCGAACCCGCAGCAGGCCGCGCTCTGTGAGCGCTGCAGTGAGCTGCTGCTTGGGCTGAATCAAGTTGATGGCCTGTTTTGTGTTTTCTTTTATTATGCTATTAAGTTCTATTTATTATTTATTCCCAGCGCACTTTTAAGTATTTCAGTTAAGTTTTGAGCTGATTAATGTTAATTTTATATTAATTATGAGTTTGTTTTATACTCAAATAAAAGTTCTCCTTAATAACTATGGTTTTCTATTATGTTTTAGCTGAGTATTTTATAATCATGTTTTTGGGTAAGTCTTAGTTATTCTTGAGTTCAATAAATAAAAGAATATCAACCATTAAGTTTTTCCAAGTGAGTTTGACTCTGTCATAAGCACAATATTTTAAGCTACGGTTGTGCCTATCTTAAAGAGTTAAACTGAGATTTACTTCAAGAATATAAGTTTATTTAGCTATTCAATTTAAACACATTATTTAAGTATTTTGAGTTTTAAGCCCTCATTATATTTAATATTTTCAGCTTAGTTTATTGTTGTTGTTGTTATTGTTATTATTAGTATTATTATTTTAGCAACCTAATTATTGCTTTTAAGTATGTATAAGTTTAATGCCTCAAATATAATATTCCCATTTTATATAAAGCTTAATTATTCAGTTTTCTTTCTTTAAGTTATTATAAATGTATTTTTGGGAATATGTTGCTGAGAATATTTAAGTTTCAGAACTATTTTTAGTTGAATTTACGCGATTAACTTTTATGTGCTATTTCAATAAGTTTTAAGTCTGAGCTTTATTTTCAGTTCCAGTATTTTATTTATGCTTTCATGAGCATTTATTAGTAGTCCTCTAAGATTAAGTTTTGCATTAGTTTACATTCAATTACACGTATTTATACATACATTGTATCCACCACTGTATAATAAGATGGTCTTCGGTTGAATGGAACCAACGAGAAGTTTAACTGAAGATTATTCATAGTTAATTTCTGACCAACGTTGATTTTAATTATGAATTATTAAGATGGATTTTCTTTTGTTTCTGCCCAACGGTGATGCAAATTAAAGTCCTTAAGCATGTTGTTAATACTGACCAACGTTGTTTTAACCTTCATGCTTTAAGTACATCTTATATACAGCTTACTAATTGAGACATTATCTTGCTTTAAATTTTTCTGTAAATTATACGGACTATATAAGTAAGATAGAACCCCTAAGTTGCACTAATTTTCCTACTTGGAATAATTAGGTGCATGCCATTCTCAAGGAGCTGGACCTTGATTATGTGCTTCATGAGGAAAAAAACCATGTGCTCATTCTTCTATTAGTATATACTCTGCTGAGAGGATGATAGAGCACATCTCAAAATTAGAAAAATGGCATAAATCTGATAGGATTGCCAAAATGATCATAACAAGTTCGCTCTCGGTCAACATGATCAGGAGATTCCTTTGTAATGAAAAGAACAGAAAATTAAGTGCTAAGGAGTTTCATGACCTTATAAGAGCTCACTTTAGAAAGGTTTTCCTTTATGATAAGTTGCTTAGTTCTCATTACGATGGGATAAGTGGTTTGGGTAACCATATTAAGAGCATGTTTGATATGGCTTATGAATTAAAGGCACTTGGATTAGATTTATCTGATGAGTTTATGGTAAGTTGCCTTATGAATTCTATGCCAGAAAATCATAATAAACATGCTCAAAATGATAAGTCTCCAGTAGTCTGCAAATTCTGCAAGTTACCAAATTGATGATTAGAGTAAGAATGGCTTCAAAATACAGGTAACATAAGTTGTCTCATAAGTCTTACTTAAGATATTTCCCCAACATATGGTGGATGTGCAATAATGCATATCTTAACATTCTTCTCAGGTCTTGCCAACCTAAGAAACAAGGGGAGCTAGAAGCCAATGATGGAATAAAGATGAAGTCGAGCCTTCGAGTCTCGCATTAGATTAGATTTAAGTTTAGCTTTTGATGATGAATGAGTTATCTTAGTTTCAGAAATCCATTGTATTCTAAACAAATGTTCTTGAGTTTGGAGTTTATGGATACATTATCAAATTTATTCCATTATGATTTATTTTATCAATTGGCAATATTTTTTATAATATAAGTTTTTTTATGTCAGTTTTATTTTCAAGTTAATTATTAGTCATAAGATGAGACCTTCTCGAAATTGTGTCACTACTGTTTATGCCACATTTCGAAGGGGAGAATGGAGTGTCTCATCGGCAAAGAGATGATGCTCTATTCAATAACATTATTAAACAACAATGATAAGCATGGGACTTGAAAAAATAAAGAAATTCTTATTAAGTTTTGTCCCTTAGCCCAACATTATTAGTCTCCAATCTTAGTGTGGCTTGCTTTCACTATTTCTGGCCAAAGCTGATTAGTGTTTGCATGATCACCAAGTTTCTTGTTCTAGTTTATTCTGGCCAACGCTGATTAAACTAGTCCATAGAGCTTGTTTTGGAGACTCATACATCTTATGTTTGTCATTCTGGCCAATGCTGACTGATGAATATTTGATCATAAAAGTTTACTGGGCGAAGATAAGGTTAAGAAATGAGATTATGGGAAAATGAGCTATCCATATGGCACCCTATTGTGTTCCTAAAGAATATAGAAATCAGTGGGAGTAAAATCCAAGTGATTGTGTTTCCACTGTTATAACCTTTTCACTAAGTTAAGTTTTGATCTTCGAGAATGCAAAAATCAGTGGGAGCTAGTGGGAGTTCACAAAGGAGCAAGATTAAATCTTGGGGAGATACAGGTTTAATTTTCTATATCAATGACCCAAGAAGACATAAGTATCTCAGTTTGTGCCATAAGTCATTAGTATGTCTCCATTTAAATTACTATAATTTTCTAGTGTAGCAAACATTAGTGGATAATTAGGCACATTAGTAAACCTCTACTATTATTAATCTTCTTGTGATCCATGATAAGTCTATCAGTAATCATTTCAGAAGAGGGATTTTGTTATTCTAAACTAAGCGATGTTATGAGCTTAGGTCCATAAGTAAGTATAAGATATGGGTATTAATGAATTTCCTAATGAAGTCAATCTAGTAGGCTATAAAAGGGTCTACAATTTTAAACGTGGCTTCAAAGGGATTTAAGAAACCTTCAAACTAACAACATAGCCCATTATGGTTTAGAATTTCATTAAGTGGACAATTATGTTTATAAGAAAAAGGTGGAAAAGTTTTCTCGTCCTAATACTCTACATGGGGAAGTTGAGCTAACATGTGATAGTATCACATAAGTGTTTTGTTTGCTTTCCCAGATTTTTGTTTTGGTGAAGCGTCAAAGTTGAGATACACCATTACAGGACCAAATGAGTACTAGGATTATCACGAGTTTGAATAAGTAATGACATGCCTGTCTATTTGCATAGTGCAGCCGCACAACTCAGTAAGATTAATAATATTAAGAATATATAAGTTAGTCACAGTTGAAGCGGAAGACGTTCCATATGCTTCGGCTACCATTAACTTTAAAGATGCTCAAGTCAATACTAGTCTAAACTTGGCATCAAGATACTTGGCAAAATATAAGTTTATTAGTCCAGAATAGGTCCACTGGAAGGTGCTAAATATTTTTTTTAGATTTACGAAAGCTATTGATAAGGCACCAAAAGAATCATCATGTCACTTATCAGAATTAAGAATCTATCGATTGCCGATTCTCTTGAGTATGTATAAGAAAGTGCACAATCAGATAATACCTACTCTTGTAGGAAAGGACATCTTCATTGAAAGCTCAACATTTATTAGTATTAAGATGAGCTCAATTAGTGACATAAAAATGACAGGCCATGTGGCTTCAGAGATATTATCCCAAGATTAAGTATTGACATACTGCTATAGGCCTATATTTAAGTTGCAGTATTATTTCAAGTAACAACAGATCAAATGTTGATGCCAAGCACATTGATTAAATGTTGTGAAAGAAAGAATCCAAAATCAAATTATTAAGTTTGAGAAAATTAAGAACTGGGTTAATGTTAAAATAACTGATCATTTGAGACTTAAAACTTATCCCATTTATGAGCGCGCAAAATATATTTGGGTACTATCAGTGCAATGTCTCTAATTTGATTTTTGGTAATAGGGCTGTTGATGGTCGATAACGTCAACTTTTATTAGAACTTTAGACATGAAAGGACACATGAACACACACTAGTCTAGGGTTTTAACTGACAATTTCCATGAGTTTTGCATGTTCTGTATTTTTCAGGGACTATTCCAGAAAAGCATAAAAGAAGGGTTAAAGAGCATAAAAGACATGAAACTTAACCGCCAAGGAAACATCATCACGAAGACCCTGGAAGAGTCTGGAATACACCCGAGCAACCGGGGCCCGAGACCCCACAAAGTGGGGCCGGCCGGCCCTAGGGTGGGGCCAGCCGATGCCCCCCTCTAGGGTTTCGGCCCCGCTTATGGAGTCTTCTTCCGCCACCTCTTAGGAGTCATCTCGGCCCTTTGTTGAAGTCGGTTTGATCCTACGGCGCACGTTCATCCCATCGGGCTATAAATAAAGGGGCAGACTCCCCCTGGATGCATCCCTATTCCTGAGCTTCAATTCAATATCTCCAGTTAGGGTTAGATGTAGCAATTAGGAGAGACTAGTTCTTCTAGATCTAGTCTTGTTTAGAGAAGTAGAGAGATAGAGTAGAGGAGTAGAGATTCGGAGGAGTTCCGGCCTGTCGGCGCTTCTTCGTAGCTGTATTATTCTGGATTCAGTTTCCTCGCCCGGAGCTGCGTTCTAAGGTACTTTTGTATTCAACTTCTAATTCAAGTAAACATTTGTTCTTATTTGTTCTTAAGTTTGCAACTCATATTGAGTACTTTGATCTTGGTAATTGCTTGATTGAAGTAGTATTTCGTAGTGTAGGCGTGGTGCTTAGGCTAGGTTTACTTGTGAATGTCCCCTGATTGGCCGGAGAGTGGTAGATCGCGTAGGTGATAGCTGCGTTGAGTCCTCTGTAGTCCACTTCCCGTTGATAGGATCGATAGGTGTATAAGTGTCTGGTAAGAGGAAACTCTGATTTCGCCTCTTATTCATTTCACTGCCCAGTTAGAACGATATTATTCAAAGCTTACTGGTTGTTGGAACTAGATAGTCATTAGTTATTTGCTCTTTCTTGATATTATCTAGCCTAATTGTAGGGTTAAGTTCATCGGGTTGGTCATTATCACCTACTGTTCCTTGTGGATACGATATTTAAAACCTCCGGGTGAAATGTGACAGTGGTATATTATATCTGTGCGCTTGCGGATAATCTGAATATAATATTATTTAACAGAGTGCAGTTAATTTATACCAACAAGTATTTCTGGCGCCGTTGCTGGGGAATGGTTTGCTGATTTTGATTGAGTTTAGCTTAATCTTGTATTATACTTTTATCTTTTCTATTTTATCCCTACCTTTTTATCATTTTATATTCATCCTTATGGATGCTTTAAATTCCACGCCTATCTATCTATCTGGCATGCGCAAAAGCTTCGAGCCACCAAAATCTGTAGAGCCTATCATAACACCTGGTTATGAGCTGCGCCCATGTCTAATTAATATGATTCGGGATAAACCCTTCTCGGGAGAAGGTAACGAAAATCCATACTTACACCTACGAGAATTTGAGCAGACCTGTGCATGCTTGCACATTGCTGGCATGTCTGATAAGACTTTAAGATGGAAGCTTTTTCCGTTCTCTTTGACCAAAAGAGCTAAACGTTGGTATAATCGAGCCATAGGAAGTATGCAAGGGAATTGGGAAACTTTATGCTCTGAATTTTATTTATATTTCTTTCCCATCCATAGAGTAGTTAACCTTTGAAAAGTGGTTCTAACTTTTAGGCAACTAGAACAAGAATCTCTTAGTACATCATGGGATCGTTTTAATGAACTTGTTACTTCTGGCCCTGACCTTGGTTTTCCGGACCCCGTACTTATTCAACATTTCTATTTGGGTCTTGCCAAGAATTCTAGGGAATCCCTTGATTTATCCTCTGGAGGAGCCTTTCCTTATTTGCCTATAAGTAAAGCAAGAGCCATGATTGTGCTCAAGCTGATTCCGAGCTCCACGAGGAAGAGAAGGAATCATACCCCGAACAAGCAGAGAAAGCTTTGGTAGCTAAAACACAACCACTCCAATCCCAAGATTTAGCTGTCAATTCCTAAACCATCGAAACCCCACTTTGATGATTTAGACTTCCAATTAGTTAAGACCCTTATCAATCAATGTACATCAGATCTTCATAGAAGAGCATCTTGGAAAAAGTGTCATCAACTTCCTTTCCCCCCTGAAAGATATTGGGAAGAATGCAAGGATGGCATGTCTAGCGATGCCATAGAAGGAGAGCCAAGCCACTTAGGAATCAATTCTATCTTCTCCGCTTCTATGCTCACATTAAATGTCTCATCTGAACCCATCTCTAAACCCATTCTTGACCCTGATGATCCTTCTTATGCTGTCTCTCCTAAGTCTCATAATGACCCTAAGATTTCATTAAGACATCCCAAGAATAGGAGTCATGAAAATTATTGGAATAACCAAGAAGAGCTACGACAATGGCAGGAATGCATAGAACATACTAGAAACACAGACGCTATTGTCAAAGAATGGATGGAAGAGGATGAAGCCTTAGTACTAGCATCTAAACTTGGTCTAGATTCAAATGGTGAGCTTAAATCAATTTCTATAGTAAGCATAACTCATCCAAGTTTAGAGAAAGCCTTAGACGAGACCAAACATAGAGACACCAATCCATGGGAAATTCTAGAAAATAAAACATCCAATGAATGTAGTAGACATGAAATAATAGAGACAAACTTGTTGTCTATAGACATCCACGAAGAAACACCCTTGGAGTTTGAAAAGGGAGATCATATCGATGAGCATGGGAATTATTTCATTAACAGCTCATCGAATCTATGCTCATATGAGAAATCTCCTGGATCAATTGGTCTCTCTAACATCATCACACAAGAGATCTTCAACCCCCTCATTCTACCTGTTCATAAATTTTTCGAAATGGTGGTTGTAGATGCGTATGTTTATCATAAATATTGTAGATCTCGTTGTAATCTTGATATAGGTACACATAGGTTGGTGTTCTAGAAGAAATCACCCCATGAACGAAGGTTTCCCAAGAACGACTTTGTGTCCTAAAATAACCACTCTTGAAAAATGAATTGAGCTTGCACCTTTAATTTTACTATAATGCCCTTTTGAATTGAGCATAGAATTATAATCATGAAAATATTCCTTTGGGTATTTTTGTCACTAACCATTTCAGGTTTAAAGTAGAAGAATGACAACACTAGGTATGACCAACCAATTATCATGCAACATTAATCCATCCAAACTTTAATTTGCCATGGAAAATTCAAGCTTGGGGAATGGCCTTATTTAGAAAATTTTATGTTGCTAGTATTGGTTGTCTCTAACTTTCTAATCCATGTTCTATTGTTCGCCTTTTTGTCTCTAAATGAATAAATCTCTATAAGTGCTTTCATGTCATCTTCGTTTGCCATAGTAAGATTTGGTTTGGAAGTACTGCAAATACTTCCATTGGCATTTAAATTAAGCGTGGTGCTTAGGCTAATTAGCCTTCATTAACTAAAATTAAACACGGAGTTTGGTTTTGTTATTGAATTAGAAAATTACTTAGTAGACATTGGATATTTTATTGGACTAACCCCTGCAGGAAACTTTTTACAATTAATCTGGGTAAGTCATGAGATAAATTTCAAATCAGAGATGAGACAGGGCGCACGCTGAACTTCAATAACTTTGCAGAGGAAACCACAGCTCATTCATCATGGATGGAAGAACTGTGAGTATTATTGATTCATTCACTTTATCTTCTGCTGCAAGTTACTTAGACTCAATCCATGCCGGTATAGAACATAATCTATGCTAACATAATATCAATCCTATCTTCTTAATAGCATAGATGGAACATGATAAAATACTGGACAAACAACCTATGTTCCAAAATTATGCATTCCTTCGGGTATGTGTTGTCCACTAATCTGTTATAGGCATAATAATGAATGGAGTGACAAGGTGTCATAAGATCAAAGAAGCAAAAGATGGCAAAAAAGATAAGCAACAAAGGAGACAAGATGCTCATGAACAACTCAAGATCCAAGAGAAGGAAAGGACCACCAGTCATCTACCCTTCATTACTTAGTGCTATCACGCTCCAATAATGAAGGTAATATCTTAAGGTAAGCGGTCACTATTTTTCTCTTGATCTTGGTATGCACATAAATGAAGATACAAACATGTTAGAGTTATAGCTCTAATTGATTAATCTAATTAACTCAACATGCTTTATCCTTTAAGATTGTTCATGGCATCATTCTTTTGATCTCAGTCTTAACCGAATATGCTAAAACATTGTATTCTATCTTTGGAAGATGATAGTCATACTCATATGAAAATTTATATATTATGTAGAGATAGACAACCCTTCTATTGGTTAAACAATTTAAAATCTTTTCTGCCATATGAACTTAAATGCAACATAAATGCTTAATCTTTTGAAATTATAACTCATGGTATAAGTAAACAAATTATGCAACACCTACTTAATTTTGTTCAATGTGCCTAAGGCTAGAGAAGAATAAATAAAGAAATAGATTTGGTTCTGTTGGTATTTTTCCACTAGTAGAGCCCATGCATTTGATCTCTACCTTGGTTTTGCAAACAGGACAACACTTCGACCAAAGTTTATTGATTCCCAAAATTCTACAAGTGAAAGTTCTGTGAACATGCACACTGAGCAAGATGCTGCCAGATCCAACTATTAATGCTCTACTCCAACCTGCTGGCCAAACAAAGGACAAAAGTGACATCACCATCACCAGAGGTGCAAGAATCAAGATCTCCATTTCTAAGATGGAAAGATACACAAGAGTGAAAGAAAAAGTCCTAACGTTAGACTTTAAATCCCGCACCTTTACCATAAGGTAATATGGTAGTTATCTAATTAATTAGTATTCATGATTTACATTAGTAATTTCACTTTAGCATATTCATCTTTATGCATATCAAAAGAAAAATAAAAATCTTTATTGTCTTATTTACTGCATCACAAAATATTAAAGCCCCACGTGAATAAACTTATGGTAACCCTGTAGGAGTATTTACTGTGGTGGCATAAAAAATAATAATAACATCTGTATTTACTTTCTTGCATTATGAAAATCCTAAGTCCCATGAGAATAAATATTCTCAGTGGTGGCATAAAAATAAAATATACATCATGTATACATATTTACTTTGCTGCATAAGAAACTTAGAAAAACCGAAAAAGAGAATCCTGTTAGAATCCTAGTAAAATCTATTAATTAAAATCAACTCAAAAATAATCAAAGTGCTCATTGGCTGACCGCTAACCCCTTGATAATTCAAGCCTCGAGTTTTGGTTTTCTTGTTGGAGTATAACTATGCAGAAATAATATTATGACTAAGGAGAGAGTCTATTAGTGGCACCCACCAGGACTGCTACTAACCAACTCACTCTGAGGAACGTTCAAGCACCAAGCATTAAAAACATCAAGGTTGGGGGAGGAGCATTCCCTAGTTATCAGGTAATTATACCTATGCGCTTATTGAGTCTACTTTATACAAGCACAAAATACCAAAAATATGTGAACACATGAAGGTTCACCATAGTATCATAGGAAAATCTAAAAAAATACCAAAAATATATAGGCACATGAAGGTCCACACCTTTTAGAAAAAATACCAAAAATATGTGGGCACATGAAGGTCCACTCAGTTAGAAAACTTCTGCTGGAAATATAATATCAATCACTTACCATGTAGTGGTACTAAACCTAACCCCTCTCCATAATATTTGGTGTTTTTGTTGGAAATTGAGTTTCACAGGAAAATACAAGATCAAAGAGCTAGTCAACCCGACGCCCATATATTGCCGATACACCTGCTCCCAGAAGGATCACTCAATTTGCAACATCAAAGACCCTGTCAAACATCCAACTTGGGGGAGGGCACCCTCCATTTTAAATCCAGGTAAGTATAAGTTTCCCACCTTATTATTATTGTACCATATCGCTTTTTCGCGCGAGTTAGCTAGTAAGATAAAATTTGAAAACCAAATAAAAACTTAGCTATATATTAGAGTGGTCTTAGAGTGTGTCTATAGTCAGTCTAGGTTAGAGTCAAATAAAAACTGGAGAACATTAAAATTTTATCTTAGAGATGATGAATAGTTGCTCTGCCATAATTCCTTTCAAATACCTAGTTTTCAACCTTAAATTCTCCCGAGTTTTGGATACTACTGTTTTAGCTTAAGAATTTACTCTGAACCTGAAACTTGTGGAGGCATATGCTTGAGCTAAGTCTAGGTGATTGATTGATATGATACATGAAGGTTGAGCTACTATTTATCTTATTCCTAGCAATACTAAGTTCTGGAGATTTATTTTAAATTTAAAATCTTACATGATGAGCTCTTGTATGATAAAGTGTGAATTCCTACCAAAGCCATATATGATAGGAAAACCTTGGCACATTTATGCTACTTGCTTTACATTGAGTTTAGTCAACCTTTGTTGTATGCCTTATGAGAGTCTTGTCATGCTTTTAAAATCAAGATCACTTACACACTCCACCCACATATGCATTACTCCTACTCTGGGAGTAAGCGCAATCATTTTCCACTTCAAACCAGATCCACCTTAAAAATATTTTTCTCCTACACTAGGAGTAAACACCAAAAAATATACCCTATAGGACAGCCCCTGTTTAATTGCTCTAAGTTCTCATCATTATCTCTCCAATTATTTATATTCAAAGTATGCATGTGGCTATGCAAAAGTATTGAAAAAAAAGGGAGTAAAAGATGGATAAGTGTCCCAGCAATTAAAACAATGGGTACTTAGATGCTCGCCTCCCTGATGAAAAAAAGGGAAAGAAAAGAAGAAAAAGAGAATAAAGATAGCTCATGTTTCCCGCGAAAGTTCTAAGTTCCAAGAGAGAGATCTATTTTTAAAGAGAAAAAATAGAATTAGGATTAGCCACCATATATACACCTATCCACCATATTCCATACACATGCACATCTTGATTTGATTGTATGACTTGATTCTCTGGGGATCCATTGTTTGACTTTACAATATATGAATTGCAAGTATGCTCATCCTTGTTATTGCCACTCCTATAAGCTCCACTATAATCCTTAGTTGTAGAAAGGCATAATAACATCATTAATGCCTCAGTGAGATCCATAAATATCACATATATTAAGAGACTTGAGGGTGGCATACAATTAAGTTTTGAGTTTTATTTTGAAAACTTGCAAAAATCCGGAATATTGGTACTGTGAAGAATTTGAGACATAGTGCTTGACTTGATTGTTCTATCTTTCGATTGCTCAAGACTTATGCAAAAACTGAGAAGCTCCATAGTTAAAAGATACAATGGGTAAGTTCGAGAGTTTGAGCAATTTTTGTCTAATCCGGAGGAGAATTTCTGTTTGAAAGCACGTGTACTTGGAAGGCATGAAAGCATTGTAGCAACTCCTGATCCAAATATATTAGTAATTAGGCTTATTTTGTTTGCTAAGAGACTGACAAACAGGTAAGCTTGGGAGTGTTGTTGACAGTCGATAACGTCAACTTTTATTAGAACTTTAGACGTGAAAGGACACATGAATACACACTAATTTAGGGTTTTGACTGACAATTTCCACGAGTTTTGCATGTTCTGTGTTTTCCAGGGACTATTCCAAAAAAGCAAAACAGAAGGGTTAAAGAGCATAAAAGACACGAAACTTAACCGCTAAGAAAACATCATCACGAAGACCTTGAAAGAGTCTAGAACACACCCGAGCAACCGGGGCCTGAGACCCCACAAAGTAGTGCCGGCCGGCGCCCCCCTATAGGGTTTCGGCCCCGCTTCTGGAGTCTTCTTCCGCCGCCTCTTAGGAGTCATCTCGGCCCTTTGTTGAAGTCGGTTTGATCCTACGGCGCACGTTCATCCTACCGGGCTATAAATAAAGGGGCAGACGCCCCTGGAGGCATCCCTATTCCTGAGCTTCAATTCAATATCTCCAGTTAGGGTTAGATGTAGCAATTAGGAGAGACTAGTTCTTCTAGATTTAGTCTTGTTTAGAGAAGTAGAGAGATAGAGTAGAGGAGTAGAGATTAGGTGGAGTTCTGGCTTGTCGGCGCTTCTTCGTAGCTGTATTCTTTTAGATTCAGCTTCCTCGCCCGGAGCTGCGTTCTGAGGTACTTTTGTATTCAACTTCTAATTCAAGTAAGCATTTGTTCTTATTTGTTCTTAAGTTTGCAACTCATATTGAGTACTTTGATCTTGGTAATTGCTTGATTGAAGTAGTATTTCGTAGTGTAGACGTGGTGCTTAGGCTAGGTTTACTTGTGAATGTCCGCTAATTGGCCGGATAGTGGTAGATCGCGTAGGTGACAGCTGCGTTGAGTCCTCTGTAGTCTACTTCCCGTTGATAGGACCGATAGGTGTATAAGTGTCTGGTAGGAGGGAACTCTGATTTCGCCTCTTATTCATTTCACTGCCCAGTTAGAACGATATTATTCAAAACTTACCGGTTGTTGGAACTAGATAGTCATTAGCTATTTGCTCTTTCTTGATATTATCTAGTCTAATTGTAGGGTTAAGTTCATCGGCTTGGTCATTATCACCTACTGTTCCTTGTGGATACGATATTTAAAACCTCCGGGTGAAATGTGACAGCGGTATATTATATCTGTGCGCTTGCGGATAATCTGAATACAATCTTATTTAACCAACAAGAGCCATGAACTCCCATTAAGTAGTAAGTGTTCTAACAAGGGGTTGCGACAAACTATGAGTAATAGAGTCCCAGTGGCGATTAATGCTGCTAACGACGCATTGGTCTAGTGTTTTTGTGATACTGAGTCTGAAACATAAGAGTAAGTCGAACATTAGTTACTTAATTGTATTAGCCGTTCGATCAAGTGGGAGAATGTTGGATGTGATCTTTAGGCTAATCCCGAAATTAGGGATAATCACAAATTAATGGCAAATCCAATCAATTAGTCCACCTGCCATTTTCTCCAACTAATTAGTACTTGCCACGATCGGAGGCACTCCTATCATATTTAGGATTCGGCCCCCTGACCCACAGCGCTTATAAATAAGAGGGAGGTGCCCCTGGCACACTAATCCCTATTCCTCTCAATTACAAACCGATCACTCAGGCGCTGGAGGGTTTAGGAAGACCGTCTTCCACGTCCACTAACCGTTGCTGCAGATCTACACCGAGTTCTTCGTTAAGCGAGAGTTCTTACTCTCAATTGGTGAAGATCAACATATCTACTACACCTACGACCTCCACCGCAGCATAGATGGCATCTACCGACTCTGATTAGTCGCTAAGATCTATTCCGCATAAGTTTAGTTAGTGATCATGTTTAGGCTAAGACACTAGTACACAAAAGTTCAGCACAGCCGGTTCTAAACGCATTTCTACAGGCGTTTTTTCGAACCGCCTGTGCACGAGGCCTGTAGAAATCAGCCGTTTGTGTAAGCGGTTGCTTGTGAACTGCCTGTACAAATCTGATTTGCACTGGCGGTTCACTTAAAAAATCGCCTGCACAAAACATTTTCCAGAAATCGGGTTTTAAAAATAACAAAACAAAAAAATTAAATCTGGGAAGGGTCCCACCGGCCAGCGCCCGCACAAAACATTTTTCGCGCAAAATTCGCTCGCTACGCGGCCGGTGGGATTCAAACCCGTGACCTCTCTCTCGCGCGTACCCCTCTCTACCACTGCACCATACTCTCACTTGTGACTATATCCCACTTCGGCTCCCCACATATTATAACAAACCGAGAGTGAATTGATTGTTTGAGGCTCTAAATGAATTTAAATGAAAAAGTTGTCAACTACAAAGTTGAGTAACTTTTCGAGATCTACAACTTTCATGTAGAGTGTTTCTCCATACGAGGATTTTATCAAAAAGTCAAATTTCAAATTTCAAACTTTGACCGTAATTTACATCAACAAGATGATTTCAAATGAAACAATTTTCAACTAAAACGTTTCATAACTTTTCGAGATCTACAACTTTCATGTAGACAATTTTTTAATTTGAAGTCATTTGAAAAATCAAAATTTTAAAATTAGCACCGATTTCTACAGGCGGTTCAATTAAGAAACTGCCTGTAGAAATCGATTTCTACAGGCGGTTCCTTGTAGAAATGCCCCATTTCTACGGGCGATTCTAAATCTGTTCCCACCGTTTTATTTCTAGTGACGTCCGTTAATCAAAGCCGCCTGTAAAAATAAAAACGTGGCGCCTGCGTATAGCTTTTCTGTACTAGAGTGAGATTAAGATCCTGTTTAGTCTAAGATTAATTTCAACAAGTTCCACAGAGAAGCAAGCAAGATATATTGGGAGACCGCTCGAAGACGCAAGCCATATTCAAACGATGATTTGATTGAACTATTATACTTTCCAACATCAAATGCAGAACTTGGAGGTGGCGGTTGTGAGATGCTCGTGGAACCTGTCGAGCGGCAGCGACCTGCTGCCAGACACAGCTGCGCTGCCCTTCCGGCCATGCATGGCTTGATTTAATTGCATGGAGGACACGAAATTAGATCCGGAGTAGTTTCTTGAAACAATGTCTTAAAGTATAGAAACTATGTACTGCCAGTTTCTGTGAGCGTCTTTATTGTGGTAGCGATGATGGTTGTCGTGTCCTCCATGCAATTAATGGGTGGTTTTGTGCATTAATTGTTGTTTTGTAAGTGTTGATTATTCTCTATTAGTAAGTTTCTCTACTATTAAAAGTTTTTTTTTCATTCATGTCCATACTCATCAATAGCTCAAGAATGTGGTTGGCGGTTGGTAGCCGTACTTGATCTCGACGTGAGTCAGAGCAAAGACGGCACCTCCTACCATAAAATAATGTGTTACATAAACATTTTTATCGACCAACTAGGCAATACTAGGCAATGGCAGATGACATTCGGCCAAAGAATTTGAAGGTCTGTATCCATTTAAGAGGAGTGTCCATCTGTTCACCATCCACAAGCTAATTGAGGCTGTGCTTCTTCCACCTGGTTGTAACGGTAAGTAGTCTGTTTTTCTCTCTTCATTTGTTGTGTCATTAAGCATTAGTATGCATACTAGTTCGTCAAGCCATGCTAAGTACCTACAAGAGAATGACAAGAGAAAGCACAAAGTTCAAATACCTATAAATCACGGAAAGTACTTATATATTTGTGTGCTTCCTCTGAGTTAATTTTCTAATGCGATCTCTATATATTGTGATAAACTAATTCTATAGTATGATTTTTTTTTGTATCGATCTCAGCATTTAGTAAAAACAAGAATCACTTGTAGATTTTGGAATCAATATTGGTTGGTCAGTACTGATAGGTAAGCCTTGTAATGCCAGGCATACAGCCGGCGACATGTATTCATCTCAATCCATATGTGTTCGAGTGGTCTGGAGTGGGACTTGATTTAATTTCCACTCCAATCCAATTTAACACATGTAGGTTAACGTAAATACATGGGTATTCAAAGAAGCCCTAACTGTCGTTGTTCTACCACTGCTGCCGCCTTGTGCTTGGCCTGCACTCACCGCCGCTCAGAGAGGAATGGAGTGGGCTACTGCCACTGTTCATTACCAAGACGAACCTACCGCTAGTCCATGGCTAACCCACACCCCCCACGTTTAGAGAGGGAGGGGCAACTCGCCTCAAGCACAAGGATATGGAGGAATGGGCTGCCACACCATGCCCAACATCCACCCATCACCAATGCAGGCAGAGCAAGGCGTAACCATAAGCAGAGGGAGCGGGGGGCTGCTGCAGAAGTTGCCACCAGTCACAATTCCAACTGCACATGCATGCCCTCAACTTCCTTCGAGTGTACCATCGTGGAGAGCCTCGTGAGCTGCTGCCATTGTGAGCCGAGCATCTGTGCCACTGCCGCTGAAATCACACACGCCGCCAACGTCAGTCAAACCCTTTAATTTGCGAAGGACATAGGGAGACGGATGGGTAATGAGAGAGAGGCAATCAGGGTCAGTTTGGACTTGAGAGGTCCAAGGGATTGGAGAGTTAATTGGATTTGGAGATGGGGAGAGTGGGATGGAACTCAGGCACCAAAACTGTTTTCATTTTCTGGTCCAGTGACAGCGCCCCACCCACTGTCTCTGTCTGGCCCGGGTGACACAGATGCGACGGCAGACGGATCCGGCAAGCAGGATGATGTCCACTGTTTTCATTATTATTAATTTTTAATATGGAACGAAAACGGTCCCAAGCTAGATTGTTACTACAAGAACATCTCAACAACAAAGCTTTTTTAATTAAAATGTGACCCTACGTAGACCCTTTATTAATTTTACTGTGAAATTGATAAAGGATTCTCAGTCAAAACCACCAACAATAAAATGCATGTTTTAAAGATTCTTTGCGTAGTGTTTTTTTTTTATTGTCACGAGTTGATAATAAAGGCCTCAGTAGCTCGAAACAAATTGGTTGGCGGTAGGTAGCTCTAGATTTGGTCGTGAGCGAGAACAGTAGCACCAGCCACCAGCCAATAACCTTGTAATACCGTGGGGTACGCACATGCAGTGCAGAAAGGCCAGACTATATGTACACAAAGCTTTTTGAACCAACTATAATATATATATATATATATATATATATATATATATACAGGTGAAGGTCATCGAAGAGGGCCGGCCTCCTTCCCTTCCTCTTCTGCCGACGCTTTAGGGGGCCATGGCATGCATGGCGTTGGCTGATGACTGCTTCTGTCGGCGCCTGGTCTTCAGATCCGGCGCTTGGTTCGCCGGATCCGGAGATTTTGGGGCTGTATCGGGCCGTGACAGCAGCGGTGTGGTGAGGCAGGTCTCGTTGTCATTGTCGGAGCGGTGAAGCTATGATGGAGCCCCGGACGCCTGGTCGCCGCCGTAGTGGCGGCCATGCACTGTATCTCTCTCCAAATCATGGTGGCGCGTCTCTGTGTGTCGCACCCAACACCTTGCCCTCGCTGTTTGAGTTCGACTACTCATGTCACCTGTGGAAAGAACTACTGGCAGCGTTGGCCAGAGCTCTTCTTCTTTCTTCCCATTAATTAATTTGCTGATAGACTATATATAGGGCCTCGGGTTTTACATTCCTAGCCACGGTTCCTCTCTCCCCTGGGTCCTCGGCCGCAACAACCCGTGAACCTCCGTAGGGCCAGCACTGCTCCTCGCCATTTGCCTTGCCTTTTCCTTTGGCTAGCTTCCGTGGTGGAGCTGGCTGGATCTGCTGGCCGGTTTTGCTAGTCCCAATGGGAGGCAAACTCTTCGATGGGCATCTCCTAGTGTTAGCGTACTTAGGGGCAGCAATTGGGCGGTGATGCTGCTAAGAGTAAGACACCGGCCCATCGCCCCACCGTGTCTCCTTGGTAGGGTTGAGACTACAGCGGTGACGGTGCCGAGGTTGCTAAGGTTGGGGCGAAAGTTTGAACAACGATATCTGCGGACGATGTTACTTTCTTCCAGGCCTTCTTTTTCAACTTTTCCTCCTACTATACTAGATCTTGTAGGTGAAAGGCTTCCCTTGGCAGGCTACCTTGTTGCTGTTTTTAGCGTCATTTTTTTCTTGGAGGCATTGCTAGCCTTTCCAGTTCCGCATGGTTGCTCCTTTCCGGCTAGTCATGGTGGTGTTTGGTGTCGTCCTGCAGGGCATCATGTTTTTCTTCTATGCTTGTTCCTTGATAGTCAAGTTTTTAGCTGGGTTAATTCGATCAAGTTGGAGCAAGTAGTTGTGTGAGTTGTGATAGTTATACGTCTAGATGAGTGTGATACACTACGGGAAACAGGGTCTTTGCCGCCTGCCAGCATCTTTGCCGACTGCCATATCTAGGGCAGTCGGTAATCTTTGCCGACTGCAGAAGTCAAAACAGTTGGCAAAGAAAGGCAGTCGGCAAAGACAGTCTTTGCCGACTGCCAGCTTGCTCCCGGCAGTCGGCGAAGGAAAGCAGTCGGCATACCTTCCAAGCGTCGGGATGGCGTCCGTCTCCGTCTTCTTTGCCGACTGTCACGCCGTTTGGCAGTCGGCAAAGCAGGCCTCTTTGCCGACTGCCAGATCAGCGGCAGTCGGCAAAGATGCCCTTTGCCGAGTGCCCCAGCTGGCAGTCGCAAAGTATTAATTTTTTTTTTGAATTTTGGTTTCAAACTTTTTTTGTGACCCATATATATTGTTTAAGAGTACATGTTCAAATTTGGAGCCTTTTTACAAAAGTTTACTATATTTCGTTCATTTTTTTTATTTACTTGAATTTTTCCGCACAGTGCAGAATTGAACTGCAGGTGCATGAAATAATGAAATATAGCCATTCAAAAAATGATATTCATGTTGGAGAGTTTATTTTGAGGCCGTGTCCATAAAGTCACCCAAAAGTTTGAAAGTCTTGTCCACGAAACATGACCGTCCACGTGCGGTAGAAGTGTGTTTTAATTATATTAAATTGAAACAAAGTCGAAAAATCATGAAACTTGACGAGGTGTTATATTATCGCATGTGAACGCTATGATAAAAATTTAAAAAAGTTTGGAGTACGTTGCGGCGTCGAATGTCCAAAACCCAGACATCTCCACGTGTGATCACATGCGGAGATGTCTGGGTTTTGGACATCCGACGCCACAACTTGCTTCAAACTTTATGAAATTTTTATCATAGGCTCCACATGCGATAACATGGCACCTTGACAAGTTTCGTGATTTTCTGACTTCGTTTGGATTTTATATAATTAAAAAGCACCTCTATCACGCCTGGAAAGTCCTGTTCCGTGGGCAAGGACTTCAAACTTTTAGGTGAGCTTCTAGACACGGCCTCAAAGTACACTCTCCAACATGAATATCATTTTTAGAATGGCTAAGTTTCATTATTTCATGCACCTACAGTTCGAACTTGGATAATGCGGGAAAATTCAAGGAAACAAAAGAAATCAACGGAATATAGCAAAATGTTGTAAAAAGACCCCAAAATAGAACATGTGCCTATAAACAATACACATAGGCCACAGAAAAAGTTTGAACTCAAAATTCAAAAAAAAATTTGAAACTTTGCTGACTGCCATTTTGGGCAGTCGGCAAAGAGGCGCTTTGCCGACTGCCAAAGTAAACAGTCGGCAAACGAGTGCTTTGCCGACTGCTACGGCAGTCGGCAAAGTAGGTGGACCGGATAAGGCCCAACGGCCCAACATTTTGTCATCAACCCTAGCTATTCGCCCGGCCGTTCCCGCTCCGCCGCGCCCCCCGCCGTTCTGTACCGCGCCGCCGCTCCCCCCGCCACCAACCGCCGCGCGCCACGCCCCCCGCCCCCGAGCAGCTCCGCCGCCGGCCCCCGCCGCCGAGCCGCGCCCCCCGCCCACGAGCAGCTCCGCCGCCGAGCCGCGCGCGCCGCTCCTCGCGCTGCCGCGGCCCCGCGCCTCCGTCCGCTTGCCGGCGTGACCCGCGCCGCCGGCCCCTCACCGCCGGGCCCGAGCCGCCGTCCCCGCGCCACCGCGGCACCGCGGCCCCAGCCCCGTGCCGCTGCTGCCCCGCCGCCCTGTCCTCGCGCCGCCGGCCCCGCACCGCCGGGCCCGCGCCACCGTTCCCGCGCCGCCGCGGCCTCGGCCCCGCGCCGCTGCTGGCCCGCCGCCCCGCGGCTCCGGCTCCACACCGTCGCCCCTTCTGCTCGTGTAAGGAGGAGGAGGAGAGGAGGAGGAGGAAGGGGAAGAAGAAGGAGGAGGAAGGGGAAGAAGCAGGGAGGGGAAGAAGAAGGAGAGGAGAAGGAGGAGGAGGAGGAAGGGGAAGGAGGAAGGGGAAGAAGAAGGAGGAGGAAGGGGAAGAAGCAGTGAGGGGAAGAAGAAGGAGAGGAGAAGGAGAAGGAGGAGGAAGGGGAAGAGAAGAGGAAGAAGAAGAAGAAGGAGGAGGTGGTGCCGACGCAGCGACATCCCGTCTCGTTCTCGGCGTCGTCTTCTCCGCGTGCACGCCCCGCCACCACCGAAGGTATGCTGATCGTTGTGAATGTCGGCCTTCGTGCCGTTATGGTTGTCGGCCTTCGTGCCGTTTAAAATGTTGGCCTTCGTGCCTATGTTTTCTGCAGGTTTAATTTTGGAACCTCCCCTGCACGGGGAGGTGCTGCCAAAATTTTCAATTGATTCTAACCTATTGCCTTTTTTTGCAGGACCCGTGGGAGGGACTCGGCCACCCTCATCGGCTTCGTCGCCACTGCCCCGCTAGCCTCTCTCCACCGCCACCCTAGGTATAAATCACCTCCTTTTCTTACCTATTATCGTACTTAGGTCGCATAACCGAGTTAGGCGTCTCCCGTCCGAAAGGGATACGCGGTCGTTGGTATGCTGATCAGTGCATATCTACGACGGTATCTCTTTTGGATTGTTCACGTTTCTTGGACAGTCCGCGGATGCGTAGATGGGTTAGCTTCCATGTTCCGCTCCCGTCCGAGCCGGAGTTTCAGCAGCACCTCACCGTTGTTCTCCGGATACACACTCTCCCTAAACCGGGACGTGTATCGGGAGAACAGCGGGGAGGTGCTGCCGAAATTCCGTCTCGGACGGGAGCGGAGCATGGAAGCTAACCTCATCTACGCATCCTCGGGTGGGATTAGGACCTATCCTTCACCTATTAGATGGTAGGAACGCCTTGTACATGCAAATGCTGGTTTTATTACTCACATACATTGGCGCATGATAGAAGATGGCTGGCCGTGAGTGGATGTACACGGGCTGGACAGAAAAGAGGAAGAGCGCTGAATGGGTTCACGGGACCAATCAATTCCTGCAGCAAGCATTTGGCCCGGCTGCTCATGGGTCGGATCGGACGCTGTGTCCTTGCAAAGACTGTAAGAACAAAAAAGAAAAGTACAGAGGGAGGTATACAAAGATCTTGTCAAGCATGGATTTGTGGAAAACTACGAGAGGTGGATCTTCCATGGTGAAGTGAAAGCGACTGTTAGAGAGGAGGAGGTGAGAGCATGCCTCGAGGAGTTTGATGGAGATGCCGGGGTGGTCAACATGGTGGTAGACTATAACGAGGCACGTGGCAATGAAGGATTGGTGGAGGAGGATCCAGAGGAAACCGCAATGGCGTTCTATGAAATGATGTCTTCGGCACAGAAGCCCCTTCGTGAAAAGACAACAATAGGGTGGTCCAGTACACCGAGGCGGTTCGCACGCGCCATGGTGCCGACTACGACCCATCGACCGAGCCCCTCGATACGGACGTCCTGATGAGGACGGGAGGAGGGAAGCAGCACGGCCGGTACCTTATTGCTCACAGCGTCATCGACCCGGCCACCGTTCCCTCCCTTCGTGAGGTTCGTCATTCGGATAGCAGTGCCGGTACCTCCTCCGATGTCCCCATACAACCTCGGCGGGCAAGCTCCACACAGATGATGGCAGCGCTTCAGGTAACTATTCGTCGTTCATTGGTTTTACATATGTTGCCGAATCTTTATGCATTGTTTAAACATCGCTTGTGTAATATTGCAGGTCCAACTGGAAGAGATGCGGGCCCAACAGGCGGCCCAACAGGCAAGAGAGGCGGCCCGAGAAGAGGCCTATCGGCAGCAGCTGGCGGCCCAACAGGAGGCCCATCGGCAGGCGATGCTAGCTTTCCAGCAGCAGTCCCAGCAACAGATGACGCAGTTTGCCTCCTCGATTTCCAGCTACTTTCAGGGCCTGGAGATCCCTAACTACAGACCCCCTCCGTTGCAAGTGATGTTCACTCCACCCCCGGTTGTTCTCCCTCCACTCCCTGATCTTCCGCCTGTAAGGACTCCGGTGAGTTACTAGCAGCCTATCTATTGTTTTCGCTTGTGCGGCCATCCCTTAGGTACTAATGAAATCGCTTATCCGTACAGCTGCAGTCGGCGGCTTCGAACCCGTCTCCGACAGTTGGACCTTCTCCACAGCCGCAGGTCGGACCGTCCGGGTGGTCTTCGTGGCGGACAGGGAGCTCCTCACACCACGGTGGTGGCGACTGGTCGCAGGACGAGTGAGTGGCTCGGTGCATGTTGTTGGATAATGGATGTAACTTTGTTATGTTAGACCCTTTTGCAACTTTGTTGGATGTTGGACTTGTGCGACTTGTTGGATGTTGCATTCGTGCGTGCGACTTGATGGATGTTGTGGTTATGGATTATTTGTGAATCTCTGTGATGTATATGTGGATTTCTGTGATATGTACATATATGTGTTTTGGTTGCTGCGATACGTGAGCTAAATCGGCAAAAACAGCAAAAAAATTGCATTTCCCAGCTTTGCCGACTGCCATGGCAGCTGGCAAAGCTGGGAACAAAAAAAGCAAAATACCCAGCTTTGCCGACTGCCACGAAGCAAGGCAGTCGACAAAGCCTTTGCCGACTGCTGAATTGGCAGCTGGCAAAGATATACACATTTTTTTTAAAAAAATGGAAAAAATCTTTGCCGACTGCCAATAAAGGCAGTCGGCAAAGGTCTTCGATTAAAATAAAGGGAAAAAAATATTTGCCTCGATTAATAAAAATGAAAAAAAATTCTTTGCCGACTGCCACCTAGGCAGTCAGCAAAGAAAACTCTAACGGCTGTGCGCGTTTGCTTTGCCGACTGGGCTTTGCCGACTGCCTTTTATGGCAGCTGGCAAAGGTGGCCTTTGCCGCCTTGGGCTTTGCCACCTCCCCTTTGCCGACTGCCTCAAGAAATGCAGTCGGCAAAGGCTTTGCCGACTGCATTTCCTCCTTTGCCGACTGGTTTCAGCAGTCGGCAAAGAGGGCGAATCCAGTAGTGATAGTTTTACGTCTACCAAAGTTGTCCAGGCGAAGAACACTCCGCGCTTGGTCCTCGACCATAGTTGAGAGCCTGACCGAGGTTTGGCTACTCGACAGACGGACTCTCAGTAGATAGAATGTGGTTGGCGGTAGGTAGCTGTACATAATGACCTCCTATTGTATCGATTGAGATCAAAGATAGTAGCACCAACCATGTCAAAATAATGTGGTTACGTGCAAAACTATATATATACATAAACGATTTCTACAAATTGCGCAACGTTAGATGAGCATTCCGAGCACTATATAAGGGGAGCGTCCACAAGCTAATAAGGCTGTGCATCTTAATTCTGCCGGCAGTACGTGATAGGTAAGCCTTGTACTGACCGGCAGGTGATAATAGCTGAAAACAGACAAAAAAGGAGAAAATTCCACTTAATCCACATAAAGCCTGAATCCACATAAAGTCTTATTTTTAATCCACCTCAATCCATATGCGGTTAAGTGGATTGTAGTGATATTTATTTTAATTTTTAATCCAATCCCCTTCAACATATGTGTATTAAGGTAAACACATGGGCATCCAAACAAGCCCTGCTTGTTGTTGTGCTACCACTGCTGCCATCACATGCTTGGCCTGCATTCACCGCTGCTCAGAGAGGAAAGGTATTGGATACCGCCGCCGTTGCATGCCCAAGCCGCACCTACTGCTGCGGCAGAAAATGGAAGAGGTGGATCGACACCACTAGTCAATGTCTAAAACACACCCACCACGTTTAGAGAGGGAGGGGCGAGTCGGCTCCAGCACAAGGAGAGGAAGGAGCCTCGTAAGCTGCTGCCAGTGTGTGCCGAGCATCTGTGCCCCTGACGCTGAAATCAGACATATATGCCACCACCGTCGGTCCATACTCACATATAACGGGTTCACTAGCTGCTTTTGACCCTCGACCCGGGTTCGTCGACCCTGAGTTTTGACCCGAAATACATCTACTCCACCCATCACTCACTTGTGTCTATATAGAGTTTGGTTCCCCACATATTATTCTAGACCGAGCAAAAAGTGTTTGTTTGAGGCCCTAAACGAATTCAAATGAAAAAGTTGTCAACTACCAACTAAAAAGTTGCCAAATACAATGTTTCATAACTTTTCAAGATCTAGAACTTTTATTTTGATAGTTTGTCCATCCGACGTCGTTTACAAAATTTGAATTTCAAATTTGAGAAATTCAAATGTAGTTTTTGTTGACAAGATGATTTCAAATGAAGAAGTTTTCAACTACAAAGTTTCATAACGTTCTGAGATCTATAAATTTTATTTTGATGGTTTTTTCATACGACGTCATTTGGAAAACTCAAAAAAATCAATTTGAAATTATTTGTAAGAAACCACCAATACAAATCAATTTCTACTAACGGCTTTAAGGAACCTCGTATAGAAATGCTTGACTTTTTGCGGGCGTTTCGGAACCGTTTAATTTCTACTGGCGCAGATCAAGACAAACCGAGAAAAATATGTTTTGTACTAGTCTAATGAGAGAGAGGCAACACTACCAGACCAGGGTTTTTTCTTGACGGCCCAAAACCGTCGGGAAAGGCCAAAATACCATCAGGAATCATATTCCTGACGGCCAGCCGGCAGGAACATAATGTCACCAACGGGTCAACAGGAAAAGTGTATGTTTCTTGATGGTTAGCCGTCAGGAATTATTTCCTAATCGAAGCTCCTGACGGCATTCTTTTTTGTCCGGTCAACCGCACGTCTTGCTAGCATGATCGTCAGGAATTGCCATCAGGAGAACAAAACCAACAGGATTTGCGATTATTTTCCTGATATCCACACCGACAGGAAAAATTACCGAACCGACAGGAACACCAGATACACTAGAATTACAATTTAATACAACCATTAATCCAATAATTATTGCTGATCAATGCCCTCAGAGATCACATACTGTTTCTTGAACCGGTAGCAAGACCAAATGCAACAGAACTACAATTTAATACAACCATTAATCCAATAATTCTAGCTGATCGATGGACTCAGATCAGACATTTGTTGCTTAATTAACCAATCATCCATCAAAAAGTAATATGTTATTCATCACATTCACATGTCACGGAAATACAATGCGTTCACATATTACACAAGTCCAGCCCCTATTTATATATTGAGTTCAGGCGCCGGACGCTAACTAGCTAGACAAAATAAGTCAAGCCTACCCTTTGCCTTTTCATTCTAGATATAATGCTGCCAACTAGCCATTTTTTGAGAGATGTAGATCATTGATATCTATATGCTTTTTTGTTATTTTCTTAATATATGTAAACCATTTAGTTATTGCTACATATATTGATCCAGAGTTTCCCCATTTAATAATTGGGTCAAAAGTTTCTATTACATCCTACTGAACACATATACACTCAAGTATCCAATTTCTTTCTAAAATTAGTAATTAATCTGAGATAGTAATGAAGGTTTTGTGTCTTGCATTTTACAAGTCTAATTTCCCTTGTCTATTTAAATAAATGAAATCTTTTGGAGTTGCCATGAATTATTTAGTTATTGTTCGGGTCTATCAATAATTCAAATAAACAAAACAGAGTTGAATCGTTGATGTTATCCAATATAATGCATTCGAGACACTTGAAATGATTTGTTAATGTCTGATGTATCAATTTTTTGTCCCTCAATTTCTACCGGCAAAATATATATGATGCTGTTGTAAATCTTTATTCATTTGGTCGCCCATCATAGGTTCATTGCCCATTAATTTGTGTCTCAACTTCATGTTCCTTGTTTGTGTTAATGGTTCATGATAATTATTTTTTCTCACAAATCCGACGTAGCCGGATTTCTCTACTCGTTGTCGCCAGTTGTCGTGATGGTAACTAATAGGGATGAAAACGGATCAGATACGGAAGGATATCACTGATATTACATTTGTTATTATATTTGTGCTCGGATTCAGATTTGAATACCGATAGTATCAGCTATGTCAGATAGGATGCGATTGGATGTCGACATCATACATGCGATTTGAGTATTCGGATACGGATATGGTATCTGATGTTGAATATCCGGACTTAGATACGGACGGATAAAAACTCCCTCTAAACGGATTCGGTCTCGAATATGGTTAGAAAATATTCGTACCATTTTTATCCCTAGTAATTAATTATTGGGTTCTAGTTCATAGTTTCAATTTACATGTAGCCAATATATAGAGTAAATTTATTCTGTTGCCAGAGACTACTGCACGTCAACGCCGTCGCGATGAGCTCCAATGCTCCACCCGGCCAGCCGGATCTGGCTAATCCCCACTTGGGCCTCTGGCTCGCCTTTTATTAGCACCTTCTGAGACTCGGCTCGGCTGGCTCTCGTCTGATTAGCAGCACTAGTCCATCAACCCGTGCGAGACACCCGGCCAGCCGGATCTGGCTAATCCCCACTTGGGCCTTTGGCTCGCCTTTTATTAGCACCTTCTGAGACTCGGCTCGGCCGGCTCTCGTCTGATTAGCAGCACTAGTCCATCAACCCGTGCTCTCACACGGGTTAGAGACTTAGGTGTAAAAGTTTGTATTAATATTTACTCTTAAGTAGCATGATGACATAGGTAATCATTAATTTTTAAACCTACACCATGTGACTTAAGATTAGTGATTGAGTGTGTATGAGATTTACGTTAGGGGAGACATAGACACCTATGTTATATAATAAAAATATTCTCACTTCTCAAGATGTTTGGTTCTTTGTCAGCAAATTTTTATATAGTAATGGTTGTATTATCAATATAGATATGCGTGGTCTCGCACGGGTTTGAATCATAGAAGACACTAACTATTTAAAAAATTCTTATTTTCTAAAAATCTCTTCACTAATGTTCTAAAATTATAGCTATATAACAGGTACTCTATAGTTTATATTCAGTTTTGATCATCTATGAATTATTGATTTTTAGGTACTTTTCATCCATGTAATCCCCACTTGGGCCTCTGCTCGCCTTTTATTAGCACCTTCTGAGACTCGGCTCGGCCGGCTCTCGTCTGATTAGCAGCACTAGTCCATCAACCCATGCGAGACACCCGGCCAGCCGGATCTGGCTAATCCCCACTTGGGCCTTTGGCTCGCCTTTTATTAGCACCTTCTGAGACTCGGCTCGGCCGGCTCTCGTCTGATTAGCAGCACTAGTCCATCAACCCGTGCTCTCGCACGGGTTAGAGACTTAGGTGTAAAAGTTTGTATTAATATTTACTCTTAAGTAGCATGATGACATAGGTGATCATTAATTTTTAAACCTACACCATGTGACTTAAGATTAGTGATTGAGTGTGTATGAGATTTACGTTGGGGGAGACATAGACACCTATGTTATATAATAAAAATATTCTCACTTCTCAAGATGTTTGGTTCTTTGTCAGCAAAATTTTATATAGTAATGGTTGTATTATCAATATAGATATGCGTGGTCTCGCACGGGTTTGAATCATAGAAGACACTAACTATTTAAAAAATTCTTATTTTCTAAAAATCTCTTCACTAATGTTCTAAAATTATAGCTATATAACAGGTACTCTATAGTTTATATTCAGTTTTGGTCATCTATGAATTATTGATTTTTAGGTACTTTTCATCCATGTACATCAGTTTTTTTTTTTTTTTTTTTACAAAAGCACCTATGTTTATACCCAATATACATTTAGTTGAAACATTTGTTTGAACTATGGTGACTTTAGCTACGGTCTATATTGACATGAACCTAAATTTTTATTCCTTTTTCCAAACTTTTGATTGAGGTTATTAATTGCTTAGAAACAACAACTATTATTTACTATTGTGATTATAACCTACCAATCTAAATGTTTTAGGTTTTTGTAAGAATTTTAGGATCTATTTTTTTCTTTGTTGTGGTTTCAAGAGTAATAATTTCTAGGATTGATCTTTTTTTTCTAACACGATATGTGTCTTGTTTAAACAAAAAACTTAAAGTATATATAATATCTTATCACTTTATGTGATCATAAAAATGTATATTCTAAGTTTCATCTTTTGAACACCTGTTAGCTTGAAATTCCAATTGTTATTGTATCTCTTATTCGAATTTTTCATTTTTTATTTTATTCAAAGAATATTCTAGGTCCTAGGCTATCCTCACAGTTGTTACAATGTCATAAATAGTTGTTTCACCATACACCATGGGACTCAAGGTGTTGAACTTATTATATTATATTAATATTTTTTATTTAATAAATAATCATTGGAATTAAATTACTAATATTCATATGATATAATGTTCCTATCAAATTGTTTAAACCATTTTCAAGATAACAACTTGCAAGATTTATTATCATGAGATTAATTTAGCTTAAAGTGTATAGTGTCATTACTATATGATTTGCTAATGATATTTTCTCCTCTTGATAACCTCAAAATAAATACCATCCTAATGTATACATGTTTCCTTGACCTTCATGCAGTATAACATAGCTTAGTGCACAGTTTCAGCTTAATATTAACAGAAGTGTGTGTTTCAAATAGCTTTGCATATATTGTGCTTATGGATGTTGAATTTATTTTTGATAAGCATATATTAGCATTTACATGTAGATTTGAGAGATTTTTGTTAACTATTTTTTGCAAACGGTTGAGATCAATAATTTAGATACAAATTATATAGCTATATATTACATCACATTGTCTTTTGTAATGCCCGATATGGTTAATTTCAATCCAAACTTAGGGGGTCATGATAATTTATAAAAAGAAATATTATGGGATTAGTTAGTTATCTTTTATATCTGTGGAGGTTTGTGTTTTTCCATATAGGCTTTATTTATAACTCCATGGATCATGGTGCCCTAACTTTTTGGCATCATTAAAGTGAACAAATTAAAATGTTATGGTCAATAGGGACTATATTAAGACTTTTTTTTCAGAGTAATCAAGACTTATTTGTTCAGAGTAATTATCTTATGAAATTATATTAAAGTGAACACAATAATTATAAGTTGTGGACAATAGTAATTATATCAAGACTTATTTGTTCAGAGTAATCAGAGACTCTTGTTATCATTTTTTCACAATTCCTTCGTTAGTGTATTCTCACCTAAAGTTCTAAATAGTACCATATAACATAAGCATTTTCAAAATTCTTTCGATTACTGTATTCTCACCTAAAGTTCTAAACAGTACCATATAACATAAGTATACAGAGGAGAAGATAAATTAAACTGTAATTATGGGAAAACCAAATTTAGTACTCCATCCGTCCCAAAAAGGGTGATGTTTTGGAATTTTAGATATCTTGTTTGATCATTCGTCTTATTCAAATTTTTAAACAAATATTTTAAATAAATATTTTTGTTATGGCTTATTTTATTACTAAAGGTACTTTAATAATGATTTATTTGTTTCATAATTTGCATATTTTTTTAAATAAAATGAACGATCAAACACAATGTTTGAAAGTAAAAAACGATACTCTTTTTAGGACGGAGTGAGTACATCTTAGGTGAGAAATTAAATTGTAATTATGGGATCTAGAAAGATTATCACACTTTTAGTCTATAGGTGCGACCGGTGCCAACATTGATGTAGATGCCGTGGACGCCTCGCATATGCATGCATGTGGATCAGGCAGATGCATTTGTCAAAATCGATGTGTGTGTGTACGTCCTTCACGCGCCACCGCCCTCCGCCAAGGCATAATCAGCTGGCTTTGAGTCCTCACGCGCGTGTCCAACTGCTGCGCCAACGTCCTACCTCCAATCTTCACATCTAACACGGGCACGATATCGCGATGCTCTCGCTGCAACACTTCTCGGCGAAAACTATGGCATTGGCCAACGTGCATGCTGCTGTGTAAGATTGAATCGGAGAGGATAATAATCAGATTAGTTTTATTTCTCACCCATCATGGAGGAATCCCTTGCAACGGGACTGCAACAGGTGTGCCCTTGATCCCTTGCTCCTGGTTCTGATCGTTATTCTTTTGGCTCCTGGTCATATTAGTCACGATGCAGATATGATGCGAGGCCATTGCTCCTCTGGATTGAACGATGTCGTACAGGTGCCTTCCTGTGGTGGTGAAGAAGCCAGGCGCCGCTAGGCAGGATTAGGGGAGGTGCGGCGCACGGTCTAGGGCCCAGAAACTATAGGACGTCGTACATTCTAAAATATTGGATTGGTTTTTTTCTTATTTATTCCTCTTATATATATATATATATATATATATATATATATATATATATATATATATAATTGAATGGTAGAGTGGGTGATTTTCAAGAGAATAAAATAGATCTAATGGTTACAGATGGCAAGAGCCTGTAGATTTAACGGTTACATGTTTCTGATTAATATGAGAATTTTTAGCATTTATCTTTTTTTCTAGCGTATTTGGTGAGAATCAACGTGGAGGCTTCGTTTTGGCCTCCAATTAGTAATAGTAAGATAAGATATTTCAATATGAGAGCTAGTAGGTGGAGCCATTTTTTAGCCATGTCTTTATCTAGTTACTCGGTATCTAACTAGCCAACCAGTGACTAATCCTACTAATTAGTCACGTGGTGCTTCGGCTGGATGGACACAGCGAGAGCGTAGTTTGACTTCCTGCCGGAGGAACAAGAGGGGGGGGGGGGGGTGCAATCTTCACCGCAGCTGCTCTTAGTAAACCAAAAAAAAAATATGAATACACATAGGGTATTAGGTGGCGAAATTTCGAAAAGATAAATTTACTTGTTTTTAGGTATACATACGTAGTGTACTTGTTTCTCTTAGATCGCAATAATGAACTTAACTATTGCAATGATCCTTTGCATCCGTTCATTCTAATAAGCACACATGCATCAAAATGCCACAATATGGTAACACATTTTATATATTATAGACAATATTGAGTTATAGTGAATTATGACACAGTTGAGTTTGCACAATATAGTTTAGATATACATACATTAGTCCTGACGTGGTATTTCTAGTTCTCCTTTTTTCACACACACTATTTCTAATTGTTTTCCTGCAGTGCTTATTGCAGAAAATTCAGCTAGCTTAATCCACCATTGGATCATAAGGGAATGGAACCTGCTGCGGCATGGGGATCATCTTGCGACTTTCAGCAAGCGAACTGGACCGTTGAAGAAGAAGGCGCTCATGTTTGGGCTCCAGCTGGTGGCCTCCCTCTCGAGTATGCATCCAGTGACATATTTGGTACCTGCTGCAGCTTCCAGGCATATATGCCTGAATCGGTTGGAGGGCAGCAACTGGTTGAGTACAACTACCCTGCAGCCTCACGACATAACTGGTCGTCGCCTGATGCGATCGTCGTTGATGGGCAGAATCGGCTGGAGGTTGATGACCCGCAGAAACTGAACCCAAGCAACGCCGTCTCCATCGACAGTTATGCTACATATGTGTTCAATGAAGTAGAGAAGGCGTTCAAGGATGATATCAACCTGATGGAAAAGAAGATGCATAGATATCCTGTAGGACTTCGTGGTTGCATTCACAAAAGGTATACCGTGCCGAGGGTTGTGGCCATTGGGCCCTACCATCACCACGAAGCCCACCTCAAGCCGGCGGAGAAGGTGAAGCACATGGCTGTCATACGCTGTGTCAAGGAATCTAGACACCTACTGGAGGATATGTATGCCGCGGTCGACTCCGTCGCCGAGTATGCCTGGGGCCTCTACGACAAGGATGCCCTGGTGGAAAAAGGTATCACCTTTGCAGACTTCCGAGATATGATGTTCGTTGATGCTTGCTTCTTGGTGCAGTACATGCGAATGTCGACTAGGGGTATTAAACCAGATCCGAGCTTGGCCAGTTTCTTAGGCTCTAATGGCCGCGACATCAACCATGACATCATTCTACTCGAGAACCAGCTTCCCTGGAAGGTGGTGGAGACGGTCATCAACTTCGTGACCGTGCCCGAGCCCGTGGCCTTGGAAAGTTTCATCTCTGCATGGAAAGGCTATCTGCAGCACCGTAAGCAGGAAACAGAAAAAGAGAACGTGGAGGATGATCATTATTTATCCACATTGGTTGATCCTAAAACATTCAAACCGCATCTCCTTGGCCTCCTCCGGTACTACACTGTAGGAACTAAAAGTAAAGACCAGGAACCATCAGAAAAGAAGGGCCGGAAAGCCGAGAGCCGATCATTTTCCATCAGTGCAATTGAGCTTGCCGAGATCGGCATCTCGCTCAAAGCGAACAAGACCATGAAGCTCATTGACATGAGCCTCAACCAGGAAGGGACCTTACTCGCCGAGCTCTCACTGGCGCCCCTGTCCCTGGACCTTAACCGTGCAAGCTACCTCTTCAACATGGCCGCTCTGGAGCTATGCACGGTCAAAAGCTTTTCAAGGGCAGATGTCGAAGACTCTGCTGTCTGCTCCTACCTTCTGCTACTGGCTTTGTTGGTGTGCAGGAAGGAGGACGTGCAGGAGCTACGGGCGATGGGTCTCCTGCAGGGGGGAGAGGCCTCACTGACGACGAAGCATTCCGCTTCTTCACAAGCTTCCAGGGTCTGCGTGTCGGAAGATGCTACAACCGTGTCTTGGCAGACATCGAGATTTACAGGGAGAGCAAGTGGAAGGAGGCCAAGCTCTACTCGTTTTATTACAAATACAAGAAAACCATTGCTGCGGTTGTCACGGGCGTTGTTGCACTTGTTGGGGTCATGGGGACACTGCTGTCAATCAAGAAATCTATATGATACATATTAGCAGACATGCCCATTCTTTGTCAAAAAGTGCACCGAAGTAGAAATAAAATGATATAGTACATCCCGTGTAGTCAAGGTGTGGCGGTGCCCTGGTGGCCGTACCTTGCCATGCTAATGCTCCAACCGAAGTGTGTATATATGTGGTCATAACCTAAGTGTGCAATGTAAGATGTCGCCGATCTGCCGAAAGTTTAATTTGATTTGTGGTATATTTCGTGACACAAATTCAAATTCGAATTCTAATATTACAATTTCCACGCTAACATTCCCATCTGGATTCCCATTCAAAATCATTGTTTTAAAATACCGGGCTATATCTGCCATTATAGCTGGTGCTATAGGCCGCTAGCCTTTTGAGACAAGTGCTGCTGTATTATGTTCATGTGCAATTTAGCCGCTATATATGACCTGCTATAGCCTATAGCCTGATATATATAGTATTTTATGTAGACCGCTAAACATCTTAGTCCGCTATTTAAAACACTACTTCAAGTACATGCATATATTTGCTTCTTAGCCAATATATTCCGAACTGGAACTGAAGACCACCAGCAGTCTACAGGCCTGAGGATACAGAACCATGACAAACATTTCTCGTCGTGAATGCGTGTGCTTTCATCTATGTGCTCGTATTTTCGATATAGTGATAGTTTAGTAGTTATATGGTCTTTAACTTTGTCCAGCTGAGCCTGTATGATCGTCGATGTTAATTTTATTTGTTATCCAAAAGGCCAAGGATTCTTTATGTGGTACCTAACATTTCCAGTGTAATGTGCATCAACACCTTTTAGCATTATAAAGAATTCACAATGTGGAGCCTCGATCTTGCTAGCTACTTACAGTTGCATTAGTTTCCTCCGCATATGTTAGCTTGTAGTTTCTCCACGATCTTTTTCCGTCTCTTCTTCTGATTCTCCATTTTCTGCATTTGTTCAGTGCTTGTTTCAGCAAATACTTTCAGCTGGCAGATCGGAGCATGGAAGCAGCGGTGTTTCCCTGTCAGAGTATGCATCCACTGAGACGTTTTTTTTTTTGAGGGAACGGGAACCAACACGCATCCAGTGAGAAAGTACAAACAGCTACAGCTTAAAGAGAGCTATTTTTGTAGTCAAATTTGGGACCATGCTTGTATTGGCAAAATTATCCTTATGACCCTTCGGCTGCCACTCCCGATGATCCTCCCTGAGGGGAGGTACGGTGAAATAAATGTGTCCATTTGGCACGGGCTTGCCGTCAAACAAGTTCTTCGTGGTGCTGTAGAACGTATACAAAAACACTTGATGATTGCTAGCCACTGCCTCGTGTGTAGCTGAGTAGATCAGGTCGTGGAAGAACTGTCGCTCCTCCGCCTCCTCTTTGTTCGACTGAGATGACGCCTTCTATGACAATTAGAAGCTTATCTCTTGTCATAGAAGGCCCGTCATTAAGACCTTCTGTGACAATATTTGTGACAATTTTTTATCTGTGACAGTTTTTGTGACAACTACAATTGTCAGGGATCACAAATTTATAATAAAAATAGCTTGTAATTGTCACAGAAGGTCTTTAATGACGGGCCCTCTATGACAAGAGATTTGTCATAAAAGGCCTCATACCTAGGGAACGACGTCTTTTGGTACACATTGCCCTCACGGTTCTTGGAGTATGACATCAGGCATGCATCGCGGTACTATGAGATGATTTTCTCCAGTAGCAGAGCATCTTCTAGGGGCAACTCCTCCTTGGTCACCCTGAGAATGTTCTGATCGTTCATGGTGAATCAGCGAAGTGGTCCCACCAGGCAAGCTAGAAAGTGTGTTGGCGCAAAATATAATTCTGCAATCAGCACACGGCGAAACCGAAACGATCTATAGAGCAGGGAGTCGGCAGATGCAGCTAGCTTCAACATCCAGTACTGAAACGTACCATTGGATCCAAGCGTGCCAGTCAATTTGACCTGTAATTGATAAGAGAAAATGATTGATCAGTGACACAAGGCAAAACCAACTGGTGTTGTCCTAGACAGTTCCAAATATCCGGTCCCATGGGCCTTCCAATAAGGCTATCGACTAAAGAGTCAATATCCGATAACATGAATCGATCATATAAATATAGCAATACATCTGATTTTTCATTTAACCGATTCAAAGGTATATGAATGATAGCAAATTATATTAATCAAGTCTTAAACATAAATTACTTTATAGATTGATGCATGTTTCAACCAATCAATTTATCAAAGAGGATCCAGCGGATCGATACAGCTGTAACGCACATGACATATCTCAACATAATCAATTATAAGGCAACGCATGAGAAGAATCAATTAAAATAACGTGCAGAAAATAGGCTCACAGCAAGATCGACTAATCAGTCGATCCGATTATAATACAGACAACATACAAGCCTATAAAGTAGATAGTACTTTGACTATTTGACTAATACATCGAATCCTTCGCTTATGTCAGTGAGGATCGTTCGGATCGAGACAGCTATGACGTAAGCTCCTAATCGGATATATTAGTCAAAGACTCTCGATAAGATCCATTTTATTACTTGAGTGCAACCTATATACAATCTAGATCTAAACTTATCGGTTAATGACAACGAACCTGCTCGCACAAACATGTTATTCAACGATCATTCACTCGTTAAGCAAGGTAGAAATATATGCTTTGAGCTGATAAGAAACAAATCAAGATTGGGTAAGGTGATGATTGCTTAAAATAAAATAAACAACAAATAACCAACAAGCAACATCGATAACTTAATGAATCTAACTAAAGATGCCAGTTTTAGTTAGAGCTGGTAACTAATCCTCAATTTGATCTAAGCAGTGGGGTGTAAGACTGAATTACATAGGCCATACTCAAACCAAATGAGAATCGATAACTAGTTAAACTCACTTAGCAGTGGGGTACGAGACAGAATCGTACAAACCGTACGTGATGAAAGCAAGTGTCACAGTACTTACTAGCAAACCTGAGAATCCACCGGATGATTTAGCCGTGGTTTTTGATGAACGCGACGGATCTACGCTACTCCTGCTCCTAAGAAAAACTGTGGCTGTGAAGCCGGTTTGTGTATTGATGTTATCGTCATGTTCTGTTACAATGTCTCAGGCTTATATTTATATCAGGTGACTGAAAACTGAAATATCAACCGAATGAAAAACCCTAATATGAAAATAAGGAAATAACAAATACTTCCTAGTTCTAAGGTAACTTCGGACCCAACCTTTCCCTTCTTGTGAGCCCTCATCGCGATAGCTTGCCAAAATCAACGCAGACATGCATCCTTGCTGACATGATGAAACATCCGATTCAATCTTCCGATTGATCTGGCTTCTGTGACACATCTTGCTTACGCCAACAAACATTCTATCATGAATTCCCAATCTGTCAATGCTTCGTCCATATTTTGGTGTAAACATCATCTCACCGGACGCGCCCCAATGACCGGTGCTCCAATGACTAATTTATGAGTTTCATGCTATTAACACCAGACTCATGCACGGTGCACACCTCGCTTCCAGTCCAAAGAAACCTGCGTCCACTGAAAAACCTATCGAGCAGACCCGAGAGCATAGAGTTCATATTGGTTAAAGCCCACCGGACTCTCCAGCATCCAGTGCAGTCTGCTCAATGTACTCTCAACTAAGGGTAGTCACCGAAAGCTTCAGGGCAGCTTCCAGTGCTTGTTTCTCCGAAGAGACATCACCGAAAAACGCTGAATCCTCTCTACCCTTTAGACTTCATCCCGTTTTCAAATGTCACCACCACAAAGTGTACCATAGTTTAGTGTACGTGTGTTAGCATTTTTCAAAGAGTTTTTCAAGGGTTTTGTTAGTACTCACTAGCATCTATATGCACATGCAATGAGTGTAAGCATCTAGTGGCACTTTGACAACTGTATTTCATGAACAAGTTCACCTCTCTTAATAGTACGATCATCTATCCTAAATGTGATCACTCTCTGAAGAGTCTTGATCACCAAATGGAAACAAGCTCCTATCAAGTATACATTTGCATTGAGCTCCTAGCTTTTCTCCCTTTCCTCCTCCATGGATGAAGCTTTTGGAATCCATCTTCATGATAGACTTACACCATTTTCATGGACGCCGTCATGGCCCCTCACTTGTGGCCTTCGCTGACCCTGTCACCTTGCTCCATCTTGATGTTTGTTAATTCAACTCATGAAACACTTAGAGCAAACATTACCAAATTAGGTTTCATCAATTAACCAAAACCAAACTTGGGCTTTCAGCACGCTGACGATTGGGCGACACACACGAGCGGCATGATGGCGATGGGTGGGCGCAACAGCGGTGATGACTGCTGGCACAACTTTATGTTGAGTTGTGATCTAGATTCAAGCACACACATAATAAAAGTGCTGGATACCTGCGCCAGGGGTCGCCTGGAGGGTGACAGTGGGCGAAGCTCCCATGGCGTGGATCATCACCCTTTTAGGGTTTTCACCTTTATATACTTCCTGTAAGCCACCGTTCGGGATATGAGTTCAAAGTATTATAAATTCCCAGCGTTTGCAATCTCCCCCTGATATGGTGAAGTTTTGCAGGCTGGCGCCTGTGGTTTTTTCCTCCTGTCTTGGGAGGGCTTTCCACGTTAAATTTTGTGTCCTCTATGATTGATCTCTTGTTCTTCGTCGTTTATGTGCTCATCATTTTACAACACTATACAGGTGTTGCCGCCATCTATATCCCTATTTCTATGCCGAGGCTGCTGGAGTCCTTTCATGGTGTGGTGGATGCGGGGCTGGCACAGCAAGGGTTGGGACGTTGGTGGGCTAGGCGACTGAGGCTTCTTCTGATTCCATCCCTCTTCTCCCCGGTCCCCGCCATATGCCTTGCCTCTTCCTTGGGATGGCTTTGTGATAGAGTTGGCACGATTTGCTAGCTGTTGGCTAACTTTGCCAGTGCCAACGGGAGCCAGACTCTTGAATGAGCTTCTCTTGCCGTTTCCCCTAGCTAGCGTGTCCTAGGCGTGGCGACTAGGCAGTGATGCTGCTGAGCCATCGCTGCATCCTGTCTCCATAGTAGGGTTGAGACTCTAACGTTGACGTTGTGGACATTGCTGAAGTTGGGGTGAAAACTTCGACGGCGATATCTTCGGATGTTGTAACCTTCTTGGAGGTGTCCTTTTCTATATCTCTCCTACCGTACTAGATGTTGTAGATTTAAGCCTTCCCTTGGTGGGCTACTTTGTTGGTGTTTTTAGCGTCATTTCCTCCTTGGATGCATTGCTAGGCTTTCTAGTTCCGTGGTTGTTCCGTGCCGTCTGGGCGTGGTGGTGTTTGGTGTCGTCCGACAGGCCATCGTGTTTTTCTTGACCCTTGTTTGTTGGTAGTCGAGTTTTCAGTTGGTCGATAGTCGAGTTCTTAGTTGGGTCTGTTCAATCAAGTTGGAGGCTTGGAGCAAATAGTTGGTGTGAGTTGTGATAGTAGACGTCTAACAAAATTGTGTAGGATGGGTGTGATAGTTGTACGTCTACCAAATTTGTCCAGGCGAAGAACACTCCCCGCTTAGTCCTTGACAATAGGTGAGGGTATGACCGAGGTTACTCAACAAAAGGACTCTCAGTAGATATATAGAATGTGGTTGTCGATAGGTAGCTGTACATATTGAGGTATTGTATCGAGTGAGATCAATGGTTGTAGCACCAACCACTACTGGATTCGCCCTCTTTGCCGACTGCTGAAACCAGTCGGCAAAGGAGGAAATGCAGTCGGCAAAGGCTTTGCCGACTGCATTTCTTGAGGCAGTCGGCAAAGGGGAGGTGGCAAAGCCCAAGGCGGCAAAGGCCACCTTTGCCAGCTGCCATGAAAGGCAGTCGGCAAAGCCTTTGCCGACTGCCGCTCTGGCAGTCGGCAAAGCAAACGCGCACAGCCGTTAGAGTTTTCTTTGCCGACTGCCTAGGTGGCAGTCGGCAAAGAATTTTTTTTCATTTTTTTTAATCGAGGCAAATATTTTTTTTTTCCTTTTTTTTAATCGAAGACCTTTGCCGACTGCCTTTATTGGCAGTCGGCAAAGATTTTTTCCATTTTTTTAAAAAAAATGTGTATATCTTTGCCAGCTGCCAATTCAGCAGTCGGCAAAGGCTTTGCCGACTGCCTTGCTTCGTGGCAGTCGGCAAAGCTGGGTATTTTGCTTTTTTTGTTCCCAGCTTTGCCAGCTGCCGTGGCAGTCGGCAAAGCTGGAAAATGCAATTTTTTTTTGCTGTTTTTGCCGATTTAGCTCACGTATCGCAGCAACCAAAACACATATATGTACATATCACAGAAATCCACATATACATCACAGAGATTCACAAATAATCCATAACCACAACATCCATCAAGTCGCACGCACGAATGCAACATCCAACAAGTCGCACAAGTCCAACATCCAACAAAGTTGCAAAAGGGTCTAACATAACAAAGTTACATCCATTATCCAACAACATGCACCGAGCCACTCACTCGTCCTGCGACCAGTCGCCACCACCGTGGTGTGAGGAGCTCTCTGTCGGCCACGAAGACCACCCGGACGGTCCGACCTGCGGCTCTGGAGAAGGTCCAACTGTCGGAGACGGGTTCGAAGCCGCCGACTGCAGCTGTACGGATAAGCGATCTCATTAGTACCTAAGGGATGGCCGCACAAGCGAAAACAATAGATAGGCTGCCAGTAACTCACCGGAGTCTTTACAGGCGGAAGATCAGGGAGTGGAGGGAGAACAACCGGGGGTGGAGTGAACATCACTTGCAACGGAGGGGGTCTGTAGTTAGGGATCTCCAGGCCCTGAAAGTAGCTGGAAATCGAGGAGGCAAACTGCGTCATCTGTTACTGGGACTGCTGCTGGAAAGCTAGCATCGCCTGCCGATGGGCCTCCTGTTGGGCCGCCAGCTGCTGCCGATAGGCCTCTTCTCGGGCCGCCTCTCTTGCCTGTTGGGCCGCCTGTTGGGCCCGCATCTCTTCCAGTTGGACCTGCAATATTACACAAGCGATGTTTAAACAATGCATAAACATTCGGCAACATATGTAAAACCAATGAATGACGAATAGTTACCTGAAACGCCGCCATCATCTGTGTGGAGCTTGCCCGCCGAGGTTGTATGGGGACATCGGAGGAGGTACTGGCACTGCTATCCGAACGACGAACCTCACGAAGGGAGGGAATGGTGGCCGGGTCGATGACGCTGTGGGCAATAAGGTACCGGCCGTGCTGCTTCCCTCCTCCCGTCCTCATCAGGACGTCCGTATCGAGGGGCTCGGTCGACGGGTCGTAGTCGGCACCATGGCGCGTGCGAACCGCCTCGGTGTACTGGACCACCCTATCGTAGACGTTTTGGTTGGTGATGGCGTCGGGCCCCCTCGCCGTGTCGTAGACGTTCTCTGGATCTGTCGCCTTGCCCTGGTGAGACAGGATATAGCCCGTGAACTCGTTGATCACCTGGCCGTCATGCGACTGGGTCTGCGAGGAAAACACAAGGACGATTACACGTAATGAGAATGAATGGCTCAATCAATTGAATAAATAAACAAATTGGTGTGAAGGGTACCCATGTGTCCATGTACTCTCCGAGAGAGCGGCACCCTTGGTGGTGTGACGGCCCCGCCTTCGCCTTGGCATATCCAGATTTCTTCCTGCGCGTCTCGTAAGCCTCCGGCGTTCTCCACCCGTCCACAATCGCCTCCCAGCAGTCCATGTGCATTTTGCACCAATCAGCAGGATACTGCATGCATTACAACGTGCATTTAGGTGAGTAAGAAGATGAATTGGAATGAAATTAGAATTATTGTTTCCTACTTACGAGCATGTAGGCCTCCCTGGGCATGTCAGTTTCGGGCCACTGGATCATCTTCCTCGCATCCGCCTTGTCTAGCTTCTCCTTGAGTACATTGGCGTGGTAGCTGATGAGGCACTGGACGTGTGCCTCGTAGAACATGTCCTTGAGCCTGATCTGGCAGACCCTGTCCTGCACTACCGACGCCTCATGCTCGTGCCCTGGGTCGCACGTGAAATACTCCTGCATACATATATCATTTATGAGTTGATTATTTCAAGGACATCCAACAAATGCTTAGTAGTGGCAAAGCGGTGCAATGAAGACTCACCCAGAACTCCCTCTTGATCTTGTCGGCAAGGGTGACGTCTCCGTGCACTACCTTGAAGAAGTCTGGCCAGTGCTGGGGCACTTTATCCCTCCCATCTATGGTGACTAGGCCAGAAAAATTCTTCTTAATCAGGAGGCCCAGAATGCCATTAGGATGGCGTCCACCTCTGTTTCCATCCACACGCTTCCAATTGCTGCACAAGTCATTAAGAAGAACTGTTAATCTTGAAGTTCAATTTTCAACATGGCATATGAACAAGTAAGTGAAAACATGAATGGTTACTTACCTTGGCCCGTCGGGTCGAATCACCGGACGGAAGGCTAGCGTGGGCGCGGCGCTTGGGAGGCATGTTATCCCACGCTGGTAGGGCCTCCTCGAAGCTATGGAAGACGAGTCCCCTGCTGTCGCCTCGCTCCCGCCCTGGTCGCCCCCGTCCTCGCCGCCGCCGCCCCCGTCCTCGCCGCCCCCGTCCTCGCCGCCCCCGTCCTCGCCGCCGACCGGGGCAAACAGGCGTATGGTAGAGCGAGTTCTACCCCGCATCTCCTCCAAAGTCTCCTCCTCCTCCAACGCCTCCTCCTCCTCCAACGCCTCCTCCTCCTCTCTCTGGTAGAGCGAGTGGACCTTTCTCACCGGTCTCTTCTGTCGTCGTCTACTTCCGCCCGGCATTTTGTCCTATGCCTGCAATGACAAACATTAAACCAATTAGCACAAATAATCGATAAGTACTTATAAAGAGATGCAAAATGAACGAAACATAATTGCAAAGTAATAATAATCAGAACAATATAGTATTACATGAACTAGAAACCGAAGTCCTGGTCATCACTATCACCATTGTCATCACCTCCTCCACTGTCATCACAATCACTACTGTCGTCTTCACTATCAATATTATCGAAACCTAAGTCCTCATCATCTCCATTACTCTCCTCACCACCTCTATCGTCCTCAACATTTAGGTTGCGATGAGCCCTCCATCGCTCAAGCATCATTAGGTCCTTAGCATCTTGCACCACTTCACCCTCGTCCTCGTCATCATCGATGACGTTGTCTGCTTTCATGCTCATCAGCGAAAGAATGTCCTATCTCCAAACGCCCTTCTAGCCCCTCAGGTTGATAGAACTCTCCGCTATCCGCCTTTGGGTCAAAGTTGTAGTCATCATCGATTGGGACAGGCGCTTTACCGCGTGGCGATACCGATTGCACAAGGTACCAACCCGTAAGCCTCTCGTCTTTTTGGCACGCCCATGGGAGATAATAAACTTGCCTGGCCTGCTGAGCCACAATATAGACATCGTCTCCACTATAGACGGAATCCTGTCGAATTTCGACTAGCCCAATGTCATCGGCTCTTCTCATGACATGAGGATCGAACCATTGGCATTTGAACACCACTGGCTTAAGAGCTTTGGGGCCCGGGAAGTCGAGCTGGTATATTTCTTCGACTATGCCATAATAGTCGAGATCATCGTTGCCGGGCGTTCAAACTCCTGTGCACGTGGTCTTTCGGCCGGGCCGACTTTCCTCGTAGCTTCTCGTGCGAAAGCGATAGCCATTCACATCATAAACGGTGAATGCATTGACCCTAGTGCTGAAGCCACATGCAACCTGTCTCAATTCAGCACTCATTTCTCTATCTGTGCGTGCCTGCAAGGTGAGGCCACGTAGATCGTTACATTACTCGCTCATACGAGCAACTCAAAGATGGAACGAGGTAAGTTGGATTGTACCTTTGTACACAACCACCCAATAAAATCGGGCCTGGCAGTTTTGAGGAAATGGTCTTCTTCTTGGTTGGCAGGAGGCGTATTCCTTTTCCAGAATTGCCTAATGAACTCCCTGAAAAAACAAGAGGTGAAAGGGGTTGGACCAATAGGTGGAGGATATTGACTACGTATGTAACAAGTTCTTTGAGAACTTACATTCGATAAGGAACCACTTCGTCAAGGTTCATCAACAGGTAGAGTGTGATGGTGCGAAACTCAGGTGGTTGCAATGTCTTAGGGGTACCTGCGCTGCCCCTTCCGAGTTGCCCTTTGAAAAGGCTCAGAGTCGATAAATTCTCGTCCTCGTTGTAACGCGGGAGTGGGTTCATGTTGGGAAGGTTCTCGGTATAGTACGCCTTTGTGAAGTTCGACACCTCCTCCACTCTTGCTGCCTCCGCCACAGAAGCCTCAATTTTGGCTTTATTCCTACACTTTTTTCGAAGAATCTTTTGACACCTCTCGATTGGATAGCACCAACGGGCCTGCACAGGACCCCCCAGCCGTGCCTCACGCGGTAGGTGTAGTATCAGATGCTGCATCGGCAGGAAGAAGCCGGGTGGAAAGATCATCTCCAACTTGCAGATCAGCAGAGGTGCAAGTTTCTCCAGGTCACGAATCACTTCCCGAGATAATTCCCTGGCACAAAGCTGGCGGAAGAAATAGCTCAACTCTGCCAGAACGCGCCACACTGGCTCGGGGAGGTATCCACGGGTCATCGCAGGAAGGAGTCGCTCAATCCATATGTGGAAGTCATGACTCTTCATCCCCAAGACTTTGCCAGTCTTAGGGTTCACTCCCCTGCTCAGATTCGCCGCATACCCATCAGGGAACAATAACGTCTTCATCCACTCAAACACTTCCTTCCTGTCGGCCCTTTTCAGGATGTAATCGGCCGAGCCCCTTCTCCAAGTCTTGCCGGGCGCAGGGGTCTTCATCACTAGCTTTGGTCTGTCGCAGATCGCCTCCACATCCAGTCTAGCCTTAACGTTGTCCTTTGACTTCTGTTTTATGTCCATGAGTGTTCCCCAAAGTGCCTCGGCGATATTTTTTTCTGTGTGCATCACATCGATGTTGTGTGGAAGGAGGAGGTGCTTGAAGTAGGGGGGCCTAGTCAAGCCCGATATATGTGTCCACATGTGTTGCTGACCATATCCAATAAAGCCACCCTTGTCTTTGTCGATTTTGAGAGCCTCTAACTCGGCAAGGACCTGTTCACTGCTCATAATCTGAGGAATAGGGTCAGTGACTTCAAGACCTTTCGTGAAGTGTTGGGTGTCACGTCTCAATGCATGGTTCTCAGGCAGGAATTGACGATGTTTGTCAAACGAAGAGTACTTGCCACCCTTCTTCAGCCAGGTGAACATCACAGAATCCTTGCATACTGGGCAAGGGAACTTCCCGTGAACACACCACCCACAAAATATGCCATATGCCAGGAAGTCATGCATTGAATACTGATACCATACATGCATTGTGAAGTTCTTCTTTGTAGCTCGGTCGTATGTCCGTACCCCATTTTCCCAAGCATGCTCCAATTCATCCCACAGTGGCTGCATGAACACACCCATATTGTTGCCCGGGTGTCCAGGTATTATCAGCGACAATAACACGTTCTTGGGTTCAAACATGACGCCGGGGGGAAGATTGAGGGGGATCACGAACACGGGCCAACAAGTGTACGGGGCCGCATGTGTTCCATACGGGTTGAACCCATCTGTTGCTATCGCTACACGTACATTCCGAGCGTCCCTAGCTTTCTCAGGATACTGTTCGTCAAAGTACTGCCATGCCTCAGCATCCGCTGGGTGTACCATCTTGTCACTGTATCTTTTGCCATCCTTGTGCCATGTCATCTGCTTCGCCAACTCCTCTGTCATGAACATCCGTTGGAGCCTCGGCGTGAGTGGAAGGTACCGTACGACCATCTCGGGGATCTTAGACTGTTCCTTCTTGCCATCAATAACGTCCACCTCCACATACCTAGAGGCTTTGCACTTTGGACAGTGCGTTGCTGCCACTAGTTCAATGCCCCTAAATAGGACACACCCGTTACGGCAAGCATGGATCGACTCATATGGCATCTTAAGTACACGGAGGAGCTTCACTGACTCGTACGTGCTCTTCGGCAGCGTGTGGTCATTCGGAAGCATTGTGCCGATCACTTTCAACATGAGATTGAAGCTGTCTCGGCTCAGGCTCAACTGCGACTTCAACCCTAGAAGACGTCCAATGGCATCCAATTGGGACATTGTTGTCTTCTTATGAAGAGGCTTCTGTGCCGAAGACATCATTTCATAGAACGCCTTTGCGGTTTCCTCTGGATCCTCCTCCACCAATCCTTCATTGCCACGTGCCTCGTTATAGTCTACCACCATGTCGACCACCCCGGCATCTCCATCAAACTCCTCGAGGCATGCTCTCACCTCCTCCTCTCTAACATTCGCTTTCGCTTCACCATGGAAGATCCACCTCTCGTAGTTTTCCACAAATCCATGCTTCACAAGATCCTTGTATACCTCCCTCTCTACTTTTCTTTTTTGGTTCTTACAGTCTTTGCAGGGACACAGCGTCCGATCGGACCCATGAGCAGCCGGGCCAAATGCTTGCTGCAGGAATTGATTGGTCCCATGAACCCATTCAGCGCTCTTCCTCTTTTCTGTCCAGCCTGTGTACATCCACTCACGGCCAGCCATCTTCTGTCATACGTCAATGTATGTGAGTAATAAAACCAGCATTTGCATGTACAAGGCGTTCCTACCATCTAATAGGTGAAGGATAGGTCCTAATCCCACCCGAGGATGCGTAGATGAGGTTAGCTTCCATGCTTCGCTTCCGACCGAGATGGAATTTCGGCAGCACCTCCCCGCTGTTCTCCCGATACACGTCCCGGTTTGGGGAGAGTGTGTATCCGGAGAACAACGGGGAGGTGCTGCTGAAACTCCAGCTCGGACGGTGTGGGAACATGGAAGCTAACCCATCTACGCATCCGCGGGCTGTCCAAGAAACGTGGACAATCCAAAAGAGATACCATCGCAGATATGCACTGACCAGCATACCAACGACCGCGTATCCCTTTCGGACGGGAGACGCCTAACTCGGTTACGCGACCTAAGTACGACAATGGGTAAGAAAAGGAGGTGATTTATACCTCGGGTGGCGATGGCGAGAGGCTAGCGGGGCAGTGGCGACGAAGCCGATGAGGGTGGCCGAGTCCCTCCCACGGGTCCTGCAAAAAAAGACAATAGATTAGAATCAATTGAAAATTTTGGCAGCACCTCCCCTGCACGGGGAGGTTCCAAAATTAAACCTGCACAAAACATAGGCACGAAGGCCAACATTTTCAACGGCGCGAAGGCCGACAACCAAAACGGCACGAAGGCCGACATTCGCAAACGGCACGAAGGCCGACATTCACAACAATCAGCATACCTTCGGTGGAGGAGGGGCGTGCACGCGGAGAAGACGACGCCGAGAACGAGACGGGACGTCGCTGCGTCGGCACCACCTCCTCCTCCTTCTTCTTCCTCTTCTCTTCCCCTTCCTCCTTCCCTTTCCTCCTCCTTCTTCTCCTCTCCTTCTTCTTCCCCTCCCTGCTTCTTCCCCTTCCTCCTCCTTCTTCTTCCCCTTCCTCCTTCTTCCCCTTCCTCCTCCTTTCCTCCTCCACCTTACACGAGCAGAAG